>CM044437.1:97230948-97253915 GCA_024363595.1 Xenopus borealis
AATAAAAAAGACCTTGGATACATTTTTACATGGTCTGAACAGAAACAGTATGACAGTCTATCGGGTTTACTTATTTATGTGTTTTAGAGCAAGTTATGACCTAAGCAAATATGGGTTCTAGTGCCCTATTGGAGCTTAAGTAGCAGCAGTCTCCATACCTGCATAAAATGTCAATAAAAAAGTCCTGTTCCATCCATAGCCAGTGTAAATTGTTTCAGATCGGCTCTGCAACAGTTGATGGAGTAGCTACCTCCAAACTGGTAACATGTAAAGCAAAGGAAAAACTGGAGAGCCTTGTTCAAATCTTTAATGTAGTTTAAAGAGCACTACATGTTTCGGATCAATCCGGCCCTTCCTCGGGTGCATTAATGTTAAAAAAAAACTGTGGCACCAGGGCCACCAGGGTTTTTTTTTTTAAAAAAATTGGTGGTCAGGGCCCCCCTACAAATTAAAATAAATAATTGATGACCATGAAACATGGGCGCCATGGCCCCCTTACAAGTTAAAAAAAATTGGGGCTCCAGAAAATATTTTTTTAAAAACATGGGTGACAGGGGCCTTTAGAGTATTACAATAATACATTGGTGGCCAGCGGATTTAAAAAAAAAAAAAATACGTATTCATTATTGAACTCCTGGCTTCAACTTGGTCGTCTTTCGTGACTTACGGTCTTTTCACCACTTCAGGACTTCAATTTTGTCTGTTTTCGCCACTTCACCAATTCAGGTCTTTTAGCAGATTCTAGACTTCTGGTTGTTTCATCGCTTTCGGGACTTTGGGTCTTTTCGCCGATTTCAGGACTTGAGCTGTTCGGCATTTCGGACAGAAAAGGCAGCATGGCTTCGGCGCAGTCAAGGGGGGCCTGGCTATTTGGAAAAGTGCAGAACAGCCGGGCCCCTCTTCAGGTCTGGTCTTGATACAGGAGTACCCCGTGCCCCCCCGATGGCAGCCCTGTATTTATGTTACTAGCCCTTTAAAGGACAAGGAAATTCTCTCAATGATATTAAGTCATCCAATGGGCACACCTTTAGTGTGCTCTGAAACACTGTACAATCTTTTGTAAGTGTAAGCATTCTGCTGTTTCAATCAAGTTAGAAAAACGGATGACTGACATCAATTTTCTGGTGGGCATCTTTATGACATCAGGGAAGTGAAAATGGTTCCCATTTCGGAGGAGTGTAACTTTAAAGGGCATCTGTCAGATAAAAAAATGATATCCCCAACCAAAGGTGCAGGCTAATGGTGCCCACATTCCAGTTGGGGATAACAGTAATTTTATTTTTTTAATAAAAAATGCACGTGATGTCATGAGTTATCCGACATGGCTGCCCGCACCAGGAGCTCCCTTCCAGTGCGGGTAGCCTAACACTGGTGGGGGCATTTAAAAAAAAAAAAAACTGGAATGCAGGCTCTATTAGCCTGAACCTTTGGTTGGGGGGGAACATTTTTACCCAACAGGTGCCCTTTAACAAACGAGATGAGACGGCAGGCAAAATATGGATCTTTCATGCAAAAAAAAAAGAAAGTGATCTGGTACAGCAGGGGGTACTGGCCAATATACTTAAAATTTATTGATAAATAGTCTGTTTATCAAAAAAAAAGCCCCCTAGCCAGCGCTGGGCCCTTTTTACACAATTGTGAAAAAAGCAGCAGCACTCTGATAATATTTGCAAAACGTGAAAAAAAGTTTCAATTAAGTGCCATAATGTGCTAAATAATTTTAGCTTCTCCACACATTTCGGGAGATCTATCCCCTTTTTCAAGTGTTCTTGCACTCGAAATGTTGTGTGGAGATCTCAATAACCCAAAAATATTTGGCACAATTTGCATGCGTGAGTGCAATCCAATGAAAAACCCAGCTGATCTGTGTAAATCTGGCTCCATGTTCTTTGTTCCTGCATTTGGATTTGGAAGCATTATGCACAGTTTCCCTACTCTGAACAAGTCTATCCTTCCTCCCCATGTCGGATTCCAGTGTCATATAACGAAATTAAAAAATGACACAAAAATCTCTGACTGTAAAATAAGAGCAAGATGCAAGACACAGTGCTGGGAATCAGCATTCTCACCGGTTGATTCTTTTACATCTGTAATTCATTTTTTGGTCAGTTGAATTGTCAAAGGTTAATTGGTTTCCATGTGTAATTCATTTTTTTCTATAGACTACATGGGGCTGCAGTGGGACACTTTAACTCTGCACTTCTTTCATTTGTTTCAGACTGCGCAATTACCTAGTGGTGCTCTCCAGCTCATTTCCAGTTAAGTGTGCTGGGATGTATCACATGATATTATGTTGGTTTCATTTAATGACATCACTATATGGGCAGGTTGTCACTCTTGCAAGAAAATAAAATATGATAAAAGATGAAGATATAAATTATTATAGCACTTTTATTACATGAACCCTTTGAAAGCTGTCTGAGAGTTAAAAAAAATTACAGCTTGATTGTCGATTGTTGTTAGCTTTCTCGCAAGCTGTGGTCTCAGTGGTGACATTTTCCTGTGGTTTCCAAGTCTGCAAACTTCCTGTCACCAGTGTGCTCTCCTTCAGAGTGCTGAAACAATGCAACAGACCTGCAGGGCACTGTGGGAAATGAAATCTTTTCTCCTGGAGAATTTAGTTCTTGTTTTCAAGCTTTAGAGCCAGAAGTGCAAAAAGCCAAAAAATATCTTTTCGCAGTTACAATTAAATTTACAATGTTCAATTAATGTATAATGGAAAGCTACTTTGAATTGACAAATACAAGAGGTCTTCTGCACTCAACCCATTATCAATATATTAAAGGGGTTGTTCACCTTCCAAACACTTTTTTTTTGTTCAGTGGTTTTCAGATTGTTCTCCATAAATAAAGACTTTTTTTCAATTACTTTCCATTGTTTATCTTTTACTGTTTTTTCAAAATCTAAGTGTTAAGTTGAATGTTGTTGTCTCTGGTGTTTGAGTCTGGCAGCTCAGTAATTCAGGTGCAGACTCTAAACTGATACAATTTTGCAACATTTAGTCAATACATTTCACAGCAACACCTCTGTAGTATTAGCAACTATTGTATCAATTCTAACAGCTGCCTGTAATGAAGCCCAGAGATTCTGCTCAGCAGGGACAAAATTAAGAAATGTATCCATTAAATGTATCAGTTTAAAATAGTTGGGGGGGTCAGCGACCCCCCCCCCCGAGCTGTTTTAGAAGGTGAAAAATTACACTTTACACTTCAATATTAGAAAAGGACATTGAAACATTTTGTGCCTTAAAGTGAAACTGACACTAAAAAATGACTGTCCCACCTCAGCCTGTTAGTTACAGTTTCTAATGCTAATGGACTCCTCCTGCACAAATATGGCAGCCCCCTCATAAAGGTACATGGGGGATCAGACAGGTAATGTAAAAGCATCATGCAAATACTTTATGGCAAAGTTAGAAGTAGCTTTCAAAGCCAATATTATATCAGATGTAAAAAAAAAAAAGAGTTTAATTTCAGGTGTCAGTATCTCTTTAAGCTACTAAAAATGCCTTCCCTTTAAACAAAACAGGGATTGTTTGTCCATATATTGCAATATATTTAAGCTGGTCAACTACATCAAAGTCATCCCTGGTGACTGCTTTCAAAGTAAAACTCCCAGATTGATCCCACTGGTAGCTAATAAAAAGGCAACCAAGTCTGGGAGTTTTTCTTTGAACGCCGGTAAAACTTAGTCCCTTTGTAAAATTTTAATTTATAAGAAGCAATAGAATTCTTAATGAATCAGATGCAAATTAAGGGTAGGACTGGCCAGATGTGGGATGAATTTGACGTAGTTGGCCAGGTACTTTTCATTTCAGGTATGACTGATATTTCTCTCTGGTATTTTTGTATCTTTCAAATACATTAAACTTTATAAATGCTTGAAAATACATCCTATACAGGGAGAAAAGGTGGTGTTGCAAGATGCACACAGTGCCACAATGATGTAAGGCTCGGCTGATGGTATCCAGAGGTACTCCTATAACCCAGCTTGTTAAAGGTGGATAGCATAAAACATGTAGGCAGCATTGAGAATACAATACATTTTGCTGTGAATGTTCATCACACAAAGGGACAAAATGCTGATATGGAGATTTGTACCCAAAAAAACACTATAAGTATCAATTTCTGTAATATGTTTTATTAATTCCTAAGCTGGTAATAAGTGCAGCCTAAAACAAGTAAATACTGAATTCCTGAACATGGGCAAAAGGAGTCATAATGACTTAACAAAGTTCAGAAGGAGCACATGGAGAAAATAAAGCCAACTCCCTCCATTCACATGTTAATAACTTACTCACTTAACCATAGGCTTTAAAACCTGTTCTCATGTCTTTCCAATGCACATGAAAGCAGCATAGGTGGATTACTAAGTGGAACTATAATACTTCCAAATACCCCAGCAAGTCTAATTGGAAGATCAATAGGAGAGGGCCTGCACAGAAATAGAAGAAATTAAAAATAGCAATATAATTGAATACCTAACGGTCTATTCGTTTTTTGTTGTTGCCAGAATCAGTGACCCTTGGAAGGCAATAGTTAGCATGTCAGTTGATTTGCCCTTTGCCATTTGCCCTTCTTGCCAGTGCAGATTCTCCAGTGGCACACAAATATAGGAGCAAACTGGAACAGCACCACGAAATGAATGCAATGAAAATGCCTTTGTTACACACACAGTTCATTACAGCAAAGTTTCAGGCCATGTGGCCTTTAATCAAGGCCAGTGACCCAATCAATGAGATAGCTTATATGTATTAATTTCTGCTTGAAAAACTCTTACTTTTCCTTTTTCCATTATTCCCCATCGGTGCCCTTAAGACTTGTGCTCATCCATAATTTTGCCGTGCCAAATGGTGTTGCATTCCATGTGATACCATCATGCAGAACCCAACGCTCTGTAGTTGATTGAACAGTATAATACATTCCTTCTGGGTTACCATTTTACAAAATTTTGCACATAATTGTGAAAAAAATGGTCTTCAAAGCAACAGGAGCCACTCCGAACAATTATGGTTAAAAAAATCCCTCCTGGGATCAGACCCAATTGAAAGCATCGGAGATATTATGAAATAAAGGAACAGTTATTAATATGTAGGCTGCTCCACAGTCTGAAGAGCTATAATTCTGGTTGTCCATCTAATCAGAACAAAACACCAAGTTATGTCAATGAAAAGGGAGCACAGAACCGACTAGAGCAAGCTGGAAGTCCAGTAATAAAAATATTAGTTGGTCTGATGTTTACAAGACCCTACATTTGGGGGGGGGGGGGGGGGGAGGGATCAGGGAAGGTCCACTGATCAGACAATCAAGATGACGTCCTTTCTAGGCACATCTGGACTACAGATTTCCTAACATGAGGGGTTTGATAAGGTCTGGAACACGTTGCACAGATTAGGTGGTATCTGAGACTTCCTCTGAAAAAATGGGTTACAGCCTGTCCTTAGGGAACTGTAACACAGCTGAAATATTTAAAGGGTGATTCTATACAGATTTGTGAAACAGAGTGTTACAGCTTTTAACTCTGCAAAGTCTTAGATAAACATTTCTGTTATTCTATATTCTGGTACAGTATTATTCATCATTATATTTTTCAGATTGGGAACATACTTCTAAGGTCCTGTATTGGGTGGAACCCTTCGTTTCTTTTATTGAACCTGCTTTTCTGTAAAAAAAATACAGTCTTCTTGAAACATGGGTAAATGCATATGCAGGAGGGTAGAAAGTTAAGCTATTATGGATAGAATAATTCTGTGTAGCATGTTTTATAAAATTAGTACAACTATATATTAAGTATACAGATAAGAAAATAATTGCAATCACACTAATAACAACAAACAAAAACCTCTCTAGTGAGGCCTATCCATGTACCCTGTTAAAATAATGACTGTAGAAATGCAACATGAAAAACTTCACGTAACTGTGGCACTTTGGAGCTAACTGCTACGTTGTTCCATAGACTTGTTTCTTGAAAGGACCAGTTGCAACAAAAAAAAAAAAATTTGTTAGTATACATAGAAAAAAAACAAGTAAAATTAAACTTTAAAATCACAAACCCTTTATTAAGAAATAACTGACTGAAACTCTGCTTCCACTCCTCTACAGAAAAGGCGACAGGGCGACAATCCATCTCCAATAAGGAAACAGGGAGGAGAAATTGAGCGCCACACGATGGATCATCCGATCACCTTTTCTGAAGATTAGCGCAAGCGGAGTTTCGGTAAGTTATTTCTTGATAAAGGCTTTGCAATTTTAAAGTTTAATTTATCTTTGTTTTTTTTTCTATTTATACTAACAAATTTAAAAAAAAAAAAAACAGTTTTTGATGTTACTGGTCCTTTAAGCACAAGTAGCCTTTTCTAAGCTCTGCTAAACAGCAAGGGTTGAACAGATTATTTAAAGGAAACTATACCAATGAACATTGCAGGTTTCTACAAAAATATTTCACATAAACAGCCCACATGTAAAACACTGCTTTGTCTAAATAAACCATTTTTATACAAATGTACCTTTCTAGTAGTATGTGCCACTGGATAATCCTACATAGAAAACAGCCATTTTATTATATGGGAGGTTGAATTCTCCTTTAAGTCCTGAAACAGAAGGAGCATGCATGTGTAAAACGAGTAGGGGGAAGTGAGCGAGTAGGAATGTAGGGGTGGATTGACTGTCCACATGGGCGTCCTGCTTGCAAATCCAGGCTTGGCTTGGGGCTAATTCTACAGGGCAAGGATCTACTTGCTTTCGTATCTAATCAAACACAATTATTTATTTTTTTCAAAGTTGGCCACAGGGGGCTGCCATCTTGTAACTTTGTTATAAATCTTTGCAAGACCAAGACTGTGCACATGCTCACGCGCGAAGGGCAACTGTGCTTAGAATTCAGGTGGTGGTCGCTAGGCTCGGCAGCCCAGTGATGTGGAGTGTGATATTCTTAGACAATCTACAATTGGTTTGCAATGTTTGTTTGTGATTTTTAAGCTATTTAGCTTTTTATACAGTAGCTCTCCACTTCAGTTTGCAGTTTCTGCAATCTTGTTGGTAGGGTCCAAATTACCATAGTAACCATGCACTGATTTGAATAAGAGACTGGAATTTGAATAGGAGAGGCCCTGAATAGACAGATGAGTAACAAAAAGTAGCAATAATAATAAATATGACCGCAATTTAAAAGCTGAAAAGAATCATTAGAAAAAGGCAAAATAATTGAAAAACTATTAAAAAAAAAGAGCAATTTAAAAGTTTGTTAGAATTGACCATTCTATAAAAATACTAAAAGTAAACTTGGTAAAAGGTGAACCGTCCCTTTAAAACTTAGCTCTCAATCTTTAATCCAGCTGTACGTTGTATCTATTACTGTAATGACCCCCATTTGTTCTATGAATTTCTTGTTCAGCTGTACAGTGCTGCATACATAAGTAACACTATATAAATAAAAATATACTTACATTCACGCAGGCAGACAAGGCCAAGCACCCAATAACTGCTTGCCTTGCGCCCAATCCATGAAGAGCTCACATCATAATCAGCACCCACGAATTACAAAATCATTTCCACAGGGAGCGCTGCTGGATAACCCCTTTACTACGTATAGTATTCATCGTCCAACACGCTGCAGACATCATGAGACCATTCCACCTGTTGCTCGTCTCCGCCTCTAATTATTATGCGTGGGGGCAGACGGCTCGCCAGAGAAATTTCACTATTCCGAAAAGGAGTTTTGGTATGTGGGCGGGGCCAGAGTTAGAGGCGTAGCTTGTTTGCATACCAAGGCATCCTGCGCGCCAAATGGGTACTGCAAGGGGAGGCTCGAGTGTGAGAGGAAGTGTAGGCAGTGAGGGGCGGGCTTAGGCTAATTAGCAGGCGTGGTCTCTGGTGGCGCTTTCTTTGGCGTGGAGTGCAGAGAAGTTACTGTATTAGTTGGTCAGAGGAGGCGCTGCGCTATGTGTGACTGGGTGCTGATGAGGATTGAGTATCTGCTTTAAACCGTTACGGGGACTCCGTACGGGTTTAAAAGGATTGGAATTCGCTGGTGCCCGTCCAGGGATGCTACGGATACGCTGCTCAGGTAATGTGGGCTGATATCGGACGGAGACCCGTGCGCTGAATCTGATTATTCCTTACTTGATGAACTTACTTGCTTGACGGAGTCCTGACTTGAGAGACGGTGGAGCCAGAGGAACGCAGAAGCTAATCGTAAGCAGCGTGAACTCAGCTAGGCAGAGGGCTGCTTTCCCACTTGTTGCAGGCGGCGGGGGTCGGACTGAGGTGCGAGTCAGAGTCTGTGGCCAGACTGAGACGTGCGATGGGAGTCAAAGTATGAAGGGGTGCTTGGGCTCTGTACTGGGAAGTTTGGTGGGAAGCTGACTATGAAATGTGAGGTCTTGCTGGGGCGTGTAGTGGGCAGTGATCCCCTGGCTGTTCGAGTGACCTGCTGAGTAATGCTGGGAATGTACAGAAAACTAGTAACCCAGTGAGTAATGCTGGGAATGTAGAGCGAACTAGTAACCCGGTTAGTAATGCTGAGAATGTAGAGCGAACTAGTAACCCGGTTAGTAATGCTGGGAATGTAGTGAGTACTAGTAATGCTAGGAATGTAGAGAGAACTAGTAATCTGGTCAGTAGTGCTGAGAATGTAGAGAGAACTAGTAAACTGGTTAGTAATGCTGGGAATGTAGAGAGAACTAGTAATCTGGTGAGTAGTGCTGGGAATGTAGAGAGAACTAGTAACCTAGTTAGTAATACTGGGAATGTAGAGAGAACTAGTAATCTGGTGAGTAGTGCTGGGAATGTAGAGAGAACTAGTAACCTGGTGAGTAGTGCTGGGAATATAGAGAGAATTAGTTAACTTCTGGGTAATACTGAGAATGTAGAGAGAACTAGTAACAGCTGGTAGTGCTGGGAATGTGGAGAGAACAAGTAACTTGCAGGGAATGTGGAGTGGACTATTCACCTGTTGAGTAATGCAGCTAGTAACCTGGTGATTAATGGTAGGAATGAATGTTGTAATCTAGTACAGGTCCCAAATTAGGGTAGTTCAGCAAGAGCTTTGCTTGGACAGTGCCCTCCACATGACAGGGGCTCATTGAGGGGAAAAGGTAAATACAATTACAATGGAAAGTCAGGTGGGTGGAAATATTTTGCTAGGGGGCATTATAGCTGAATGGATTCAGAGATAAATACACTCTGACTTCTAACACAGGCCTTCAGCTGAACGTGTCTCTTTGAAAGTTCTTATAGAATCAGTTAGGGTCATTGACTCTATGTGCTGCCTGTATAGTCCTTTAACCCGAGGCTTCATTGTGTCTCTGATAGACCAATTGGGACCCTGGAGAATAGTGTTGAGAGTACTGTAACGGCAATATGAGACTTGGGTGGACATAATTAATAGCAGGTGGGAAATCCTGGGCACTCACTATACAAATGCACAATTTGTTAGGAACTGCATGCTGAGCGCAAGTTTTCGGTGGTCTAAGTGATTTTTCTAAATAAACTTTAGCTAGTGAATGAGCTGTGTGGGAGCATAACAAGTGTCTGGTTGATAAAGGGAAGATGTACAGAAGAATTAGGAATGGAATAGAAGGATCTACCCTAGTGTGTGAGGTGGTTGGAAGTATGTATGTATAGTTTTGTAATATTTGTGTACACATCACTTTACAGTATGGCATGATTTAATCGAGGCTTGTGTTTAGGAGCCGAAACGTTAAAATAAATTCTCCACTTTTTTTGTTTATAAAAGACCTCAGAGTGCGTTTTTTTGTTTGATGTTTACATATATTATAACCTAGCCCCCCAGGCATCCACTTGATTTGGTCCTAATCTGAACCTTTCTCAAGCTATTTCTTATATATATATAGATACAGTAGATAGATACATTTTACTGCCAAATGTAGTGCAGTAGCTGTTGTATTTTTCAACTATTGTTTTGTGGCATTTTTCATCAGTTACCTTTTTTGGTAGTCTTTTTTTTTCTTCAGTATTTGACTGTCTTCAGGCATTGAAGTTATATGATGGGAGTTTAAGAATAAAGCAAGGTGTTTGTTTTGTGCTGTTTTAGGATCACATGGTGCCGGATGTTGGAAGCAGATACTACTGCAGCTTATTAAAGTATGGAAATGTGCCACATTAAGCATCGTCTTTATGTTTTTGTTTTTTGTTTTTTTTTCTTGGCAATGCCGGTGAGGCTATTAAAAAAAATTTAAGTTGCCTCTCAACTACATACCCATTGACATCAATATATGTATGCCATACACTTTAGCAGTCTTTTTAAATATATATCCAGCCAATGTTGTACAGATGTTAATATTTGTGTAGTATTCACACCAGTTCAGCTGTTCATAAGACCAATGCATAGTGCTAAGGGTGTTTTAAGAGTATATGAAATCTTTGTTCTTTTGATCTTACAAAGAGAAAACATGATCTACAGCAATATCTTTTGTGGTCTTTTTACTGCTTTGTTTTCCTTTTTGGTAAATGTTGTGACAACTCTTAATAGGTACTGTATGGTGATTATTGCAGTACTCGTTTCAGGAATTTGGTTTCTGGCATAGATTTATTTTTTGACACCGGATTTGCAGCATTGGCACTTGTAGTTCTTCATCAAATGGATTGTAGAAGTACTTGGTTAGTGCAATAAGGGCAATGGCACATGGTGCATTTTGTAATGTGCTAGATATGGGTTCTGAGAATCGCCACAGGTAATAACACTGTAATCACATAATTGTGGGAAAATTGTTGAAGGTATTTTCTGCGATTACTTGATTTGAGTGTTGTACTTGCAGTGAAAGCTGTGTCTGTTCCTTTCTTTTCCCTGGTTCTGACTCTTCAAATCAAATAACTGATACCATTGGGTCTGTTGATCAGCTGGTGCACAATATTGTTTCAGGAGTCGGACCCAGGAGTTTAGAGAATATAAACAGACCGACATCACTTATAATAACAATTTTGTTTACACAAACAGATCTTTTAATGGTTTTAATGTATATTGTGATGTTGCTAAGAGTTGCATTTTCTTTCATTACTATTATT
This sequence comes from Xenopus borealis, assembly GCA_024363595.1. Taxonomy (NCBI): domain Eukaryota; kingdom Metazoa; phylum Chordata; class Amphibia; order Anura; family Pipidae; genus Xenopus; species Xenopus borealis. The sequence goes on from CM044437.1 coordinate 97,241,973, forward strand.
AGTAATGTCAAAAAGTTCCCTTGTAATTTTCTGGTGTAGGCTGATGACTAAATATTCATACCCACCAGTCTGTCATGCATTTTAAATTGCTGATATTGCAGAAAGCTGTGTTGTAATTTACTCTGAAATACCAAAAATGAATAGTAAAACTAAAGCATACTGTTTTCATTTGCTCAAGTTTGCCAGCTGTATGGAGAGATTTCTCCATAACCCTTAGTTAGAAAGTATGTTTTACCTCCAGATTCCATGTATCCTATTTTGTAAAAATCTCTTTTCTTCCTTCTGACTCTGCCTACATACTCTGTAATGAATGCAGGACAGTTATCAGCCCAGCTCTCGCCTGTGTGTATTTGTGTTTTCCTGTTAGTGAGTGCTGTCGATTGTATTAATGTACTCCAGAGAGCATGCAGTTTGGCAGCTTATCATGTTCAAACTTTTCACTGGGGCCCACTGCTTTTTAAAGGTTGAGGAATTTGTGCTGTTCTGTAAAACATGCCAGAGGTGGGAGAGAGACTGGTTTGCACACGGCAAAGAATATCTCCTCTATGTATCTTTGTTATTAATGCGTTAGCATGTAGCTCACGTTAAAGTATCACATATGGTTTTTATGTGATTCAGATCAGACTGAGAAATCACATGCTTCAATGTCTTCTCTTACCAGTGGAATTGAACTGAAGTTACAACCACATCCTTCAACTGACATTCTCAGTTTGATGTGCTTAGGTCAATATGACTGTGGGCCTCCTCATTTGAAATGTTTTTTTATGTGGTTCCACTTCACTAGTTCTAATTATGCTGATCAGAAATCCTGGACTGCACTGGTAAATTCTTAATAAAGTGGACACATGTCTATTATACTTGAGAGCTGGCTTAGCTGTGTTTTCATACCCAGAGGGTAAGTCTGTGTCCAAATGGGCGAATAAATAATTAACCTTTATTCTCGTCATTGGCAAAAATAGAACAGATTTTACAGAAGCCCAATAAGAATATATTCTTGCAGTTACAGCATTTAGCTAACTGGCATCTGTAAAAATTGTTTGGTGGATAAGACAAAATGCTGAATAATGTGTTTGACACACACCATGCTAAATCTGCTCTACTGTAGACGACATATCCTGAAAATGCCATCCCCTTGAGAAAGCTTTGGATCACCAAAAGTAAAAACACTTGACTCGTAGTGAACTGGCTTAAAATGCCATTGCATTTTCCTGTGATTAAGATGGATATGTGTAATGTGTTTTATTTGCAGCAAGTGAAGTACAGTGCAATGAAGAGCATTTGTCATCCACTGTAGGGCAGAGTTACAGCACTTGACAAATCTCTTAATGTGATCATGTGATCTTTGCAAAGACTTTTTCAAATGCTGCAGACACTATAAAGAAAATTAACATGCATTCATGCCCAAAGTAAGATGTCGCCAAATGAGCGTATCCAGTGGCGTAACTACCAGGGGAGCAGGGGGTGCAATTGCACCAGGGCCTACTCCCTCTCGGGGCCCACTGGAGAGGCTAGAAGAACTCCAACTCGTAGGGGGAGAGCCCAATAGGGGGGCCCAGGTGCCAATCCTGCACCAGGGCCCACTAGCGAGTAGTTACGCCACTGAGCCTGATATCAGGCTGATCCAATTGTGGGCCCTAGGACCCAATAATCAGATCATAATGCATCTGATACGGGCGGTCGGATCGCGGGACCGCATCAATGCACCGATGCGGCTGCAATCAGACAGGATTTTTTAACCTTCCTGTTTGAGATCGCGGGACCACAAACACGCACAGATGCTCCCGCGATCCAACTAGGTTTTTTAACCTGGCCGACTTTCGCCAGATATTGATCGGGGAAGCCCGTCGGGTGGCCCCACACACGGGCCAATAAGCTGCCGATGCGGTCTGTCGGCAGCTTTGATTGGCCTGTGTATGGGGGCAATTAAAAATGTAGGGATACAGGGATTTAAACAAATGTAAAGGGTCAGACATTGTAGGTTTCATTTCCCATGAGTGATCAAGCAATATGTCCGTGCTCTTAAGGGGATTATGTCTGTATGTTTACACTGGAAATAATTTACTCTACCATTTAAAATTTAATTCCTGAACCAATGTATTTTTTTTTAAGTTGTAATATTGGTGTCTAGGCAGCCATCTCAAGTCATTTTGCCTAGTCATATGCTTACAGAAAGAGCCAGTGCTCCACTGTGGAATTGCTTTCTAACAGGCTATTGTTCCTCCTACTCAATGTAACTGAAGGTCTTGCAGTTGAACCTGGATTTTTACTATTGACTGCCCTGTTTATACCTACCATGTTGTGTCATGGAGCTGCTATATGGTTACATTCCCATTGTTCTGTTGTTAAGCTGCTGAGGGGGGTGATATCACTAAAACTTGCAGTGCAGCAGTAAAGAGTGACTGAAGTTTATCAGAGCACATGACTGTGGGCTCCTGGGAAACAGACAATATTTTTAGTCCCAGATTTAGAATAACATTTTTGACTTTTAGTGCAGCAATCTGATGGAGCAACACGATTTACTGATGTTTTCTCATAACTACTTTAAGCTACTTTATGTGACTGGGTTGCATTTAGAGAAAATTACTAACTCTTGTCCAGGGCTGGACTGAGATCCACAATAGGCCTTGCATTTTAGGTACACAGTGGTATAAACAGCCCCCCACCAGCTCGATAAATAGTGACGGTCTATGACAACTTACAGCAGCCTACTGCTGACTGTTGTGGTTTCTGTGATTATTACAGTTTAGCATTTGCTATAAATAATTTTGCCAATTTCTGTTTTTTTAGGCAATTGCTAATAAGACCTTTTACAGTTGATAACTAAGTGGTCATAGTCAACTGTCATAAAAACAAAAATATTTAACTTCAACACAGAAATGTTACGGTTTCTACACTAAGTCTCTCTCTCCCTCTACCTGCAGGCTCTGTGTCAGAGTTGTTTGTTGAGATTGACAGTTGCTCTAATAAATTACTGGTATGTGCTCTATTAATGTGTGATGGTTCGGGCGAACTGCCACACACGTTTTGTGGGTCACTGGTGGGCTTGGGTTAAGCTTTTTTTCCACTCTCCCCACCGACAACCTTACGCTGCTGGCTTTTGGCAGCTTCTATTTATAGGTGCACACCTGCCCCATCACCTTTCGTGGAGATGTGTGGGTTGGATGCAAGTCTATAAATGTAGGTGCCGGGTGGGTTAGGGTCAGGTGAGAATTGGGAGTGGGCAGTTTAGGGTCGGGTACGGGTCAAATTTTTGTTGTACTAGTGTGCTCCCTTTGCCTAGTATTGAACGAACTGTCTTTCAACATAAGATGCGTCACTTAAAGAAAATAAATAATTAATGCTACAAAATTGTTACTTATTACATTTAGTAAGCTACGCATTTCCATTTCCCCACCCCCCAAAGATATTAAATCTAACTGTCCATCAAAATTAGTCGTGCATGAGAAGAGAATGAAGAGAAACTGATACTGAGAGGGAAATGTTAGATTAGATTATATCTGAAATGGAAGACTCTTAAATAAGAAAGTTTCTAAATATAATAAATTTAAGTGAGACGAAACTTGTATTACATTTTAATTTTTTCACTCCTTTAAATTAAAATGGTGCAGCCCTTCTCTTATTTGGAAGCAAAATATTGTCTTCATTTTCCTAATAATTAGTGTGTTTGTGGAACACCAGATACAGTTATAATTGCATACATCTACATGCCCTTAAGCCTTTTTCAGTGATAGAGTATTAATGTACAAGGATTGTAATCCTTCCATATTAATATTTTTACAGGTTTGGATATTTGGCCAATGGGCAGCAAGTGGCACTGAATGGTAGCTGAGCAGCTCTCCAAAGCATTGCAGCAGCTGGGATGTTGCGCCAGAACGGAGGAGGTAACAGACGTGGTTTGGGACTTTCCCGGTTCTCTACCTCAAACTTTTTTACTATATCGAATTCTGCCAGCTGGGGAATGGGACGGAGTACAAAAAGCAATTCGCTGAGCAGTATCAGCACCAATTCGGATTATGACAACTCCGTTGTGGATCCTGAATACATAATGTTGCTTGTGAATGATGTTAGGAAGTTTGCAGACGTACTCCTTTACCTCAAAGAAGCTTTTGTGTCCACAGGTGAGTTGTGACTCTGCTGCCTGTTTAATTAATGTCATGTTTGCTGTAGGAGACCTTCAAACAGCTGATCAATGAATTTAAATTGGACCCTTGCCATTTGTACATTAATCATCTGTGATGTTTAACCATGAAAATGATATCTTTTGGGCTTTCATAGACAGCCAGCGTCTTACAGAAAGTTTTGCTTTGAGAATTATGCATGCACTGTGTTTTTACATTTTAGAGATTGTTTCCAGTTTGCTTTCTCCATTAAAGCTGGTATTTCCCATCATCTATATTCATATATTCTAACCCCAAAGGTCACATGAAATTCCATGATTCTGTCAGCAGCCACACTCTTTGGATGACTATTCGATCCTTTTTCAGGTTTATTTTGCCTTTTCTGCATTGCTGATGCTTGCATTTCAATGTCAAAGCTTTATTTATAACAACTTTTTCATTTATATATTTTGAGTAAATCATTTTACACAATCGTATAAATATGCCCTTTGGGCAAGGACAGATGTTGCGCTTTTTAAAGGGATTGTTCACCTTTGGATTAACTTTTAGTATGACGTAGGTGATATTCTGGGACATTTTACGTTTTTTAAAATTTTTTCATTATTTGTGTTTTTTGCGTTCTTTAGCTTTTTACTTTGTAGCTCTGCAGTTTGCTATTTCAGCAATCTGGTTGCTAGGGTCCAAGTTACCCTAGAAACTATGCATTGGTATGAATAAGAGATTGCATTATGAATAGGAGAGGCCTGAATAGAAAGATAAAAAATAATAAAAAGTAGCAATTACAATACATGTGTAACCTTAAAGAACATTTGTTCTTAGATGGGGTCAGTGCTGTAAAGAGCTGGAGGAAGAAGGTAAATAATTAAAAAAATTATAAAAAATAAACAATAAAACCAGTTGAAAAGTTGCTTAGAATTGGCCATTCTATAAAATATTAAAAGTTAACTTGAAGGTGAACCATCCCTTTATGCAGCCAGAATACTCTTTGTCAAGCAGTAGATACATGGAAAATCAAACTGTAGTGTTTACAGGCAACTATGTCCCAGTATTGGAGAAGAGCTTTAAAAAAACACATTACATTTTTAGACTAACAGCACAACGCTCAAAGCCATTACCCTTTTAAGTTTACTTGATGGTGAGCTTCTATTGCTTTGTTAGGAAATCATGGTAGCTGTTACAAGAGGTAGGGTTAACTACTGGAATGAAATGGGTGACTGTTATCTATGATCTGAAAATATAATGTATTGGTGTGAAGAGATTAGTGCTTTAGCCTTAACCACTTACCCGGTGCCTTTGTAATGGAAATGGCTAGACAAGGCGAGAATGCCTTTCTTTTCATGCTGGGACATGGTAAATGTGAAGGCTTTTATGTCTTAAGTGCTGCTTTTGCGGGAAATTTATTTTTCTCAGAACTTCGATTTATTTTTAAATATGTTTGTATGGGTAGTACATGAAATAACAGCTGGAATGGAATATGCAATTTAAAGAAGAGGCACATATAAATTCTTAATTTTTGTTTTTATTGCATTAGTTGATTAATTGGACTCTTATTAAAGCACAAGTCAGCCCGCTAATAAAATAAAACATCATTCTAAGCAATGTTTCAATCTACATTTATTTTAAAAATTGCAGTGCTTTTAAAGTTAATTGTAAAAACTATTTGCTGATTTTTACTTTTTAAACAATGTTGCAAAACTCTTAAGCTCCCCATAGACGCAACGCTATTTCCCTGCCGAACGACCGATTTTAGGGAAGTCCGACCAATCTGTCAAATTATCGTGCGTTTAGTGGGATACAAACGATCGTTCATCTCACGATTTTTCCTCCGACATTGGTCTGATGATTGATCGGCCAGGTTAGAAAATCTTTATCGATCCCCGTGCAATCTACCTATGTTTGCAGCACAAGCAGGCTGCGATCCTTCAGTTTTGCTGCAATATCACCTGAAATGGTCTTTTTAGTTGATGGACACATTGGACATTTAAACGATCGTTTTGAGACAATCGTGGTCTCACGATAATTATTGGATCTTTCAAAAATCTTTACGTCTATGGCCAGCTTTAAGCTGCCCATAAATGCAAAGATCCACTTGTTTGGCGATATCGTGGCCAGATATCGATCGAGAAGACCCATTAGAAGCCCCCATACATAGGCAGATAAGCTGTCAAATTGGTCTAAACGACTGATATCAGCAGCTTTATCTGCCCGTGTATGGCTACCTTTAGTTCCCCTGTAAAGTCAGGTCTCCTAATCAACTGCCTTGTCTTAAGGTGGCCATACACGGGCAGATAAAAGCTGCCGACAGACTGTGTCGGCAGCTTATCTGCCTGTGTGGGGGGCCCTCCGACGGGCTTTCCCGATCGATATCTGGCCGAAAGTCGGCCAGATGTCGATCGGGCAGGATTAAAAATCCCGTCGGATCGCGGCCGCATCTGTTCGTTGATGCGGTCCCGCGATCCGACCACCCGTACTGATCCGAACGATCGGATCAGCCCGATATCGCCCACCTCAAGGTGGGCATATCGGGGAGAGATCCGCTCGTTTGGCAACATCGCCAAACGAGCGGATCTCTACGTGTATGGCCACCTTTACATTGTATCAACAGTCTTCACCACCAGGGTATAGACTAGAAAGTGACAAACACTGCTTTCAATAGCAATACATAATTTAAATAATACATTGAAAGATTGTAATAAATGTATATTACGAAATTACTTAGAATTAAGTTTTCTTTTATTAGGAAAAACTTAGGCAACTTGATTGATTAACTGTACTCACATTAAAGGCTAGCAATTTCATACTGAATTTTAAAACTAAATCACTGCAGGAGACTATGTAAGTATCAAATGTATACTTTTTAAAAAATGCTGTGCAGTCGAGAACTATCCTCTATCCACTTTGTACACTTACTTCATCTGCTTCTGCTTTTTATTGACTCGGCCCCCCTCCCCCCTTAAGTCTGCAGAGCTTGAAGGACCTGTGACCCTTCAGAAAGCATGTAGTGTTTTCATATATTGTTTCTTATAATTTTGTCTCTTCTTTGCAGTTTGAATAATTAACGTGTGCAATTACTCAAGCTTTGCTGAGTCAAAATAAAATAATTAGACTAAGCAGTGACCCTACTCTTCACTGTGTCCGGGGTAATTAGCAAACCGTAAACTGCATGGGTGTTACTTTTGCATGGTACATTACAATTTGGCAGTCCACTTGTATAAACTACTTATGAGCCTAAGTCCTTATTGACCAGCTGTGTATTAATAGGATAACGTGATGGTCACCAAAAAGCCTCACAGATGACACATGGGGGCATATTAACCAGTGTGAAATTTCAAATTTGACAAACCTAACCCAAAAAAATGTAACCACAAGCAAGGTTTTTTTTTTTTGTATTGACGAACATTTTGTGTCTCTTCACCAGGGATAATTGCACCATTGCTAAACTTCATAGATACAATAATTTACTAGGAGCCCTAATGCTTCATTCATTTTGTGTTAGTTAAAAGTAATTTGGCCAGGTCCAAACTGGTGAACTACCAATATAAAAATACAGCAGACACTTTAGTATGTTTTTATCTACATCCTATTCTCCATGCTAATTTTTTGTATGCATCACTGCTTGTCATTAATCAGCCATGTTATTGGCCCATTATAAATGTATGGAAAGATACACTGGCATAATTACCCAAAGTGTTAATACAAGCAAATTTTTGGCATATTACACTTCAGTGTGAAAGATCCATTATCTGGAAAACCCCAAGTCGCAAGCTTTCTGGATAACAGGTCCCATACCTGTATTCGCACTATGTAAATATACCTAACAGAGCAATTGCCATTGATTTGCTAAAAAGATAAGAATCGGCTGCACCTGTCACACGGGCAGATTCAGAGAGATTGTCGCCTGGCGACTAATCGCCTCTTCGTCTGGGCGACAATCTCCCCTATTTGCCTTCCCCTTGCTAAAATGAAAAATTGCCTGCAGCAATGCACTCACATCGCTTCAATTTCCGAAGTTGCCTCATGAGGAAACTTTGGACGACTTTGGAAATTGAAGCCCCGGAGTGCATTGCCCCAGGCAATTTTTCATTTTAGCAGGGGGGATTCGGGGGGGTTGTCGCCCAGAAGAAGAGGTGATTAGTCGCCAGGTGAATACACATCCCTGAATCTGCCTGTGTGCTAAAGCCCTAAATGAAATTAATGTTACCTAGTGGTTGTAAATGTGTTATGTAGCTATCTGCCCCCAAGGTATGTGAGTTCTTATCATGCTGAGTTCAGTGCTGTGTGGAATAATTGCAATAAACGAACCTGTGTTGCTGAACCCATGATTAGCCTATGTGTACCTTGTACAACTCAGCACTATACCGCTTTCATTATGCTCATAACAAAAGTAGGTCTATGGGCACATGTTGTAGGTGGCTGTTGCTAGTCTGCATATTTTTGCAGGGTGAGAGAAGCATATCTGCTCAGTGCCCCTGCTCCATTGATTTGAATCTGATCAGTCTGTGTATGGTCACACTCAGGAGGGCTGAATCTGAGTTTAGTGTGTGACTGCACACAGGCTGCCTGGATTCAAATCAATAGCAGAGGCACGGAGCAGAGCTGTTTCTCTCAGACTGAAATAATATACAGGATGACAACAGCCGCTAAGAGCAGTCTGTGTGCCCATAGCCTAAAGGTTTCCCATTTGAATAGAAACACGGTTATAGGAACATGAAATTGATTTGTGTTTTAATATATTTCCACGTAGCAAGTGTAATGTAGCTTCAGATGAAACGCTGTTGCTCTATTGTCACAGTGACCCAGACAGCCATTAAATCTGATGGAAGTGGCAATATACCGTCCCCAGTGGCCTGTGAGTAGGGTTGCCACCTGGCCGGTATTTTACCGGCCTGGCCGGTATTTTTGCTGGTTGATCCCAATGTTATGAATAGGAAAAAAAGCTAAATATATAGGAAGGCCGGTATTTTTTTCCTAAAAAGGTGGCAACCCTACCTGTGAGAAACGGCTACTGCACCCTGTAGCGGGGGAAGTTCTCCTTGCTTCTGTTTCTCATGCGCAAGGCTTTTTTGTATGTACAGTTAGTTCACTTCCGATACAGTCTGTGGGGGAAGGCACTGTACGTCGCATTGCCCCAGGTGTGTTCACAAAAAAAGACCTGTTTTATAACCTCTGGAAATATGTGTCCAAAACGGCTTGAAATCACTGGATACATTTTGGCAGCTGCCTTTCCCCGTCCCTTTATCTATTGAGTTTGTGAAATTTTTTTATATACCTTGAATGAGCTCACAATTTGAATGTTTTCCGATTTAAGGAAAAACTATAATCCGTGAATTCAGGGTGAACAACCCGAAAACTCTAATTGCTCAAATTAATTGTTTTCGAGTGAAACCCACCAAAAAAAACAGGCTAATCTTCAAATGGTTCAAGGGACCTTTGCTATTGACTTCTACATGACCTCAATAGGTTTTAGCTTGAGTATTTTCGGATTCAAGCGATTTCCAGCTTTGTGGTACAGGTATGGGACCTATTATCCAGAATGCTTGGGACCTGGGTCTTTCTGGATAACAGATCTTTCTGTAATTTGGATCTTCTCATCTTAAGACTGCTGGAAAATTATGTAGTCTTTAAAGGAGAACTAGACCCATACTTAAAAACAAAACAAAAAAAAACCCTACCTCCCGTAGACCCCCTTCCCCACTCCCCTTGCTACCCCGGGCATATGCCCCTAACTTTTTACTCAAACCTGGCAGCAGATTCAGGTGTTGAAGTTCACGGCAGCCGTCTTCTGCTCTTTGGTAATGTTCATGTATTTAATGACGTTTCGGGGCATACGCAGTTGGAGCAATTTCCTCGTTCTGGACATTTGCGCATACTCTGAAACTCACGGGAGTCGCAGAAGAGCCAAAAGCAGACGTGGAAAATACTGAAGAAGATGGCTGCCGTGAACTCCAACGCCTGAATCTGCCTCGAGAAGTGAGTAAAAAGTTAGGGGCATTTGCCAGGGGGAACCAAGTAGGCTGGGTGGGAGCAGCAAAGAGGGTCTACTTTTGGTTTAGTTCTCCGTTAAATAAACCCAATAGGCTGATGTTGCTTCCAATAAGGATTAATTATATCTTAGTTTGGATCAAGTACAAGCTACTGTTTTATTATTACGTAGAAAAAGGAAATAATTTTTAAAAATATGGGTTGTTTGATTTAAAATGGAGTCTGTAATTAAGAACTTTCTGGATAACGCGTTTCCGGATAATGGATCCCATACCTGTACTAACACAATATTATCTCTTTCTCTGTGAGTACCTAAATGACAAGATCCCTTACAATTTTTTTTTCTTCTGTCCCACAATAACTTCAGATAGTCTTTGAAATGGAATTTGCTGTTATCACATTCCTTATTGCGCTGGGGATAATTTAGAGATGATTCTATAGATGAAAGCCCACCAAAAGGAATCTGTGGGATTGGAGAGTGAACTGTGTTTCTCAGCTGTATCCCTTCCCCCACACATACCCTGCATTCCTTTGTAACAAACCTCTACTTGTTGCTATAGTGTCTCACATCAACAGTTATTAGTTGTATGACAATTTTCCTATCTTTATGTTATAAGATAATTCAGCATCATAATGCATTACCTATTTCTTTGCAATGTGTGTACATAAATCCATTTTAACCTTGTTTCAAGTAAAATGTATTGCACAAGCTCACTAATGTATACAGTAGTTAGATGGTAAGCCCTACAGGACAGAGATACTTGTGTCTCTTCGCACATGGCACTGTGTATTCATATGTTTATTTATTGGATTGTTTCTACAACGTTTTGTACTGTATTGAAGAAATGTCACACATTCAAGAAGATGTCCATTCTAGACGATATTGCCACTTTGTACAGAATACAATTGAAAATCTTAGTATTGCAATTCCCAGATCATAATATTCAGCTGAATAAAAAAAAAACTTAAAGGGTAAATTTCGACCTAAAATTGTTCCACATTGGTGTTCGTGGCTGCCACCTTTGTTCCCATCTTGTCTCACTGATCTGTGACCACCCTTTTTTCAATATAAATTCCTATATTTTTTGTTCAGGCAAAACAATCTTCAGATTGATTAGTGACTGTTCTATATTGTATGTAATCAGTCCATTTTACTTAAACGGATGTAAAGTCCCCTCAAATTTTAATTAGCTCCGAGTAGTACTTCCAATATCTGCCAACTTCAGCAGCTTCACCCCTTCAGCTTAGCAAATGTGCAGCCATATATATATATGTATATATGTGCCTTCTGCACCTTGTATGTGCAGGACTTTTTACTTTGGCCATTTGCATTAGTATATGAATGATTGCAGTTACAGTGTAAACCATGAAAGTGGCCATACAGTGAATCACAGACATGACGCATTTTTACCGCAATATATGGGTCTGTCTACTGAACAAAGAACACATGCAATTATAGTTCTATTTTAGTAAAAGTAGCTGACTAAGAGTGGCTTTAAATAAATTGCAGCCTGTGAAACGGCTGAATTGGGGAAAAAACTGCAAAAAACTAAAATAACGGTTTTGTGTAAGAATAAATTCTCTTATGGTGATTATTTCTGTATTGTACACCTTTGCCTTTGAATAATGACATTCCCTGTGTTATTTCTCTTTGTAAAGTGGCACCCATCCATCTCAGAAACCTTAAATGACAATGGAGCAGGGGTTAGATTCCATATATTAAGTGTAGTAAGCATAGATCATGGTGTTGGATGAAGTCAGTGGTAATTGCAGCATTTAGCACTTGACATGATCGCTTCTTGATTGCCATAGGTTGGTTGATCATCACAGACAGAATGCTATT
>CM044437.1:97256199-97300037 GCA_024363595.1 Xenopus borealis
CTTTTTGGTCCCGCCCCCCAGCAGGCCGGTAAAAAAAAATTGAAAAGGTGGCAACCCTATAAATATCCCATGTATTTTTTGTCTCCAATATATTGACTCACTGAGCCCGGTGAATGGCCTTTGAATTGCCTGGCGAGGCAATTTGGAGCGATTTTAAAAATCGCGCCGCTCCGTGTGAACATGCGCCGGCGTTTTTAAGCTATGCCGGTGCGCATTGGTGCCTAGCTATTCGGGGAGATTCGGGGGCGATCAGTCGCGGCGAGAATTCGCCAGGCGACGGATCGCCCCCGAATCTCCCCGTCTGGACAAAGCTTAATAGTGCTCAATGCATAGATATTGGGTTATTTTTAATTGTTTTTACTGTTAATAGGCTTCTAATTGCTGGCAGTGAAAAAAAAGCTCCATCATCCAAAGTTCCATTTTGATCTTTGCTGTGCCGCTTGCACTGCAAGATCAAAAGGGTAAAGAAAATGTAATTCTAAGCAAAATAATGAAACCGTTTCTATGATGATAAAGTTGTAAATTAAATTTGAAAGCAATCTACCTTCTTTTTGCTAGACAGCAGAAACAATGTAGCATAAATCAATTTACTTCAGTGGTCACTGTGTACAGCATGTATCTGTAGTTCTTTTTCTCAAGTCTGTCCAAATCTTATGAAACCACTAACCATGCACTGATTGTGTTAGACAAGCCATTTTCCATCAAAAAAAGTAAATAGGTCATTGTAAAAGCTAGTTTATACACCATTTAAATCTGTCCTTCTCCTGTCTCTCTCGTCGGTTTTCTGAAGGATGGGAGTAGTCTGTTTTATACCTGCACTTCCTATATGCTTACATCATCACTCCCAGGCTTTGCCCTTACTTGTTTCCTATTGGACATTGATACTGCCCTCCCCTTGTAATTCATTGGTTGCTTGTGCACTTGTAAGCAGTCACATAAATTCAAAGGCCATTGGTTAATTTCACCTAAGGAAACTACAGTTGGGGAATGTCTCCCTTGCGTTTGCTACTATCTTGTGCACATTACTTGAGTCTCACATAGGTATAAAGACCCAGCATATCCGAAACACATTTTTACTATGCAAATCCGTACATTAAGCACACCTTTCTATGTATTTGGCCCCATTTGAAAGTTTCTGTCCCCAAACATAAACAGCCTTATGACAAACAAGCACACAGCCTTGCACATAGGGCTTTCACTTGATTGCTATTTTACCCACCAGCCAGTGATGTGATGCATGTTGCCAATGTTATAAAAAGGGCAGAAATCTAAACATAGGAAGGCCAGTATTTTTTTCCAACTTTGCAATTTCAGCCATTTGTAAAATGTTTTTCCAATGTTGGCAACACCATAGAAAGGAGAAGGAATAAGACATTCAACAGACCTGTGGAAATCTGGATCCATAGACAAATAAAAGAGCTCCTCTGCACTCAACCCATGAATCTACTAAAATGTCTTACCCTTTAAACAAAGCAGGGATTGTTTGTCCATATATTGCAATATATTTAAGCTGGCCAACTACAGCAGTTATCCCATATCTGGCCAGTCCTACACTCAAATTGTATCTGATTGATTGAGAATTCTATTGCTTCATTATACATTTTTACCAAGGGACTAAGGTTTACTGAACTTGCTGCTTTCAAAGTAAAACTCCCAAACTTGGTTGCCCTTTTATTAGACACCAGTGGGATCACCTGACTATAGCTGTGTGGGGTGGGGGCTACAACATGGAGCTGGTCACTACTCTTGTATAAACCATAACAATCCAGGGAAAGTTGTACTCACCGCTAATTTTTTTAAACAACATTACGTGGGGGCACAATGAGGTTGTGACCACAAAATTCACATAGATAAATACAAGAGGTCCTCTGCACTCAACCCATTATCAGTACATTAAGGACATTGAAACAATTGTGCCTTAAGCTACTAAAAATGCCTTACCCTTTAAACAAAAAGATTTTCATCCGTGTGTGGATTGTCCCAACAATTTTTCGTGCCATGGGGATCAGTCGTTCAGGTTAAAAGATTTATATTGGTTACTGGTAGACTGTCACTACTATTTGTTGGACATAACTTTCATATGATTGCTATCACAAGCAGAACATCGTCTGATTACTAGTTTATTTAATGTGGATGGTTAGTGGCAGGTGGGAGGATTGGCACAGATGATCGGTTCATCTGACTTTTAGGCTTTATCCACAGCCTATGGCCAGCGCTACTTCCTCATTAGCATACCTTGGTGATGTCAGAGTGAGACAAGCAGAGCTATGCAATAGCAGCCCAAGTCCCTCCCCCACATCTCTCTGCCCCAGCCTAATTAAGTCCCTCCCCCATGACTCTATTTTACACCTGCCCCCATGTCTCTGCTATTTCAGTTTTTTCCCCATGGATTTTATTCAATTGTGTTTTTTGGAGTCATCCTATTGATAATAGTAATTACTAATAATTATATATTACACAGTACATAATGAAGTTTGGTGCAATTCCAAGTTTATTTAAAAAAAAAAAAGGTGGGTTATTTCCTAAAATCCTATTTTTTTTTCCATTTCTTTAATAAATGAAGTTCCGACTAAACTCCCATTCACCATTTTATCATTTTATCATATTTATCATTTAAAAAAAACTTTATAAAATCCAGGACTAAAAAAAATGTACCTTGGTGTTGGCCTGTCGCAAATAACCTAGAAGCAGTACACTCTGAAGGGGAAAAAGTGGAAGTAGTTTAAAGTCCCTGTTGGCTTGGCTAGGTTCCAAGCCCAGCCAATCCCCTTGTAGCAGGAACAGGACTTGGAACTTAAGGGGGGGGGAAAACAGTAAAGCCTTTTCTTATTTTTTTTCTAAGGGTTGGAAAGCCGTAGCCTTCCTGAGCCTTAATGGAAATCCACCTGTGCTCCCAGCCTAATTTAATTCCACCCTGTGTCTCTCTGCTCCAAACCTGACTTGAGTCTCACCCCCATGTCTCTCTACTCCCAGCTTTATTAATCCCACCCTGTGTTTCTATAAAATTCAGTTTCGATAAACAGGTCTCCTGTAAGACACATTTTGGGATTGTCTCAGCCCCAGAGCCGTTCAAGCAACTGTAAAGCAGTTTGAGCTGTTGAGGCAACAGTAAAACAGCACTGAAGTTGTCATGTGACCTTATCATGATGATGTCATAGTAAAGTGCAAAGGATATATATGAGTAGCAGTATATATAGAGTAGGACAGCACAGTGGCACAGTGGGCAGCACTGTGTCTTGCAGCTGGGAGACCTGGGTTCAATACCAACCTGGGCCCTTTCTGTAAGGAGTTTGCATGTTCTCCCTGTGTGTGTGTGGGTTTCCTCCGAGTACTTCGGTTTCCCCCCACATTCCAAAAACATGCCCAAGGTAAGGAGTCTACTGGTAGGGCAATAGACTTAGGCGTGTAGGTCCTGGATCGGTTTAGCTAGACTTCTGGTAGGGAGATAGGCTTAGGCGTGTAGATCCTGGATCGGTTTAGCTAGAGGGAAGTTAGTCCCTGGGTCCCCTTTTCCACCCTTGAGCCACATTCAAATGTAAAATAACCTGCATTGAAGCCACTGGGGACAAGATAAAATGCAAATTGGGGCATATAGAACATGCAGTAGTACAGAAACCAGTGCAACTCGCATCAGAATTTAATAATCAGTCCTGTAGCATCAGCTTATATTACAGACAAACCTTGTTTTCTGCTTGATTATTACTGACAACCCCTACGTTAAGCTTCTCAACAGCTGCTCAGAGCCCACTGAGCAGACACTTTCCAAGATAGTGACCCCCTGAGACTAGTTTAACTCCTGGATCGTTGCGGACATTGAGATGCTGAAACTTTGGGCTGGTGCAATAAGTTCAGTATATAAAATAAGCATTTTAAGCCATATTCATTTTTAGGGTTTAGTTCTCCTTTAATATGCCATTTGTATTTACAAATTATGGACAGCGTATTCTACCCTTTTATCAAGGAATAAAGCATAATGGAGCTGTAGTCCTTTGGGGTTTGTGGTAGAATGACCAAAGCAATGTGTAAAAAGCTGAGTTTGCCTTTAATTTTTTCCCAATAGGAGATGAATGCTGCAAGGCAAGGGAGACGTTACTAAACAGAGCATGGTTTCTCTGCTTAAACGGGTTGTTCACCTTTCAATGTCCAAATCTTATGAAACCACTAACAATGCTCTCGTTGTGTTAGACCATTTTCCATCAAAAAAAGTAAATAGGTCATTGTAAAAGCTAGTTTATATACAATTTAAATCTGTCCTGTCTCATACCTGCACTTCCTATATGCTTACATCATCACTCCCAGGCTTTGCCCTTACTTGTTTGCTATTGGACATTGATACTGTCCTCCCTTTGTAATTCATTGGTTTCTAGTTCAACAGTCCCATAAATTCAAAGGCCATTGGTTAATTTCTCCTAAGGAAAATACAGTTGGGGAATGTCTCCCTTGCATTGACTATCTTGTGTGCATTACATGTAGGGTTGCCACCTGGCCGGTATTTTTGATGGTTGATCCCAATGTTATTCATAGGAAAAAAAGATAAATATATAGGAAGGCCGGTATTTTTTTCAGGAAAAGGTGGCAACCCTAATTACTTGACTCTCACATAGGTTTAAAGACCCAGCATATCCCAAATCTAACACATTTTACTAAGCAAATCAGTATATACATAAAGCACATCTTTCTATGTTTTTGGCCCCATTTGAAAGTTTCTGTCCCCAAACATAAACATCCCAGCCTTGTGACAAACAAGCACACAGCCTTGCACATAGGGCTTTCACCTGGCTGCTATTTTACGCACCAGCCAGTAAAAGTGATGCATGTTGCCAATGTTCTAAAAAGGGCAGAAATATAACTATAGGAAGGACTATTTTTTTTTCCAACTTTGCAATTTCAGCCATTTAGTTGCTAGGGACCAAATTACCCTAGCAACCATGCATTGATTTGAATAAGAGACTGGAATATGAAAAGAAGAGCACTTGAACAGAAATATGAGTAATACGGTGGCAATAACAATAAATGTGTAGCCTTACAGAGCATGTTTTTAGATGGAAAGAGTCAGAAGAAGAAGAAGGCATAGTAAAATACTATTAAAAATGCAGACCAATTGAAAAGTTGCTTAGAATTAGCCATTTTATAAACATACTAAAAGTCATCTTAAAATTGAACCACGCCTATAAAACACCCCCAAAAAGGCCCCTTAGGGTTCTTACTTATGGGCATTTTTATGCGATTTTCAAACTGCAAAAATGCTTTTTGGGCATTTATATGCATTTTTTACAGCAACTAATGGCTCTTCCTCAAGAGCACTTAAACCTGCACTCCCCTGCATTCAGTTTAAATGCGTTCACCCACAGTGGAGCACAGAAAGAAACATACAACTTTTCAAAATGGCCCCTGTACTGACACAGGCCCATGTAAGCGCCAAACACAGAATGGTGCATTCCACCTGCATTCAGAGCTAACATGTCCGTTACAAATGCAACCCTCCGTTTCATTGATATCTGAATGTGTGTCAAGCAAAAACATGCAGCATGCGACACCTTCATGAAACACTCAAACCTGCACATCAAATGCATAAAATAATACCCCTGTGTATGAACCCTAGGAGTGAATTTTTTCTTATTAGAGAATCTGATGTGGTTTGGTATATATTATAGTATAGCCCAAACACACAGAGACTTGTTGCCTGTGGTAAATCTATCCTGCCACTGGTGACAAGTCTGGATCACTAATATGATGTTTTGGCAAGGAGAAAGTATTTTCATGAGATTTCTTGCCCATGGTAAACAAACTACAGGTATGGGATGTGTTATCTGGAAACCATTATCCAGAAAGTTCTGAATCATGGAAAAAAATGATTTCCTTTTTCTCTGTACAGGTATGGGATCTGTTATCCAGAAAGCGCCGAATCACGGAAATGCCATCTCCAATAGACTCCATTTTATACAAATAATCGACATTTTTTAAAATGATTTCCTTTTTCTCTGTTAAAATAAAACAGTACCTTGTATTTGATCCAAATGTATATATAATTAATCCTTACTGGAAGCAAAACCTGCCTATTGGATTACATGATAGACTTAAGGTATGAAGATCCAAATTATGGAAAGATCAGTTATCCAGAAACACCCAGGTCCCAAGCATTCTGGATAATAGGTCCCATACCTGTACTAATAAAAACAGTACAGCATGTACTTGGGTTTATTTAATGTTTACTTAGTTTTCTAGAATACTTAAGGTATAAAGATCCAAATTCTAGAAAGATCCGCTATCTGGAAAACCCCAGGTCCTGAGCACTCTGGATAAAAAGTCCTATATCTGTACCACAACAAATATCCATGTGTGCCAGTATTATGGGAATTATTCTGCTTTTGGCCCATATGTAATAGTACACAACTTTTTAAAGTCATAAAATAAAAAAAATCAGTGTTGCTGGTATTGTGTGTGTGTGGTTTGTGTGTATAAATGAGATTAGATGCCAATTTTATTTAAAGGAAAAAATATCGCAGGCTATGGGGACTGATATTTCTTACGGCAAATGGGTCAGTTTTAAGTACAGGTATGGGACCTGTTATCTGGAAACCTGTTACCCATAAATTTCCGTATTACAGATAGGCCATCTCCCATAGACTCATTATAAGGATATAATCCAAAATTTTAAAAATTATTTCCTTTTTCTCTGTTGTAATAAAACAGTAGCTTGTACTTGATCCAAACTAAGATATAATTAATCCTTATTGGAAGTAAAACCAGCCTGTTGAGTTTATTTAATGTTTACATGATTTTCTTAAGGGTGAAGATCCAAAGTACAGAAAGAACTCTTATCCGGAAATCCCCAGGTCCCGAAGATTCTGGATAATAGGTCCCATACCTGTACTAGCAGCATTGTGTGCATATAAGTTATATTCTCTGGTACAAGCAAAGGTAGTTCCCCCTTGAACAATCATTGATGCAAACACTGTTATTAAATCTGACAAACACGCAAAATTCACTATTGTCCAACAGGCATTTCCTCTGCGTGTTGCCTTTTAATACTATTGCTTTATATCCTCATAGTTGCACAATTATAAGAAAACCCTTACTATACGTGAGAAGAAAAAATTACCACTGCAAAGTCCTTTTCCAGTTCTCTGATCAAACAAATATACACATTTTCCTTCATTGACACGTACACAGTAGTTGAAGGTTAATATATATCCCAGGGCTGTCTAGTTTTTACATCATGAGCAGTGGCTGTGATTATAAACTAATTAAAACGTTTAGTTGGTGTGTAAAGTAAATCCTGTTACTTCAGCAAATACTGCTAAAATATAATGTAGGTGACACAGGCAGAGTTGTGTGTGTTTGGAAAGGTACAGTGCACAGTCATTTCAGTATAGAATCCAGACAAAATAGGAAGACTCTGCTAAGGTGATGTGCTTGTGTTGCTCATTTATTTGTACAGCTTGTTGTGCAGAACTTTTACCATTTGAAGTATCATTTGAAAGACACACCCCAGACCGACCCATCAGAGCCCCTTGGTGTCATCGTAATCCGATCGCTCGACCAATACGGCCGAATGTTCGGATTACCCCGATATAGCCCTGCTGTGTTAGTGGCATATCTGGGAAAGATCTGCTCGTTTGGCGATGAACTAGCGGGCCTTTGCATCTATGGCCAGCTTAAAGGGCAAGGAAAGGCAAAGAAATAAAATCCCATTTTTACTTTCTTTAATGAAAAAGAAATCTATCTCCAATATACTTTAATTTTAAAATGTGTACCGTTTTTATAAGAAACCTGACTGTATGCAGTGAAATTCTCCCTTCATTTTGTGCTTCTGGCAGGGAAACAATCACTTATGAACAGCAGGGGGAGCCCCTGCCTTACTTACCAGCCATGCAGAACTCAAGCAGACCATACTGAGCATGTGCAGTGCCAGTGTCAGACAAAGATGTATAACAAAGTTACAAGATGACAGCCCCCTGTGGCCAACTTTGAAAGCATAAATCATTTGTTTCATTAGGCTTGTGGTGCAGTAAGTTCATGTTTATGTTTAGTATACAAAATACAGCAATTCTAGCCTTATTCTATTTTACACTTTCCTTGCCCTTTAACAGACTGCTGAAGCTCAAATATGGCAGCCCCTTCATAGAGGAACATGGGGGATCAGATGGGTATTGTAAAAAGCATCTGTAAATACTTTTATGGCAAAATTATAGATAGCATGCAAAGACAATGTTATGATAGATTTAAAAAAAAGATTTAAATTCTGGTGCAAATATCTTAATAAGTCAACTTTTCTACCTATAATTAGGAGTACTGGTAAGAAGGGCTGTGTTTAAGTTCTAATGACTTGAAAGGCATTTCTAATGGACTAAGCTTTGCTCAAACAGTTTCTATTTACTTTAACCATATCTGACAAAATAGTAACAAAAGGCAAAATTGTTTGATATTGTTTTTGACGTGTTTTCCTGGTAAATTGCTGGGATTGAAGTGAAGCCGCATGATGTGTCTGGGAGCCCAAGGGTGCAATTACAAGGAAATTAGGGGTTATAGAGCTGCTTGTATAGAGGAGACAACAGGCAAACCTCCAGCTTGCAGTCTGTTAATCAGACCTTAGTCCTTTGGATGTAAAGAAAAAAAGAAAAGGTCAGTTGAAATTTATAGCTTGCTAACAGAAAACGCTGACTAGCCTTAGAGTTCACAATATTTTGGGCTGGGACAGACAGGGAGATTCTGTCGCCTGCGATTAATCTGAATCGCCTGAAGTTACTTTGTGAGGAAACTTCGGGCAATTCCGGAAATCGCCACGCTGCGTGTGGATTAGCGCTGGCCCTTTTTCATTTTAACAGGCGGCAAACAGGGAGAAGGCAGTTCGGGGAGATTGTCGCTTCGAATCTCCCTGTCTGTCCCAGCCCTTAAACTTGTTGAACGTAGTGGACAACAAATGGAAATGTATGGAAGTGGAAAGAGCACATAGACACAAGACACACAACCTTAGTATCAAAAGTAAATGAGCCCTATTTATTTGTCTCTGTGGCAGACACTATTATGTAAATAGTCTTAATTACTGATTAAATAAATTAACCCTTTGCATACCACTATTAACATGAATGACACTTCAAATGAAACCACAGTCGGGGACTGTGACTGCCATTCCAGAATATTGTACTTCTTTATAGATTTCAAAGTGTATTTAGGGTCATTGTCTTGTTGGAATATCCAACCCCAGCGTAACTTCAACTTGTGTGACTGATGCTTGAACATTATCTTGAAGAATTTGTTGATATTGGGTTGAATTCATCCGACCCTCAACTTTAACAAGGGCCCCAGTTCTTGAACTAACCACACGGCCCCACAGCATGATGGACCCTCCACCAAATTTGACAATTGGTAGCAGGTGTTTTTCTTGGAATGCGGTGTTCTTCTTCTGCAATGCAAAGCGATTTTTGTTATGACCAGATAACTCAATTTTTGTCTCATCAGTCCAGAGCACTTTGTTCCAAAATGACTTTGGCTTGTCTAAGGGCTAGAGCAGACGGGGAGATTCGGGGGCAATTTGTCGCCTGACTTGAGTCAATTTGGAGCGATTCCACAAATCGCGCCGCTGCGTGTGAATAGGCGCAGGCGTTTTCAAGTAACGCCGGTGCGCCTAAGGACTTGGCTATTCGGGGAGGTTCGGGGGCTACAAGTCGCGGCGAGAAGTCGCCAGGCGACAAATTGCCCCCGAATCTCCCCGTCTGCTCTAGCCCTAAATGAGCTTTTGCATACAAGCAGCTCTGTTCGTGGTGTGAGTGCAGAAAGAGCTTCTTTCTCATCACCCTGCCATACAGGCACAGGTGTTCTTTGTGCAAATTGTGCTGTATTATAGAACTATGTACAGATACACCATCTGCTGCAAGATGTTCTTGCAGGTCTTTGGAGGTGATCTTTGGGTTGTCTGTAGCCATTTACAAAGTCCTCCACATATGCTGCTGCTGTATTTTTCTTGGTCTGCTAGACCTGAGTTTTACCGCACCTGTGCCTGTGGCCTTCCATTTCCTGATTACATTACTTACATCAATCTTCAGAGGAGAGAACCACTACTTGCAATTGGCCACCTTAAATACCTTTTCTCATGATTTGACACATTTGTCTATGAAGTTCAAGGCTTAATGAGCTAATCAAAAAAATTTGGTGTTGCCAATAGGGTTGATCCCAATGTTATTAATAGGAAAAAAAGATAAATATAAAGGAAGGCCTGTATTTTTTTCAAGAAAAGGTGCCAACCCTAGTTGCCAGTAATCAGTATTGAGCATTTATGTGCATTCAAATTAGCAAAATGACAACATTTTTCACAGACAATTTTTCACATTTGATTTAATCTCATACAACTGAATACTGCTTCACTAAAAATCTTTGTTGAAAAGTCACAGGAACTGCAGATTCTTGGCCTAAAAATGAAACTAGAATATTTACTTTAGTGTATTTCACTTTACAGCTAGGATTACCTCTTTTTGTTTGCCCAATACTGGCCTATGCCTTGGATGTGGGAGCGGGATCAAGAAGACAACAGGTATAGGACTATGACATAAATGGGGGCCTAGTTGGGGTGCTGACTTCCAAAGGGTAGACAGAACCCAAAAAAGGGGTTGAAAGAGGTAAAGGGTGGGATGGAGGGGATAGAGTGAGCAAAATTGGGGAAAACTAGTGTAATGTTGTTTCATCCATTCCTAAAAGAATGTTTATTTTGATATTCATTAGCAGTTTAGTAGTGGATGGAGTTAAGAGAGTTTATATACACAGGAAGGGGAAGTGAAGGGAGGGAGAAGCAGACTGTGACAAGAACAGATGGGAATAAAGCTGGTATCTCTGTGTGGATTCTTGGGGTTCCACAACCCCCTACACTAGGTTATCACAATCAGGGGTGGGTTGGAAGCAAAACAAATAGGGGATTATTTATCAAAGTACAAATTTATCTCACTATTATCTGCTAAAAACTAAAATCCTCTCAGGTTTTTAACGCTTATTTAATACATTTTCCCAAAAATCTGCCTTGTGGAAAAAATTATTTTCATGATTTTTTTTTAATTGTTTCATCCGATTTTCACAATTTCTTTTTTCGTAGTTTTCACCCGAATACTTTGGATTTTGAATGAAACCCAAAAATCATTGGGACTTCTCCCATTGACTTATATGCAACTTCGACAGGTCTGAGATGCAGGATTTTCAGATTCAGATATTTCCATCCTCTGGGTTTAATCAATTCCAAAAAATTCAGACTTTATAAATGATTTTTGGAATCGGCAAACTGGCAAGTACACGGCAAGTCTGTAAATATCAGCCAGCCCTGCCTGATATTATACCGGCTAGGCTGGTGAAATACTGGCTAGGTGACAACCTTATTTATAGCCAATGGTAAGCAGCAGGGGCATGTTTGGTGGTAAATGAAGGTATGCTAACATTAGAGAAGAGGGGAACTTTGCTTTGGGCCTACAAAGACATTTGGATTTGTTTGTTTTTGCTTAATGCAGTAGCATCTGTTTCTACAGTGGAGAGAGCAGACTGCTTTAATTAATACTGATGAGCAGCATACATACATATCACCCACTGAAAACTGAAAACAGTATTGTTTTTGCAAAAAGTTGACTTGATAATTTATTCCAGAAATTAAAATGCATGAGTGAGCACGTCTAGGTTAGATAAGATTGGAATCTGAAGGCTAATAAATACAAACTCTGGAATGCAGCATAAAGCATATTGAAATAGGATAGTGAAAAGATGCATTGTGATGGTCTCCTTGTTCATAGTGGGGGAAGGAGATAATCTATGAATTTCATTGTACAGCGAATTCTGAAACCGCAAGTAAAGGGATTGTTATCAAGTGACTAATCTGTTAGTTTAGCCAAATATTTGCTAAATTTGCATCCTAATTGATATGGATAAAGGCTAAGTTAAATGTGCTTGATTTCATTATTCTTTTGTGGATTGTTTGAGGAGAGTACAGCCCATGCATCTATCATATCCATAAGCATTTTTCTCATCAACAAGATAATGGTGCGTGGGCTAGGTATGGAAAAATAAAAATTGACTGTCCTATAGAAGAAAGGTGTTCTTAATCAAAATGCAGTGTTGTTATATAGAGGGACTCTCATAAAGAACTGGACAGATCTGATCAAGAATGTTGGACAATTTTAGCCATAATGCCCCACTAATTGGGCAAGTGTGGGAAGGTAACGAGTCACATTTGTTTTGTAATATTTTGTTTGCAATATTCTTCTGCCAAAATGTGAGCAGATACATCAACAGAGAAGTATGTGAAGAGTCGCTACATCTCATCTTCATTCTATGAAGTTCCAGTCATTCAGGCTCTCCGCTAAATGAATGGACCAATGGAATGTGGTATTTGTATAGCATGGCATTGTATGGCATTTGTTTGATTAGCTGCTCATCATTCAGGTAAATACCATGGATAATCTGTGTATGCCACCTTCGTTGTAATGTCACACTGGACGCATTTTTTATTTTATTTATTTATTTATTTATTTTACTTTACAGCACAAAACCTTTCTTTGAAATATCCGATCAATTTTTTTTTTGGTCCTTTAGACCTTCTTGTTAGTATTAGAACAGGTCTGTCTTGCCTGCCGTAGAAATATGTTTTGAATACAGACCAGTTATATTTTTGCTCTTCTAATTTTAAAGGGACAATCCAATGTGACAAATTATTTCCAATTTCTTGCTGTTTTTCACAATTTTTTTAAAGGATACTGTCATGGGAAAACGTGTTTTTTTCCCAAAACGCATCGGTTAATAGTAATGCTCCAGTAGACTTCTGCACTGAAATCCATTTCTCAAAAGAGCAACAGATTTTTTTATATTCAGTTTTGAAATCCGACATGGTGCTAGACTTTTTGTCAATTTCCCAGCTGCCCCATGTCATGTGACTTGTGCCAGCACTTTAGGAGGGATCTGCTTTCTGGCAGGCTGTTGTTTTTCCTTCTCACTGTAACTGAATAGAACGCAGTGGGACATGGGTTTTTACTATTGAGTGCTGTTCTTAGATCTACCAGGCAGCTGTTATCTTGTGTTAGGGAGCTAATATCTGGTTACCTACCCATTGTTCTGTTGTTAGGCTGCTGGGGGGTGGGACTTGAGTACAGCAACTTGCAGTACAGCAGTAAAGAGTGACTGAAGTTTATTAGAGCACAAGTCAAATGACTTGGGGCAGCTGGGAAAAAGACAATATGTCAAGCGCCATGTCAGATTTCAAAATGAAATATAAAAAAATCTGTTTGCTCTTTTTGAGAAATGGATTTCAATGCAGAATTCTGCTGGAGCAGCACTATTAACTGATGCATCTGTGACATGGATGGTTTTCTCTTATATGTGCACACACTACAGCTTTAAAACTCTTCTTAATTCGGCATCACTACTAAATTTGCTGTCTGTACGCCAACCCTGTGCCTTTCAACAGACACACACATGTAGTGCATTTATTTGTACATTGCTCTGTAGCAATCACTACTATTTATGCCCTGTGGACCATACACATTAAAACTGATCAACTAATGCATAAAATTTAGGATTTTAAGCATAGGAAAGCCATAATGTAGTTTGTATAGTGCATATAAAAAGGAAACCGTTTACATATTGACCCTTTGAAAGCAGAATTCCACACTTAAACTGCATATTCTTCCACCCTCTATTTTTCAGACTTTGTGCTTTACTTTGTTTACCAAAGAATTCTAGGTATTCTTTTTTTTTTTTTTTTTCAGGTCATCCTAAACTTTCTCAATATGCCTCAATATCTGAATATTAAAACATTTAAGACATGTTTTAAATGTAAAAAAAATTATTTCACGGCTAACGTGATCATTGTGTGGCCAAGCCCCAACAACAAATTATACAAGTACTAAGTATAGCAAATAATCTTTAAAACCGCCTTTGTTTTTAAGTTCTAAAACCAAATGTTCGCTCAAAGCCTGTTTGAATGATTGAAGACTCTACCAAATTATCTGTGCCCTGGTAGCCTAATTATCTACCTAGCAAGGACCAAACAAGGAGTAATTCCTATTTTCCTGTAGTTTAAGAACTAGCAATGAATATTGTTTTTGGTGATTAAAATAAAAGGAAAAAACTTTGTTGGAAAAGGAGTTGTGCTTCTTTAACATGCGGATGCACTTTTACGTTTGTTAGATGATGAGGACACCTCTTTTTTGTAGAATAATCTTAAATGATGCTTGTTTTCTTCATATTGATTGCCTTCTACTGTGGAGCATATCATTTCTGGCAAAGAGAAGCCTTCCAAGAGTTTCCGTAATCCCCTACCTCAAAAGCAGCTAGATTATGTTTTATCGTCATTAGACAGGGTGCTTAAGTTATTGATTTTTTTTTCTATTATCTGTATTACACAAACGCTATTCTTTGTTTCTTTATCTCTCCTGTAGATACCATTTTATAGGAAGGGAAACTAGAACAAGAGACTGTCTGTTCTAGCCAAATCAAATGTGCTGAGTTCAGTGCTACCGTGGATTATTATTTACATGCTTTCACTCAGCATTGCTAACACCACAAAACCATTGTTTGCTGATTTACACTTCTAAAGAGAATAATCAGAAAAAAAAAAATCATATCTTAATATGCTCTTTAAAATATAGTCGTATGCTGGCATACTAATTTAATATATCATTAAAGGGATGAATAGTAATTGTGCTATACATACAATTTGCCTATTTAATCATGAAAAACCTATGGTTTTTTTTCTTTCTTGAGGTAAACCAGGCAAAAAAAAATTTGAAGCTACTCCAGTGTTGTTCCTTGTGAAGTAGATAATTAGATTACTATTATGCAACCTCCTGCCTTCACTTTTTGTTGTGGCTATTTTGTTAACAGGAGTGCATTATCTGTTCACCGGTAACCTAATTATATGCCTCACAACTATCAAACATGGAGTAGTTTCCATTTTCCTATTTGGTATGTGTATCCCATACAATTTAAAATATCTTTTGTCGTCAAAACAAAGGGAATAAAGTGTGTTCAGCGCAAACCATATTCATTCAGTTCATCAAGGGGGTATAAGGGCCCTTTAAGAGGAAACTGTACTGCAACTGCCTGTAAAGTTTCCCTAATTTTTCTGTAATGGATTTATGTCTGATTGAGTTTGCCTTATAATGGAGAGCAATACTTGAAAATCCTTCTTGTTCCTTACAAAGGGGGGGGGGGGAGACTACATATACAGGTATGGGACTTGTTATCCAGAATGTTAAGGACATGGAGTTCTCCAGTTAATAGATTTTTTTTATAATTTGGATCTTCATACCATAAGTCTACAAAAAAAAAAAACATTTAAACATTAAAAAAGTCCAGTAGACTGGTTTT
Source organism: Xenopus borealis (assembly GCA_024363595.1). Classification (NCBI taxonomy): domain Eukaryota; kingdom Metazoa; phylum Chordata; class Amphibia; order Anura; family Pipidae; genus Xenopus; species Xenopus borealis. Next base: position 97,271,536 of record CM044437.1, read on the forward strand.
GCCTCCAATAAGGATGAATTGTGTCTTAGTTTGGATCACATTCAAGGAACGGTTTGATTAATACAGAGCAAAAGGAATTCATTTTTAAAAAATGTTAATTATTTCAGTAGAATGGAACCTATGGGTGATGTCCTTTCCATAAGTCAGAGATTTCTGGATAACTAGTTTCCAGATCAAAGATCCCATACTGTAATGGAGAAATATAAGCAGTGTCTCTAGCCTTTTAAGTTTTTCATTGCCAAGCCCGGCTTTTATGGGTTTAGCAGACATGGTTGAAAATATGTATATGGGATACATTAAAAGGGATCTTTATATAGATAATATAGGAATAAAGAACTGCAAAGTCTGCTTGGCAAATCACACCTAGAAAATAGCAGACATTTTGTCTAGGCCAGGGGTGTCCAAACTGCAGCCCAAGGACCAAAATTGGCCCAGGATGGATATGAATGCGGCCCAGCTTGAAGCGCTCAGTTCTCAAGGAAAAGTCGTGTTGCAAAGGATATAGGAGATGGGGGGGACTCTGCCCATTGCCCAGTTAGTAATAATAATATAATAAGTCTATTTAATATCCAGGTGTCCCTTATTCCAGTGTATAGCTAATCTGGTTCTCCAACTAGTATTGTAGTTTTTTTTTTTTCTTTACTTTTACAAAAGTGTTTGTGTATTTCATGTGTGGCCCCCAGACAATTTTTCTTCTTCCAATGTGGCCCTCGAAGCCAAAATATTGGACACCCCTGGTCAAGGCTCACCCACTAACAGCTGGGAACACTGACTGACTTTATTCCTTTAGTAGAGCTCATGCTAAAATTACCAGATATCCTGTCTTTCTACATGCAAAATTTGTGACAAACTCCGTAATTTTGTTTGTGCTGGAATCTGTTGTTTGAGTCAGATCTAATCCATCTGCTAGGAAAAGAAATCCCTAAAAGATATTAGATCAAACTGTCAATGAAAATCTGGCACCCAACTACAGCGTGATGCTAAGAGGGAGTTGAAGAGTAACTTTTCAGGAATGGTTTCCGAATTTTGAATTTATTAGAACATTTTCATGATAGTTCCACTTTAAATTAGCTAAACTTAGAAGTGATAAAAGTGCAGGTAAAGTAGCTGCAGTGAACCTGATGCAATTTGCAGTGCGCCTGATGGTGTCTGCTTTGGCATACTTAGTGCAACTGAGCACACATTTTGCTGCAAATCGGAACTCAATTGCACGGAAGTGAGCCTGGTGTAATTTCCGGTGTGTGAGTAAAGTTGCCACCTTTTCTTAAAAAAAATACCGGCCTTCCTATATGTTTAGCTTTTTTTCCTATTAATAATATTTGGATCAACCATCAAAAATACCGGCCAGGCCGGTAAAATACCGGCCAGGTGGCAACCCTATGTATGAGTGAAATCTGTGGCTCATCCTTTAAGCACAAGGTCTCTGTGCCTGTTGATCCTTGATGAGAAGGGAGCCTTTAATGAAGGGACATTAACACACAAATCACTGTGGGGGGGGGGGGGGGGGGGGGGGAGTGTGGGAGATCAACTGTACTTGCAGTCATAAATGACCCATTATGTGCATTTGAAGGCATTATTTTCCCTTTTAATAGGCGAGTAAATAAGTTAGCATTGTACAGAATGCAGAAGAACTAGTTATGTGCAAATGTTTAAAGGCCTTTAGCATGAGGTTTCACCTTACCTGTTCTAATTCAGGGCTCTTTCTGCTTCCAGATTCTTTGTTTAGTTAAGTTGCTCTTATTTGTGAGTTGATCTAACTGAAATGAATCTTAGTTGTCCACTAAAACGTGTATAGTGTAGCAGATTCTACAAAGTTTCCCTCTGGATTTTCAAGAACCTTGTCTCATAATCAGGATTATTTTAACTTTTTTTATTTATTTATTTAACTGCAGTTGAGTGGGTTCCATCTCAAAGCATCAGTTTATCCCTGCGAATCAATAAAAACAAGGGTACAATAGAAAAGTGGCTTGTGACCATTACACTATATTTTTCTGAAAATCTGATTACAGTATGACAAAGGATCATTTGAGTTGAAAAATGACTACTGTTTTCTTTGGCACACCAAAAATATATAAAATAATAATATTATACATAAAAATAAGGTTCTGTGCTGGACAACACCCATATGTTTCCATATTTAGCTTATATATTTTTATACAGACATGAAAATTAAACAGAAGTGGCTGCTGCTTAAAGTGGAAGTGATCTGCTATTTTATTTCATTAAATACTACAATATTATTCATTTGTTGAATCAAATATGATTTTCTCCTTCATCCACAAAGCCACTGCCCCATAATCTCATTATTTTTTTGGAGATTGCAAAGCATATGGGCCTCGTTTACTATAAGCAGGGTCAGATATCCACATACGTTTGTGTTTATTACACACTATACAAAAAACACAAGTCTGATTATTAAATTCTGATGGTAGTTGCACTGGTTTCTGTGCTACCATGTAGTATATTATCTGTATTAATTAATAATCAACCTTATAATATAACATTTGTATTCTATGTGTGCTGTATATTGTGAGTGGGTCTCTAAGCTTAGTAAGTGACAGCAGCACAGAGCATGTGCAGTGAATTGACCCAAAAGAAGATGCGGAGCTACTGGGGCTTCTTATTTGGACAACTTTTAAGGCAAAAGCGGTCACCCACATGTTTTCATGTTGAGATCCGTGGTGTGTCTGCTCCCAGGCCAACACAGTGCCTGTGAGTGCAAAACACAAATACGTTTTCCAAAGGATTGGCTGATTCCTGACCTGCATTTATACTCCGTCCAAGAATCAGCCAACTTACAATGATTTTTTGAAGCTGCAAGAACAAAGAGTAGAGGCGAGGCAACGTCGGATGATTTCAGAAAATGAAGGGTGTATGTTTTGCCACTGGAAATTTACTTTATTGGCGGTCAGAAAGCATTTTCAGGAGGTTTGTCATCTATGGGGCAAAGATTTAATTGTGGATGACAATTCATCCCATCTGCAATCACCATTAATTCCCGTTTGCAGAAACTGTTCATTTGCTCAGTATACAGATATGGGATCCGTTAACTGAAAACCCATTAGCCAGAAAGCCCCAAATTACGGAAAGGAAAGCAGCAGAGTAGATGCTTTGTATGTTTTAGTAACCAACAAACACAATAGATCAAACAGAATTGTGTACTGTGTATATCAGGTCAAATAATATAACCAAAAATGTCTTCATTCGTTAATCATAACAAACCTGGCTTCATCTAATTGTCCATGTAGTAGTGTTTGTTCCTCTCTATGGATAATGGCAGTTGCTGGTTCCTGTGTTGTCTTTGACACTGAAGGATGGTAATCACAGAAGCTGTACATTGCCATGACTATATTCACCTTTATGGAATTCCATTACGGAATGGGTGCTTCCCATTATAATCAAATAATCTCAATTCTTTGAAAAGATTACCTTTTTCTCTGTAGTAATAAAACAATACCTTGTACTTGATCCAGACTAAGATATCGTGCATCCTTATTGGAAGCAAAACCAGCCTGTTTTATTTAATGTTTACATGAATTTCTAGTAGTCTTAAGGTGGCCATACACAGGCCGATAAAAGCTGCCGACAGACAGTCGGCAGTTTATCGGCCCTTGAGTGGGGCCCTCCGAGTTTCCCTGATCTGTTCGTTGATGCGGTCCTGCGATCCGACCGCCTGTATCCCCTGCGTTGGGCCCTAGGGCCCACGATCGGATCAGCGGTGGGCATATCGGGGAGAGATCCGCTCTTTTGGCGACATTGCCAAATGAGCGGATCTCACCATGTATGGCCACCTTTAAGGTGTGATGATCCAAATTACGGAAAGACCCGTTATCCGGAAAACCCCAGCACCCAAGCGTTCAGGATTACAGGTCCCATATCTGTAACTGGTAATGTTGCCAGTGACTTAATTGCTGATATTTTAAATGGAACATTCCTGCTAGTGTATTTTACATAGCTTGGATGTGTTTGAGTTCACGGTACTTCAGTTTTTATTAACCATTTTTCTTTTTCTTTGTAGAAAACCAAGAAAGCTTGCACCATGTGGTCCATGAGCGCCTTGGAGAGTTGTTACGAGTGCTAAAAGCCGTTATTAATAAACACCACATCCTTAATTCTGTTGATATTCTTGGAGCTGCTGGCACAGTCATTGCTAAAGTCAAAGGTAGGTAAAGATAGCATTGTATTCACAGTAGCTGCTTTGTATGTTTTAGTAACCAACATACACAATAGATCAAACACAATTGTGCCCTGTGTATATCAGGTCAAATAATACAACCAAAAATGTTTTCATTCTTTAATCATAACAAACTTGGCTTCATCTAATTGTCCACTTAGTAGTGTTTGTTCCTCTCTATAGATAATGGCAGTTGCTGGTTCCTGTGTTGTCTGACACTGAAGGATGGTAGTCGCAGATTATATTCCCCTTGTAGGATATAAATCAGAACACTGCTACTCACTGCTGTGGCAACAAAGAGCAATGGAAACTTCTACTGGCAGTGTGATCATGCTGCTGGCTAAAACACATTTTTCAGCACTAAATTATTTTTAAAAAAAGTTAATTTTTTTTCCATTGTTTTTTATGTTACCATGCTGTCCTTGTATTTCATTATAGTGTTTGTTTAAGGCTCCTTCACACAGCATTTGCTATTTCAGTATTTCTTCTGCAGTCCTTTTATAAGTTTGGTGAAATCAGACCTATATATATATATATATATACCCACTATATACAAAAATTATACAGTAAAAAGTAGAGGGGTTTTTTTTTTTTGTTTTAAGGATGACCCCTGCATTTGTATTGATATAGATGCATTAACTGTGGAAGCAATAGAAAATGTACTGTGTAAAAAAAAAAAGTAGCCATGCTGGTTGCATTTGTCCACTTTATCTGGCTTTATTTGCTTTTATTGCAGTTGTTTGTGAGGGCATTTTGAAAGGCACAATTACTTAGCAGTGACAAAAGAAGCATTTTGAAAAGTTCTTTAGAAAGTTCTTATTGAGACAAAAAAAAAGCATCTGATAACATGCAAAATGCAGCTATATTCTAGATTAGTGGACAGGCTTGGAGAAGGAGGCATGCAGAGACAATTTAGGAATACACAAATGTCCTCTTGGATCCTCTGTTAGATAATTTTGATGGAAGGCTCCTTTAGGATTTTCCTAAAACTTGGACTTTTTGCAAGTACTACTGCTGCAGTTTAAAGGAGAAGAAAACTAAGTATGCCTTATCAGAAAGGTCTGCCTAAATTCACCAGTAAACTCGCAAAGGTGTCCTCTGTCAAAAGAAACCCTGCATTTCTGCTCCTTTCCCCCCCCCTTTCTCAGCTGTAATCTGAGCCCAGAGCTGTAAGCGAGCAGGGAGAGACTTGGACAGGAAGTGATGTCACACAATTGCTATCCTAAACAAACAGAGAGCTTCTAGAGTTTTTTACTTTGGTATGGTAAAACATTCTACAGAAGAAATATTGCATTCTAGCTTGCACTATTGCAGCTAATCTATTGAAAATGACATGCCTCTGTAGTTTTCCTTCTCCCTTAAAGGGGTTGTTCTCCTTTACATTAAATATTAGCAGGCCCGGACTGGCCATTTGTTGGTTAGGGCAAATGCCAGAGGGGCTGCTATAAGGTCCCATAGAAAGTCAATGTTTAGTGGGCTGGTGGGAGCTGTTTGGGCCTCTATGTGGGCTGATGGGCCTCTTGTGTACCTGAAATGCCAGGGCCTATTTTAATTCTCAGTCCAGTCCTGAATATTAGTATGTTATAGAATTGCCAATTCTAAGCAACTTTCAGTTGGATTTCATTTTTTCTTCTTTATAGTTATTGAATTATTTGCCCTCTGCATTTACAAATGCACACATTTATTGTTGTTGCTACTTTTTATTACTCCTTGTAACCAAATAGCTGAAATTGTAAATTGGAGAGCTGTTAAATAAAAAGCTAAATAACAAAAAAAAACCACACAAATACAAAATGAAAACCAATTGCACATTGTCTCAGAATATTAATCTCTAAGTCATACTAAAAGCTATCCCTTTAAGTAAAACAAGGATATGGCCTACATATTTCGTAGCGCTGTACTATAAACATTAAAACTGGTGCTAATCAAGAAACTTAAAAATCTAATTTAGTTTAATAAGTTGTAATAAGAGTCCAAGTTTTTTGCCTTTTGTATTTTACAAAGAATTGCATTGATTGTTGTCTGTATTTTGGTATACCTGTTTAAATGCTTTTCTTGCAAAACAATTCTTCCTCTTTCATATCCTGATACTGTTTCATACAAAATGATTAAGGAACTAGATTCTTGTGGTTGCTTTATCATGACAAATTCTTGCAACAGTTTTCTGTAGTTTGAATCCATTATTATCAGTGCTTTTTATGGTCTTAGTGGCAAAACCTCTTGATCTTCAAATAGATTTCTTTAACAAATGAGCATGTGAACTGGGGACAGCTCTAACAACTGGAATAGAACTAGGTCCTTTGAGGTAGTCAGTAGTCTACATTTCCATGATTTGTTAGCCTTACCTCCCTTCCTCTGAATCACCTAGTCGTTATGCAAGTTTCACAGGCAAATTGGTTGAATTTGATGCGCATGTGTCTTTTTCAACCTTATCTACTATATTACCTCTTGCCAAACTGTAGAAATGTAATTGGAGGGAGCAGATACGGCAAATACTTTTATGGCAAATTAAAAAAAAAAAAGACATGCAAATACAATGTTGCCAGAAAAAAAGTTTACATTTTAGTGTTAGTGTGTCTTAATCTGTAGTGTTTACATCAACATAATTTACAGTTCTAGTGTGGTTAAATCACCTCCAGTTAGTAGGGTTGCTGTGATGGTATTCCAGTTTAGTATTGGATACATAGTTTAAATTAATGCTGTTGGAGTGATATCACCCCCTCCCTTTACCCCACCCAGAAGCCTAACAAAAGAACAATGAGAAGGTAACCAGATAACAGCTCCCTAACACGAGATAACAGCTGCCTGGTAGATCTAAGAACAGCACTCAATAGTAAAAACCCATGTCCTGTTGTGTACTATTCAGTTACATTGAGAAGGAAAAACAACAGCCTGCCAGAAAGCAGTTCCCTCCTAAAGTGCTGGCACAAGTCACATGACCGGGGCAGCTGGGAAATTGACAAAATTTCTAGCCCCATGTCAGATTTCAAAACTGAATATAAAAAGATCTGTTTGCTCTTTTGAGAAATGGATTTCAGTGCAACAGTCTACTGGAGCAGCACTATTAACTGATGCATTTTGAAAAAACCGTGTTTTCCCATGACAGTATCCCTTTAAAGTGGACCTGTCACCCCAAAAAAATATTCAAAATCCTATTTTATCACATTAGTCAAGCAAAATGAACATTATTTACACTATATAAATTATTTTAATCTTGTTTTCTTCAGTCTGGGAATTCATAATTATAACAAGCGGGCAGGAGCCATTTGTGGACACTGTTATTAAGGCAAGCTTTGTATCCTCTCAGAATCTTGTTTGTGCACCAGAATGGGGGACCTGGTGTCTATCCCCATGTCCTGACTACACAATTAAATGGTTAAGAGAACTGGGGGAATGTGTGGGGAGCAGTGGCATCTAGGAAGTGCTGAATGGAAAGTGAAAGTAATTATCTGCCCCGCCTCTATGCCTAAGGCATAGAGGAGTGGCAGACAATATTTGATTGACAGCTGAGATTTTTAAATGAGCCTAAAACAGCTATGAATGTTTTAATAAAAATGTGAAATTGGATTTCATGTTTAATTTGAAAAGGACTTTTATTATACAGATTTTTGTGTCTGGGTGACAGGTCCACTTTAAGAACATTTCCACCCCTTTAAATTCCAAGCTACTCCTTACCCTCCTCAATGCTTCATTGCTATTCTGTCTCCCTCTTTTCTAAACTTCCATGATCTCCTGGTTATTCGGTCTTTCCTTTCTTTCCTTAGATAAAAATGCCACGAACGTGATATAATACATTTGCAAATAATTATGCATCATTCTTCCTGATCATCATGGCTAACAGTAAAGTACTAACTATTTATTCTTTCGGTTTCCTTTAAAGTGTTTGTGAATTCTACTTAAAGGGTAAATAAAACCTTAGCACAGTGCTTATTGGCATTGTTAATGCACAGGGTTGCTGTATTGATTCCTCTGTTTAAACTGAGGTAAGCTTCCCAAATCTGACTTGTTTTGACAGTGGTTGTCCTTTAATTATGTGGGCACTAAACTACCTTTAGCCACAAACAAGCAACATTTTTTTAAAAAATAAACCCTGCTCTTTCAATTTTTTGGTCTCAAGCCAAAAATGTTGACCAACCTGTTTCCATTCCAAAAAAGTAGTGTTTTCTTTTATGGATGGCTTTCATCTTGCATGGTTACTTTGCAGTGATTTTTGTTCAAGTACATGTATGGGACCTATTATCTGGAATGCTTGGGACCTGGGGGACAATTTTCTGTAATTTGGGTGTCCATACCTTAAATCTGCTAAAAATCTAAATTAAAGTCATTCGATTATAATGGAGTCTATGGGAGATGGCCTTCCCATAATTCTGAGCTTTCTGGATAATGGGTTTCTGAATAATGTATTCCATACCTGTATTATAGAGATGCTGACACCTGAAATTAAACTCTTTTTTTACATCTATTATAATATTGCCTTTGAAAGCTACTTCTAACTGCACCATAAGATATTTGCATGATGCTTTTACATTACCTGTCTGATCCCCCATGTTCCTGTATGAGGGGGCTGCCATATTTGTGCAGCAGGAGTCCGTTATCATTAGAAACTGGAACTAACAGGCTGAGATGGGACAGTCAGGTTGGCAAAGTCAGAGAGTCAGGCTTAGGAACTTCAGTTAACAATTATATACAAAAACAAACCTCTCAGCAAAAAACGATCAACATGACCTATAGGTAACATTTAATGTACATTCATATGTTAAAATAAATTTTTTAGTGTCTGTTTCATTTTAACCTGGCCATGTATTTACAGATGCAATTAGAGAAGAAATACTGCATTCATCTTTGCCCTTTGTGTAGTGTTGTTCTTGGATAGAGTACGTACAGTTTTGACTATTTGGCACCTGTTTTTGGCTTGTTTAGATTTTGACATAATTTTTTTATTATGTCAAATACAGTTTTATATTATATTTGGTAAATTTTAAAAAAAAAATCAATACACATCTTTGTGCCATGAATATTTTTTGCTTTGTAAGCCTGCAGGTTTGAAATGCTAGTCTGCATGGCTAAACGTGAAAGCAGGCACTTTTGGGCTGACCTCCGCTCCGTTGCATGTACCTGCATGCAAGTGGAAGCTGCACTTTTCAGTGCAAATCAGTAGAGTTGGGGAAGGGAAAAGATTTGTTTTTCTCAGCCTGCAAAAATAGCACTGGCTAAGAGCTGCAGAGCCAATGCTCCATGTGCCTAGGACCTTAGTTAAGCTGGATATTTAAATCACTATAATGTGTAATTTTTTCAGGAATTTGAGTGAAATGGGTTCTCCAAAGAGTAGAGCCTGTTCTAGCATTAAGGAAAAGACCAGTTTCATAATAGGCATGGTTTTTGGATAAGATTTTCTCCAGGGGCCCCCAAACATTTTTACTGGTGAGCCCCATTTAAATGTAAAAAGAGTTGGGGAGCAACACACGCATGAAAAATGTTTCTGGGGGTGCCAAATAAGGGCTGTTATTGGGCATTTGGTAGCCCCTATGTGGACAGGCAGCCTACAGGTGGGTCTTTTTTGGCAGTACACCTGGTTTTATGCAACCAAATCTTGCCTTCAAGCCAGAAATTCAAAAATAAGCACCTGTTTTGAAACCACTGGGAGCAACATCCAATGGGTTGGTGAACAACATGTTGCTCATGCGCCACTGGTTGGGGATAAATGCGTCTTGTCTGTAGCAGAGAACATAACATGTTTCCTGACAGCATCATTGTGCATGTGAGTGCTCAGCAAACCTCTCTTTCGCCATCTTTCCATCATTGTTTAACATTTTTCAAACATTGCTTTTTGCGTATGTGGAAGCGTCTCACCACAGTTTTTTTGGGTTTTTTTTTAAGTGATCACAAGCAAAAGGGTGGTTCATCTTCTGGTTAACTTTTAGGGGCAGATTTACTAAATTCACATGAACGATTCGAAATTCGATCAAATTTTCAAAAAGATTCCAATTAAAATTTTCGAATATTTTTGAAGACAACTTCGACCATAGAATTTTGAAAATTCGATTGAATTGAATGATTCGAATAATTCGCATACAATTCTATTTGAATATTTGTTAGTCAAATTACTTGCCCTTAAAATTTTTATTCGACTGCCTAGTTCTCCAGATTAAACCTACCGAATTGCTATTAAACCCTATGAGAAGCTCCCATTGAATAAAAAAAATTCGATGGAATGGTTAAAATCGTTGATTCGAACGATTAAATCATTTGATCGAATTTTTTTTATTCGATCGTTCGATCAATCAAATTGCCGTAGAAACCTTCTAATTTGATTTGAAGGTTTCAAATTCACCCTCGAATTCAACCAATAGTAAATCTGCCCCTTAGTGTGTTATAGAATGGCCAATTTTAAGCAACTTTTCTATTGCTCTTCATTATTTCTTTTTTATAGTTTTTGAGTTATTTGCCTTCTTCTTCCGACTCTTTCGAATGGGGTTCACTGACCCCATCTAAAATCAAATGCTCTGAAAGGTTAATTGATAGGGTTGCCACCTGTCCGGTTTTGACCCGGACAGCCCGGTATTTTGAAGGGCTCCCTGGGTCAATGCTTCCTGCCCGGTTTTCCAAATTAGGAAAACCGGGCGGGATTAGCTTGATTAACGCAGCGATCGGCCAATCGGCGATTGCGTCGTCATATATCCACCCCATGACGTCACGGGCCCACCCACCGATGTCACGGGCCCATCGACGTCATGGGCCCCGCCCCCCCTGTCCGGGTTCAACTACCGCAAAAGGTGGCAACCCTATTAATTGTCCAAGTCCTTTTAAAAGCCAGTAACAGAATGGCATGCTGTTACTCATCACGCTGTCCATTTATTCCCCCTTTAGATTGAGTATTTCTTGCACATGTTTTTATGGGTTGGTGACTTGGTATTTTTTTAATAAGTAGCTGATATTTTCCGTAGTCAGTGCAGTTTCTGTAGGTGTCCTCTAACTGAAATGTTAATAGAGTAGTGCACCGTGTAAGAAACTATAATGTATTTTGACGTTGAGGTCATATGTCTATTGTTGTTTGCAGCTATTGTGTATAGTCAGGATGTCCTGGGGAAAACGTGTGTGTGTGTTAAAGAGGTATGCATAATCACTGTAGTAATGGCCTCACTGACTAGCCAGCTTTTTAGGCATACAACGTTGTGAAGCCTGACTCTTCTGTATAAAGATTTTTTGTATTCTCTCACTGGCGTTCATTCCTACTGCATATGTTTTTCCCTGACACTGAGCAGTTCAAAGGCTTTACACAACTGTGACGACAAAGCCTTCCTGCGACAGGAAAACTATTCACTACAGATACATTCTTCACGTTTCAGAGGAAGATAGCAGTCGAACTAGCTTTTCCAATCGTCGCCATTCGTCTGTTGAGACTTTTGCTTTATTTCAGCTTTTTTTTTGTTTTCGCGTTATCACCGATTAAAGATCTAAACACATTGAAGCACTTGGAGCATTTTGGAATTACAGCTTCTATGATTAAATACGGTTTGAGTTTGTAATATTGTTGGATTGGTTTTGGTAAGTAGTCTTTGTTATTGCCTTTGCCTATTGTGTTGCACAGGTCTCTCCTTCTGTGATAAAAAAAAGTTTTTTGTTAAACTAAGCGGAAAATTGTATAATTTTCATCTCTAAAACTTTGTGTGTGTGCATGTGTGATTTCAGTTTTCCCTGATTTACCTATTTTTACTTATTCCGTAAGCAGATATCATGGCAGTAACTATAACTCCCTTTATCTGGAAAAATTGCACGCACATAAATTTAGAGCAACTTCTTTCAGACTTCATGTTGAGCTGCTTTGGTGCAAACACTGGTGGCAACAATATACATTGTATTCATGATATGTTACTTGTGGTTTGTTTTTGTTGCTGGGAAATTAGAATGTAAGCTCCACTGATAGGAATGTTCTCTAAGCACTGCAAAGCTTTTCCTGCATGAATCGTAACAATACTTGCAAGTGTTAATTATATCCAGAAACCTTTTATCCCAAAAGCTGAGGGAACTTTGTCATACAGTACTATCTGAGCAGTCCTTTTTGCACTCTAATTCATGATAACGTAAAAAAATGTTGGTTTTGTAAGGGCAGAGACAGACAAGAAGATTCGGGGAGATTTAGTCGCCCTGCGACAAATTGCCTCTTCTTCAGGTAACTCCCTGCCAACTAGACTCTAAACCCACGGTCGGATGGCACTTGGATCAGAGTGCCATCCCGCCTGCAATTTAGATTCTAAGAGACCCAAGATTGAACAGTTTCTACAGTTTTTCTAAAGATATTAATGTATGCTTTCAATGCACAATAGTGGTATCAAGTTCATATTTAGTTGGTAACTCCGCTTCAGCTGATCTTCCTAGTAAGAACTGTTTTATTCACAGTTTTGTGTAAACGGTTTACTTACTGACTCTGGGTTACCATTTGAAGAGCATAAGGGGCTCGTCTGTATAAATATTTTTGGAAAAGAGTGTTCACTTGTGCAAATTGTTTAAACAGGCAGCCCTCAGTAAAATGCTGATCCAGAAGTGCCTCAGCGATATTTTCACTTAAAACTATTTTTATATATCTATTTCCAGACAGTAGATACAAATATCTGGTAGTTAGAGAGATGATAATCTCTATATAAACAGGCCCTTCCTTTTCCCTGCAGCCCAAGTTGATCAGAAGTTGTTTATTACACAGGAACTGGTTTAATTGTGACTATGAATCAAGTCTGCAAATTGGGGTAGACCGAAGAGGCACATGTCTAGGGAGCAACAATGTTGGGGGCCTTGTTGAGCACTCAGGGGGTTGAATTATTGTCTTGGGCACCCTTACCATTTGGCCCATCATTGCTAGCAATTTATATATTTGCTTCTAGCTGGTAGATTTGCCAAAAATCATAAATATTATTAATTTTATATAATTTTGTAAAAAATATATCAAAATATATTATATCATGAAACAAGAGTTTGGGGGGGGGGGCAGGGAATGTAGGATTGGCTTTGCTTTATCTTTTTACAGTAAAACCTGTGGCAAACTTTGAGCGATTTCTTAAAAAGCTCTAACTAGCAATTTAGAATGGAACATCTTTGCCATTTGGAATTCACTGCAATGTGTAGTTTCCAGAATAATCTATGGTTTTGTGGAGTCAGCTTACATTTAGGGGCTTATACTGCACACAAATAGACACCACAAATTAGTGAGTACCAAACGTGTTTTAAGATGTCTTGGAAGTCATTACAGGCTGTTGTCTTACTGAAACTAGTGTTAGAAACAAGCTGTGCAATGTCTACAAAAATGAATTTTATTCCAGATGCGGAACCCAGTGCGGTATTGGGTGCTGTCACCGGCCTGTCTTTCGAGGAGAGTTTTGCAGCAAATATGAACTTAAAAAAGCAACCTGCTATGTGTCAGTGCAGTGTTCCTTTAACACACTCTGTATATTTAGTAATGGTTTTATCAGGAGTATTAATATAAAGCTAGTTGACCCTCACTAATATTTTCTTTGTGGATACCTGTATCCTTGGAGGAGTCTGGGCAGAGGAAGGGAGAGGGCAGATGACTGTAGTGCCAGTGTGTCTGTAGTATTCAATGCTGAGCGTCGCTGTACTGATAGTCCCGTTCTTTGTATACTCGTCTACCATAAACTCCAATGTTTTTTGGATGGGGGATGGGATTTTAGTCCTAAACTTTGCTCCCATTTAATGTACTTTGTCTACCTTTCTGCCATGTATTTTGGTCCTTTTTTTTTCCCTCCCACCCTGTGCCACTAATTTGTACTCCAGGGGGGTAACTTTGCAAAGGTTGAATATTTCAGTTTGAGTTACATGGTATCTTATTTAAAAAAAACTTCAATGGAAAAAAACTCAAGTTTTCTTATCCTGGGTCTGTTGATACCTCCTCTTTGCATGCTGCAATAAATATTAGCAAGGTTTCTACCTGCCTGCAATATCTGTGTGCCGAAAAATCTTTCTTGCTGTTACTGGATTCCGGGGTTGCCGTTTCCCCATTTTTTCTGAGCACCAGAATCTTCACTTTAAGTATCAGGGAGTGCGAGTACACACTGGATTGTTCACCGTTGATACCTCCTCTTTCCCATCTTAAACCCTTTCAAACTGTTTCCTCTCTTGTGCTTATTACATACACTTTGTTACCTGTAGGGGCTGCTTCTTGTACTTTCCAACCTTCTCTTCAGTTAATAATCACTCCTTCCTTGGTCTTCAGAATACATCCCACTCTGTGCTTATGTTGCTGTATAAGTAAATGTGTGTCCTGAAAACATTTTTGGCAGTGGCACAGAGTATGCATTCCCGTTAAAGGAGACCTGCCGCCTTAAGAAATAATTTAAAATTCTTTTCTATCATGTTAATTAATCAAAATAAACTTTACTTACACTATACTTATTATTTCATTTTTGTTTTCTTCAGTCTTGGCATTACACAGTCACAGCCAGCAGGCACAAGCCATTTTGTGGACACTGCTATTAAGACAAATTGTTGATCACCCAAAAATCTTGTCTGTGCACCAGAATGGGGCACCTAATGCCCACGCACAATGCCCTACACAATTGTAAAGCCTGAGGAGTGAAGGGGAAATGTAAGGAGTGCAGTGACATGCAGGAAGCGCTGAATGGAAAGTGAATATTTAAGCACCTTTTAAGTATAGATGTTTTAATGAAAAAAAAAATTGTGTTCCATGTTTAATTTGCAAAGGACTTTTATTAAATGGCTTTTTATGTGTAGGTCACAGGTCCACTTTAAGGCCACAGCTTAAACATTCTTTTAATTGAAACGACAAGAAGCAGTTTTTTGTTTAAGGAATGGTGTAAAGGAGAGCAATAATCTTGTTACATGTTTTTTATTCTATTGACATGCTGGTCAGGTTAGGCAGCAGAAGCTCATGTTTTGACTTTAAATCATGGCACATTACCATGGCTAAAAGGACATCCTACAATGTCAACTCCTAAAATAGCTATCCTGTATATACCTGAAAACGGGCTTCTACTGGCAAAGCAACTGATGCTTTACTGTCGTCCTCCCCTCCAAAAAAAAGATTTGTGTGTTTCATACTAACATGCATTCATTACATAAATGAATGTTAGACTCGATTCACAACTCTGGTTGGACTGTTTTTTTCTGCCAATTTGGTTCTATGAGCCCAAATTGATACTTGAAACTTGGCGATACACAGGTCAATAACTTGTCCTCTCCAGAATAAGGTGGCAGTTTTTAGCCTATGTATTTGGGGCTTTGGCTGCCTGCCCACCAAAATCTGGTTTCAAACTGGCCAGATATCAATTGATCGGATATGATACTCTTATTAACAGAGATCCACTTCAGCTTGTTAATGCGTTACTCAATCGAAGAGTCTCCATAGACCTCCCTATCTTTGTTTGGTTGGCCATACTGGGCAGAGATATGTTTGTGGCAACCTTGCCAGGCAAAATGATATTCAGGTTTATGGCTGTCTTAACTATGACATATTTTGGTATTTTCACACTGCACTCCCGGATTTTTACTCACATCACTGCTTTCGTGGTGCTGGTAGTCCGTTGACCCGACACGGTCCCTTAGCAACAGCAATTTCCAATAATGGATCCGCACACGCTTATTTCTGATGAAGGGAGGTTGTACCCCCCGAAACGTTGAAGTTGAAGTTGGTGGTTGAATAAAAGAAAAGGGGAATTCCCCCACTGCAGAAATAAGTGTGTGCGGATCCATTATTGGAAATTGCTGTTAACTATGACATAGACAAAATGAACATTCCAAAATTCCCGACGGAGCATTAGTGATAATTGCATGCCATACCCGTGCAATTTAAATTATTATAGGAAGTAATCTATGGCAATTTTCTATGTTTTTTTTTACAATTTGTGTGTTGTATGATTTTTCCATAAATACATGCAATAGCCAAAGGATAGGAAACCTATCTACACTTTGTTGGTCATTACTCTTTTATTTTTCTCATTCATGAAAAAACATTTTGTTTACTTTGTGTGTCTTTGAAATGGCTACAGCAGTGGGACTCTCAGTGTTACAGGTACTATTGCAGGCCTTTCAACAAACTTTACATATTCAGTTGGGGTGGTTTGATGGTTCTGTACATTAAACATTAACCAGAATGAAGTAATACAGGAATTTTAGCCGCTTTTGTCACCACTACATTTCCTTGGAAAAGTAACAGCAGCTGGAAATTTGCCATCTGTCGGTTTCTGTAGTGGAAGTAATACACTTACTCGTGTTTTAAGACTGATTTTGGAGTCCTCCATCCAAAAAAACGTTTTTGCATCATGAAAGGAAATGTTAATGTGAGCATTTGTAAAATTACTAAAAATATTTGAATTTTTCTTTTTCAAGTTGTTGGGGGTCTGACTCCTGAAAAAGCTGTCTGTCTGTTCATGAGCTGGTTTGCAACACTGTTTCTGAAGTTAGAGCCAGGAAATTAAAACAGGCAGGCAAATACTGCTTTTAATTATGGATGCACCGAATCCTGGATTTGGTTTGGGATTCAGCCTTTTTCAGCAGGCCAAATCCTTGTGCATGGATGAATCCTAATTTGCATATGTTAATTAGGTGTGGGAAGGGAACTCGCGTGACTTTTTATCACCAAAAAACTAAAACTATTTCCCCACCCTTTCCTGCCCCTAGGGTTCGGTATTCGGCAAAATCTTTCACAAAGAATTTGGGATTTCGTCCAAATCCCAAAAAGTGGATTCTGTGCATGCCTACTTTTAATATCAATTACATTTACAATTTATAAATTGATTTTTGTACTTTCACTATGTCGAAAAAGCTTTCAGTGGAGATACCATTAAAAACATGGGTACTATTTCACTCCTGCTATTTTACCCCTTTTTATCTTTCTATATATTTCATAAAGCCTAAATGCATTGTATACATGAACCATTTTGCCATATTCCAAGTGAATGGCAGCCCCAATGGCTGCACCGCAGCTTATGTATAATGTATTTTGTATAAGTATTGTTATATATTGTTAGTATAAATTGGTGCTTCTGAAGCAAACCGTTTCTTTTAATCACCAGTGCTGAATAATTGCATTATAATCCATGGAAAGGCATCAGACTTTCTGAGTAGAATTCAATGCACACAATCATATGCCAGTCATGAATGTCCAGGGGCGTTTATAATGTCACCTACACAGTTGTTCCAATCACAATAGCTTCCTCGTACCGTCACTTTAGTCAAGAAGGTCTTGTATGTGACACAAATTTACAGAATTCTGATTGCATTAGTAGCAATGTTTCATCAAGGATTTGGAACCTTTTGACCACATTGTGATCCAGAAGGATAGATTCTTTATCTGGGTTTGCAGCCGTTTTTATTTTACTAACTGTAATCCGAATAATGTAGATTTGATTGCTTGCCAAATGCTTTCTTCCATGACTGAGGCAACCCTTATGTAAAGAGTCCAACATTCTGAATCAAATCTGAACTATTTGATTTTCTTCTCTTGGTTTATGTCTCACATTTTACATTATTTATCATTCATAACTAAAATAAATAAGTACAGGATGTTTCTGTCATTTGGATCTTCATACCTTAAGACTACTAGAAAGTCATGTAAACGTTAAATAAACCCAGCAGGCTTCTTTTGCTTCCAATAATGATTAATTATATATCTTAGTTTGGATCAATTACAATGTACTGTTTTATTAGAGAGAAAAAGGAAATCGTTTTTTTGTGTTATTTGGTTAAAGTCGAGTCTATGGGAGGCGGCCTTTTTGTGATTTGGAACTTTCTGAATAACTGATCCCACACCTGTAATAGTATGTCAGGACAGGCATAATGTTTTGCTCTGTGTTAATATATTTTAGTAGCGTTAATATTAAAATACTGACACATTCTTTATATTATTGATGCTAGTGTTACTAGCAGTGAAGCAGCAGAGTGTTCTTTATGTGTACAAAGCTGCCCCTAAGCAACCTACAGCCTAATGGTACCTACCTCTCATGTCCCTCATCAATGAGACTTGAGTCCCAATGTAAACAGGACCTAGTCATTACAAAAGATCACTCTGCCCTTGAACCAGTCTGAGTGAGAACCTGCCCCTTCAGTCTCAGACAACTTGATCAGCTTGTAGGGATAGTTTAAGACCACTGGGCTGGATAAGGGCCAACTTCGTTACTAGCAGTACTGACACATGCTTGATCAGCTTGTCGGAGAAGGTAAGGACCTCCAGGCATCACCCACTATTAATTCTTATTTTTTCTCTGATTTTCCAGCTGTGAACTTCAAAAACATTAATGAGGAGAACAAGAGGGAGCAATTTGGTGAAATCTTTTCATCCATTGACTCATTAGCCTTCACCTTTGGCAACGTGTAAGTCTGATTTTTTTTTTTTTCAAAGATTCTTTACATCGGCACTGTAAAATATGTATACAATACAGACTTGTTTTGTGTCTTATGTTGATCTTCCTATAAAAACAAATAGTTGAAATAAGTTGCCTGCATATATATATAAACAATAATTGCGATGTCCCTCTCTTGCAGTCTGTGCAGCACATGTAGGCTTAGACCAATCGCATGAATAAATATACCCAGTATAGGTGGCTGCTTTATGGGGGTCTTTGAGCTTGATATATCAAAATAGATCCAATGCATTGACCCATATCAATATATCACAGGACCCACACATTAATGGGTTCTGAGTGCTTTACAAATTGTAAGGGGAGAATCGAAAGAGCTGGCAATGAGGGGCGTGGGAATGAAGGAGTGAACAGAGGAGTAAAGGACAGGTCTGTAGAGCAGGGGCAGCATGTGAAGGAGAGAAAGGGAAGCCAAAAGAGAATGGCATAAAATGAGAAGTTATAAAAAGTGAAATTTGGAAATAGTCCTACACAAATGAATGTAAAATAAAAAAATGTATAAACTTAATTACCTTAATGCCTATGGCATACAGTGGTAATCAATGAACTGGCAATAAAATGCTCAAAATCCATTTTAATGTCGGCATCGATTACCTGTACCCACAAGCACACTTTCATGTCAGAAGATTTTTGTTTTGAAATTGCTATTCAGAGCAGTTCTGTGCATTTTGTTGCATGTGGAGTATTAATTGCTTGGCCAGCAAATCTCCTATAACTGCACTGCTGCCATAGAGCTTAGTTTCATCTTAATATGTACGCTGCAAAACTTTCTCCCCAAGGTGGAACTTAATGGAAGTCTTTTTTTTTTTTTTTTCAACCTCATCTACTATGTTCTTGTGTTATTTGTTTTGTTTTAGTACAGGTATTGGGCCTGTTATCCAGAATGCTCGAGACCTAGGGTTTTCTGGATAACGGATCTTTCTGTAATTTGGATCTTAAGTCTACTAAGACTAAACATTTCAATAAACCCAATAAGCTGATTTTGCTTCCAGTATGGGTTAATTATTTCTTAGGGAGCAAGTACAAGGTACTGTTTTATTATTACAGAGAGATGACCTTTCCTTAATTCTCTGGCTCTCCGCATAATGGATCTCATACCAGTAGTATAGGATAGGGATGCACCAAATCCACTATTTTGGATTCGGCCGAACCCCCGAATCTTTTCCGAAAGATTCGGGCGAATACCGAATCCGACCCCTAATTTGCATATGCAAATTATGGATGGGAAGGGGATTCGGCCGAATCCTGCTGAAAAAGGCTGAATCCTGAACTGAATCGTGGATTCGGTGCATCCCCAGAATAGGAACAAGTTGATGTTTTCACAAAATCTTCAATGGTAATGGCACACAGAGATTTGTCGCCCATGGGATCACTGCACTAGTATGGGGAAATGACTCCTGAAAATCAATTCATTCTGTAACATTCAAATCACTGCATGCTCGCACACACACATTATATGCTAGAACTTAGCCCTATTGCATTTTTATTTTTTTTTACATGTAGAGATCTGATCGCATATGTTTTGAGAGATTTCTTGCATGCAGTAGCGCAGATTTCCTTGTGTGCATTACCCAACGGACAGGGTCACATGTCGCCCAGGGACAATTTGTTTCTTCTTCAGGCGACTAATTTCCCCGAACTTCCTCTCCGCCAGCTAGAGTGTAAATAGACTGTGGGATGGCACTTGGAACACTTCGGTTTTACAAAGTCGCCGGAGGTTGCCTCACGAGGAAACCAGGCCTGGATTTGTGGAAAGCCACCAAGGCCCGGGCCTAGGGCGGCAGGATTTTAGGGGACGGCATGCTGCCCAACCACACCCACATTGATTTAGAAACACTGGAGGTACAGGAGATACTAAAAACAATCACTATTGCTCTGGTCCCGATAATGAAAATTTGATTGAATAAAAGGGAGAGGATGCAGCGACGAATGACACTGGGCCTAGGGGCACCTACTATGTTAATCCAGCCCTGTTGGAAACTTCAGGCAACTGCAGAAACCGAAGTGTTCCGAGTGCTATGCTGTGGGCGATTTACATACCTCCCTATATTTTGGACGTAAAAAGAGGGACACTTTTTTTTATTATCCCGTAGCGTGGCTACATTTTTGGCCACACCCATTTTTGTGACCCCACCCCCTAATTACCATGTTCATTTTACAAAATTTGGCAGGTTATGAAAGTTTGAAAATATTTCTCCTAATCTAAACTGTTACAATTACTAATTTTCTTAACTCAAAATTGTTACAAAGTATCTTGGTTGCACCTGTTAGCTGTTCTGGGCTCTCTGCCAAAAGCCAATTAAGTTAGAAACTTTGTTCCTTTTTCTTGCTGCTAAGTGCAGAGAAATGAGGGACTTTCCATTACAAATGAGAGTTGAGCTCTCAAAAGAGGGATTGTCCCGCCAAAAAAGGGAGGTATGGATTTATACTCTACCCGGCGGGGAGTCAGTTCGGGGAGATTAGTCGCCTGAAGAAGAAGTGATTTGTTGCTGGGCATATAATCTCCCCCAGTAGCTTTGTGTGCCCCTGCCCTTAATGTCTTTATTGCCTTTCTATGGAAAAGTGCAGATGGTCTATTTTATTGCCTCACTAGTGTTATGTGGTCACACCCTTATTCACACCTCCAGCCCTATCCCCACCCACCCCCCCGCTTGGGAATTTAAAGATGTTTAGTGTTAAGTAAGTAAGTTAAGTTTTATTTGGTTATGGTCTGTGAACTGAAGACAATAGACAATTACCACCAATAAAGTAAATGAAAATAAAATCATTTCAATTGCAAAACCAGTTATTTACGTTCTGCAGAATGTGTTTTTATTGCAATGTCTTTTCTATTCACTTGTATTGTGTTCAGAGAAAAATTTAAAACATTTACATAATTAACACCACCAAAAGAAAGCAGCACTGAAACCCTTTATCCACAAAGCTCCAAAATACATGATGGCCATCTTGCATTGAGTTTATTTTAGGTATATAGTTCTAATTTTTAACATTATTATTATTAATAATGTATTTATATAGCGCCAACATATTTCGTAGCATCTTGTACCTGAAGGCAACTTAGATGTATGCACTGATAATGAGGCAAACAATCCTATTTTGTTTATTTAATGTTCATATGATTTTTGCAAACTTTATGGTGGTTCAAAGTAAAATAACCCTTAACTGGAAACTCCAGGTTTCAGATACTAGAACCAGTACCTTTATCATATTTTCTAGATATGAGATTCTTATCGTGCCAATCATGCTAATCATGCAAAAGTCTTGTGAATGAGCCTTAAAGGGGTTGTTCACCTTTGAGTTAACTTTTAGTATACTGTAGAGAGTGATATTCTGAGACAATTTGCAATTGGTTTTCATTTTTTATTGTTTGTGGTTTTATAGTTATTTATCTTTTTATTCAGCTGCTCTCTAGTTTGCAGTGTCAGCAATTTGGTTTCTAGGGTACAAATTACCCTAGCAACCCTGCATTCATTTGAATTAGAGACTGAAATATGAATAGGAGAGGGACTGAATAGAATAAGTAAGAAAAAGTGGCAATAACAATACATTTGTAGCCTTACAGAGCATTTGTTTTTAGATGGTGTCAATGACCCCCATTTGAAAGCTGCAAAGAAACAGAAGAAAATTGCAAATCATTAAAAAACTATGAAAAATAAATAATGAGGACCAATTGAAAAGTTTCTTAGAATTGGCCCTTCTACAATATACTAAAAGTTACCTTGAAGGTGAACCACCCCTTTAACTGTACATTTTATGCCACCCAGTCGTGTACACCTGATCCAATTTTATATATTTATAGTTGATGTGTGTATTTTATAGCTGTCCAAATTTAAAGTAATCTGACAACATACTTCCTTTCAAACCAATATTGTATTACTACTTATGATTATAATGTGCAATGTGTAACTGCCATAATAAAAAAAAAAAAGGACATTTTACAAAATTGCACTTTGAGTTTTTTTATAGATGTTTGTTTCTCCATAAAAATAGTGGGAACCTTTGTAATATCCACAGCTTCTTACCAAAAGCCACTAAACACGTGCATCATCTCAAAGCATGGACACAGGGTAGAGCTTACCAAGATGAGTTATAAAGCAACTTGAGACGCATGGATATTGTCATATGGATGTTAAACCTCCTCTCCTCATACAATAAGCCAATGCCTAAAATATATCTTATATAACCAAAGACCTTTCAGGCAAGCTGTAACTTGATTATTTCATGTAAGCATCCAAAAGGCAGGAGGAGGGCTGATTTAAGAATACTTGAATGTTCAGCGTTACAAATACTGGGCTTACATGAGTAACAAAGCTTGACAGAAACATTGTATGTGTATCAAGAATGTTTCCTTTGTAAGCCCTATTCATGGCTTATTTCCGTTACAGTGTGTCAGACTTCCTTATGGGAGATGTAGACAATGGGTCAACACTGGGACTTCATGCATCACGTAGGAGTCGGGTAGGTCTTGTTGTGCTTTTTGTGCTTCTCACTTCTATTTCTAGCTATGACATATTTCCCTGTGTACAAAAGAATCATTTTTCCACCAGATTTGAGTTTCTGATACATTGTCGTTGGTAGAAAAAAACATTTCGTTTTTTGTTCTCTCACAAATTTTGCTTTGATTAAATATTTAGGTCCATGGCACACAGTCATAACTGAATATATGCAGTTAAATGCTCGGTCAGACCATGCCAAAAAACATATTTTGTTAATTTTGTAGTGAACAGCTATTGCTGGAAATTGTGTTGGAAATAAATATGTTTACAAATGTTAATGGACAGGTACAGTTGCATGAGTATTTCTCAAACTTCAAAACAAAACACAAATACAATAGTGGCATATGCAAAAGTTTTGACACCTTTCCTTTTGTACATTGATAAACTGTTTTTTTTTTTTTTTTTTTTTTTTTTTTGTTTTTAATTTTTTTAATTTTGCCCTTAATTATCTCATCAAGCCTTAATAGCCATTGGTAGTTGTTGCCTGTGGACAACTGTTAACAACCTTGGCCTCCTGTAAGTAAATGGGTGACTAAGAAAATTAAACTGACTGATGCCTACAAAGAAAGGGAAGACTGTGAAAATATTCCAGATGCTTCCAGCTTGCAATTTCCACTGTTCTTAATATCCTCAATAAATAAGCAAACATTAAGAGGGAATGTAGAAGTCAAGGCAAGATCTAGAGGGCCAAAACATTTTTTTAGATAGAACTTCTTATAAGCTGGCTAGAAAGCTAGAGGCATCCCCTCATATCACTGAGGAATGATATTGCACCGTTCCACTGTGCAGCTCTACATGCAAAAACATGATCTGCATGACAAATCAACAGGAAGGCTTATCTGTGTATTCACCACAAACATTCATGTCTGTCATTAATACAAAAAAAGTATCTAGGCAAGCTGGAGGCCTTTTGGAAACAAGTGCTGTGGACTAATGAAGTGAACGTTGATCTAGTTGGCCACAGTCAACAAAGATTTGTAGATACAAAGATGGGAGAAAAACACTGCAAAACAAATGGGATGGATCCTTTATGCTCCTTTATGCTTTGGGGATAGTGTGGCAGCCAGTAGCACAGGAAACATTTTAAATGTAGATGGAAGAATGGATTCCATTAGATGCCAATTTGAAACAGTCTACCAAGAAGCTGAAAAGTGGATCCGGCCCCTGCAATAAGACAATGGTTCTAATCATATCTCAAAAGCCACCATAAGCTACTTGAAGAAGAGCTGCTTGAAGAAAGGCAACTGAAGGTGTTGGAGTGTCCCTCACATTCCCATGACTTAAGCATCATTATAAATCTGTGGGCGGATCATCGAGATCTCTTTGATTTAGAAGTGATCCACAAGCTGTGGGGGCGTTGCTAAATACGGATTTACAGAGGTGCCAACATTTTTGTTAATGCCACAATTACTATTCTCATTGTTTTTACAAATAATTTCATGAAATAAAACGTAACTGTGCATTCATATTTGCAAATACGTTGCTTCCTGTAGTACTTGTTTACTACTTTTTGCTTACAAAATTAAAACATTTGTAATTTGCGAATCTTGGCAATAGCACCTGTTTTTGACCAAAGCATTAATCAAATAATAAAGAGCAAGCAATAGACACCATATGGGTGTCCTAAATATTCGGCTATTCAGGCCATTTGTTTCATAGACTTGCACCTTCCTGCTTGGTTGACAAGTATTTCCTGACCAAAGCATTGGTCTTACATGCTGACCTTGCCAGTGAGAGATCTCCAAAACCAATGCCCATTTCTAAAGGTGTAACACCACCCTAAAATGATGGTTTTGGGGGTGCTACAACCCCATGGAAATGTACCCATCCTTAATGCAGATAGACTTGCTAATCTACAAAGGGGTTATAAGAGCACTCTAAGAGTAACAAAAGTAAATGTAAAGTTCAGTCAGAGTGCCACTAGCTAGAGTTAATTTTGTTAAAATACCAAACGGATTTACAATAGAGGCTTGAGCAGGAAATGTAACTAAAGCAACACTAGAGGTAGGTTTGCACCAAACTCATCTCTACGGGCTCAAACTTGCCTCTTCATGTGCTTTGACATCCAAAAAAAGGCTTCTACTTCATAAAATGCTATCTCACCAAGAGAAGGAGACTGTATTAACTGGCTGTTTAACTACATAAAAGGAAGCTCTCTGTATCCCCCAGTCCTTTGGTCAAATCAAGTTTCACTTTTTCCTGAAAACTTCATAAGCCTGGCAGAGCAGGCCCCTTCAAAATAATTTCCTTGTGAAAATCTTACTAATGATGTTGAATGGGTTATTATTGCCCACAAGTTTGGGGTTATTGTTGAACTACTAGCTTATTCCTGAATTTGAAACTGTATTTGCAGAAAAGCTTTTGCTGCTGTGAAGTAATGCACTTGCTTTGCATTTTGACTTGCATATCATCATTAGAATGTATGTTTTTGCTTAGCACATATATACGCTTGGGCATGTCCTCCCTGTATTTGGTTCTTGCAATACACTGTTGTGCTGGGCTTTCACCTGGCTACTCCAGACAACCCACCAATATTATTTTTGTATGATTCCCCACCTCCATGCATGTGATCACATTTATGAGTCCATCCCAGACGCCCCTGAAGTTGTGGGATCTTTGCCACCTCTGCTGTAACATATTAAATGCTAGATGCAGGGTGCTAATTAATATGTTGAAATACACAGGTATTATGTTTTTTCAGGCTTACATTGCCTGTACTATGCTAAATTAGAAATAAGCACTATACTATGAGGTATATTGGGCAGTGCCAAAAATGCTTATGCAGGTAGCCCTTTTGTAAGAGAAGTGATTTATGTGTTTTGGAATATGCTGTCTGTTGTTCAGTCTTTTTTTCCAGTAACTGGATTCATCTTGGAGCTTAACTATTGCTGTCAAATTCACAGTTAGCAATTTTTCTAACCTAGCTTACCTTAAGGCTAGTGATACACATGGTATTTTCTTTGCTGGTGTTTCTATGCTAGCGGAGAAAAGGCTGAGCTGCCCATATATTGCCCGTCATTCATTGCACACAAAAGTAAGGCAGGCAGAAGCAATTTGCCCTTTTTGGCATAGAAAGACCAGTGGAAAAACAAAAATGTGGGCCACTTGCCTAAGGACCCAGTTTATCGAGGACAACATTTTGAAAATAGAAGTATTTTTAAAAAGTATTCTATGATATTGAACTTACTTTTGAAAGGGTACAATTTAATATATTATTTTCTGGAATATAATGCCAGTATTAGCCGTCGATCTATCTGATTTATGTAATCCTCCTTTAACAGAACCTACATTAGGATGTGTAGGTTATCATTTGTATTTGGTGTGAATGTGCTATGGTATTGTATTTGTGTGATGCAGGGCTCTTCTCACCTAAGTACAGTCATTCCACCCACTGCACTGCTTTTTTTTTCTACAAAGGCTTGAAACTAATTAACTTTTTTTCTGACAGGACAATTGCAGACTGCGACCTGCTCTTAGTGCAAAGCATTGTAGTCAATTTTTTTTAGAATATAAAGCAGTTTAATTTTACTAAAAAAAAAAGCCTACCATCCCTTATTGTAAAGTGCGCTGTTTATAATCTAGTTTGTTTATAACACTGGTAGGGCCAGTTCTGCAGAAATATATGCTGTCAACATTGTTTACACCATCTTTAAACCAGTGGTGCTGGGACATTTACTTTTCCATGTGGCCATTATTATTATTAATGATTAAAACAAATGTTTTAAGTATTTGCAGATTCTGACATTCTCTGTTTCTTTTGTTTGTTGATTAGTCTTTTGAAAACATTTCTGTGGACGATTCAGCTGGATCAATTCACGAGAGGGATGATATTCCAGGTAAAACACTGTATGGACACAACTTTTTGTGATGGAGTATATGCATTGCTTTTATGTGTTGCATACATTGCTTTAAAGCATGTATATCATATTTCACCATGTTTTTACATTATTAACATGATTAACAGTCCACAGTACAATGGTGTAGACAGAGAATGTATTTTTGCTTAGGTTTAGACTGTATATTAGGTAGAGAGTATAAGAGAAATTGGTTCAGCAACATGCACAGACATTGCATTAGTCATGTGATAGGCAACAGAAGCATCTTAGTTGCTTGTGACTCTGACCCCTCTTGAAAATCCCTGTCAGTCCTATTTAGTGTCATCCAGTATTAAAGAACAATCCAAGATCACAGTAACCACAGCATTCATGGTTGACTGACACTGCTTCCAACTCCGTGCAGGACATTGCAGAGAAACCCATTTCAGATTTCAACTCTCATTTTGTTTTAGGGCAACTTAGGGCAGAAGAAGTGGACAACATGCTTCTGCGTTACGACAGTGGAATTGAATCTGCTCTATCATATGCAAAAGCTTGGTCAAAATACACCAAGGATATTCTTTCCTGGGTAGAGAAAAGGCTTAGCGTGGGTGAGTGACTCCTCTTCGTGTCTAATGAGCTTTGGAATTAAATCTGTTGTCCGGCATGTTCTACAGACTGTCAATAATGTGATTTTTAAATTAATAGCTGTGTCAGTAACTAGAACCATTGGCTAATTGTATTCTAGCCTGACTTTAACTTTGTACTTCATGTTATGGACTTCATATTATGATCTTTTTGAATCTGTAGAAATTGAAACTGCCAGAAACCTTGCAAAAATGGCTGAAAATGCAAAATCATTGGTAAATAATCAGGTAAGTGTATTCACTATAATGCTCAAAAGCTTTGTGTCGCTGAACTGAAATCTTACTGGTCACTAAAATCTTTCAAATGAAACTGGAATGTAAAACAAAATAATGGGCTAAATAGTAGTTCTAGAACTGGGTGTATCTGTTTAGCTTTATTATCTACCTATCTATCAATAGCATGTTCGTAATTTTTTATTTCAGATAATAGAATACCTTTGCTTGTATTGTACAAAATTTGCAAACAAAAATTCCAAAAACAAATGTTTAACTTTGGTTATTTTTTAGGAATATATGCCATTCCAATCCATCTTCACAGCAGCTTTTCAGAATGATATTGAGAGCAGCCAAGTATGTTTTCAAACAATCGGGGCTCTTCAAAGCAATAAGTTCATCCAGGTAAATATTCTAATACTGTGGCGTAATGTTAAGCCTAACCTTTTGGGAAAGCTTGTGGTTGGAAAAAAGAAAAGGAATATATCTTGCACATTTTTCATTCAGAATTTTTGTAGAAAAAAAAATTAAGACATAACTAAATTGGCAAAACTGCAGATTATTATAGTTATGGTTAGAACTGGACTTTCACAACTTCAGAACTCAAGAAATAGTTGTCCGGTTTTTTTTAGGTTGGGGTCTACAACTTTTAGCAATATGACATTTAAATTGTATTTTTAAAATTACTATTTTACCAGATACAAATGCCTATAAATGTCTTTGAGAAAAGCTTGTCAAGGGTATTAATGTTACTTTCTGTAATCTAAGATGAC
>CM044437.1:97335514-97393594 GCA_024363595.1 Xenopus borealis
ATTTGTTCACCTTGGTGAAAGTGAACTTCTAGTCTGAATTAGAGGATGATATTCAGAAAAATTTAGCAACCGATCATCATTTTTCTGTGGTTGTTCAATGATTAACCTTTTTCTGCAGCAGCCCTCCTGTTTGCAGTTATTAGCGGGTATCTAGTTGCTACATACCATTTTACGACAGAAACCAGGAAATGCTTTGAATGAAAGAATGGAAGATTAAAAGGAAAGGTTTGGAAAAGAAAACAGTAATGAATAAGTATTTGTAAAAATTGTAGCCCCATAGAGCAATAACCTGTGGCTGCCTGGGTTAGTGAGCCTCTAACATCTAGACAGTATTTCACATTTCAAGCTAAAAAGAGGCAGAAGAGGAAGGTAAATAATAAAAAAATGAAGACTATCTGGATAGTTGCTAAGAATAGGACATTCTGTATAACACTCAAAATTAAATAACAGGTGGACTATACCTTTAATTGCATAGTTATTGTTTTTCTTACAGGAAATAAGAAACGTGTGGTTTTGCAGCATATTAAAACCAGATACCTTTCAAAGCAAATCTATATTTCACTCCTGTATTGTTATGTTAAAGATACGGTTTCTGCAGGGCTGTGTATCGTGTTGATCTGCGAGTTGCAGCCTTTTCTCAGCACTTTGTTTATAGGCTGTCATTTCCCTGTTCACATTGCTAGCATTCTAGAACTTGGAGCTACGGAATCTGCCTCAACCTGTTTGTTTCTCTCCCAAACCATGGCTATTCCCTGCATAGCTTGTGACTTCTCAAGGCCTGCCTTTGTTCTTTATAAGTGCAATAGCTGTAGAATAAATTATTATTAATCACTGGCCCAGTTTGGTATCTTTACATGAGTAATGGGAAATTGGGGACATTTCAAATGGTTTCAAATAAAAATGAGTCATTTATACAACTAGAATTCATTATTTATGGATTTAGAGTATTACTCCTCAACAGATTAAGCCAAATTAGTTTAAACCCTAATTGGTACATTCAAGATTTGAAGAAATCAAAAAAGTGCATTGTGTAATTTAAAATCTAAATCCTACAAAAAATACATAGTCCCAAACTGAATCCTGGGTTTGGTGTAACCCTAATTTCATCTTGTGTCATGGAAGACTGCCTCTTACACCTCTTACACATGCATGATTTACATGCCTACATCTCATTTAGAATAATTAATTACCATTTAATCAGTGCTGAGCATTCATTGTAAAATAAGAAAAAAAGTTTATTGGAGGAAAAGTAGGTCAGATCAGGGAATAGATGCATCAGCATCATGTCATCCTTTTGTAATATATATAAGCAGCTTTAGTAAGATTATTGTGTATAATAGGCCTAACCTGTGTGTGCATTCCAGTGCAACCACTAACAGGAAAAAGCTGCCTTTGGCCAGGGCCATATCATTGTCATAATATTCTTTTGGGTAATGATTAATTACCAGTACTCACTTCCCGTAAGACTTCATGGAAAGCTTGTAGCTAGCACTTCCATGGGTTCAAGGCAATACATTTTCTGTTTGCTATACACCCAAAAGCATCTACGTGTGTGTTATGGGAAGTGACAACTGACTTGTTTTAAAGTTCCTAACTAGATGCAAAAGATTAGTGACAAGCCACTAACTATGGCATTTATTTCCCGTTGAATGTAATATTGCTTAGTGAATAGTTGGCTTCATGTAAGGGTGGACAGGATAGCTTGTGTAGTTTTGCCTGGTGAGGTTGTGCCCTGAACTCTGTAGGGTCTGAGTCTCATTTCTACAGAAGTGTCAGATGGATTTTCCTCTTGTGTATAAAATAGAGGGAACTGGTTATTATCTTGCCCATGGATCCCATTCAGGAGAATCGTGGATGTGTGTCTAGACTCTGAGGTAGGATTACACTTGAGAAAGGGCTATGCCCGAAACATGTCATGTGATCAATAAAAAAAAATTTCTAGCAGCAATTGCTATTTGAGTGCTCTCCTCTAAACTGCCGATGTAGGAGTAAGTCCCTGTGAAAATGTATACCCTCAGATAGGGCTCAGTTGAAACCAAGGGTTGGCCCAGTGAAGAAGGGTTAGCCAGACAAGGGTTGGATGCCAAGATGAATCTCTCTATGAGTGAGACATAAAAGGGCCTTGTGAGCAAACAATTTGAAGATCCCAAATAGAATGGAGTGTTTTTTTCATATTTCAGATTGACAATCTCTGACCTCTAAGGCTCCAGCTCCAGCCATGTGATGATCCCTGGTGGACAGAAGCAGAGGTTATGTGATTGCGCAGTTTATCAACTGCTAAGATTTCAAATTATTTACTATTGATGCTGATATATTTATGTATATATACAGTATATGTGTGTGTGTGGCTCCATTTATAGTAGTACCCAATTATGCATTGCTCTTTGCCTTACACAAACTGCCTTAAGGGGATTGGAGCCTTGATTAACTGGGACTTTTAATTGATAATAATGAGACTGCCAGACATAGTAGCATGCTATACTTGGGTTTGCAGCTCAGTGAATATGTGCATCTTGGAATAAGACATTTGTAGTATCCACTTACAATTTCATATACTATGTCAACTAACAAACTGATTCACACAAGTTCTTGATATGTATTTATACTGGGGTTATGGATGCTTGACATACTGTGTTCTTATTCCAACTGCACAACAAGAATGAGTTATAGTTCTGCAGTTTTCTAAACTATGACAAACAACATACTGCTTTTTAGTCTACACCTACCCACAAAACCCTAAATACATTGATTAAGTGATATGGTGTGCTTTGTGCCAAATAAAAGGTCACAGTGGGACTTATGAATTTTATCCTGAGTAGCAGTGTCAGACTGGGGGGGGGGGCAGGGGCTGCTGCCTCAGAGGCCCCCACACTCCTTGGTCCCCCAATCTTTTTTTCTTGTCACAGCCACGACCGGGGCCAGGGAGGAAGGTAGGGGGCAGTATGAATAGTTTAAAGCAGGGAGGAGTTCTGGCCACAAATGCCGGGGCCCAACAGGTTTTCTTCCCAGTGTGACTCTGGCCCAGTCTGACCCTGCTGAGTAGTACTTTGCTATAGTGATGTTACTATCAAATTGCAGGATAGACTTTTGGTTTCTTCTGTTAGTGTTACTGGTTTTTACATCTTCATTAAGAGCACAGGCAATATTTACACTAACAGTGAGCAAAATCAAACTAAAACAATGGCTTCCATCTTATGAGGAAATATGTCCCTATAGCTTCTCAACAGAGAGTAGGGCTGTTTGTCTCACTAGCATATAAGAGCTTCAACCTGTTTTCAATGATAGGCAGTTTGTTGAGTGGCATTAAACCCCCACGACTAGTAGCATATGCATAAGGACATCCTTAATTCTGCTGACAGTACATAGTGTATAGGATTTATCTACACCTGCTGAGACCTGCAGGAAAACCCATTAAAGAAAATAAATAGAATATTAAATAAGAAACACATTAATGGGCCAAATAGTGCATATGAGTAACGAATATAATTTTTGTGCCACTTACTACATTACTTGTTAAAACAATTTTAACTTAATTTATTTGCCTTGCTGTTTATGGCTGAATAGCAAAACTCTGTATTCTTAGCCAGACAGGCAGGGCTCCACATTCTTGGATGCAATAACAAGCTCCTGGCAGAAACCTTCATTTTAATTCTCGGATTGGAAAAACTATTTGCAGACTCCGCATTCCCCTAACCTCCTCCACACTTACACTTGCACATTTTTTTCCTTCAATAAACCTGGAAAAAATAAAACAGAGTCTTAAGTTAGCATATCTGTGCTGAACTGCTGAATACCCATTGCCTAGTATAAACACTGTCTCCCTAGCATTTTTACAAGCCTCTGATTTTTTTTTTTTTGTTTTTGCATGAAGACTTCATTTAATTAACCGTAGGGTTACTTGTACATGTGAAGTATATTAGCTGAGATGATATATTCAGTTAAATTTAAGTTGATCATATTTACTGCTTGTTCTGTTTCCTAAATATTAAAGGGCTAAAGATACAGACATTATAAAGCTTTATGTAGAAAACTAGCTTACAGTGGGTTCCACCCTTGGGTTCTGGACTAAATGCAAGAATCAACAGTACCCTGGAAGGTTATGCCGACCCTGACCATTTTTACTTTTGATATAGTTTTACCATATATACATAATGAATACTCTGTTCGGACCCCCCCCCCCCCATTTTTATTAGTGGTTAATATATAGAGATTTCTAGCATAGCCACATTGCTTTATAATGTCAATACAGTGTCTTGTAACTCTTTAACATTCCTAAGTTGCATTAATTGTTGGTGATATTTACTTGTGGGCAATATTCTTGTATGGGACATTTCTTTCAGCTGTCAGCAATGCAGGAAAAAAATAGAAATCAAAAGAAGAGTTTTCTTCCTTTCACTCACAATGTCAGAGATTTGGCGAAAGTGAAGTGGAGCTTGGGCAGAATATAACTATTCATGAGTTCTCTCTCCTCATTCTAGCTGCCAGCTCATAGAATCTAAAATGTTCCTTTGAAACTGCCCCTCACAGAGACACTGTGTGATTGTCAATTCAGCTGGAACAGGACAGACTTTAGGGCTGTATCACAATGTATATGACAAGGTTTAGGACTACAAATGAATAAAGAGAACATCAGAAAATGGGGTCTCAATGTATAGAAAAGCTTTTATATACTACCCCACTTCCAGATTCATTTTTACTGTTCTAGTTTCTCCTTTAGTGCAACAGCTACACCTATGTAGATATTGTACTTGATTTGGAAATACTCTGTTAATGGGAGTACAGCTGTTCTATGATATAATGTAATATATTATTTGATACAGCAAATATAATTACTGTGCCGCAAGGACTCTGCCTGTATACATATAAGAGAATGGGCAGAGTTGGTTGGAACATTCAAGGGACCTGGTGGTTTGTACAGATTATTAAATAAATCTATTTCTTGGTATGGACTAATGGCTAATGGTGCATCACTATAAGAAACTGGATCTGTCTTCCCTTCTTCTCTTTTGTAAGCTATTTTCTATACAGATGCATGTCGCTAGGGTAGCGCTTGGGTGCTTATATTTAAAAAAAAAAAAAAAACTTATAACAGCAAGAATTTCCCCGGCCTACTGCTGGCCACTTGCAGCCACATCTCACAGCAGAACTGGGGTGGTGGGGGTGTACCCATTTCTTGTTCATTTGATGTATTTGCAATGACTGACTCGCTTCATGCCAGTTGGGAAGGGGCAGTAAGAGGACTGTACCTAGGTTTTGCCTATAAGAAGTTGCTGTAGGAAGGCAAGGCTATTTTGATCCCTACTGTCCTACTTGACATGCGGTTAAAATTCAGCATTTGCCATGAGCCTAAATCCTGAAGCGATGCAAACATGATACTGATGGAAGGATATTTTATATACATAAGATGCCATAAAACTGGACTTGTGTCTTAGACCTTGGAAATGAAACAACTACGTACATAAGAGCCATGAAGTGTATAGCTGTGCATTTGTTCTAACATGAATGTACTATATTGTTTTCATACTTCAGGTTAATCAGTTTTCCAGCATTAATCCTCAATATTGACAATAATTTGTCATACCACATTCCCGGGTAGGATTATTTTCTAATGGTAATGTCCGATATAGGCTATAATCTGCCTATGGACAGTTTTAATCTCTACTTTTAAAAAACGAAATACATGGTTAAACCATGTTTTTAAATCCATGTTTAACCTAGCATGAAAACCTGAATGTTATATAACTACTTTAAAACATCACTTAATTAATTGATGTACCGTCATAATTCACAATTATCTGTTTTTTGGTATAACAATAACACTTTTAGCTATTGCTAACTGCAGATGGGTGTTATAACATAACCTAAATACTGCAGCCAGTGTAGCACAGATACAATGCAAAACATGTAAGTCTGTAGCAATTGTGCCCCTTGTATGCCTTCTTGGTATAAGTGTGAAGAGATACTAAAAATGTCCGTTTTATCCAGCAGACCCTTGAAATGATGTAGTGTAAGTGTTCGTGGCTGTCTGTTGATACACTACCATGTAAGACTACATACAATATGTCAAACACTTTAGTAATATTGGTGTCAACATGTTCTTGTTTCCATTTTACACAGATAAAACTCTGACTGGAGAAATCTGCATTGGGAAAGCTCTTGCAAGCCCATTTGCTTTGGGACAACCTTTCCTAGAAGTATTTTGTTCTGTATAATATTAAAAATGAGACAGTGTCAGACTGGCCCACTGAAATACCAGGAAAACTCCCGGTGGGCCAAGGTGTCAGTGGGCCCTCATGCTGCTAAACTTTTGGCCTATTTCATGGCCATTCCCTATTTCTATGAGTACAAAGATAAATAGATGGAATTGATTGTATTATGTAAAGAAAACAAACTAGGAGAATAGAGGTTGAGTGAGGAGATGACGAATATTAGTACTGAGAGTGGCCCCCTGGTCTAAGGTTTTATGGTGGGCCCCTGGTGTCCCAGTCCGACACTGAAATGAGATTTAGTGAATGTGAATTCTTAATTGCCACAGACAGGTTTGGGCTTAAGTACATAGGAGAGTCATCAGGAGAAATCACCATAATTCTTGAAAAAATATTATTAAAATATTCTTTTATTTGACTGAACTAAAGTTAAGATGTTTAAACAGACTGCTTGTAAGATGCCTGTCAGCGGGGGCCTGCGGCACCCACAGGGGGATGTAGTAAGGATCAAGAAGGAAGTCCTTTTCCAGTGAGTCCTGGCAAAGTACAGTTCAAGGGAAATCCAATAGAGAGGTCAAGTCCAGGCAAGGGTTCAAGTTGGCAGGCAGCAAGGTTCAAGGTCAGGAAACAGGCAGATGGTCATTAACAGGTATAACAGGCAAGCAGGGAGACCCAGGAACACAATATAATATTGAGCTATACTCGGGCATCGAACCCGGGTCTCCGGCATCCTTTTAAGTTTGAATTTGGCGCCGGAATGCGCTTGGCGCGGCGCGATGACATCACAGCAGGCGCTGCAACCACGTGGTGGCTATGGGCACCGCCATCTTGGAAGCGCCACCGCAGAGGAAGGACGCGCCGCCCGGAGCTCCCGGAAAGGCTCCGGGCGGCGTTCGTGACAATGCCATAGACAGTCACTAATTAGTGGGCTAGTGAGGGGTTGCTTGGGCCTCTGTGTACTTGAAATGTTGGGCTTTATTTTGAATCCCAGTTCAGACCTAACTTGATAATGCCATCTGTGGCAAGCTTCTAGATTTGTCTCATCACAAAGATGGCCCTAGTTAAGACCTATGGTACCTCTACCACGTGCTCTCAAGAAAAACTATGTTTGCTGAAATGTTCTCTCTATTTGTAGATGTTCCCATTCAAATAAAAGGGCAATGCTTTGCCTATGGTAGGCTCTGGGGATTTCAAAAACCTAATAACAAGGGACTGCTGTTATTTGTAACCTAGTTCCCCTACTGCTGAAGCCACATGAAAGTCACATGCACATAAATAATCCCAGCACTCTGAAAACTACACATTGATTATTGCTTTATCCACTTTGTGCCCTAGATTGTTGGCAGCTTTCCTGGAGAAGGATGCGATTCAGTGCCAAAGTTAAGCTTTTGCTGTGGAAGAACTGGACACTAAGGAAAAGACAAAAGGTATGCTTGTTTTTTTAGCAAATCACTTCAGAAATGAATACTCTGCTGATTGCCAAATCATTGAGGGCAGACCATGATACAAAGTGCAAAAAACAGGCCCAAACTGTCACCCACCCTGCGCCATGCTTAGCACTCATAAGCACATGTTTCTGCTCTCCAGATAAATACAGCAACAGGGTAAATGCCCCTAGTGTGTGCATCTTCTATGAATGAGTATTACAAAGTACATAACTCAGTAAATGGATCATAGGGTCCAAGTGCACAAGTCCCAGACCTTCAGTTAGTGTTAGTGGTACTGTGTGGAGTCCATGAGTGCCTACCCTTTCAGTACTGCTTTGTTTGGTGAACAGGACACTCCGTTCCTATTTTTATTCTGTGACCCTTATTTGCTTATTTATTGTAAGACCCTGTTGTAATAAATTAATGTATTGTGCTGTTTAGCTTGCTGGCATTATCTAATTAATCAATGATGAAGATGAGCTAGGGAGAGTTTCTCTTTCTCTATTTTAGCCTTATGGGTGGTGGGACTACAGTTTAGCATGGGAGTTATTGTGTAGCAGCTTATCTTTGGGGAAATTGTGTGGCCTAGAGAAATATATTTAGTATCCTAATAATGTTTTCTGTGTAATCAACTCCAACTGCAATTTGTGTCCATCTGTGAATGTGACAGTTCCCGCAGAGTTACAAGTGTTAAACAATGGCCTATTTCTGTGTTATATTTTTAAAGGACAAATAATTACTTGGGATACTAGACATTGTTTCTAGGCAGTAAATATGAAGTAGATACTTCAGAGACTTCACACACATTTACTGATTTTAGAATAGATTCATTTTAGCAAACATACTTTAATGTTTTAATGTTTTTTAGTGGCTAAACACTTTTTGTACCTTTCCTATAGATGCACAGATAATATTGTACGAAACAAATTTTCATACAATATTTGGTGTGTGTATGGTTGGAGATGAACCAACTGATATCAGCAGAAGACTTCGATATGGGTTGGCTCATCAATTTTCGCTAGCTAGCCTGGGAGATTGTGATTGGAAGCCTTTGAATATTGGTCATTGTTAGTGCAGATACAGGTAGAATTGTATTATTTCTACCTGTATATCTGACAATTTGGCTCTACACGTGTGTATTGAAACAAACAACCTTTCCAGGAAATTGTACCGTTTATGGCCACCTTTACTCTAGAGCTCTTAAGCTGGTTATAGACTTTCCCCGATATGCCACTAACAACAGGGCTATATCGGGGGTAATCTGAACGTTCGGCCTTATGGCCGAACAATTGAATTACGACTATGGCAATGGGCTCTGGTGGGTCGGTTGGGAAAAAAATCAAACCTTCCCGATAGATATTATGGCCAGATATAGATCGGGAAGACCCGTCAGAAGCCCCCATGCATGTGTAGATAAGCTGTCAAATTGGTCAAAATGCCCGTGTATGGCCACCTTTAGACTTCTTAGAGCAGAGATCCAATTGGTCTTCTAGTTCAATGTAAGATCAACAGGTTTCTGAATTTATTAACCACGTGTCATCTGGAACTTGAACCGTACATAAGCCATAGGGATGTATCTCCACAAGGCTTATATTTTGATAGCAACTGAGTAGGGGAGTCTTTAGCCTGAATCCATAATGGCTGCTACAGGTGGAGTGCACATGGAGACCAATGAATGCTGAACTATAGCAGTAGTTAGGAAATGGAGGTGCGTGTAATAATGAAATGCATTTATGTTGCATTCAATGAAATGCTAACATTCATAAACACTGATGATATGTAATGGACATTATAATACATGTAAAAGGCACTCTAGTATTTAAAGTTTTCTACCTGTGTTATTATTAGATAATCCTAATTAACATTTTCTATATATATTGTATTTGTTTTTTACAGCTCCGGCTTTTGGTGGAACTTGTATGGCCACTGTCATTGTTCCTCATCTTGGTGTGGCTAAGGAATGCTAATCCTCTGTATGGCCAACATGAATGTAAGGTTCTGTTTGCTTACTCTCAGAAATCACCATACAATACATTAAAAGACATCCTCTTGCTGCCTTTTGGCCTTTAAATGTTAATTTGTCAAACACAAAGAAACCATTGAAAATAACAGGGGAACCTTTGCTATTTCAATGTGGAGAATGGATTAGTCCTACGAAATCAGTCAAATGTTCTAAAATGTATTACTGTAATCTGCTTCTTTAAACAGTTTAGGTTTCCTTTATGTCACAGTCTTATACCTTGTCAACAATTTGTTACCTTTTTCCAGAACACTGAATATCAGCCACTTGTGTTTGTCTGTTCTTTCTAATTATAGCAGCATAATTACATTGCAAACAGATGAGAAAGAACATTGTGCCTTTGACCTGGACTACTGAAATTCTTATCATAGTCAGTGAATAAACATTAAAGGAAACCTAAATATAGGGCTGTAAGCATAGATGTAAAACTAGCTCTAGCCTGGCTCCTGGTCATCTCTGGTTAAAGGGAAACTGTCATGGGAAAACATGTTATTTTTTGTTTTTTTTAAACGCATCAGTTAATAGTGCTGCTCCAGTAGACTTCTGCACTGAAATCCATTTCTCAAAAGAGCAAACAGATTTTTTTCATATTCAGTTTTGAAATCTGACATGGGGCTAGCCATTTTGTCAATTTCCCAGCTTCCCCTGGTCATGTGACTTTCAGATTTCAAAATGAAACATAAAAAAATCTGTTTGCTCTTTTGAGAAATGGATTTCAGTGCAGAACAGCACTATTAACTGATGTTTTTTCCCATGACAGGATCCCTTTAAAAAAAAAAATCACTGACATACATTATTAAGGGCAATGGCAAATGTAATTGTTCAGTAGTTGCAGACCTGACTGAACATATAGCAATATAAAAAATACTCTTGTGGGTTGCTTCCCACTAACAACAATAAAAAGCACTAATAACAGCCTAAGACCTTGGAATGCAGACCAAAAAGCTCACGAAACTGCTGAATTGCTAATGGTTACTTTCCATTTAGTCCATTTAGAATTGGACTCATGCTGCCTATGACACAATGTAGTGATTATTGGGAGAAAAAAAGCTGTTCTCAATAGATACCTATTACAGTGCACCCAAAGCAACACAATTCATGCTCAGGGATTTCCATCTGGAAGATCATGGCCTGGAAATGAGCCTCCAAGAGATGTTAATGGCCTTTACTTTGTTTAACCAGTATTCCAATTTTGAGCCAGCATGAACCTCTTGGAGACGGTTAAAACTCAAAAAGCTTTAGTTCACATAGGAAACATCTGATGCGTTTCATGTGCAAACACGTAATCATAGATATAGTATTTTATGATCAATGAATACATGTGTTTACACATGACGGGTGTATTGTCAAGTTTGCACCCATCCCTGTCGCCCGAAATCACAACCCATAAAACACACAACACCACTGGTTTGGAGAGAGATGGCCGCAGCTATTTATTCTCATACATAATATTAACAGGTAAACATAACATTATCCAACGTTTGTATAACAAACTTTAATTATAAAGGAAAGGGGGAGTGGCTATACCCCAACTGCCTGGGTTGCCCCCTGTACCATTCCCAACCCTAAACCGGGCTGTATATCTCCCCTGAGGACCCAGGCCCACCAGACTACTTCCCTTTTAACTTGCCCTGGGGGTCCTTGCCAAGGTACCCTCCGCCAACTGCGACAAAAACCCAACTCCTAACACAAGGGAGGGGGGGTGGGATGCTGCGTCCTGCTGTCTTCACGTCCCGGCGCCGAATGAGGTAAACCACGCGGCTTTCCCCCTTTTGCGCCACGCCCCCCCCGGGACGCCAGCCAATCAGGACCCAGCAACCTGAAAGAAGGGCGGGGATAGGTTCCTTCCAATCTCCGTCAAGCCCTGCTTCCCTATTCGGGTCATTGGGACCCATGAAACGCGTCAGATAATTTATCCTGTGTGAAATAAAGTTTTTTGAGTTTTAACCATCTCCAAGAGGTGTGTGAAGTGTTCACTCAAAATTGGAATACTACCATTGGAACCACCATTGGAGAGTGTTGAGTGACTCTGTTTTAAAGCTGAATGTGTAATTAAACAAGCAGCAGGTTCAGGGCTAAAGCACCCAAACCATTTCCCTCATTTGGTGAGTGTATAAATGTGTAATAATTGATGACTTAAAAAGCTAATTGGAGAGATTTAATAGACGCATAATATAAATGTGATATGTTCAAGCGTAATAGCACTTAAAGGATTTAACTTCACTTTGTCTGACAACATATTTTTATTATAACGATGACTCTCAAACATGTGGCTTAGTGGGTAACTGGCTCTCAGTGGAATGACTATGTAAATTAAATTATTTCTCATGATACGCTAGACAGATTTTTTTTTTCAGATGAATACCTTGGAGTCTTTGGCTGAAAAATCCTGATTACAAAATCTTTTTGACATCTTTTGAAATAATTTTAAATGCCTACAGCTCCTGCTGTTCTAAAATGATCTGGCAGAACTATGCTAAATGCAAAGTAATACTTACGAGACTCATAGATGGAAATTCCCTTGCTGTTCTGATGTAGAAGCAAGGGAAGAGTTTATCCTTGTTATTGCTCTGACATCAGGTGAGGTTGGATGCCCATGCTCTGCTGCTGGTCTGTTGGCTACTGTTTTGCACATGAGCACATTAGACCTTGGTAGATTTTTTTCAGCTGGCACAAAAATGCCCACAGTATGTCTCCTGTTGAGTTGAGACAACAAAAACTAATGCTGGGTATGTTTTCAGGCAAAAAAGCAGTGGCACTGGTTTTTTCAGGCCTTGAATCTCAATAAGATAAAGTAGGGTCAGTACTTTGCACTAAAATGCATTCTAAACAGTATAACACTTAGGTGTAAAATATATACATTTGCTTGAAACACCTTTAAAGGAGAAGGTTGCCTTGGGCTGGTACAGAAGCCCAAAACATATTGGAATGCCAAAAATCAGTGTATGTGCACCCATGTCCGTTCTTTGTTACCATGATATATTACAATTAAACAGTGGCAATGAAGAGTGTTTTTTTTCTTTTGTTTAAAATGTGTTCTGCTATCAGGATCAAAAAAATTCCCTAGCACCCCAGGCACTGTGGATCATAGGACATCTAGATGTGCTGTACAAACACATAAGCTTAAGATATGCATACCTTCCACAAGATAATAATATCCAGACACTTGAAGAGCAAAAGGAGCCTTAACATGAAAGGAATGTGACATATAGGCCTCTAGTGTTTTGACAAGTTTCCTTTTAAACACAAAGCTGAGTTTTTATTATTTTTCTTCTTCTGTTTATTCATTTGTGCAGGCCATTTTCCAAACAAGGCTATGCCGTCGGCTGGGTTGTTACCATGGCTACAAGGAATTTTCTGCAATACCAATAATCCTTGTTTCAAAAGTCCTACACGAGGAGAGTCTCCTGGCGTTGTTTCAAACTACAACAATTCCATGTAAGCAGTCATGCCTGTACTAAGCGATTAACCTGGATGGCAATATATTTACATTCTCATGATATCTCCTTGAAACTGCCTTTGTTTGGAATTCTTCATACTGGCTATATGTCATGATGTCAAAACAGAAGTTCACCTCTAGGTGAAACATTCTCCTGCACCCATTGAAATGCTACTTTTTTAAAATACCTTTCTGCCTTCCTGTTCTTATGTTATCTCTGAAGAGGGAAAAAACCTATTTTCATGGAGAAAAAGATCCAGAATGAAAATGTCCATCTTGTAGCTGCAGGGGGTATCTTGTAGGACAATTCTACAGTAATGGGGTGGGGGGGGGAGATTAGTGGATTCCATATGCTCCAGCCTAGATAATGATACTGAC
Source organism: Xenopus borealis (assembly GCA_024363595.1). Taxonomy (NCBI): domain Eukaryota; kingdom Metazoa; phylum Chordata; class Amphibia; order Anura; family Pipidae; genus Xenopus; species Xenopus borealis. Next base: position 97,348,985 of record CM044437.1, read on the forward strand.
TTTGTTGCATTTCAGTTCACAGAATTCGTGGCCATAGAGCAGTGATCACCCAAACAGTGGCTTACAAGTAAAATGTTGCTCACCAACCCCTTAAATGTTTCTCTCAGTGGCCTCAGAGTAGATGTTTATTTTTAAATTCCAGGCTTGGAGGCAAGTTTTTGTTGCATAAACAGGAGTACTGAATCCTGCAGGCTGCCACTCCACATAGGGACTACCAAATAGCCAATCACAGCCCTTTTTTCTTGTTTGTGTTGCTCTCCAACTCCATGGGTAAGAAAGGTTGGCTCATGGGTAAGAAAGGTTGCGTATCCCTGCCATAGAGAATATGTTTGCAATGGGGGACCTAGTAGGAGTCACTGGGCAAAATCAAGTGCAAAATCTGGTATAAGGATCCAACAGTAACCACATTAAAACCCCTACCTCTCCACTGACCATCTGTTCCCCAAATATATCCCATCTATCCATCCATAGTGCAAATTCATGAATGTGAATTTTCACCAGCGACCACTTATACCATACCTTGCACAACATTGCCAGGTGCAAATTCATTACTACGCTAACTCACTAAAATGCAAAGCTGAAAGCAGCTGAAAGCTGGAAAATTTTCTCTAGCTTTACTTCAGCTGGGCACGCATTTCCCAGCAAATTTTTGCTAGCGTTCATTTCTGCCTAGCTAAACTTCACAAGCACTCTTGTTTAGGTTAATTTGAACAGGGTGGGTATCTAAAATTGTATGGATGCCTATTAGTAATGTTGGTAGGAATGTTTGAATTGGCCACATGTCCAATGAGCCATAATAAAGCCAGAAGACATCCTCTAATGCCCTAGACATGAGCCCACCCATAAAAAAAATGTGGCATGCCCCTTAAATTAGTTTTGAAAAATTGTTCACACATAAATCTTTAATTGTTGGACTTTTGAAATCAATTTAAAAAAAGAAAAGTCACCAGCGTTTTACAACTTTAATGCATTTCCAACATACAGGATATAATGTAACTGAAATAAGATTGAGGAAGATGTTTTATCAGTTAACCTGGTCTGAGGTGGCGAAGGAAACTCTGGCGAAAGAGGTAACATTTAGTAAAATTAGCATCTTGGTGAATTTGCGGAGTAAAAGTCACCTGGCAATAGGGGTGCGAATGCGACGGTCTTGTTCACTAGCAAATTGTCCTCTGTGTCTGTGAATTGGTGATGTCCCTGCGAAACGTCACTCGCACCGGCCACTTCGCACTTTAGTGAATCTGCCCCATGTGTAATTACATCTGCATATAGTATTGTACAGAGAAACTTCTTACTACTACAGGTTTTCTTTTCTTGTGTAAAAGATTTTATTATTTGGACCCATAGGTTCCCCAAATCAGTTTGGTCTGGTAGTCATTTTTGTATTATGCTGTTTGCCTTTAGGTCTGAGCAGGGCCGCCATTAGAAATCACGGGGGCCATACAACAAAAACTTTTGGGCAGTGTGTGTGATGATAAATTATAAAACAACCAAGCAAGTTAGAGAATTTCCCTGCAGTAGGGATGCGTGAATTTGACCCTTTTTGATACGCCAAAAATTTGCCGCCTGCAACTTTTTTTTCTGGAGTCTATGGCCATCATTTATGTGGCGAAACTCTGCGGAATTTACCTCTGTAACATGTTATATAATTTGATGACTACAATATGTTCCCCAGTGTATCTCATTGACACTACTGTTTTAATTTAAATGATTGATTGCTCTGAATTAATTCAGGTTTTATATTTAGACCTGATTTGCTGCTTCACAGACCAAACAGGTAGCCTCAACAAGCTTTTTCATTCCCCTGTGTAATGAGTTGAAAATAATTTCCCCACTTTAATTTCCAGACTAATTTTGCCTGCTGAAAACTACCACAAAATGTTGGAGCAATAAGTAAATAATGGGAACACAAAAAACAGACAAGGTGACAACATTATTGTTCTCTGAACAAGGAAAGGGAAAAGGAATCAGAACTCTTGTGCCAGATATAAAATAACCCTCAGATTCTGTAACCGCTGAGGGTGTAATTGAATTATCAAATAAAGAAAGATAGTACAGAAAACCATATTTTTGTGGTTACAAAAATATGCCTATTCCCACCACAAGACTGTGTTTTGTCTTCAATCAAATTAATTGCAGGTTTAAAATACAGGTCTACCTTGACCAAGCATCTCAATCACATACTGTATAATAATAGTCACAAGCAGGGGTGTAACTACAGAGGTAGCAGACTCTGCAGCTGCAGGGGGGCCCAGGAGGAATAGGGGGCCCCATAAGACCTTAATTGATTAGCTATTTCAACATTTATTGGTAAAAAAGGAGAACCTCTGGATATGTTGGGGGCACTAAAATAGATTTGCTGTGGGGCCCAGTTACATTTAGTTACGCCACTGGTCACAAGGGACAACTCTTTAGGGCTCTTTCCACTTACCCTGGCAACACTATCATTGTACAGCAGTGCCCTTACTATAAAATATACAATACAGGCTTGCTATCTGCAGCTCTGGTAACAGGCCTGTGACCCTGGTTGCCGAAGAACTTCAAAGGAACCTTCATTGAAATGGAGGACAACCATGTAGCTCATTATCACAGAGGAATGTCAGTAAAGATCTAAAATGTATTATAACAGAAATTTAAATCTATAAAAAGAAAAAGGAAAAACTGAGGACAATAAAAAGTAAATAATGGCATTACATAGCTGAAGCAATATTTGGACACTACAAACAATAGGGAGTTCACTTCTTTTCCATGGTTTTTAAAAGTGCAATCAAAACAATATTTCAGTTAATGTAGGAACAATGACAGAAAGGCAGACGATGCCTGTGCACTGCTGGGGTCACCAACAGACAGGGCAAAGACCTTAAAGTGCAAATACGGTACAATTGCAAACTCCACACAAGCAAACAGCAGACCCTGCCTTGCCTAACATGCTGCAGTGTGTTATCATTGCAACACAAAAACCTCATTGTCAGCCCAGGACTGACTGTTTCAGGAAATGTGACATATATGATAAGAAAATAGGTGGCATGGTATTTATCAAGGGTTTGATTGTAATGACTTGTTTAACTCCTTCTAGTACAGGTATGTGACCTATTATCCAGAATGCTCAGGACCTGGGGTTTCCCGGATAACGGATCATTCTGTAATTTGGATCTTCATACCTACTAGTAAATCATGTAAACATTAAATAAGCCCAATAGGCTGGTTTTGCTTCCAATAAGGATTAATGATATCTTAGTTTGGATCAAGTACAAGCTACTGTTTTATTATTACAGAGAAAAAGGAAATCATTTTAAAAAATTTGGATTTATTTCATTGTAATGGAGTCTATGGGATACGGCCATTCTGTAATTCGGAGCTTTCTGGATAATGGGTTTCCAGATAAGGGATCCAGTACCTGTAATGTATGGTGTGCAAAGAAATGCTTTTCTGAAAAATGGGCCATTACATTTTTCCATGCTATACCTATTGATGGCTATATTCCAAAAAAGGTTACAAGCTGCTTGTCTTATAGCAAGCGGCCTGTCTTGCACCCTGCAATGCTAACTAACTGGATCTTCTGAAAACAAAAACTGTTTCTGGTATCAGCTCTGAGTTTACAATCAATATATTCAGTTCAGAGAATTCTTTCAGCAATATCCTCTCCCCACCCCTTGTCTGAGCTTTTGTTTTATTTAAAGGCAATGCTACATCCCCAATGTCTATTCCTGAAGGGCCAGAGATCACATGTGCCAGGCATGTTTTAAGTGTGCATTGCAACTCCCCCTTAGCAGTATACCTTATAGCTGAGAGCCTCATTACTAAATTCCATGTGTATAGGATATGTTTGTATTTGGGTACAAACACCTGGGCCTTCAGCTTTCCCAAGTTCACTAACCACAAGGCGTGGATCACGTGACTTTTCCTCGTACTAAACCATAAGGTTATATCGCCATTCGCAAGATCTTGAGCTAGGCTAAAATTAATTAAGATTCGTTTTGCAGAAAAATTTCGTCACTTTCCCTATAGCCTATTGCAATGTAGGCTTTACTGGGAGCAGGAGCCTGTGGGGGCTCATTTGTACTATATTTTCCCAACATCCATTGCTGTCACTCAAGCAGTTGTATGAAGCATTCCTCTTTCTACTTTTCTTCTCAGGGACTCTGCACATGCCAATAGTCACTTGATTCATGCATTTATGAGCATAACCAGTTCACTTTCCCATACAAGTACATTAGCACAAACAAATATTTTACTTGCTAACTAAGCAATATGGGCCAAATGGTAATTCACCACAGCCCTGCATATGGTTGTACATCTATAATGTTGCAGGTATTAACAATCCTTATTTACTCTCTTAGCTGCAATGTAAAATGGATTACTTTCATTTGCATCTAACAAAAGGCAAACCATCTAATTCCTCCAATAAACCAAGCTAATCAAGAGTATGACACTGATCTGGTGCCCAAAATATACTAAATCCAAGTTGGAATTTTACAACATGATGTACAAACTGGCCACACACAGACATGGATAACTCTTCTGTATGATCCTTTGTTCTTGTGTGGAGCTGGCTAAATTGTAATTAAAGGTCTGGAGCATTTGTGCTTAAATGAAGAAATGTGTATGTGCCATATGTCAAAGTAGTAGGTGTCCAGGCAGATCACTGGTGCAAGTTCCTGTATAAATAATATACAGTGGGAGACATATGGTTACAAACATTACAAACAAGCACTTGATGTTTTTGCAAAAAAGCTATAACAAGAATATGATGCTAATTGAGGAATGTAATACAGGTTGCTAATGCGAATAAATGTTCTCATTGCGAACACTTTTGCCTAAGCGTACATTTTGCGAACCCTTTGCCCCTTGCAGGACAGTAGAACAACTGCAACTGCAAATTTTATAGTTTGCGATAGTTTATGTATTAAACTTTTTAATGAAAACATTGTTACATTTGCTTCAGAATTTATGCCACCTTCAAGCACATCATAAAAGTTCACAATGCATAATTAAGATTCTCAATGCAATTAAAGCCTACTGAAGAATATAACATTACGACATACACGTTTTTATTCACATTATTTGTGCGCAAATTTGTTTTGCAATTTTATTACATTTCTCGATTAGTTTCTTAATCAATGAAGGATGTTCTTGGTGGTATCACTAAGAATAGGTCTGTACTGTATATGTATGTGACCAAAGTAACTATGAAATTATTGGATTAAACATAATAATTATCAGTGAGTTCAATACTGACCAGCTGACCTGTTTTACAATCTGTTAAAATAATCGCTGGACATCAGTATACCTCAAAATATAAATATAGTCAAAGAACTTCTATTAATTACTAAACCAGAATTTAATATGATTATACCCTGGTTTATATAATTAGTGTGACTTTCCGGCTAACCTATAATCAATTTTTGTCTTCTCTCTCTCCAAGCCTCACCCGGGCCTATAGCGATGCCCAAGAACTACTTTTGGAAAAGCCAGAGATCCATCACTTGAGTAGGATGTGGAAGGAGCTTTATACAATGTCCAACTTGATGGATACCTTACGGACCAACCCTGGAAAAGTTTCAGGCAAATCAATATGTTTTTGTTTCCATTTGTTTGGTAGATGATGCTCCCAATTTCTATATAATATACTGTATGTAGGAAATCAGCAAGATATATTAGTGTGTTATTTGATAACAATTACATCATTACATAGTTACATTGGGTTGAAAAGACAAAGTCCATCAAGTTAAACCCCTCCAAATTAAAACCCAGCATCCATACATACACACCCCTCTATACATTCACATAAATTATATATGGCCATATACTAACTATAGAGTTTAGAATCACAATAGCCTTTGATATTATGTCTGTCCAAAAAATCATCCAAGCCCCTCTTAAAAGAATCAATAGAATGAGCCATCACAACATCACCCAGCAGAGCATTCCACAACCTCACTGTCCTGACTGTGAAGAACCACCTACGCTGCTTCAAATGAAAGTCCTTTTCTTCTAGTCTGAAGGGGTGGCCTCTTGTACGGTGGTATTCTTTATGGGTAAAAAGGTCCCCTGTCTATAATGTCCTCTAATGTATTTGTGTAATCATGTCCCCTCACAAGCGCCTTTTTTCCAGAGAAAACAACCCCAACCTGGACAGTCTCCCCTCATAATTTAAGTCTTCCATCCCTCTAACCAGTTTAGTTGCACGTCTCTGCACTCTCTACAGCTCATTTACATCCCTCCTAAGGACTGGAGTCCAAAACTGCACTGCATACTCCAGATGAGGCGTTACTAGGGATCTATAAAGAGGTATAATTATGTTTTCATCCCTTGAGTTTATGCCCTTTTTTATGCAAGACAGAACCCTATTTGCTTTAGTAGCTACAAAATGACACTGCCCAGAACTTAATAGTATTTTGTATTTCTATAACAGTGAGTAAACTGTGTTTAGTGATGAAATATATTGGCTTTGAATTCAAGTTTCCATTACAAGTCAATATTTATTCAGCCCCCATTAAGTGAATACTTTAGGTGGATCTATTCTTAAATCACAGATAACATATTCATATTAGCTATGTTCATATGTTCTGTTTCACCCACACAATCCACAAATGGCAATTGTCCCTCTTTAAACACAGTAATAGCATAGTCTGTTTTCTCTTTTGTTAAGCAGAACGATGAGGGAAAAGCATGATTGTTATAAACTATGTCTAATAATTTAATTTATTAGATATCTATTATACTTGCATTTACAAGGGTATACTATCAAATAGTGATCAATTAACTCACAATAACAGCTGCAATGCAGTCCAAGTATGGCTCAGCCTTTCTCAGAGAGGCATTTTTAAAATGACGTTTTAGTGTGAATGATCCACTTAGGGCAAGGGCCACATAGGGGTGTTTCCATTCATGACAAAACAATGGCAGTCAGGTCATTTTATTAATGAACTCTCCTGACTGGATCTTCCCCAAGAACTCTTTGTGTCATCTGAAAGAGCAAGTGGTGCAATGTAACTTTAAGCCAATGGGCATTCCTCTGAACATGACATCTTGCTCATAAACTACAATGTGCAGACCTCACATGGGAACTATGCACTTCCAAGCTGCAGTAACTTACGGAAGAATAAGCACTGGCTCATGTGATGCACTATACTTTAAATGAAAACAACAGTTTTTTGTGAAATATTAGAATAATATATTTTTCATGAAAAAGCCTTTGTGGTATAAATATGGACTGTTTTAAGTGATAACATTTTAAAGAGACCTGCAATGTTCCAGGGTTATGGTTTCCTTTTAAAGAGGCAGAATACACATATAAACTCAATTTTTCAACATGAGCAAAATAAATAGAGCTTTTGCTAAAAATGTATTCTGCCTATTCTTTTATATTAAAATATATCAAATTTGTTAGTTTTATTATGATGGAGAAACTGACCTTTATTTTACTTTCATACTTGCTACCTTACCATTAAATAAAGTTATTTCAACTAGTGATGCTGAGCTCTTTATAAACAACCCCCACCCTTTTCACTTTGTTATGGCTGTTTGGCTTATAGATAAGCAAAAGTCCTTAATCATGGTGTCCCAATTATTGGTCCACTGGTTACCCCCCCCCTCCCCGACTGGTGGGCCCTGCCAACAAGCCAAAAAATATCCTTTTATACCCTGATCCAGCGCATGCACTCCCCAGTTATCCCAAATTCCACCACCGACCCACCTGTCTACTAACACAAAACACACAGAAATGAGTGTAACAAATAAATACACTTCAATAAAAGACAAGTCGCCAGTTTCAAAGAAACTATTTTAGGCACCAGTGAATGCAATCTGTCAGAGCTGAGTGCTGCCTTGAGGCAGTTCACAAAAGGAAACCCTTCCCCCTAGTTGACCTCACATGCTGGGCAGTAGAGACACAGCAGAATTACAATACAACACTTTTAATCCCAGTCTCATTGGTTTGGCAGGCCCCAAAATTATTTTTTCTAGTTTGGTCAAAATGATCTTTTCTTCTTACTTCTCAAAATGGTTGTTTTACCTTACATAATTAATATGTATATATATAAAGTATGTACCAGCTTTGAATTCTCTTGAATTCTCTTTTGACTCCCTATTCTATCACTGTAGGGCGTGGGATTCGAGTCAAAGATATCCTAAAGGACGATGAGATTCTGACTTTGTTTTTGTTGAAAGATATTGGCCTTTCTGATTCTGTGGTTTATCAGCTCATAAATGCACAAATCCGCATTGAACAGGTAAGAACAAGTGGGGTGATAATTGACAAGAGTCTAGGTCTATTCTGCCATCCATGTGTCCATTCTTTTTTTAATGCATCTCCAAGAAGTCTGTTATTTTCTGTACATCTACTGAAGTTCATTAGCGACTCTCCTGCAGTTGGACAGATGTGTTGTTATTTGATTGATTGGTTGACTGATACACCAGCAAGTGGGGGAGTGATCCTGGCAGATGCCTTAACACATCCCCTGCATTTCTGTTAGTTTATTCTGAATATAACAAAAGTGTTGGGGAGGGTCTAGAGAAAAGTTTCAGAAACCACCAACAGAGATGATTTAATCGGAAATTCCAGTCAAGTTACTCATATAGTCACAACAAAGCTCCAGGCTGTTGTCTGGCTACATCAAAGAACAAAGGTCTACAGTACCTGAATAAAATCTGAAGGTGGTCAGCTAGAACCAAAGGCCCAGGGGCTAAATATTAATTTTAGAATACGCATATCAAATGTTAGCAAGGTTGGTAACATTATCCTACATCATTTATGGCTGGAGACTAATTAGGGAAGCAGTTCAGGCATCGGAATCATTTTTTGCCTCTTTTGAAATGAGACCTTTAAAGAATGGAGAGGATTTGTCCTCTAAATAAATATCCCTTAACTGGCCATACACCTGCAAAGAGCTAGAAGCAAGTTCAATCTTTTGATAAATCAGCACTTTAAAGCATTGAAATCTGGTTATACTCTGTATAATTTTACTTTGAAAAGCTCAAGACCTGTAATAACTTAATGACATTATACTTCCTCTGAATATTGGAGTTAATATACTTCTTTTTATCACAAAGTATTTATTTATTTAGTCAAGTGAAGTAACTGTTATATCAATACTCCGTATTCCCCTCAAGAGATACTTTGTATAAATGATAAAATGATAAAGTTTTTATTACAATGAGGCTCAGTGCACACTAATTATGCCACTGGTCTTGTCTGACATGACCCTTTTAGGAAAAACAGATACATCTATAGAGATAGGCCGTGCAACTCAATATTATTGTCAGAGCCCAAAAGCTTTTCATCCTTTATTTGTGGGGGAAGCAATTGCAAGATTATAGTAGACAGGTACTGTTTAACTGTTCAGAAAACCCTTTAAGAATGTTTGCTTTCCAGCCCTTTAAGGATATTATTATAATCTACCCAACAGACATCTGGCCAATTTTCTGCCAGATATTGGTTTACTAGGTAGTGAACAATAAAATTCTGGCTTGGTCTGGAGGGACCAAATTGTCAGTTTATATTGGCCAGTGTATGGCCAGCTTTAATGCTGGTCCAGATAATTCTTGCTATGACATGGCCCTGTCTGTATCTCTTGTGTCTTAAAATGACTATATGAAACTGAGCCTCATAGTGAACATATGTATCCCATACACCTTGACAAATAACCATGGTGAACAAATGTATGAAAGTTTTAACATTTCAGATCCACCACTAGGTCCTCAAACTATCCCATGGGATACCCAGTCAAACATAGCTTATTAACATGTCTGCTCCAGTAGGAACAACATTCCCACAATAACCCCTTTACATAGGGGAAAGTGGCCTTGTATCCTATTTCTAAGTGTCTGACTAGTGAATGCTGACACACCACATACTTCAGTACCTTCTTGTATAAATATACCCTAGTCCTCTTAGTCCTTTAAATTAACTCAACCCATTATGGCTCTAAATTCTGTGTACTAGGCCACAAATGTTTTTATAATTTCTATAGTATTGTTGCAATAATTACCTAACATGTACTCCTAAAACTATTGTAGCACAACAAAACATTGGGCCTCTTTCGGGAAAATATATGAAATGTTCAACCTGCAACCATTCTGACTGCTTTCAGCTACAATTCTCATCTTCCCCCAATAGTTAGGCTGGACCCCATTAATTTAGAAAAGCATAAAAAAAAATAAGAGCAGCTTTTTCTTTTAGTTAACAGTCACCAAAGTGACTTTAGAATGAGTGCTGGCAACACAATAAGGCTGAATTACTCTCTGGGAGGTATTGTCCGTCATTCCCATCCTCAGTTGGTCAAATGCATCAGAGGAATTCCCATAGTCCTGTCAGTTAATCAATTTTCAGGGGATTTGGTTCCAAGTAGCCAAATCTCCTTGATGGGCTGGGGGTCGTTTGACCCTGTTATCTCTGAACTTTGCCTGATTGGCAAAGCATCTGAATATTGTCTGTCTGACCTGTGATCACAGAGAATGTCTCTGGGTGTGGTGAGCAAATAGAGATGGAGTGGCCATGATTCTTTCTACCTTGCAGTCCTTTCTTTCCCACAGATGCGTGCTGAATGTGTTTAACAATCACAATTGCTAATTGACTCAGCCACTGCTGAAAAAGGAAATTTTGGTCAGGCAGCTGATCGCTACATCACCTCTGAGTCAGCACAGACTGTTCATACACAGCTTCATACTTGTGGCTACTGGTGTCCTGGGAAAAATCTCCCAGAAGTGAAAGGACGGCTCATGGTTCTTTTTGTACTGTGTGGGAGCTAAAAGCGCATATCTGGCTTAATCACAGAATGATTTCTTAAGGCATTGCAACACAAATCCTCAGCTTTGAGTCAGTGGTTGGACAGGAAAAATCACAAAAAGCCCATTAAACCTGTTTCATTTCACTGAAAGTCTTGCTCGACAGGTTTCATGTTTGATGGATACTTGGGTGCTTTGTCATGGCTTTGTGGGTGATGACTTCATTGATATTGCAGAGTGTGTAAGAATTAATGAATGCATAGTATTAAAGAGATTTGGCACGTTTAAGTAGAAAATAAGTACAATGTTTTTACTAAAATTTTGTATATTTTCTTTTCAATGCATTAGTGACTAAAAGGTGAGAACAGGTTGTGTGGAAAGGAGTGTAACTAAACTGATACTTATTGCAAGATTAATTAGCATATCTGGGAAGACAAAAGGTTTTAGACCAGCTCTAATAGGCTGACTACAGTAAAACAAATGAAATTTAAAATATGAGTGGTTGCTACGGGATAGTCTACCAAATTCAAAAGACTTTGTGAGTTCCTGAATCCCAATGTCTTGCTGTGCTTTCTGAAAGACAAAAATATCACACTGGGCCACATCCCAGAGCTGCACGTAAACCCCCAACATGGGTGTTCCAGGATTGGCAGCCCCCTGTTAGAATTAAGCAGAACCTGAGTCCTTTTTTATACAGTGGTTGTTATTAGTGATGCACTGGAAAGCTCAAATTAATCCGTTGCATAATCACTCAAAGGTCAAAGGCTCAGAGCCACCCAGAGTATGGACCTCCAGGACAAGACAGGAGACCTCAATGTGTGAGTGTCTATCCTGACACTCGTGTTCCTTACTACGGCACTGCATATCTAAGTAGCACTTTATAAATAAAATTATTCATATAAACATACATGGATATTGTATATTGCCAGATTAAATATCACTGTGAGCAGGTTAAGTTAAGGGAACTGTTTTTCCAATATATTTCAACAGTTATATGTCTTGGCCTTTGTAACTATGGACATTTTATACCATACCATGTGAATATTTTGAAAGAATATTTATACATAAAGACAAGATAAATAATATTGTAGACCAGTGACTCTTTTGTCTAGGAGGTTAAAGGTGGGTTGGAGATATATATTCTCCATAAAATATTATAACAACAGTAAAAACTATAGCTTTGTGTTACTTTTAGGGCACACAACTGCCCTACACTGTCTCATGTAAATTTGAATTGTATCCTTCTAAAGCTAATGACACATAGGGTATTTTGACCACTGCTGTCCTCTTGTGGGTCAGGCCACAACAAATATCCAGAAAGCACATGAGGGTTGCAGATTTATGTTTCATCTGTTAGAGGTCACTGCAGATTTTAGGGGTTCTGGTAAACCTTTATGGCTAAAATAGGTTTGCATTTCTTGAGTATTTATACAGACACATCATTATATCTCCATTAGCTTAACTTGCTGTTTAAAATAAGGATACACCAAATTTGGAATTCAGCAGAATCCCTGAATCCTTTGTGAAAGATTCGACTGAATATATGCAAATTAGAGGCGGGAAAGGAAAAAGTGGAAAAAAATGTTTTACTTCCTTCGTTTGAGACGAAAAGTCACATGATTTCCCTTCCCACACCTAATTTACATATGCAAATTAGGATTCGGATTTAGTTAGGTCACACATAGGAATTTGGCCGAATGCTGCGGAAAAAGGCATCACGCACCAAATCCTGGATTCGGTGCATCTCTAGTTTAAAAACAAAATCATACTGAAGACCCTTCGTCTATGTATCTTCTCTTACTAGAGAAACTAAAACTGTTTCTCTACATACAAACATGTAAACGTATCTTTAAAAAACCCCAACAATGCAAGCAATCCTTTACAAATCAAATAAATACAGCAGGTGCAATAAATCTCACCATAGGAAACCTTCCTTCCCTGGGAGGTCACATGGAGTTTCTGCATCCTTTCTTTTAAATGACAGATAAAAGAACAATAAAGTCAGGTTTTTTTACGCCCAGTGAGGTAAGCAGAATAATAGCACAATACTTATTCATGTTTTCTCTCCTTTTTTTACATGTATAGTTTCCGAACAAAAATATCTTGATATGATCAGGTTGTGTCTGCCAAGTGGGTCCAGTAATGCATTTGAGTATCTCACAGGCCCATTTGATAAACACAGTTAACATTATTTTCACATTAGAGAGGAAATGTCATTTCAGGGTCAAATAAGAGAATGTTTGTAGCTTTAGTAATCAGTACGCCTGTAGGGTTTCTGCTACATTCGAAGCACTATGTCCCTTAAATTTTCGGTGCCAAAGTGGTTTGATGATTGCCTTATGAATGTGTACTCAAAGCCGGCATTGTGCTCCCCAGCTAATCGTTTCAAGCATCTCTCCTAGCCTAAAATGAGAAACAGTAATAGGTAACTAAATCCATCTAGACTGACATTAGTTCTCCTCTAGTAACTCGTCATTTCCCATATTGATTTAAAACAAAAGACATTCCATTATATTTCCAGTAGATAAATAAATCTTTGGTATGCACCAACACTATTATATTGTTTGTCATACTAAAACACTCACTTGGGCACCAGAGGGAGCTCACCTGCAGACTCCAGAAACCCCCCCATTAAAGGGATACTGTCATGGGAAAAAAAACACATCAGTTAATAGTGCTGCTCCAGCAGAATTCTGAACTGAAATCCATTTCTCAAAAGAGCAAACAGATTTTTTATATTTCGAAATCTGACATGGGCTAGAGATATTGACAATTTCTCAGCTGCCCCAGGTCATGTGACTTGTGCTCTGATAAACTTCAATCACTCTTTACTGCTGTACTGCAAGTCAGAGGGATCTCACCTCCTCCCTTTTTCCACCCTTGCAGCCTAACAACAGAACAATGGGAAGGTAACCAGATAACTGCTCCCTAACACAAGATAACAGCTGCCTTAATAACAGTGCCCACAAAATGGCACCTGCCTGCTTTCTGTATAATTCCAAGACTGAATGAAACCAATTTTAAACTATATATATATATATATATATATATATGTATATATGTATATATATATATATATATATATATATATATATATATATATATATAGGGGCCAATTTACGAAATTCATGTGAATACCGATCGCACAAATTTTTCGTGGAATCGTAAAGTGAAATTTGGCTTATTCCATCATCGAAGATCGAATAGATCGAATAGATCGAATAGATCGAATAGATTGAATGATCGGATATTCGACAATTTGATCATTTGATGATCGAAGGAATAAAAATTTTAAAGCTATTTGACTGCCTACTTCGCCAGATTGAACCTACTGAATTGCAATAGAAGCTTATGGGAAGCTACCCATAGGCTTCAGAGACTAAGTACTGCTCGAATACCATTCGTATGATCAGAGCGTTCGATCGTTCGAATTGTACAAATTTTTCGGACGCTCAAATGAAATTTGACGATTTTTTCATGAAATCGAACGATCGGTATCCGATCGTACGAATTCATCGAGAAATCGAATATCGATAGTCGAATGCTTATCGAATTTCGAATTTGGTCGAATTAATTTTGGGGAATAATAGTAAATTTGCCCCATAGTGTAAGTTAAGTATATTTTGCTCAACCAACATTACAGAAAAGGATTTGGAATTGCTTCTTAGGGTGAGAATAAGGAAAATAAGGATAAAAAGTACAGACTTTATCCATGCCATTTTAATACATTTATCTAGACTCAACTTGTCACAATGTCACTGTCGAGTGTGCAAATGCAATACTAACAGAGACTTGTCGTTTCAGTTTGCTTTCGGGGTTCCAGATCTGACTCTGAAGGATATCGCCTGTAGCCAGACTCTCTTGGAAAGATTCATCATTTTCAGCAGTCGCAGAGGAATGCAAACTGTACGCAACTCTATGTGTGTCCTATCCCAGCAGAGGCTGCAAAGAATAGAAGATGTTTTGTATGCAAGCATTGATTTCTTCAAACTATTTGAAATTGTAAGTATTTGCCAGTCAACTTCCTAGCACTAGGCATACAAAGGCCACTAGATATGGTGTGGGTAAAATGGATAGCAGGGGGAAATTCTATTGGGTTGAACTGTGGGGTTGTACATTTACTAGAAAAGAATGGGAAGTATTCCTGTATGTATTACTTATTAGTCACTAGGTGAAAAAACATTACAGTGGTTGAAATCTGTTTCTCATTCCCCTATCCCATTTGGAGTGAATAAATAAGCTGAGAAGGATTCTCTGGAATGATGGGGTAAAAAAATTAAAAGTCTATAGTATGTTCTGTCTGACCTGTGCTTCAATTTCGATTGGATGGGGCTCAGAAACCACCTCAAAGAGTCATCCAACTTACAAAAAATGTGATTGTGCAATGAAAAGTTATAGCCCCCTAGGAAGTCATTGCACTCTGTTGGACCTTATAAAATGCACCAAAGAGTAATGTCTAAAATGAAGTAGTTACTGTTTGTGTTTGTGTCTGTGATAAAGAGAATCCCTACAGTCTCCAGTCTTTGTAATCATATTGGCGGTCATTATTTTAGCTTAGAATTTTGCCAGGGTGGTAGCTCAGTTAATACACCTGCAATTCAAACTATGCAAAGTCAATTCAAGTCAATGGGAGCCTTGTGTAGAAACTGGAATAGGTAGCATAAGGTCATCAACACAACAGAGAGAACATAAACACTTAAAGGAAAACTATGCCATGAAAATGAATACTTGAGCAACAGATAGTTTATATCAAATTAAGTGACATATTAAAGAATCTTACCAAACTGGAATATACATTTAAGTAAATATTGCCTTTTCCATCTCTTGCCTTGAACCCCCATTTCATGATGGTCTGTGTGCTGCCTCAGAGATCACCTGACCAGAAATATTTCAACTCTAACTGTAACAGGAAGAAGTGTGGAAGCAAAAGACACAACTCTGTCTGTTAATTGGCTCATGTGACCTAACTTTATAGTTTGTTTGGTATGTTTGTCTGTACCGTTGAATCCTAGGATCCCAGGAGGCTGTCCTTATTTTTTAAAATGGCTATTTTCTATTTATGATTACCCAATGGCACATGCTACTAAAAAAGTATATTATTATAAAAATGGTTTATTTACATGAAGCAGGGTTTTACATATGAGCTGTTTTATGCAATATCTTTTTATAGAGACCTACATTGTCCGGGTGGTATAGTTTTCCTTTAATACAGATAGCACTGGTTTCAGAGCTGAACTCAAAACCCCTTCATTACAAGGAAGCAGTAATAACCACTAAGCCAATATGACACCCCAGAGCACAAAAACAGGATTGTTTGATTACTCGCACAAGTCCACTAGAACATACTAAGTGGAATCATTTTACTATGACAACACATATAGGCTTATTCCAACTGAGTAAACAATCACAAGTGAGAATTACAAGAGGATTAAACCATTGATTATGGCTCAGATTATTATCTTTGCTATACAATTTACAAAGATCAGAGTGCTAGTGTTTCTAATGTACCAGAGCACAGGTTATGTACAAGTTATGAAAGTGAAGGTTATGTCTGTTTTGTTCGTTTAATGATTGATTAAAACATTATTGTTTGTCTTGGCAGTACTTGTGTTTGTGAAAAATATACTTTAGTGCGCAAGTGATTTCAAGTATTTAAGCATACCTTACTTGTGATGTAAGAGACTACTTGTTACTATGGTGATGAATACAGTCATAGTAAAGTTTTCACAGATGGCACACTTGACGGCTTTAATAAGGCCTGTCATACACAAAACCCACCAAGAACATTTTATTGACAAATGAAGATATAGAAAGGAAAATCTCAAGCATTTGAATATATATTTTCTAGTACAGAGGTTCTCTGCTTTAGTTGACTGACTTTACTTGAAATACAAGTCATGTACATACATTGCAGACAATATAGGTAGACTGCATATATGCTATATGTTTATTTAAAGGGATAATGTCATGGGAAAACACATCAGTTAATAGTGCTGCTCCAGTACACTTCTGCTCTGAAATCCACTTCTCAAAAGAGCAAACAGATTTTTTTTTTTTATATTCATATTGAAATCTGACATGGGGCTAGACGTTTTGTCAATTTCCCAGCTGCCCCTGGTCATGTGACTTGCGCCAGCACTTTAGGAGGGAACTGCTTTCTGGCAGGCTGTTGTTTTCCTTCTCAGTGTAACTGAATGCAACTCAGTGGGACATGGGTTTTTACTATTGAGTGCTTAGATCTACCAGGCAGCTATCTAGCCCCATGTCAGATTTCAAAATTAAATATAAAAAAAACTGTTTTTTTGAGGAATGGATTTCAATGCAGAATTCTGCTGGAGCAGCACTATTAGCTGATGCATTTTGAAAAAAACCCATTTTTTCCCATGACAGTCTCCCTTTAACTGATTTGCACAGATGGATGGCTATGGCATGATTGCTACATATAGACCTGAAAAATGGCAATTTTACGGAGATCATTACCCATCAGAAGATTAGGCATAGTGGGCTAGAGATAAAGACTTAAGGAGGCCATACCTGAAGAGATCGTTTGGCGATGTTGCCAAAGAAGTGGATCTGTCCCCAATATGCCCACCTTGAGGTGGGTGATATCTGGCTGATCCGATCATGGGCCCTAGGGCCCAATAATCGGATCACAATGGAGGGCATACGGGTGGTTGGATCACAGGACAGCATCAATGAACAGATGCGGCCCATTTTTAGTCTTGTCCAATCGACATCTGGCTGACTTTCAGCCAGATATCGTTCGGGAAAGCCTGTCTGTTGGCAGCTTTTATTGGCCTGTGTATAGCCACCTTTACTCCTTAATCTATTCCAGATTGTCCCACAGAGCAAGATGCAATTCAATGAGAAAAACACATTCTAACTATGACTATTTCTAAACTCAAAACTAACCACTTTGTGTTGTAAATAAAAAAACCTAGAGGGTAGGGATTGATGCTGTGGTTCCTGCACGGCCATCTCTGTAGTACCCTTTCTTCACAGGTCCCGATCATCATTTCAGCAACAATAAATAGGCATTTGTTTCTGCAAACCATTTTTTTTGTGCTGAATTCAAATTCTTTTGCTCTACAGATAGTTTTCATAAGAAAACAGCTCATTGTTTTATATCTAGGAAAAAAATAAAGTAACACTTTTTTTGTCTTGGCATGAAACAGAGAGATGTACTGAATGTTCACAGAGCAGGGGATAAGCCATGGGATTCTTTTATTCAGCAGTGGCTGGTAAAGTGAGCCTGAGTTCAGAACCTGTTATTACAGCTGGATGCCTTATTATCCCAGACAAAATTCTAGCAAAGGCGCATACTAATAAAAGAATGAAAATATGCCTAAGTTCAAATATATATCATTGATTGCCAGCGTAAAGCATTCCTGCTGAAAGTTCAGCAAGATGTGAGAAGCTAAACTATCATTCTTATTTTGTATTTTTATTCCTTTAAATTAATATATGTGCAATGTGGACATATATCTTCCTCTAAAGAAAGACCATACTAACAAAGTTATAGCTCATAAAAAACAAACAAAGGCAGACATAAAGGAATTCTTGATAGGCAAAATATACTGTGCAGTGTAACAACAGGCCCCAAATGTGAGGCTTCAATGGGAGTTGGTATGGTATTTTTTTAAAGGGGGACTATTGCGAAAATGAAAATTTTATATGTTTCCTCATACTGAAGTAAGAAACTTTCAAAATACAATCAATTAAAGATGCTGCATTGTTTCTGAAATAATCAAGTTTATCTTTGCTATTGCTATTTTGCTTTGCTATTGCTCTCAGCATCTGTTTCTCCTCATTCTGTCTTCATTCAGGTGTTGGGTGTCAGATGAATGATCCAATATATCTTATAGGGAGGCTCCTTTTGCCTAGAAGATGTATTAGAGCTCACTCTATTAAAATTCCCAGAAATCCTGTCTCTCTACATGCAGGATTTGTGCAAAAGGCAATTATTTTGTTAGGTTTTGTTTGCACTGGAATCAGTTATTTGACTGAGCTCTAATACATCTGCTAGGAAATAGTAACATAGTAAGTTAGGCTGAAAAAAGGCTCACGTCCATCAAGTTCAACCTTTTTAACTTTTTTTTTTAACTGCCTATCTGCTAGTTGATGCAGAGGAAGGCAAAAACAATATAAAAAATATTGGTTTATTCATCTGACACCCAACTGCTGCATGAACACAGAATGAAAAGAAACAGATGCTGAGAGAGGAATAGTGAAGATAAACTTGATTAATTCAGAAACAATGCAGAATTTTTAATTGATTGCATTTAGAAAGATCATAGCCTTTGATTATTGCCTGAACTTATTTTTTTGGATATGCTATACACAAGTTGCAAGTTGATGTGTAAGTGTCGTCACTGTAGCACAATTTGTACAAAGCTGTGAGTTCTGTTTGATCTAATTATGTACCTAGAGAAGATTTCTAATAGTTGTGTGTGAGCTGTTTGAACCTACAAGCACCCAGCGTCCTGCTGATAAAAGGCTGCTACTTATAGTTACAGACACCTCGTGCCGCAACCAGCCAAGGACAGTTATTGTAGCACCAGAAAAGTAGAAATAAAACCATGATCAATTTGGCCTGCTTAACAAATAAATAAAGGATATTTTTCATGCATGCCCTTTTAATTTTAATCAGGTAGATCATAGATATATTGACCCTTTAAATGGTTCAATTTCCATTTATACAAGTAATATGATTGCTCCAGCTCATTTGTATACTATAAATACAAATATGCAGACAAGAAATGATCTGTTTAAACTAGGGTTGCCACCTTTTCTTTCTCTACCGGCCAGGTGGCAACCCTAGTTTAAACACTAAAAAAGTACTGTGTGATAATTTATACAAAAATGAAAGAAAAGCATTCTTTGTAAATATGGTATGCGTTCCTTTCCACAGAATATATATAAAAGATTAACCCACTGATATAACTAGTGCCTACTGGGAATTTGGACACAAAGTCCCTATGATAAAAATAAATGATTGGGCAAATATTCTTCCCTGTGACCAATGCCTTTGTTTACAGAATGTTAAGTAAGACATGTTCTGCATTAGTTTACTCAAAAGATTGCTCAGCATTGCAAAATCCAAGTATAAAAGTGTTTCCTGCTATAAACACTCACATACATTGGGCCAAATTCAAATCACTGAGAAAACATTATTATAGGGGTTATCATGTGAAAACCTATGGGCAAGATTCAATTTAATTAAAAAAAAACTTTTCTCAGTGTTCAGTTCACATTTTCCCATTGACTTCAGTGGATTTTTCATGTAATAAATATAAAATATTTCATGTAATATATATAAAATATTATATATATATATTTATACATATATATATATATACACAGAAATCTTGTATGGTGCGCTAGGTAAACATTAATTCCCATGCCTGTGTGCTGGTCTAAAAAGACATATTCACCACCATAACAGACCGCACCTACAGGTCTTGAAAAAATGTAAAAAAAATTTTATTCAACGTTTCGGCTGTGACGAGCCAAAACGTTGAATTAAAAATGTTTCACTTTTTTTCAAGACCTGTTGGTGCGGTCTGTTATTGTGGCATTTATATATATATATATATATATATATATATATATATATATATATACTGTATATATATACATATTTTAGAAGTGTGTTTAGGGTCATTGTCTTGTTGGAATATCCAACCCCTGCATAACTTCCACTTCGTGACTGATGCTTGAACGTTATCTTGAAGAATTTGTTGGTAATGGGTTGAAGTCATCTGAACCTCGAACAAGGTCCCAGTCCCTGAACTAGCCCTAGAGCCCCACAGTATGATGGAATCTCCACCAAATTTGACAGTAGGTAGCAGGTGTTTTTCTTCGAATTTGGCAAATCGCTTTTTGTTATGACCAAATAAATCAATTTTTGTCTCATCAGTCCAAAGCACTTTGTTCCAAAATGACTGGGGTTTGTCTTTTGCATACAACAAGCAACTCTGTTTGTGCAACAGCCATACAGATGTTCGTTGTGCAAATTGCACTGAATTGTAGAACGATGTACAGAGACACCATCTGCATCAAGATGTTCTTGCAGGTCTTTGGAGGTGATCTTTGGGTTTTTTGTAACCATGCTCACAATCCTCTGCATATGCCACTCCTGTATTTTTCTTGGCCTGCCAGACCTGGGTTTTACAGCAACTGTGCCTGTGGCCTTCCATTTCCTTATTACATTCCTTACAGTTGAAACTGATAGTTTAAACCTCTGACATAGCTTTTTGTAGCCTTCCCCCAAACCATGATACTGAACAATTTTTGTTTTCAGATCTTTTGAGAGTTGCTTTGAGGATCCCATGCTGTCACTCTTCAGAGGAGAGTCAAACAGAATCACAACTTGCAAATGGCCACCTTAAATAACTTTTCTCATGACTGGACACACCTGCCTATGAAGTTCAATGCTTCACGTGCTAATCCAACCAATTTGGTGTTGCCAGTAATCAGTACTAAGCAGTTCCATGCTTTCAAATTAGCAAAATTACAAGGGTATCCACATTTTTGCACAGCCAGTTTTCACATTTGATTTCATTTCATACAACTGAATACTGCTTCACTAAAAATCTTTTTTCAGAAAACACCCCGGTACTCTGATGTTCCTGGCAAATGAAAGACATACGACTGTTATATTTTTTGTTGAAAAAATAGTCCTCTTCTGATATTGCATGAGATCTAGCATGCATTTAATTGCGTGTGGCGCTATTTATATCCTGTGCCTCCGCTATATGGGAGAGCAGACATACTTTAAAATGGTGTGCCTCCACCCAAGGTCAGGGCATGCTGAACTGTAATACCCCTCCCTGGGAACTTCTGGTACCTGGTGTAGATCAGTGCAGCAAATGATCCAAACAGAGAGGCGATTCTTGCAGCAAAATAACTTGTTTATTCACAAAGGACAGTTGCAATGGATCAATTCAAAGGTACTTAGATGACCACAGGATAACAACAACAGGATTCTTCCAATTCAGTGAAATACCACAGTTAGGATGAACACCTCTTGGGGCAATTTCCTCCCACCACAGTGTAAAGCTTCCTGCACAGGGATAGTCAGCTTGGGGTCTTTTTTTGCACCCTCACTGGTCCTCATCTCACTCACTGAGTCCCTGGGCTAGTGGTGTACACCACAGGGTCCTAACCCCACTACTTCTCCTCGTTGGAGAGGATGCTGCTCACTAGCTACCCTGTACTTACTCTCACTCCTGGAGTGACTATTACAATACTCACTGTCACTAAATAGCTCTTAGCTAACTTTCCACTGCAAGCCTGGACCTGTAATACCTCCCAGTGAGGCAAGGTCCCAGGACAGACCCTGAGCACATGGGGCTAAACCCTTTTATACTTTAAACTACTGCCACCTAGTGGACAATCCCCTTGAACTAATGTGGACCCAGGAAAAGGGACATAGCTGCCTGAGTTAACTAAAGGACCCTTAGGTGTCCTATTACCAAGGGGAAGCTGCCTGAGTAAACATATCCAAATCTCATAGTCCCTACATTCTCCCCCCACTTAGAAACATCAACATCCTTGCTTGATATACCAAACCTGTACCATAACTTTAACATATATTATCTTAGTACTTTACTTTGAACATCATGCTTCAACAGCCTCTCCTGAGGTCTGTCAATGGTACAATGGAACCTGAAAATGAAACATATCAAAACATATTTGGGAAGAATATGCAATGAAACACAAACTCTCACTTTTGGGTCCCACCTCCGTGGTTTAAGAGCATGGGCCTACCCTTTTACCTCAGGAGCCTAGTCCCTACAAATTGCCAAAACTTTATTTAACCATTGCAATTTACCATTTAACATCCTCTTCAGAGTGACTTCCAGAGTCCACCCAGGTACACTGGCTTTTCCTAAAAAAGAAGAACATGTCATCAAAACATTTCTCTTTAACTTTTATTTCAGTCCTTGAACTCACAAGTCCAAATCTTGTTGAAGTGTACACACTTGGAAGGGAAAGGGAACTGGGATTAAGGACAAGTTTGTCCCGTGAACACTGGCCACAAATAGAGCCCAATAACTGCTGCTGATAGGTTCCTCTTTATCCACCAGGAAGATTAAACCCCTCAGGGTACTGAAGGCAAACAACGTTCCCTCAATCATTGAGTATATATACCGGGGCTGTCCACCTCCCTAGTCGTAGTACCCTCTGTCCCGACCCCCCCCACTTCGTACCTGCATTATGCGATTCTGTGGGGAAGAGGAGGTCAGGAGCATCGGTTCTGGAGTTGGTCTTGGACAGGTTTTTTCCCGGTGTCCCGCTGGCCAAGACTGACGCTGAAGTCAAGGCACTCACAGGATTTGATAGTGTGAAATAAGTGGTTCTTTATTTAGTGAACTAATGTTTTGATCTTATCTGAGACCTTTGTCAATTTTTTCAACACTGATGTTGAATTCCTGTGAATGCCTTGCCTTGTACTGGGTTATTTGCATATACTTATATTATTTATTTACTACCATTAAACTTTGCTGAGAAACTTTCTGAGAAAACAAAACCTTGGACAAAATGAAACCACAGCAGTTAAATAAACAGCCTTGACTTTAAAATAAGAGATAATAATACATACTTATTGAATTTTGTTGTTTTTTTGTTATTGTTGATTGTTGTTGATTGTTGATTCAGCCGCCAGCCTGTTCATAAGCCAACTTCAGCGCCAACTTCCAGCCTGTTCATAAGCCAACTTCAGCGCCAACTTCAGCGCTACGCAACAAGTTGGCGCTATAGAAATACATGTTAATAATAATAATAACTTGATGCAACAAAGAGCCCACGGGGCCCATGTGTTCATGTTCCTTGTGACTCCTTGTGGTTCAATGTTTTTGTAATCTTTGTTTGTTAAATTACTGTAAGACCCCTGTTTGTTATAAATTAATGCAAATCGGTGCATAACTTGCAGGTGCAATAAAAATAAACGATGATCTTTATCATTCTAAAAACTCATGTGCATGTTCATATAGGCTGGTTATGTTGGTAATGTTTGTGTGGGCTTTTATTAGCACCTTTAATGCAAATCTGGGTTTTTGTTTATTTATGACATTTCACCAACAACTATTCTTCAGTGCCCAAGTATAGATTCATCTAACAGTTAAAGTGTGTCACTGCTATTATTATCATTGTGTTTGGCTTTCGCCCATTATTGCATTATTAAACTGCCTTATATAATGACAAATGTAATTTCATAATAACATAATGAGGGCTGTAATGCAATGTAATGTGTGCTACACACACATTAGCCAAAACCTTCAATTAGCATAAGGCTTACATAACATTTAAAAATAGCAGCAGTTCATTAACTTTTTTGTTTTCATAACAATCATTCTGCCTTTCTGCATCTTACTACACTTCCCTCTACTGTTTCCTTGATAATTATTGTTTCATTGTGTGGTAAAGAACAGGGAACTTTCTTCCACTTCAGTTAAGTCACCTTAAGGGCTGGGGCAGACAGGGAGATTCGGGGAGATTCTGTCACCTGGCGATTAATCGCTGGCGACAATCTCCCCGAACTGCCTTCTCCCTGTCTGCCGCCTGTTAAAATCAAAAAGCGCCAGCGCTAATCCACATGCAGCGCGGTGATTTCCGGAATCGCCCGAAGTTAAATCTTCATTTCTGCTGATTCACTGCACATGGGATTGATGCACAATATACTGAATATATATAATATAAATTTCACAATACAAGGCAGATCAGTAATTAACACAGATAATTACTACATGGCAGCACAGAAAGCAGGGCAACTAGCATCCTAATTTAATAATAACCCTTGTATCATCAGCTTATATAACAGGTCAGCCTCATTTTCATTTACGGTGACCCCTAAGTTTAGCTTCTCAACAGCTGTTCAGAGCCCACTGAGCATGTGAGTGTTGCACTTTCCAAGATGTGACCCCCTGTTTGAAGTCCTGGATCATTGCTGCTATTGACAAGCTGAAACTTTAGGCTGGTCCAATAAGTTCATTATATTTAAAATATGGAATTTTTAGCCAAATTAATTTTTTCTTTAAGCAGTTCAATACAGAATACTATAGCATATACTGTTATTTTGTCAATATGGCTTGTAGAGTCCTAATGAATATATTATAAAGCAATATTCATTTGATGGTGATATAGTGAAAACTGGTCTGTGTGTGATGCCAAAATGATATCAATATCCTTGCTTTGTATCCTACTTTAATGTGTTTTTTTCTTTTTGTCGTTTTAACAGCTTCCAACTGTGATAGACAGCAGCTCACGTGGTATAGATCTCCGATTCTGGGGGAAAGTTATGTCCAATTTGTCTGAGTCTATAAGAGAAGTAAGTTAAAATACATTTGTTTTCAGATCTAGTGTCCTTTAGTTTTAACTTTTGTTTATACCAGTAATTTGAATAGGTGATCTGAAGAATCCCCATGTTTCATATTTTTTTCCTTTTAAACTGGTGACCAGTAAATGCTACCTGCTGATTGGTTGTTGTGGGTTATTGCCCCTGGGCAAACTTAGTGCCTTTTATTACATTACCCAGTTAGTGTTCTAGCTTCCTTTCTTTTGTGGCTAATATGTTGGTGATAAATAGCCTATGTATCTTTCCTTCTCCTTGAATACATCTTATTTGTTTTTTTATTGTGTCTTATAATAATACTAAATAACAATATATGTGTTTTCCACGTGTTGGGATTGCCTTTAAACACACATGGAGATTGACCATTTTGTATTTAAAAAAAAAATTAAAAATAAAGTTTCTCCTTTTCTTTAGTTAGTACAGAAGCCAAGTATCCAGGATCTATTTTGGGTTCTTAGGCCACTTCTGCAAGATGGAGGACCCACAACCTTCACGCAGCTCATGGACTCTTTATCAGCCTTGTTCTGTGGGTATCCTGAGGGAGGTGGATCCAGAGTTTTCTCTTTCAATTGGTATGAAGACAATAACTACAAAGTCTTCCTGGGTGTAAACTCTACCAAGAAAGAAAGTTATTACCTCTATGACAAGACTACCAGTAAGTGTAAACTAAAAATAGAAATTTACTATACTAATTATATATTTCATCATTTGTAGCTATTCACATGCAAAAATGAACCTATATGGAAGAATATTTTTAAAGAATAATATTTTAAAAGACTTCAAAAATGTCAATGATTTATATAAAGTGTATACAATAATGCTGACAACATGGGAAGCAATTTATAGAGTGTCTTACCAATCAGATCATGGGCCAGAATTTCAGATACTACACAATTTGACTGCACTTATTATTATTTGTGTTTGAGGACACTGATCACAATTACTATAATAATCCCTGGTTAATGGCCATGATTTAATCTTTGGTCAATCAACTGTGGTGCTGTTAAGCTGGCCATAGACGCAACGACTTGGTCGTACGAATCGAGGATTCGTACGACTATCGTACGACTTTCGGATCGTGTGTGGAGTGCTCCGACATTTGTCGTGCCATGCCGATCGGTCGTTTGGTCGATCGGCCAGGTTAGAAAATTTTTGTCGGCTGCCGATAATATCTTTGCGTCTATTGCAGATCGTACGATTTTCAGTGGGAGACCGTCACTAGGTTTTTAATCGTACAACTTTCGTACGATCCTTGTCAGGGGCAGAACGTCAGCTGTCTGTGCTTTTTACTACTTATAGTTGATCTGAAGGTTAGTGACAGGTCAGGAGCAGGTCGGGAGATGCAAAGATCCGATCATGGAATCATCTTACGATCGGATCTTTGCGTCTATGGCCAGCTTTAAAGGAAAACTATACCATGAAAATGAATACTTGAGCAACAGATAGTTTATATCAAATTAAGTGACATATTAAAGAATCTTACCAAACTGGAATATACATTTAAGTAAATCTTGCCCTTTTACATCTCTTGCCTTGAACCACCATTTCATGATGGTCTGTGTGCTGCCTCAGAGATCACCTGACCAGAAATATTTCAACTCTAACTGTAACAGGAAGAAGTGTGGAAGCAAAAGACACAACCCTGTCTGTTAATTGGCTCATGTGACCCAACTTTATAGTTTGTTTGGTATGTTTGTGTTCACCGTTGAATCCTAGGATCCCAGGAGGATGTCCTTGTTTTTTAAAATGGCTATTTTCTATTTATGATTACCCAATGGCACATGCTACTAAAAAAGTATATTAATATGAAAATGGTTTATTTACATGAAGCAGGATTTTACATATGAGCTGTTTTATGCAATATCTTTTTATAGAGACCTACATTGTCCGGGTGGTATAGTTTTCCTTTAACTTCACCTTGAAGTTCAATGAACTGTATAAACAATAAATGGAATTCTTAAATGTTGGACTTCATTTACAGAAGAGTAGAGGTGTCTCCTGCAGAGAATCAACCTAAGATCCATAATAAGGCTTTGGAAATTAGTTTTGTCTCTTGTTTTGCACAGTATATTAAATATTAATCACGGACAGGAACTGTTTTGGTGTTAACTCCTTATATATCTTAATGGGAGGAAGTGAGAGGGTGATTTACAATAAGCTCTTTATAAAAAAAGTAAGGTACTTATTGAACAGAGGGAATGGAACTTCAAACAACATCACCTGTTATATACTGATTCCAACTTCCACTGTCTTTCTGTGTATAGGCTACTCACCAATAATAAACTTATAAAAACAGTAAAACATAATACATTGCCATACAAAAATATACGTATCTGAAAGTAGGTTTGTATTGCTTTTGTAAAATGTTTGTAATTAATGTTTTGTAATGAACCAGAAATTCAATGGGATCATGGGCTCTATGCTATAGTGTATTTACCTCTGACTACAATATTTATGCAATGACATTTCACAATGTATTAACTTGTTCTGTTTTTGCTTTACATTGACTATCATGTGATTTATTCCACAGCGCCATTTTGCAATGCCCTGATTCAGAGTATGGAATCTAACCCTGCAACAAAAATAGCTTGGAGTGCAATGAAGCCTCTTCTTATGGGCAAGGTCCTTTTCTCCCCTGATTCGCCTGCAGTAAGGGAGATCCTCAAAAAGGTCAGGGATCAATGTTCCTTGAAATGAAAGCTCCTTTTACTACTTTTGTGGTTATGGTTCATGGAGTTCCCAGCAGGTGCTATCAACCACTTGTAATTAATCCTGTTAGGAGATGTTAAAGGGGACTTGTCACCCAGATGTAAAAAGCTGGATAATAAAAGTCCTTCTCAAATTAAACATGAAACCGAAATTATTTTTTTATATTAAAACATCCAGCCTGGTATAAATGCATTTAACCTGCAGCTGTCATATGTATTACATATTGACTTCCCCTCATCTATGACTATGACACAGCCATCACTTTTATTTAGATAGATGCCACTGCTGTCCTCACATTCCCCCTCCAGATCCTCCTCACAATCCCCCTCCAGATCCTCCTCACAACCCCCCTCCAGATCCTCCTTTCACATGATTTTGGGATGTTATAACTCTTTAACAGCTTCCACAAAATGGCTGCTGCCTGTGGATTCCAAAAGAAGAACGGAAACAATATTTCAATAACGTATAGATTGTTAATAACGTGCATGAGGAAGACAGGTCCCTCTTTAGCATTGTTTAAAGGGATGGCTTTTAAAATTTTTGTCATATTTTCCTGCTATCTGGGAAAATACTGTTCTCACTTCTTCCTGTATTTGCTTTTTGTACACTTTAAGGGCAGAGACACACTGGCATTCAGGGAGATTAGTCAGCCAGCGACAAATCTCTTCTTCTCCGGGGCGACTAATCTTCCCAAACTGCCTCCCCTGCCTTCCAGCCACCTAGAATAAAAATCGCCGGCGGAATGGCACTCGGAGCATTTTGTTTTTCAAAGTCGCCCAAAGTTTCCTTGTGAGGCAACATCGGGTGACTTCGGAAAATGAATTGTTCCGAGTGCCATCCTGACGGTGGTTTTCATTCTAGACAGCGGGAAGGCAGTTCGGGGAGATTAGTCGCCCCAAAGAAGATGAGATTTGTCGCCGGATGACTAATCTCCCCAAGAGTGTATCTTTACCCTTATGGCATTGAAAGTGTAGTTCCTAAGCAAGATTTTATAGTAGGGTTGTGTGTAGGTTAGTTCCCTTGTACTAATGCAACACCAGACTTTTTATTCCATTTTGCAGTTTATTTGTAGAAGAGAAATAAACTTTACTAAGACATGGCCTTCTTCTGTTTCTGGGTGTTGGCAGTTACTTATTAACAACTAAAGACTGCCTTTAAAAAGGGCTAAACAATTGCAGGGCAATTGCACATGGCCCTTTAAGTAGTTCTACTGCATAGTGTGCATGTGGATATCTATTTATGTAAAAGAGTCCAATAACGTGTTACTGACTCAATATTACTTCAGTATAAACTAATTTGCAGCTTTTCACAGAAAAGAGCTAAATCAATAAGGTCTAATGAAGTTTCATTACTTTCCCCTTACCTGCAAATGTCTGGTCCTATGTGTGCTTTCTCAAATAAATCAGTTATATCATCAAAAACCTTTTGCTTATGATACAAGGGAAACAGTGGCAACAGAAGGAATCATTCTATGTACATCTTTGCCCTTAAAAATGGATCTGTAATAAATAGCCTCTGATTTGGAATGCATATAGGGAACTGTTCTATATTTGTTTAAACAGAAGAATGTCTATTGAAAGCAGGAATCATTTTGTAATTTCACCTTTCTACTGTATTTCAGGCAAACTCAACTTTTGAGCAACTGGAGCGCGTCAGGCAAATAGGAAAATCCTGGGAAGAGGTGGGACCACAGCTTTGGAATTTCCTTCACAACAGTGTTCAAATGAATATAGTGCGGGTAAGTGCAACACACATAACATCAAAAGACACTGCAAACTACACCCTTGTGCTCCAACATTTTGTGTGTCACCATAATCTTGATACACCAGTTCCTTGCATTTATTATACCCCAGATGGCTTTTTAATGAGTATTCCTGTAAATGTTACAATTAGAACTTATAAGACCAACTGCAATCTTGAAATTTTGTGTCCCAGGATAATAATTCACCCCCCCCCCGTATATATTACTGCAGTATGCTAACTGGATAGAGGGCCAATTAAATAATAAAAACCTCTGTCTTTTAGGACACCATCAAAAATCCCACAGTGAAGGATTTCCTCACAAGACAGCTGGGTGATGAAGGGTTAACAGCTGATGACATAATCAATTTTCTTTACAATGGAAATCCAGATGAGCGACCTGAAGGGCAAGTGAATTATGACTGGAGAAATGCCTTTAACATCACTGATCATGCTGTGCATCTATTTAATCGATATATGGAGGTAAGAAATATACAGAGTTGGAGTATGATTATTATATTAACCAGAGTATTTAGGATTTTTGAGATAGGAATGCTTTAGAACAGGTGTAGCAGGTTAGGGTTAGGCTGCAGGGGGCCAGGAGGTATGAGGGCTAAATCATATAAAATTTCAATATTGATAAAATACCACCATACTGTAATGTATATACACATCTAAAGTTAGCAAACCAGCATTAGAATAAGCCAGCTGTGATGTGAGAACTGGTTTTGTGAGTAGATGAGACTAGTTTAAAATGTGTTAATACTCTGCACACCACTATTGCTACAGTGAAGTATGGAGGCTAGCATTGTACTGTGGAGGTTGTTTTTATCAGCAGTCAGGCAGGTTTTATATATTATTATTATTATTAAAAGTCTGAACTTGATGAACGTGACTTTTTCAACCTATTGTAACTTACTATGTTACAATGCAGAGTCGGAGTGGGTTGACGGGACACCGGGAAAAAACCCGGTGGGTCCCAATCTCTTGTGCGCCCTGCTGGCCCAAATCTGCACCCTACGTCTCTTTTCTCTTCCTGCTGTAACCAAAAACACAGTGCTCATGCGCGCTCGTGCGCACACGCATAGCGGGGGGCCAGAGAGGGGCCCTGAGGAAGCAGCACCTAAGGGTCCCAAATCTGACCCTGTTACAATGCCACAGACAATAAAACAAATCAGCTGCAGTTCTGGTCAGTGGCATAACTACTAGTGATTGGTGCACCCTGGCCCCCTCCTCTACTGAAGTGCACCCAACCTCATTCACAGATGTAGGAGCAAAACATCTCTAAAGTTTCGCCTGCAATGAAAAATCATTGCATCTCCTGCGGGCCCCCAGGTACAATCACACTCCTGCACTTCTGGTAGTTACGCCACTGGCTATAGTGTGCAAAGAGGCTGAAGGAAATTATAACTGATGCATAGAGACATAAGTATGGATAACATACTCAGTAGTCATTCTAGACTAAAGTCTATACATTTTTATTACTTGTTAATACTGTAATAAAAGACTGACTTGATCTATTGGCTGGTGTACCCAAAACTTGCTATTGTCCACAATGCAAACCACAGATAATAAATAAAACAGTAACATACATTTCACAACTCCCTATGGCTTTTCCCAGAATTTCAACTGAAATCACTCTTGTGGCATGATCAGTGATACACAGCTCTACGTAATATGTTGGTGCTATATAAATACATGTTGATGATAATAATAATATTAAATAATTTCATATATTCTGCTAAACTTAATGAAGTGGACTAGGTGGTCTCAAGCCATTAAATGCTTTAAAGACACTGTATCCAGACATGTTATTTGCCTCTGCTTTCACAATGTGCATACAAATAAACAATAGTTAATGGCACTATAATAAAAACAGCAGGAAGTTAACTTAGAGCCAGTCAGGCATGTTCCTACTAGTCAGTGGGTAAACAATTCCATTCGTTTTGGATGTCATCCCTTTGTTTTGCCATCCACTTTTATTTTATCAGCAGGGAATCTTGAACAGCCTCCACTCCTGATGGCACTATGGAATGGTATCAAAGAAAGGCTGATAATTGAAAATAGGGGGAAATGAGCTTACGCTTGGAGACAAAGTCCAACTGTTGCTTTCAGTCATGCTGAACAATGAGCGTTCTTATGCACTCCACACAGTGAAGAGAAACTCAGGCTGGCTCCCACAGAAAAATGTCTAATCTTTAAAGAGTCACTATCATCACATTTTATTTATAAACTACTCAGCTATAAACAGAGCCTTAAAAGGAATATATATATATATATATATATAATTGATTACTACAATTTATCTTATATTTTTTTCCTTAAATATGCCATTTTAATGGTATCCCTTAATATGGACACAAACCATTTTTTTCTCAATGCCTGGATTAATCTAGCTGCAATGGATTTTTCTAGAGCATGGGAATACGTTTCAGTTGTTTATTAATGGGGGTTTGGACCTAAGACCTGGGGGCTAGAAAGTCAATTTTCTTGTGGTGACTGCAGAGACAAGTGTAACTCATCTGTAAACCACATGGAATTCAACATGACAGAACTGTCACAAGCAAGGCTGTATCAAAGGGCAACTAAAGTCTAAAATAGAATAATGTAAATATAAACATGAATTTACTGCACCAGAAGCCTAATAAGATAAATGATTTATGCTTTCAAAGTTGGCACAGAGGGCTGTCATCTTGTAACTTTGTTAGACATCTCTGCAATATCGCACATGCTCAGTGTGGTCTGGGCTTCATTTGGAAGGTTAAGATTAGGGATAGTCATAAATGATCAAAACAACACAGTCAGATAATATCTGCCATAGAAGCCAATACAGCAAGACTGATTAATAATCAGAATATACAGACTGCACTGGGTCTGTGGATACAAATATCTACACTGTCATTGCCTGTTTTACAGGGAAACAGACAAAGCTGCTGGAGTTCTGGGAAGTAAGGTGGGGGGCTCCCCCCTGCTGTTTGAAACTCTGACTGTTTCCCTGCATAGCAGTTGGGGACAGTCTGACAATTCCTATCCCCAGCAGTAAATGAAGGGAGAATTTCACTGCATACAGTCATGTTTCTTATAAAAATGGTAGACATTTTTTAATTGAAGTATATTGGGGATCGAATTCTATTTCATTTAAAGAAAGTAAAAATGGGATTTTATTTTTTTGCCTTTACATTCTCTTTAAGACCCAGTTTCCCCTAAACACCGGCACTTATGGTGGCCATACATTAAGAGATCCGCTCGTTCAGCGATGTTGCCAAACGAGCGAATCTCTGTCCGGGCGATATCGGGCTGATCCGATCGTGGACCGTAGGGCCCAACGATCAGATCAGAATGATGCGCAAACAGGCGGTCGGATCGTGGGACTGCATCAATGCACAGATGCGGCCGCGATCCGATGGGATTTTTAATCCTGCCCGATCGACATCTGGCCGACTTTCAGCTATATATCGATCGGAGCAGCCCGTTGGAGGGCCCCATACACGGGCCGATTATCTGCCGACTCAGTCTGTCGGCATCTTTTATCGTCCCGTGTATGGCCACCTTTAGCCTTACCCCCTCATCCTGCATTCAGTACTTGTGCAAACAGGCCTGCCAATCAAGGAGGAAGGTACCCCCATCATACACTTCAGCTCTGCCTTGGGATTTAGTCAAGTATGTGGTTGCAAGCTGGAAATGTTTTTTTATTTTAACAAATTTTAAAGGAGCACTAAATCCTAAAAATGAATATGGTTAAACATGCCATATTTTATATAATGAACTTATTGTATCAGACTAAAGTTTCTGCGTCTCAATAGCAGCAATGATCCAGGGCTTCAAACTTGTCACAGGGGGTCACCATGTTGAAAAGTGTCTGCTACACTCACATGCTCAGTGGGCTCTGAGCAGCTGAGAAGCTGAGTTTAGGGGTTTAGGACTGTAATATAAGCTGATGCTACAAGCTGATTATTACATTCTCATGCTAGTTGCACTGGTTTCTGTGCTGCCAATGTAGTAATTATCTGTATTAATTATCAGCCTTATATTGTGACATATCTATTATATGTGTACTGTATATTGTGAGTGGGTCCCTAAGCTCTGACAGCAGCACAGAGCATGTGAATCAGTGAATCAGCAGAAAAGAAGATGGGGAGCTACTGGGGTATCTTTGGAGACACAGATCTTTACTGCTAAATGGCTGTGGTTGCCTTGGGCTTGTACAGAAGCCCACAGCATAATGTACAACATTTCTACCCTACTTATTTAGTTCTCATTTAAATACCATAGAAGCACCTGAGGGCTCCCCCTGACACAGGCCCTTAAGTGTTTAGATCAGGGGTCCCCAACCTTTTTCACCTGTGAGCAACATTCAGATGTAAAGAGAGTTTGGGAGCAACACAAGCATGCAAAAGTCTCCTAGGTGGTGCCAAATAAGGGTTGTATTTGGCTATTGGGAGCCCCTATGTTGACTGGCAGCCTACAGGAGGCTATGTAGGAATTCAAAAATAAGCACCTGCTTGGAGGCAACTGGGAGCAACATCCAAGGGCTTGGGGAGAAACATGTTGCTCACGAGCTACTGGTTGGGGACCACTGGTTTAGATGGTAAATACAGCCCTGATCACAAAGGAACACTGAATGCAGCATTTTCATCTGATGAGATAAAGTTGGATAAGTTGAGTGTCAATGCATGAAAACAAGAAACCTTCCAACTGTTTGGAAGATCAGCTATAGAGCATCCAACAAAATATGTTTTTAATTCTAACCTACCAAAGTCCCCCTTATAATAGTTCAGATTGGGCATTTGATAAATAAAATAAATTACACCTGCTTATAGCAGTGAGTATTAATTCTTTACATGGGACTTTTCTTAGATATTAAAGCATAGGATGTTGCCTGTAATCACAAAGTGGGGCAAATCAAAGAGAAACCTAGAAAAGTAGAATCTATGTTGTCGTCATATTTTTATACATTTTATCACTTTATGCAGAGGGTGTAGATTCTATTTCACAGCCTCAGATGGCCAATCATGGGCAGTAACAGAACTAGCCCCCCCCCCCATCCGTGCCAAATTTGAATGCTGCTGCAGCCAACTCCAGCCAGCAGCATCGGGCACAAGACTGCTGGGGGGGGGGGGCCCTGGCCCTGGCCCAATTGCACCCCCTGCTCCCCCGGTAGTTACACCACTGATCATGGGCAATAAAAAGTACTTGATCATCTTTCAAAATAATATATTATTAAATATTTGTGATTTTCCCATATGTAAGACTCAATTTGTTGTTGATCTACAACATTTACAGTACAGCTACCTATGACACATATGGAATATTCACGGCTGTGTTTCTATCTTTTGCAGCATTGCACACATTCACACTTCCGTTGTTTTTACAGTCAATATTATTTCTTATCTGTTTTATGAGAATTTCTGTTCCATTTAACCTGTAATAAAAGTATTCAAGCCTCCCAACCCGTCAGTATCCTGGATATAATGGGCTGCTGAGAAATATAATGGCTTGTATTAAATGAATTACTTCTTCAGATTTCATTTCATCTGTTGTGCTAATAAAAAAAGAAAACTCCTGAGAGATGTTCCAAAAGTCAGCGAGACTCATTTCAGTAAATGGAAACTGAAACAAAGGCGTCTTTACTTATGAAATGATGTCTGCCAAGAGAATAAGCACTTGTGTAGTCAGACTTTGATGTGGGGTAATGGTTAGTTTGTGATGCGCAGAAGGTACAGGGAGAATGGATCAAACACTGCAGGCTGGCAATCCAATGCACCATTAAAGGGGAGATTCACCTTTTAGTTAAATCTGAATATGTTATAGAATGACCAATTCTAAGCACTGTTTCATTTGGTCTTTATTTATTTATTATAGTTTTTTAATTATTTGCCTTCTTCTTCTGATTCTTTCAAGCCTTCAAATTGGGGTCACTGACCCCATCCTAAAATAAATGCTTTGTAAGGCTACAAATGTATTGTCATTGCTACTTTTTATTACTCATCTTTCCATTCAGACCATTCATATTCAAGTCTCTTATTCTAGGATAATTTGGACAATACAATACAAATTGCAAACTGTAGAGCTGCTAAATAAGAAGCCAAATGATTTCAACACAAATAATAAAAAAATTAAAACCATTTGGAAATAGTCTCAGATTATCACTTTCCACAACATGCTAAGGGGAAGATTTGTTAAGGTTCGAGTTCTTTTGCTCAAAACTTAAATTTTCAGGTAAAAAAAAAACAATTGATTGAGATTTCTATTACCCTGTAAATAGCTTGAATCTGAAAATACTGTACACCATCTAAAACCTTTTGAAGTTCTGTAAAAGCCAATGGCAATGGTTCCTTGAACCATTTTTAGAGGTTAAACAACCTGCTCGATGTTCTAGCTTTTTTTCCTGAAAACTTGAATTATTTGATCAATTGTGGTTTTCAGGTTGTGGACTCAAACTTGCAAAATCATTTTTTTCTAGTTTTTCTAAGTAAAATACCGTTCGAGTTAATTTGAGGTAAAAAAACAAAAACTTGGCCTTTGATAAATCAGCCCCTAAAAGTTAATTTAAAGGTGAGCTATTACTGTTCTGTTTGTAAGTGAAATAAGTCCAACTGCAAGGAAGTCAGTAAAATATTGAATTTGTTTGGGATTATGTGACCTCAAGGAATTCAAATTCCCTTATTGTAACTGTGACCTGAGTCACAGGGCTCCTCCTTCATTTGCATGTGATTAACCCCAGGCTTAATTCAGGTGCACTGAGTCAAATGGGGTCATGCAGAGTTCACAAACATGAATAAACCAATCAAATTGGTGAACCATCTCTTTCTGACTAGCATTTTTATGTCAACCAAACAGCAAGTTAGGGAGTCCACAAGATAAGTAAAACATGTCAAGCATCAGTGGAAAATGATAGTGCCATGTGAGACAATAAGTGGTCTGCCCAAACACTGCCACAATAAACAAAACACACTGCACATCTAGGCCAGAAACACAAATCATTCTCATATGCAGGCTCTCATTTTGCATCTTTCTATACACAGTGATGCATCTTGTTCATTGCTTCACTTTGCTGTTTTTCTGTAGTGTGGTGTGGTACTGTACATTGGATACGAGGGAGGGGGATCGATAAATGTGATTTATATGTATTTTTGCAGTTCTAGTCAGCAATAAAGTTCTGTAATTGCTGCTGTAATTGCTGCTTGTTGTAGTTATATGAAGGGGTTTTAATGTCTTATTAAATGTTCAAGATTTTTGGAGTTTTGTTCTTGTAGGTGGAAGTGTATTGATTGATATTACAGCATAAAATTTAACAGTTTGAATCGCGCAGGCTCTGCACCAGTTTACTTCAAGGTTGCTTGGGTTGCCTCACAAGGAAACTTCTGAAAACAAAGTGCTCCGGCAATTTTCATTCTAGCCGGTGGGAAGGCAGTTCGGGGAGATTAGTCGCCCCAGGGAAGAGGAGAATTGTCGCCAGGCGACTAATCTACCCAAATCGTAGTGTGTGTCTCTGCCCTAAAAATTCTATGCGGCCAATGTAATTAAAGGTGCACTGTAGCTAACCCATTCCAAGCAATCAGAATTTACCGGACGCGTATTTGAAAACAAGCATCTAATTTTTTCTATGAGTGCTGCAAAGTTTGCGGATTATTTTACCCTTTAAAGGGAAATATACAACCCACCTTTTTGACATGAGCTCATTCAGTTGGCGTTATATAGAAAAGGTGTGTAAACACTCTCTGATCTTCCAGAAACTGTTTTACACAGACATACCTGGTTCCACAGACAGAAAGGAAATCATGATAGTTCCACCCTCACCTTATTGCATTGTGAAATTATTCTGGGACTAGAAGTCCCTCTGTTTTCCAGAGAATCTGTGTACCACTCATTACGGAAAGCAGAGGAACTGTAAGAACCAGAATGCATCACTTCACAATGGAACAAGAAGAGAGATGGGTTGCATAATTACACTGTGATTCCCAAGGAGGAGGCAAGCTGTCCCTACAGTAACATAGACACACTATTGTGGTCTGTGGTCAATCTTTGGAATCAGGTATGCCTGTGAAAAAAACATATATTTCTGTTTATTTTTAAGTCCAACTGAACGAGCTCCTGAAAAAATGAGTGGTAATTTTTCCCTTTAAATGCATGTTTTGCATTTAATACATACATCGGACATCTGGTTGAGCACCTATGAGCTGGCCAGTATACTTTGGATCTTACTTATGTTACTGATGTTTTCCATAGCTGTAAAGCATGGATGTGTAGGCGTCATCTGTAACTTCCCAACTGTACATTCATTATGGCCATTGGTGTGCACTGGCTATGCGTGTAATTACAAAATTATTCTTGTTATCTGCAGTGTCTGACTTTGGACAAATTTGAAGGTCATGACGATGAATCCCATTTGACACACCATGCACTATACTTGTTGGAAGAAAATAAATTCTGGGCTGGCCTGGTGTTTCTAGATATGTTTCCATGGACCAACAAGATACCACCCCATGTAAAATATAAGATACGGATGGATATTGATGCTGTGGAGAAAACAAACAAGATAAAAGACAGGTACTTAATCACTCTTTGATAAATATTATTTTGTTCAAATACTAATAGATACACTTTGCAGATTTGCATGCACATGCAGCAGAGCGGAGGACAGCCCAAATACATGAAAGCAGGCATATTGCCATATATGATACGAGTCATGGGACTCTGAGGTCATTTTAAATGTCCTTCTATTTTACAACAGAGGGTACATTATATTATTATAATACACAAAAGCCTTATATATCTTGTAAATTATATCCTTATAAACGTTGAGATCTGATGTCATCAGTTATAAACGGTGAGTTCTGATGTCATTACTGTCACATGACTCCCTGAAACTTGTGTATTATAATAAATAAAGTACCCCCAGTTGCAAAATATGAGGATATTAGAAGTTACCTCGGAGTTCCATGACCTGTATAAAAACACTCGGCCTTCATCGGTAAATTATAATATCCTTATATTTTACAAGAGGGGGTACTTTATTCACTATATAGTAAACAAGTATAAGGGAGTCATGTGGCAGAAATAAGGTCACTAAGCACTGATGACATCCCTAAGCACTGTTTATAAGGATATAATTTACAGAATATGCATGGCCCTGGTATATTATATACTAACAATATAAACATTTCAAATATGTTGTAATATATAATGCTACTCCAGTGTTTATCAGTGTCCGTTCAACTTTAAAATAAAAAATGATAAATTAGCCTCCCTTACTGATGGCCATCCTTTGCAAAACATTCGGCCAAATACTGAATTGAATCCTAATTTGCATATGCAAATTAGCGATGGGAAGTTTTGTGACAAAAAGTCACGTGATGTCCCTCCCCAAACCTCATTTGCATATGCAAATTACGGTTCGGATATGGTTTGGCCGGGCAGAAGGATTTGGCCGAATCCTACTGAAAACGGTTGAATCCTGGCCGAATCACAAACTGAATCCTGGATTCAGTGCATCCCTAATTTCAACCAACCAGACATGCCAAGTGCTTGTTTTACAATTAAATATATGTAGAGCTGCTGTATGAAGCTTAAAGGGATACTGACATGGGGAAAAAAAAAATTTCAAAATGCATCAGTTAATAGTGCTGCTCCAGCAAAATTCTGCACTGAAATCCATTTCTCAAAAGAGCAAACAGATTTTTTATATTTAATTTTGAAATCTGACATGGGGCTAGACATATTGTCAATTCCCCAGCTGCCCACAAGTCATGTGACTTGTGCTCTGATAAACTTCAATCACTCTTTACTGCTGTACTGCAGGTTGGAGTGATATCACCTCCTCCCTTTTCCCCCCAGCAGCCTAACAACAGAACAATGGGAAGGTAACCAGATAAAGAGCTCCCTAACACAAGATAACAGCTGCCTGGTAGATCTAAGAACAGCACTCAATACTAAAAACCCATGTCCCAATGAGTTCCATTCAGTTGCATTAAGAAGGAAAAGCAAGAGCCTGCCAGAAAGCAGTTCCCTCCTAAAGTGCTGGCACAAGCCACATGACCAGGGGCAGCTGACAATATGTCTAGCCCCATGTCAGTTTGTTCTTTTGAGTAATGGATTTCAGTGCAGAAGTTTACTGGAACAGCACTATTAACAATTGTGCTTTGAAAAAAAAGTTTTCCCATGACAGTATCCCTTTAAAATTGCCTTCTTGATAGGGCCTCTAAAGACATAACAATTACAGTGTAATCTCATTGGTATATAAAGTATGTAAACATAAATCACTGACAGCACATTCCTTTTCAGTTAAGCAAATAATTTATGAAACTGGATTATTTAAATACAATATCAAATATCAGTTTTGATCATAAACTAATAGTTAGTTTGTGACTATAATTATGCAAACATTCTCAGCATTCTGATAATTCATTATTGTTTATGTATAATTTAATATGCTAGGTTTTC
This sequence comes from Xenopus borealis, assembly GCA_024363595.1. Lineage (NCBI taxonomy): Eukaryota > Metazoa > Chordata > Amphibia > Anura > Pipidae > Xenopus > Xenopus borealis. The sequence continues at coordinate 97,388,961 of CM044437.1, forward strand.
TGTTTCAGTAAATTGAATTCAATTGTATTGTTGTGCAATTGTAAAGGTATGTGCCTTTATTATATAGCTTACAGGTAATTCTCTTCTGTATCTACAAAGCAGCTATGTCATTTCACAAAATACAAAATAGAGCTAAAGGTGAAGCTTTTAAGGTGAATAACAGCATATGTCAATTAAGGAAAAAATATAATGACAATAAAATGTTTTTTTACTAATTCAAATGCTGATACAGGTATATGATCCGTTATCCAGATAACTGTTATCCAGAAATCTCAAAATTACAGGAAGGCTATCTCCCATAGAATCCATTTTACTTAATTCCAATTTTTATTAATTTTTTCTTTGTAATAAGTAGACAGTATGAGTATGTTTTACTTGATCCCAGCTGAAATATAATTAATGTGTATTGCATGCAAAATAATTCCTGTTAGGTTTAGTTCATGATTAAATGATTTTAGTAGATTTAAGGCTTGGTGATCCAAATGATGAAAATACCCCTTTTCGGGAAAACCCCTAGGCCGGAGCATTCTGGATAAGTTCAGTGAATACATTTGTTCTGCAAACACATATTGTGTCAGGCTCCTCACTGTATTTTCTATACTTGTGGGCCCCCCATCAATCAACCCCAGTACAAAAACAAATAGAAATCCAGTAGCCTATCTTGCTGCTCTTTTCATGTTTATACAGATCTAAACAAGTAATACATAAATTATATTTCCAAGAATATAAAACGTCTGCATGGAAACACCAGCAATTACCACATTTTTTGTAACAACCCAGCACTGTTTAATCACGTATTAAGAGATTCAAAAACAATGAATGGACAATGTAGTGATGTATATGTGCCATTATGTTGTCTCCAAGCAACCCAACATAATATTAATATAACCTTGCCTGGATGAAAGACTCCTATATTAGACACACCTGCCTTGATTCCACTACCTTCACGCCATCCTGCTGTAGTGTAGTTAATTTCAGTCTAATTTTTTACAGAAAATTTCAGGGATGTTTTTAAGCACCAGCTCTTTTTAGTTGATTGTTACCTGAAAAAGCATCTGTATGCTGTCACCTAACAAACTCTCATTGGCTGACTGCAGTGTCTTGGGAGATCACATTTTGGGCTGCTGAAATTTGTCTAGGCTGAATCCTCCTAAAGTTACCATTTTTGTTTCCTCAGAATGCCATGTTACATTTTACTATGTATGTTGCCAGCTCAGGAATCTTGCCAGTTCTGTTACCCTCAAACTAAGTTTGAATTTTGACTTGCTTATAAATGTTGTGGCTAATTTGACCCTAATTTGACCCCAAATGACACACTCACACAGCTTGGAGCATCAAAGCTAGTTGGGCTCTTTTGCTCTTGAAACAGTCATAGGAACCTCCTGAAAGATGCATATCCATATACACCTCAAGGTCCATTCATCATGTAAAACCATGATCTACAAACAAAGGACTTTTGATCAATTCACATGTGACTTTTATCTTCCTACAAATTTGCTTCTAGTACTGAGGAAGTCGGCCACTCATTTCACAAAATGTTGCTGCAGACAAAACAGTCTCTCAATATTTGGATTTGGGGACAATTGCAGATTTCATTGCATTTGTTGTTAGTTAACTCATCTGCACCTTATACATGTGGACAGATATATAAATAGCTTGCTATTTTCTGGTGAAGTTATCATTTGCTTGACACTTTCTTAATCTTCTGCCCACTAACCTATTAACCTTCTTTACCCTTTTCATTCTCTTGCTTTCTACTTTTAAAGGGTTACTGTCATCACCTGATTTTTCTTTTTTTATAATCATCTTTATTTTCTTTTGTGAGTTTAATAGTGGTGTACAGTTTTCATGGGGTTTCCATGGTCACATGGGTGTATTTAATCACCATGGGAAAATGTTGCAAACTATAATCAAAAGCCACCTACAGAAGTAGAGTGACATCTTAACATTCATACATTGACTAGAAACTTTATAGAGATGCTTGTCCATTGCTGGGAAGCTTCAGAGAGTTTATCTTTCCTAGTAGACATAAAAAAAGGCTTGCAGTAGGTAAGTGGGACAACAAAAACCAAAGCATTTAGCAGTTAGTGGAACCTGCTTGTGAGGACATGCATCCAAAATGCCTGGATCATACTGTCCTGCTATCACAAATGACATATGTGGTCATACCCAATCTCTCAGATCTCCCAGGGTCAGCAAATTGGCACTGCACTGGCTTAATAGAGAAAACGGGAAAGTATACTGGATGAATATGCAACACAATGACTGCAAATGTGTGTACTCTTTGTAGAGGTTTTAAAGAATTACCATGAATCAGAATTATGGTGTAAATGCAGATTCATAGTTCCTCTCCAAAGGTTACATTCTATCAGGCTGATAGAAGCTTGCTGACAAACTATGTAGGCAACTTATTGGGCAGTGTAAGAGGCCCACTGACACTCTTTTCTTAATACTAGGTACTATGGTACTTGGTATACTGTGGTAGGCAATGTACACAGGAGTTGCAGCCTCTTGAGAAGCACCCTATACTACACCAAATTAAAAGGACAAGTCTATCTTGTTTGAATCACCCTCAGATTTGAATAACACTCAGATTTCTAATGGACAGTTAGTTCAAATAAATTGGTGTGTACACCTTTTGCCCCTAGATAATGAATTAGAGGTAACTGTCTTTCAAAATAAAAAGCTGCATGTAGAAAGACAAACTGCAGAGAGGGGAATAGTGAACAGTTAATTGATTTTTTCAAAAACTAATGAAGTCACATTTTCATGATAGTCCCCTCTTAAATAGCCTGAAATAAATCAGCCCTTAAAGCTGAAAAAGGGCATAGAGACAGACAACAAAAAAGTGTTTTACTGAAATAAAAACTAGGGTAGAGACAGAGAAACAAAAACCTATTTTTTCCTATTTGTACTTCTTATCTAACTTTAAATAACCCTTAGTAGAAATGTATATTTTTATTTGTAATGTATAAACCATATTTCTATGGAGATATGGAAATCAAACACGCATTTTAGGCAATTTCTTTTTAGAAATAAAGGAAAGAGGTAGCTGTTTGTTATACTAATGTTTTGTGTAGTAAAATATTAATTCAGCAATTTAATTTCAATAAGGGCCAGGTTTCAAAATTGTAAGAATTCTTGTCCTTTGTAATGCACACTCTTAATAAGGTAATCCGCAGATGAACTCTTTCCCTTGCTTGCTGTGCCAATGCTTTGCTTCTGGGGGCTGCATATTGGTGTTGCTGCTACAGCACTTCAGCCATGGTTTCTAAGTAACAGGATTAGAGTGAATGGGTATGCAGGTGGGTGGCCCACATTAAAATATGCAGGTAAATCACATGAAATAAAAAAGAACTTTAAACCTCTTAACTTCTTTGAACAATCTGGACATGTATTTGGCTAGAAAGTGATGCACACAGCAAACTGCTAGCCTTTGGGTTTCATATAATTGTAGAGCAAATTAGTTGTGTTTATAAATCTTCAGACTAGACAGAAACAATTCTTAATTCTCAATAGCTAACTTAAAGAAGAAAATTCTTCTAGAATTTGCTACGTATATTTGTCAACTATAGGAAATTAATGGTTTGTTTGGTAGGACTGGATAAAATTTGCTGAATTCTGAAACTCCACTTGACACTCTCAATTGGATTAGAGGGTGTAAAACACACTGATGTATCTTGGCAACACCCTTCCAGGTCTGTCTGTATCAGTAGAAGCTCTTGCATGTTTCTTTGTGCTTGGGCTACTTCACTCACAATAATTTGCTTGTGTCAACTCTGATGCATGGTGTACAATGCAAACCAGTTATTTAATTGGTACAAGTAAGATGCAGGGATCCTGGGCACCTGACAATAGCTTTGCCAAAGAACTAAAGCCTAAAGTCTTAAAAATATTGTAGTGTTTGTTGAGTGCATATGTTCCTCTGTCTTGTATAGGTTTTACTATTCAAATGCAATAGAAATAAAATACAAATGAATGTTTTACTTTACTGTTATCTCAGTGAATGGATGTTTATGAAATTAGTTTCTCTTGTTCACATTAGATACTGGGATCCAGGACCAAGAGCAGATCCAATTGCAGATATGAGGTACATCTGGGGAGGCTTTGCTTATCTTCAGGATATGATTGACCATGGCATTATAAAAAGTCAGACAAGCACTGAGGTACCAGCAGGAATCTACTTGCAACAGATGCCGTACCCATGCTTCGTAGATGATGTGTAAGTGACACAATTCTGTGTTTCTTAATTAATGAGATGTGTGTGAGTTCTGGAATTTTTATGAGCTTACAAGTTTGACCTCACTGCACCTTAATATATGTATAGATTACTGGGTCTTTGCAACATGGTGTGTGTCCAAACCGTTACAATGCCTCTATATGCTATACATCAAGATAAGGAGGAAAATAAATCACAATTTTTCACTGAGAAATGGTATGCTGGTAACTGTTACAGACTAGCAACAGTTACAGACTAGGCTTGACTCCACATGATAGGAATTATTTTCAGTGGTATTGTAATATCCAGAAAAGCCTGTTTTAGTTACTAAACTTTATAATGTAAATTTACTTTATTAAAGGGATACTGTCATGGGAAAACATGTTTTTTTCAAAACGCATCAGTTTATAGTGCT
>CM044437.1:97396533-97406987 GCA_024363595.1 Xenopus borealis
TAGTACATAAATACTCTCCATTTTCAGTATACTTTGTAATTCACAGCTGATTGCCTTGTTAAATTGTTCTTTCAATCACACCTACATGAAAGCGTTCCTTCTTGAGCTAAACTAATTGATAATTGTTAACGTTCTATGAAACATTATACTAATATAGCTGAGAATGCCATTATAAATCCTCAAAGGATGTATTATATGTATAACGTTTCATAGAACGTTAACAATGATCAATTACTTTAGCTAATTTCTTGTGCTTCTGCTTGCGTGTTTTTACAATGGTAACTTGTTATGTGTAACATTGGGTTTGGGTTGAGAAAGGCAGCAATAAAGCAAAGGCGGTGGGCCTTATAACAACAATATTTAATGATAGTTATCAATATTATATAGTTCAACCTAATGCAGTGAGGTATAGGACCCACCTCCCCCACTGATTGAATATGTTGCAAATTGCAGAAATAGGTGAGTGCTTTTCAGTATGAAATGTTGCTGAATTTAGAAGTGGACGTGCACCCAGAAGTAGCAATAGTTTAAAAAAGATGAACCAGTGCTAGATGGTAGCTTGAGGCTAGACAACACAAAAACAAACAAATATATTGCTTAATGTAGTGTAATATTTCAAGGCTCTGTAGGACAAATTTATGTGAATTTACACACTTATCAGGGGAAGTGTTCTTTCACCTTCACCTTTTGGGTTTATATGCCCTTTAACTAATCTTTTTGAACAGAGACACCTTCAGGGGTGTAAGATTGGATACTTACAAATGTTTATTAAATCTGCAAGCCTCAATATAAATTTTCTTCTCCAGTATTCAGCCACCAATAGCTCTGAAAGATGCACTCGAAATAGTGTAAAACCCTTTTAATAAATCAATTTTTGATAAAAATTACACTTCACAGCTTAAAATTGCATAAAAGTCTCTGCAGTACCGATATTCCGGACCCGCCTGTTTCAGTCAGTAATACTTGCCGGCATTCTGGTAGTGGTATGCAGTCCTAGGTGCACTTGGATGGTGTCATAGCCTGATGCGTTTTGTCCTCGACTTCCTCAAAGCTACTGTCATGGGAAAAAATTTTTTTTACAAAAAGCATCAGAAGAATTCTGCATTGAAATCCATTTCTCAAAAACAGATTTTTTTACATTTCATTTTGAAATCTGACATGGGGCTAGACATATTGTCAATTTCCCAGCTGCCCCAAGTCATGTGACTTGTGCTCTGATAAACTTCAATCACTCTTTACTGTTGTACTGCAAGTTGGAGTGATATCACCCCCTCCCTTTACCCCACCCATCAGCCTAACAAAAGAACAATGAGAAGGTAACCAGATAACAGCTGCCTGGTAGATCTAAGAGCAGCACTCAATAATAAAAATCCATGTCACACTGCGTACTATTCAGTTACATTGAGAAGGAACAACAGCAGCCTGCCAGAAAGCAGTTCCCTCCTAAAGTGCTGGCACAAGTCACATGACTGGGGCAGCAGGGAAATTTACAAAATATCTAGCCCCATGACAGATTTCAAAACTGAATATAAAAAAATCTGTTTGCTCTTTTGAGAAATGGATTTCAGTGCAGAAGTCTACTGGAGCAGCACTATTAGCTGATGTGTTTTGAAAAAAAACATGTTTTCCCATCACAGTATCCCTTTAAAGTCAGAGCATTTTGTAACATTTATCACAGGGGTCCCCATTCTTTTTTGGTCCGGGGACTGGTACAGTGGAAATATTTTTTGCAAGGACGTGGGGGTTAGGAGGGTGGTCGGTGGGGTCGGCATCAAATTCTGGTCGCCGGCATCCAATTCAGGCACGCCGGATTAGTTACGGCTGCCCAGTTCAGCACTGTTTGCAGCCCTGTTCTGGGCCGCGAACTGGTGGTTGGGGACGCTTGATTTATCACGTACTTAAAATGCAAGAAATGTTTTTTTCTCAGGCAGTTAAAGACAAATACTTATGTAAAATACTGGTTTACAAAAGGATCAGAATGTTTCTCTAACAAAACCTTATGGCCCCATATGACAAGTTGCTATATTTTGTAAGATGCTTAATACAATGACCACAGCCGCAAATGGTCCTTCCACTGATATCATTCATAGGTTGGTGAGATTCTTCATCAACTGCACTGATAAATCTTTCTGACCATTAAAATCCAATTCAATAGGGATTTTGTAGAACCATTTAACTGGGCTTTGCACAATGGTGGGCTAGTATACTAACAGACAAACTCCTGTGCCCCAAGTTAAAGCAAACTGTTATTTATATTTTTAGGATCCCAACTCTATGTCGAACGGTTGGTGGGTACATAAAATGGCAAAAAAGTTTTTAGCAATATAATGGAACAATAGAAATAAAGTGTAATCTTTGGCTTAATTTGTTTGTATTTATTTCCTAGATTTATGATTACACTTAATCGCTGCTTCCCGATTTTCATGGTGCTTGCTTGGATCTATTCAGTCTCTATGCTGGTGAAAGATATAGTTCTAGAAAAAGAGTTACGGTTGAAAGAGACTATGAAGAATATGGGTGTGACAAATGATGTCATCTGGTTTACATGGTTCATAGATAGCTTTACTGTCATGACAACCTGCACCTTCCTTCTTACTGTTGTTATTGTGGTAAGTGGTTATTTTGTCACGAAAACTATATATAAAAAAGAAATTCATATGAAAGATGAAAATGTCAGTTAATTTCTGTCTTAAGTGAAATAATAGACTGGGAAACCAAATCAAGAAAGACAAGAATACCATAGCTTGCATGTCAGCTATACAAAGAAGTAGCTGACATGCCTGCTAGAGTATGATTGTTTTCATGCTATAAAAAGATTTTTTTAAAAAGACCAAATTGTCATTTTATTGTTCGTTCAATAAAGACTCGGTTTGTTCTTTTTTATTTCTATTCAAAGAGGAGACAGTTTTGGCAGACTTCATTGATGCATCTAATGCACCAGGTAAAAGGTATTCCAAGTGCAGTTATTTCTGTAGGATGGTGTTTAATTCCACTAGCCCTGGAAACAATTAAAATATCTAAATTTGTCTAAATTTGTTTTCATATTTATAATCTACACATGTCACGTATCAGAAATTCAAAGTTATTCTTTTTTATTGTAGTTTCTTTGATGTTCACACGGTTTGAATTATTAACCGCATTTATTATACTAGATAAACTATAGGATATATATTAAATCAAAATCAATTTTTTATAATGTAACTGTGCAGCATGCAAAGTCATAATGACCTCCTCTGCATTATGTGACACAGGTACTTAATTTGTGGCCATAATTCACATGTTAATAAAGGCCATAACATGGTCCTGTCTACAGCCTCATTTAAGTATATAGGTTCAGGTGCAGTAGGTTGAAATAGGTGCAAATTAGTGTGCACATTGACACTATCTGCAAGGAGTTTGTATTTTCTCCCTTGACTGTATGAATTTCCTCTACTACTGAGCACTGGCAATGGAGCACTGAGTACTTCTGCAATTTACATTCATTTTGTAGGATTCGTTTTACACAGCTAATACAACACTTTTGGCTCAAAGGAGAGTGAGCAGCCCTCGGGCAAAATTTAATTTAGAAAGTGCATAGACTGCTCCTGACCTTCAGGGAGAGCTGTTGAGCTATAAGCCTGCTATTAGCAGTCTATAGCTCTACTAAACCACTAAAAACAAAAAATTCAGAAGAGCAAAAATACTCAGAGGCCCACTTTGAACAAGTGTACATCAATGTAGGTTTTGGGATTAGATCCATTTTAAAAGGGTGGTACAGTGTTCCCTCTAATTCCTTAGTGGTTGTGTGTACTATATATGATAGTTCATGCACATTTTTAAAACTGCGGATATTCATTTTTCAGTAGAAAAATTGCACAATCATGTGTTTGCTTATAACATTCTATGTACTCTGGTTTCTAATGCTATTCACATGTGCATGAGTGCACAGCTTAGAGGAAATATTGTGGGATTCTGTATACTTGGATTGCTCTATGGGCCAGTGGGCCATGCATTTTAGCAATAATTTTTTGTACTAAAACCGATGTATTGTTTTTACTTTCTTACAGTACTTCTCAATCATTGCTTATGTACCAGCAAACAGTGCTAATTTTTAGTTTCTTTGTGCTATAAAACTAATGTCTCAGGGCTGGGGCAGACAGGTCAAACGCCCCTTTCCATTAGCAAGCTACCAGGTATGTAGGAGCAAGAGGCAAGAAGGGCTGACACTGATATACAAAGAATTTAAAAGCTGTCTTAGCTGTGTTTTGTCAGATGAATTACAAGTTCCATTCAGGCTCAGAAAAGAAGTTGCAAACGTGCAGACTTGATGTTGGTGTATATATGTCTGTCAGCAGGGTGCATGGCTCTCCATCCTCACTGTGCTTTATCAGCTTTGTCAGATCTGACAAGGAGGAAGGCTGTGACTGGATCAGGGGTGTGGAATGGAATGCACAAACATACTTCCTCGCTCTAACCTCCTTAGAAAATATTAAGATTATTGGAATGCTTAAGTGCCTTTCAATGGCTTAGCAACATAGCTGCTACCAGACTGAAGATGTGTTTACAAGCTAGCGGCAGCTTTATTACCAGCACTCCTATACATCTTATTATCTAGAGGCTGTCAGCAAAGCAAAATGACTGTAGAACCGACTGATGAAATATGGCGTGTTTATAGCTGAGGCACTATGATTATGACTATATAGGACTAGCTGCGAAATGCCTTAACAAACAATAAAGTATAAGTGGTTTAAGCTTATCAGGCTATACATACCTGGAAACTCAGTACAACTGGCAGACCTAAGATCCTCAAATAGACTAGCAAAGGAGACCTCTCAAAGCTCACCTCTCCAATCCCTCCGATCAGGTAATCAGTCAGCAGCGTCCCACTGCTACAACATACTTAGAAATCCAAGATTTCTAAGATCCTCAAATAGTTAACCCATAAAGTGGCAGACACCAACAGTTTAAAGAAACATCACCAATTCCCTCATAGTTGCACCATGACAGTCCATAAGCAAAGATACTGGAGTATGAATATAAGTAGAGTAGCGAGTTGAGCCCTGCTGAGAAGGTGTTGTAGGGAAATGGGATTTGGTTCTAGTATAGGGTGTAATTAAGGTAAGATTGTGTCATCTACATCATCTGAAAAAAAAATGTCTCTGCAAAGTGGTGTTGGTGAGAGTTCCTTTTAGATGGTGTTTGACATGCAAACTGTTGCTAAGTTGGGGTCAATCCTAGCAACCAGGGAAGCTACAGCAACTGCATAAACTGTACTGTGTATAATAAAATGTTACCCAGATGCAGTGCTATAGATGACTAGACCTGCAGCAAACTTTCCACCTTTTATTACTTGACCCAATTAATTTTTGAAGCTGGAGCCCTTTAAAAGGGTGGTTCACCTTTAAGTGAATTTTTAGTATATTATAGAATGGCAAATTCTGACAATTCTGAAAAATGTATCAATTAGTCTTCATTATTTATTTTTTATAGTTTAGAATTATTTGCCTTTTTCTTTTGCCTCCTTCCAACTTTCAAATGGGGGTCACTGCCCCATCTTAAAAAAAAGGCTACAGATGTATTGTAATTGCTCATTTTTGTTACTTATCTTTCTATTCAGGTCCTCACCTATTTATATTCCAGTCTCTTATTCAAATCAGTGCATGTTTGCTAGAGCTATTTGGACCCTAGCCACCATACTACTAAAATTGTAAACTGGAGAACTGCTGAATAGAAAGCTAAATAACGCAAAAGCCACAAATAATAGAAGATGAAATCCAGCTGCACATTGTCTCTTTAAGGAATAAAATTTGTTGGCAGTTTTATTCTAATTCTTGTGAATAGGCTAAAATATTTGCAGGCTGGAAGAAAACATCCCATGCAAAGAATCATTCTTTCTCTCCTTTGTTACATTCATTATGTAAAAAGTTATGTTTTGCTCTACTTAGTTTGAAGTAAAGGTGTCCATGCTGATGGCTTTTCCTTATCTATTTACAGGTTGGTGGGGTCCTAAACTACAGTAACCCGCTAATTCTATTCTGTTTCTTGATGGCCTTCACAATAGCGACTATCATGCAAGCCTTCCTGATGAGCGTCTTTTTCTCTAAAGCCAATCTGGCAGCTGCCTGCAGCGGAGTCATTTACTTCACACTCTATTTACCGCACATCCTCTGCTTTGCTTGGCAGGACCGCATGACCATCAAGCTGAAAACCTTGGCAGTAAGTTTTCATTTTCTGTGCTTGACCACAAACTCAATCTTGCATGCAGTGCTATATTTAATGCTTCAGGCAGCAAGCCACTATTAACAAGTTTCAAAAATAGGTTTAGAATTTTTACAGAAATTGGCAATGTAGAAAGAGGAACTGTACAAATCTCACTTACATATCACTTATATTGCCACAGACAACAACAAAAAAGGTCTTCCTCTGTGTGCGTGTGTGTGTGTGTGGGGGGGGTGGTCTTTGTGTCCTTGAAGGCCTGTACATAGTTGAAGAGAGAAGTTCAATAAATAACCACAAAATATTTTCAGACTGCATGAAGCACAAGAGCAATTGTGGCTCTATGTTAACTTCCTCTGCGAAGAGACTGCCACTGTGGGATAATTATATAGTGAATAAAGTACCCCCTCTTGTAAATTATAAGGATATTATAAGTTACCGAGGAGTTTCATGACCATATAAAAACCTGAGGCCAAGGTAGCTTCTAATATCCTCATAGTTTGCAACTGGGGGTACTTTATTTATTATAATACACAAGTTTCAGTGAGTCATGTGACAGAAATTACATTAGAACTCACCATTTATATTGACGGCTTTTGTGTAGTATATAGTGAATAAAGTACCCCCTATTGTAAAATATAAGTATATTATAAGTTACCGAGGAGTTCCATGCCCATATAAAAACACGAGGCCAAAGGCCAAGTGTTTTTATACAGGTCATGGAACTCCGAGGTAACTTCTAATATCCTCATATTTTGCAACTGGGGGTACTTTATTTATTATAATACACCCATTTCAGTGAGTCATGTGACAGAAATTACATCAGAACTAACCGTTTATAAGCAATGACATCAGAACTCACCGTTTATAAGGATATAGTTTACAAGATATGTACTGCTTTTGTGTATTATATAAATATACATAAATTATTATAAAATAAGTATAAATTATTATACTCCTTACTCCTTAATCTACTAATCCTGTGTACTGGTCTACTATTGCTGTACCCACATTAATTCTTAGCTTATAATGCCTATAATGCCTATAATGCCTATAATGCCTTATAATGCCTATATCTTGCATAAGTTTATCAGGTTTTAATTTTTTTATACATTCACTGTTAAAAAAATATATAGAGAGAATAATATACTCCCTATTGTAAAATATAAGGATACAAGTTACCAAGAAATTTTATACAAAAGTACATGGGTGAGTGCTTTTACACAGGTCATGGAACTCCATGACTTTTAATATCCTCATATTTTACAACAGGGGGTACATTATTTTTTATAATACACAAGTTTTGGTCTGACATGTGACAGAAATGACATCACTAAACTGCTGATATCACTTAGCACCGTTTATAAGGATATATTTTACAGGATATTCATGACTTGTTTATTTTGTATTGTTTAAATATATACGTATTTACTTGGGACATTGTATATTATCTGTGTTTGTGAGCAATGCAAGTGGTCTAGCCAATCTTTAATTGGTAAAATGAAGGGGATATTTCTTCCAGGCAATATTTTATGACAAAAACAGCTACATATCTGCATTCTGAGAAACAGAGTGCAGCATTAGTGTCTGCAAGGAGTCAAAACTGGTGTCTTAATTTCTCCATTCTGCTCTTTTAGAGTTTCCTCTCACCAGTAGCCTTTGGATTTGGAACAGAATATGTATCTAGATATGAAGAGCAAGGCCTTGGGCTGCAGTGGGGAAACATCAGAAATAGCCCCCTGGAAGGAGATCAATACAGCTTCTTGTTTTCCATATTTATGATGCTATTGGATGCCCTCATTTATTGGACTCTTGCTTGGTACATTGATCACGTTTTTCCAGGTATGTTAAGAAACAGTTAAAGGCTAACCTATATACTTCTTATAACTGAAATATAATCGGAATATATACATTAATAATGAGAATAAAAGCCTATTGTGTCACTATTGCCTGGCCTTCCTGACTGAAATGTTAGCAGAATCACTGACTTTATGGAATCCTTCACTAACTTCTCGTTTCCTAAGCATGCTGTCTCTGCACAGACTTGGCAGTGTTCTGTTTATTTGAAATCAGTATGTCTTAATAGAGAGTAGTCAGAGCTCTGTAAGGTGTGACTGCAGCCTCTTGTCCTTTTCTTTAAATCCAATACTGTTAAATCCATTTCTGCTTTTTTGCCAAAGTTTAATTTATCTTTGTCAGTGCTGTCCAATTTCTGTGGTACAGAGGGCCAGAATTTTTCTGGAGGTCCAATAATGGAAGCCAGTGTTGAATGCTCCCTGTTTTTAAACCACACCGACTTTAAGCCACACCCATGTTACCATAAGAAATTTTAAGACCATGTCCACATTAATGGTGGTAGCACACCAAACAATCCAATGGATGGTGCTCACTGCAGGGATATCACTCATATGTGAAAAATGAAAGTCATATTAAAACATACCCTTAAATTCATATGCCTCCTCCTCTGTGGATAGCACAGCACCCCCTGGCACATGATTAAACACATAGGGGTCCCTAACAACAATTTACAAATGCTTACCATCCCCCAGAACAAACCCTGCCAGACTCACGTTCCACAGGTAGCATAGGGCAGGTAGAGTATGGCACACAAAAGGAACATAGGGCAGGCAGAGTATGGCACACACATTCACTCTTTTAATATCACTGCAGAGCATTTAGGTTTTGGTTATTTTGTTAGCAGGTTCTGCCTAAAGCATATATTGTTACTATTATTAATTGTTAAAGGATATATTGTGAGTGGGTTATACAAGGGAGGTGGGAACACTAGATCTACAGCAAGGAACCACCAGAGAGACGGAATTGGATAAAACATTCTCTGCAGGGAGCAGGAGCCTGTGTCTGAAATAACATTCCAATGGTAAATGTATGTTCAAACATTACAGTATCATTGTGTGTGTGTTCTGAGGTGTGGGTGTAATAAAATGCTGTAGCAAAGCACCATCACAAAAATTACAGCCACTCAATTCAACCATCATACTAATACTAAAACTAGGTTATATACTGCTGATCTATGATGACATGAATGTAAACAGAATTCCAGCATCTCTTATGTTGAAGAAAGTCTCAGAGTTTTGAAGTGGGTATCTGCATTTAAGCCTTTAAAAGAATTAACATAAGAATGTCAACTTCAAGAAAGCCCAGGCCTCAAGGACAGTCATTGAATAAGGTCTACACTTTGTGAATCTTGGTATGCATTTTCAGGGAGTGAATGTACAATATATCTGTCTAGGTTTCTATCTTTTTCTGATCTTGGGTATCAAAAGCATCCACTCCAAGTGCAAAAAAAGAATGCAGGGTCAGGGATTGTTTAATACAGGAGCAGAAGTGAAGCAACTTTTCCTAAATGTTTTTTTTGTTTTTGCTGTTTAAGTCTGCAAAACCAATTAACCTTTGTAAAGGATTGCAATTTTTAGGGGTCAGTCAAACTTGTTTAGAAGACATTTTACAAGTTGAATCAAAAGAGATTTTTGTGGGAATACCACATCCAAGGAAGTTTCCAGAATTTTCTTTATTCTTAAGAGTGGAATGTAGCAAAGTCTTTGAACAAATGAAATCATTCATGTACACAATGATGAACTTACATACCTGTGGTGTTTATACCAGTGGCCTGCGGGTGTCACTGTGCACATTACTTGCACTATGCAGATACACAGATACACAATACTTTCTGTGCAGCTTGCGAGTGATAGAGTTCAAGTAACTGCTGTTGTGTAATGGCTGCATGAACCTGCGAATAAAGCACTGTTATACCCTACTCATCCTCGGCTACCAAAACATAACAGATTGGCGACAGGATGTTGATAGTATGTTTGATAATTACATTATTGCTGCTGACCAATGGGAGATTTTGGCTGCTAAAAAGTGTGATTTACTTATTCACTGACTGGGAGCAGAGAGACAGCATATATTCTATACATTACCATTACCTGATGAGACTGATGAAACTGCTCTTACTGCGTTAAAGAACTTTTTTGTGCCAAGAAAAATGTCGTTGCTGAAAGATATAAACTCCGCCAACGTGGGCAGAGGAATCCACACAACATTTTGTAGCAGCTTTGAGAGAGCTGATTGTTACCTGTGAGTTTGGGACTCTAACAGATGAAATGCTAAGAGGCCAAATAGTAGAAAAACAAACTCACATCACATTAGAGAGAGATTGCTCCTAGTGCAGGAGTTAACTCTTGCAAAGGCTATTACAGTTGCCAGACAAATTGAAACAGCGGTGGCAGAGACTAAAA
>CM044437.1:97416381-97438537 GCA_024363595.1 Xenopus borealis
TTGATCGAGAAATCGAATAGCGCTTGAAAAGTGGCCTAAAACTATTTGATTTTATCGAATTCTAATTCGGCAATCGAATTTCTGCCGAATTCGTGAATAATGATAAATTTGCCACTGTGTGTGACTGTACACAGAGATTCTAGGGAATAACTGTATTCTTTTGCCACTTTACAACCTCTGCTTTCTAAAAATGTATATGACGTACATATTGACTTTCCAAAGTAGGCAAAAAAGTAAAGCAGTTTTGTGTACCTGGATGGAACCAATCAAACAAACAAACATATTCATCTACAAGTGAACAAAGTATGTGTGACAGTGGCATTAGCATGTGTGGACAGAAATGTCACTAGTACGAAAGGGTCTGTAATGTTATCAAGGATTGTGTTTGGTTGTATGAAACAGGCACTCGAAACAAAGATGGCCATAGAACTGTTTTACTTTTCACACAGATCAGCTGTCAACAGATAAAAGGCAGTTGACAAGTTGACACGAACTAAAAGGAGGTTCACATGCTCCTGGATGTTACATTCTTGGCTCAGACTTTTTTTTTTTAAAGCTAAACTTTTTTTAATTTATTTTTTAAACATAATTATCTGCTTTTCCCTTTAGATAAGCAACCTGAAACCCTCCCTGATGGTGTGAAAGAAGAAGCAGAAAAATCAGTGAAGCATGAGGATTTTACAGTTAACAATGATTCCTCTGCTTGTAAACACAAGGTTAAGAAAGAAAAGGAGCAGGAAGAGAAGCAGAAGAAAGATGAACAGGAGAAAGAGAGGGATGATAAAGATGAAATGAACAACTGTGATACCAATACAGGTGCTTACTTGTATGTTGTTTCCCATACATAAGGATGGGAATATACCGTTGATACTGTGTTCAGAGAACATTTTAATATGAGTCGGGACTTCCATACTTATAACCGTGGTAAAATAATTACTTATAGATTGCAACATAACAGCTCTGTTAAGATGTTATCAGTACATAGTGCTGTTGTGTTGTAGTTAAAGGAAAACTATACCCCCAAAATGAATACTTGTTAATTGAATCGTACGATCCCAGGAGGCTGTCCTTATTTTTTAAAATGGCTATTTTGTATTTAGGATGACCCAATGGCACATGCTACTAAAAAGGTATATTATTATAAAATGGTTTTTGTACATGAAGCAGGGTTTTACATATGAGTTTCTATACAATATCTTTTTATAGAGACCTACATTTTCTGGGTGGTATAGTTTTCCTTTAATGAAAAATAATTCTGCTAAGACAAGCAACATGTTACATTATATATGTAGTCCAGACAATAGTGTTATGGCAGCACTTACTGGCCAATAGAATCCCTGTGTGCTACATGTAGACTTTAATAACAGTACACAGGACAATAAGCCATCCATGTTATGCATTTCATAATGCGTAAAGCAGATCAATTAATATCCTGTGTGCATGGAAATAAAGTTTGATCTTTAATTAAGTGGATGTCCTTTCTGGTGCTCCATATTCAAAGGCTTTTATATGTAACATATGTAACTGCAAAGAGCTGCATGTTTTCCTGTTCACCAGCTTTCTCTTGAAAATTCTACTCCATAGGAGCAGAAAAAACATGTCCCAAAGAGGCTTTTCTAGAAAAGCTTAAAGGACACCAATCATACCTAAAATGATTTACTAAGTAAATACAATATGTGAAAGTTCAAGAAATCCGATTTTTAAAAACAGTTAGAATTGTTTGTATAATGTAAATCATCAGCTCACTATACCTTCTGCAAAATCTCCCCTATCTCCACTGCAGTTCTAGCTGAGGCAGGCATCTTGGATTTCCCTGACTCCTCCTACCTATATCTTCACAGCCAACTGTAGCTCTGAAATCTCGCACATGCTCAGTTGAAATTCCTTGCTTGCCTAATAAACCTTCCAAGCTATTTTGAAATCTGCCAAACTTCTGTGTTGCCACCTTCTGGAAGTTGCTGTGTGCACTTCTCTTGATACTTATAGAGTTTACTAAAGTTAGGCATTCTGGGTAGAATACTCAGACAGTGCTACAATCTGAGCATGCTCATGAACTCATTTGCATGTTGTAGTCAGTGACAAAGTATGGGATTTTTTAAAAACTGCTGTTTTTTTTTCCAAAAAACTGTACATGTAGTTTGATTAAACATGTTTAGGTTGTAGTGGTCAGGTTGTTAATATATGTTTGATTTTGGCTATGATTGGTGCGCTTTAAGACCGGTCATCCCCGACCTGTGGCTCAGGAGCAACATGTTGCTCACCAACCCCTTGGATTTTGCTCCTAGTGGCCTCAAAGAAGGTGCTTATTTTTATTCCTGGCTTTAAGGCAAGTAATGGTTGCATAAAAACCAGATGTACTGCCAAACAGAGCTTCCTCTAGGCTACCAGATTTCATAGAGGTTGTTAAATAGCAAATCACAGTCCTTATTTGGTACCCCCCCCCCAAGAACATCTTTCATGCTTGTGTTGTTCTCCAACTCTGTTTAAATTTGAATGTGGCTCACGCGTAAAAAAATGGTTTGGAACCCCTGCTCATCATTATAAACTGTCATTTGGGACATGAGCCAATAGATATCCAGCATATATATATAATAGCCTGCAGCATGTTCATCAAATACTGATTGTCATACTTTCTCTTTGTAAGGTAATCCATTTTTTGAACCTGAGCCACCAGGTATGGTTCCGGGTGTCTGTATTCAGGACTTGGTGAAAGTGTATGAAAATACATACAAGCCTGCTGTGGACAGGATGAATATCACATTTTATGAAGGGCAGATAACCGCTTTTCTGGGTCACAATGGTGCTGGAAAAACAACAACACTGTAAGTGTACCCATGTATAGTTTGAAATGTATAGAAAATGTGCATTATTTTGCCAGGAATCAAATAAAAATGCTCTGTTTAATATATACCAATATGGAAACTGTATTACATGTTAGTTTATGTTTGGGTGATAGTGGATACTGCACAGCAATTTTTAATCAGTTATATGTTGTGCTCATTAAACTTGTTTCCTCACAGTTGTTCAGCATTTACCTCAAGTGAAGCTTGTTTAGATATTCAAGATACTCAAGAGAGTATTTCAGTGAAATTTCTACAACTCAGTGGGGCCAAAAAAGAAAGTCTGATTCTTGACAGAAGTGAAACTAGGGTTGAACCGCTTCTGGTCATACAATAATCTATTTTATATCTAGGCATATCAGTACAATTAATGTACAGTACAGGGATGAGGTCTATTATCCAGAATGTTTGGAAATGCTTTTTATCAGAAGAAAGATACAAATATATTACAGAGTAAAAGAAAATATAATAACTATAGTGCTATTTGTGGAACAGATGTATTATGTGCATCTAACTGAACACATAGGAATTGCAACTTTAGTCAATCCTAGACTTTGCCAAGTGAATTCACCAATCAAAGAAAAAACTGTTATGATGAAGGTAATTAACATCTATGTATTACAACTGAATGTGTCAGAGAGTGTGAGACGCTGGCAATAAAAAGTGATCGTAGTTGTGTTATTTTAAATTAGGCCATTTCTGAATGTTCACCATATATCTGTTCATTTTCTACTGAAAAGAGGTAATAGGTGGGAGATAATGGTTAAGGGCTAGGGCAGACGGGGAGATTCGGGGGCATTTTGTCGCCTGGCGACTTCTCGTCGCGACTTGTAGCCCCCGAACCTCCCCGAATAGCCAAGTCCTTGATTTAGTCAATTTGGAGCGATTTCAAAAAGCGCGCCGCTCCGTGTGAATAGGCGCCGGCGTTTTCAAGCAACGCCGGTACGCCCCAGGACTTGGCTATTCGGGGAGGTTCGGGGCTACAAGTCGCGCCGAGAAGTCGCCAGGCGACAAAATGCCCCCGAATCTCCCCGTCTGGCCTTAGCCTAAGAGAGGAAATGTGCTAAGTCAAGTGGTGTAACTGCTGTTGTTGCACCAGCTGATGTGCATCTGCTTCATTCATATCTGTTATTGAAGGGCTGTACAAAAAAGGAGCTACAATAGTATCAGTGCAAACTTTTCAGTCAGAATGTTTCTGTGGCCTTCACCTTTGCTGGTAGATGGAAATGGATTTGTAAAATTATCTTTGGACCCATGCAAATCATTGTTCTTGTAGCCAGACCTGGTCCAAGCCAACCAGGCACCCTAGGCAACCCAGCTGGCCAACTTGTCCTCTCTCCCACAGGTCCATGATATAATAAAGTACAGGGGGGGAGATTGCACAGACGAGCAGCTGTATATGAAGTGCCAACAAATTCCACAGCACTGTATGGGTGTATAACTTAAACATACAGATTGCATACAAAAATACAACCAATAACCAATAAAAGGGGTAAAAAGTGCCCTACCCATATGGATTTACAATCTAAAAAGCTCATTTATTCTTGGTACCTGGAATTCAGGGAAAGGTGTTATAAATAACTAATGTTCCAAGGATGTCACTAAGGACTCCCTTCTTTCTCTTTCATCCTGTATACTAAAACCAAACTTATTGTCCAAAACCAATTAAGAAATGTTAAAAATCTTCAATGCTTTGCTACTATTTAGATATTCTAAGATACCATGTTGTCTAGTATTCTTCCCTTTATAGTTATTTATTTTCCTTGTTATCACCTCCGGTTAGAGGCACTTTGGTGAACAAACCCTTTAATGTGTAGTTCGTATACTTTCCACATTATCAACTTCAGGAGATAAAACGGTCTGACAAACACGTTGCAAGTGTAGTTGTATTTTAGTAAGAAAATATTGTATGGATCTCACTTCTTGATATATGTATGCTGATTATGCCAGGTGAAGTGGCTACATGGCTGAGTAAACAGTACTTGTTTAAAAAGGACAATTATAAATGAGATTATATAAATTACTTAGTGAAATTGAACAGCCAGAATGGCTCAGATAGAGGGTCAAGATGCCAAGCACTACTGTAAATACTTCTATCATTTCTCTTTATTTTAGATCAATCATAACTGGCTTGTTCCCACCAACATCAGGAACAGTATGGATCCGGGGTAGAGATATCCAAACACACATGGATTCCATCCGACAAAGTCTTGGAATGTGTCCGCAGCACAACGTCCTTTTCCGCCAGTAAATATTTATTGTTTGTTTCCTCTTGTTCATTTGTCTGTCTATATCCTTCATTCTCATTCATTTAGTGACAGGTCTCATTGTACCTGTTTATCTTTCTATCTAAAGTTTGACAGTGGAAGAGCACATTCTCTTTTATGCTCAACTGAAAGGCAAATCTAAAAAGCAGGCTGAAAGGCAAGTGGAGGTTATGTTGGAAGACATTGGCATCCCCCATAAAAGAAATGAGGAGGCACAAAATCTATCAGGTATGCTGCTGATTTCTTTTTTTTTTTGTATGTAGTATTTATGATTTTAATTGTGTGTGTGTATGTTTTAATAATTGTTTCCTTTTGTGCTGATTGTGGATTTGCTTTTATAATATTATGCTGGGAGACTAGTATATATACATCTGTTACTCAGATGCTTATCTTGATCCTGCGGTCATCCTACTGGAAATTACACATACGTTGCATAATAAGTCTGGGGAAAAAAGACATGTATCAACTCACATATCTGGAGGGCAGACACCTGAAAAACTAACTTTAAATAAACAGGTAGTAGGTCTCTTTAATAGTTACAAGAAGAACTGACCAGATAAAAATGACAAAAATTGTACATCTTTAAATAAACTTATGGTACCTCATCTACGTACATTCATATTCTATGTTTCTATGTTTAGGTGGAATGCAAAGAAAATTGTCTGTAGCTGTGGCATTTGTTGGTGAATCAAAGGTTGTGGTCTTGGATGAACCCACTTCAGGTGTAGACCCATACTCCAGAAGGTCCATATGGGATTTGCTGCTCAAGTATCGCTCAGGTAACAATTAAGATTTAGCCACCTGTGCTGTATAATTAATAGTTGCTATTTCGATCTGGAATTTTGACATTGTTCTTTATAGGCTGACCATAATGCACGATTTGCTACATGTGCAAGAGTATGCTTTTGCTTTTATACAGCCCTGTTTCCAAAACCTTAGTTTGAGCTGAAAAACACAATATAATTATAGAAAATAAAAAGCAAAATATCATAATTATTATTATTATTATTATTATTATTAATAACATGTATTTCTATAATGTCAACATATTTTGTAGGGCTGTAAAATACCATATATTCAAAACAAAATTATTCATTAATACTAAAAACAAATTAAATGAATATATATATGTTTTTAGGAAGAACAATTATCCTTTCTACTCATCACATGGATGAGGCAGATCTACTTGGGGACAGAATTGCAATCATATCCCAAGGAAAACTCTTTTGCAGTGGCTCACCATTGTTCCTAAAGAACTGTTTTGGCACAGGCTTCTACCTTACTCTTGTACGTAGGATGAGAAGCATCAAAGACTCTGGAAAGAAAGATTCTGTAAGTAATAAAATCACTTCTCATTCAAAAATATCTGTGAGTGTTTGTGCACATTTCTTTTTTCCATAAATTGCTATATAATTTATGCTTTGGATAGCCATGGCCACATAATTTCCTAAGCTGTGAATTTATTTGAGGCAAACCATCTTTTTACTGAATACTAGAAATCCCATCATGGCTGTAATTAGATTTTAATGAACACATGGGGACACTAAGCCAAAGCAAACTCATATGTATAAGTTGCCTATGTTGGGTAACTGTTTATGAATGTAAGGTACTGTATCACAAATCTATTGGCCTGCTCTACTTAATGAGTCCTGTGTCAGTGGGAAGGGACATCTTTGAGACAGCAAACTAGGCAGGTTACTTAGGACAGAAAATTTGTTCTCAGTCTCAGCTAAGCTTGTGCTTAAAAGTGCATTCTTACTTCAATGAAAACCTTAGCAAGTACTACAGAGAGAAAATTTTAACTGATAAAAACAGTATCCCTCCGTAGTATATAAACTAGAGTAGAGTCAGTCTTTGACCAAATTTACTTGAGTCTTTTAATTAAAAAATAATAATAACCTAGTCTTCTTTACCTTCCCCAGGCTTCCTGCCGGTCTGACTGTTCCTGTCCATGTGCAAGCTGTACACCAAAAATGAAGGAACATCCTCTAGAACAAGAGTTAGATGGTGAGGTAGATCTGCAAGTTGGATTGTGTGACTGGTGCTTTGTTTTGTGGGAGAGGTTCTAAAGAGGGAAAGTCTATCCGTGGAACAAGAATCATTTTATTTTCTGAAGCTTTGTTATTTTTCAAGAAAATTTAATATGGCTTTAATGTGACCTAAATGAGTGTTTTTAATCCTATGTACACAGGTGATATAAGCGGGCTTTCCGAATTAATTCATCACCATGTTCCAGAAGCAAAATTAATAGAAAGCATTGGGCAGGAGCTGATCTATGTTTTACCAAGCAAAGATTTCAAGTTCCGTGCCTATGCCAGCCTCTTCAGAGAACTAGAGGAAACTCTTGGGGACCTTGGACTAAGCAGCTTTGGTATTTCTGACACTCCACTTGAGGAGGTAGTGTACCATATCCTGTAAACTCTGGGAGCAAGCATAGGCACAGGCATGTACAGGAATGTAAAGGTACATCATTCCGGCTTTATAATGTTGGGTGTTTTTCTTTCAGATTTTCCTGAAAGTTACAGCAGATTCTGTGACTGGGACAGAGACACCAGGTACAGTTTAAAATATCCACATAGAAATATTTGAAAGGAAATGTTAATGATTCTCGGCCCAATATCTATGCTTTATATTTTTTTAAATGTAATTTACAGTTTAATCATGGTTAGTGGGAAAACTGTATTACTGGCTGCAGGAACTGATATTGTCCATCAGCTTGGCCATTTTTCACAAAATAATCCTGATATTTGTGTGGCTCCATTTGGGTTTCAGATTTGAGTGGGTCTGACACTCTGATTGATTGAATACATTGGCCAGTCATAGACTGGAACCACTAGAATATGGCAATTGGTACTGAATGTTGAACAACAAGATGTGTACAGTGAGATCGCCCACTTTAACTAGAATTTGTATAGATGGTTTGTAGGACAGTGAAGTAAACATGAAGCCAATCATACACATTCATTTCACTATGATTTTGCTATTAATTGGCTGGACTAAAATCATATCTAAGAAATATCAAACTGGCACTGAAAAACTATGTTTTCTTATTTAATTAATACACATTTTCCTATGCCATTTTGCATTTCTAGGCAGATAGGCATCTTCTTTAAACACATTTTATTTGTAATTACCAAACTACAAACTTATTGATGTGATCTCTAATCTTCTGAATTACCTTTGATCAAGTAAAAACTTTGCAAACAGAAATGTGTAAAAAAGGATATTCAATAGGACTGGAGATTTTCAAAGGCCTTAAGCTGGCCATAGACGTAACAATTACGATCTTTCTCGGAAAAGATCTTTCCAAGAAAGATCGTTCGTTTCAACACACACGTGTAGATCTGAATCGTCAAATATACAGGTAGAAACAATAGAATTCTACTTGTATCTGATGATTCAGCACTAACAATGGCCGATGTTCAGGGAGCTTTCAAAGGCATCTGATCAAAATTTTCCGTCCAGCCCGATCAACCAGCCGACCGATATCTTAATCTTCTGACGATATCGGTCGGCTCATTTCCCACCATACACGCACCGAATATCGTACTAAAAATTCGTTTCGTACGATATTATCTGTGCGTCTATGGCCACCTTTAGATGCATATGAGCACTGGTCTGATGCACTGGTTTTATGCACAAGGTGGCAGATTATTGGTCTATATGCCCAAAGGGCTTGCAATTGCCCCAGAATATACCACCATTTCCTTAAAATGGTATTTTGACTTTTTATGTAATTATGTTATGAATTGTGTTGCTTTGTATTTTGTGGCCATTCTTAAAAATAGAGGAATGGATGTTACAACAACGGAAATCCCGAACAAGTCTAGGAGTGGATAACCAGACAGCTGTAATCAATATTGATAATAAAGGTAACTCATATTAGGCTGGATAAAGATGGGTAACAAAAAAGAGAAGTCATTAAATGGCAGGCTATTATTTAAAGTGATAATGGTGGCTACATATTATTTGCATGCCATTTGTGCTTATTTACTGATTTCCACAGTTGCCTTAATTTGTCCCAGGTTTTGAGATGGTGTTAAAATAATCTATTTTCTTCCATTCGCACAATTTACTAGACACAACATATACTTATTTTAAGAAATATATCTTCTGATAGCAGCTGTTTATACTGCACAATGCATCTTCTGTAAGACAAGCAAAACAGATTCCATAAAAACCAAATCTCATTTTACCCATCTTTTTTCTGCCAAAAACCATGAGTAAAGCTATGCACTCTAGACAAGTCCATCAGCACATTTTGCTTAATTGATATAGAAGCATGATATAGATACTGAACCATAAATGCTATCTGCAATGCCTTACTGAACTCAAGGTGTTTTATTACTGACACTGATAAAACACCATTTAACACTGCTAGTTGCCTCTAGATATCTTCTTCACATTGATTATGGCTTATGGGAGTGATAAAGCACTATCGCTAAATATTAAAAGGGATCTTAGAAACACTTGCTTGCAAACTAGCTATCCTATCCCCCCCCTGCATAAAGTATATTTTTATTAAATTGTTTTTTTGTGTTCAAGCATGGTCATGGGGTCTATTGCCCTATTGAAAATAGCAAAAAATGGTGCAATATTTAATGTATAGTTAAAGGATATTTAGGCTGAGAGGCTTTGGCAGTGGTCATACTCCCCTTTCTAATCTGTATCGTAGTGGTTGTGATGGTTATTTTTATAAACAATGTAGCAGAGTCCTGCTGATAAAAAGACCTAAGAAGATGCATGCGTGGCTGACCTCTGCTATTGTTTCAAGAGATAGTATAGAATTACAATTGACAAAGCACTTTTAAACCATACTGTATATAATAAAGTATAACATTATATTTTTTATTATGCATAAATAGTGATTACATCCGCAATGCAGCCTTAGCTAATGGCTGCTGATCAAAATACCAAATGTATAGACATAGAGATTGAAAAAAGAAACAGGTATCTCATTCCTTGCAAGGACAAAGGCCAAAAGCTAGTTCTTTAAATGTGTCTATATATCTGTCTGACTTTTAACGACTTGGCTACAATATGCAGTAGAGTTTGATTCTGTGCCTACATTAAAATGTAAGAATTATTGAAGTGTTATATTGAAAAGAAGTCTGTAAGAATTATGGTTCCCTATTCATACAATACACACAAGTCTCCCGTGATAGTAGGTTTAGGTAGGCTTCCCAAGCTCAAAATATCATATCAATCTTATGTGTTATAGTAGTTAATATTACTTAGTTCTCTATTGGATGCATAAGTTTTCTAATGTGCCTGTGTCACACTTATCTACTGTTTTGCCAGAAAACTGTACTCAGCGGAAATGTTGTTAAAGTTATATTTTCAGGGAGTCAGGTACACAACATACAATTACATATTGTAAAACAATTCACAAATAATTGCTTTGTATGTAGTTATTATTATTAACATGTATTTCTATAGCGCCAACTTGTTTCGTAGCTATATCTCTGGTTCTTAATAAAAGCTTAGTTAATTTAGTCAACCTGTTCTAAGAGATCTCGAAATGACCCACTATGGTTTACGCAGTGATACTGGATTCCCTTTTTAACTTTTTTATTATACATACCACTTTATACCAGTGAGGAGCAAATAGGTGTCTGACCACTGGCATGTCAATATGTAGCATCCCCATTTCTATTAAACCCTTTGGGATTAATCTGGAAATGAATTCATATTTCTTATGTTAGCTTACCTAGCCTATATATTCACTCATAATACTTGCTTATTTAACTGCAATAATGTCTAATTGCTGCCAAACCCAAATGAATATTCATTATTGTGTGACAAAATAAATTTTGCCATTTATTAGTCAAAAGTACAAGCAGTTTGTTATTGATGCTATATTGGAGGCTGTCAGACTGGATATGGAGCACATTGCAACACAAGTATACACTTTATACAAACTGTGCTTAGTGTTCTTCAAATTTTCTATTCTCTGAGGCTACATATGGAACCCACCAAACCCCAAAATTCAAAGCAATTAGTATATATTGTACAGGACCTGTAGGTGCTTAGTGCATTAATCTCTATCCACAACTCAAGGACAAGAATCTTCCATCAGAAAGGATACTCATCTCTGTGAGGCTGATAAAAATCCACCAAATACCAATGAACCTCCTCAAGGCAGAAAGCCAGATGGAAAAGGGTCCCGGCAAATAAAAGGCACAGACCTTCTACAACAACAGTTCATTGCCCTGCTAATTAAAAGGTTTAAACATGCTACTCGGAGCCATAAAGATTTCTTTGCACAGGTAATATATTCAGTTATCAGATCATCTGTACATCTAAGGGTTTTTTTTAATAGTATTATTGTATATTACTCTTTCTGATTCCACTCTTCTTGATAGCAAACACATAGGGGCAGATTCACTAAAGCGCGAAGCGTCTAACGCTAGCGCTAATTCGCCAGCGTGACGTCATTTTGCAACTTCACAAATTCACTAACACGGACTCTGGCGAATTTTCACTAGCGAAGTAGATAGACTTGCGCAACTTTGCACCCTTACACCAGGTGAAGTTGCGCACTGACGAAGGATCGTAACTTCGCAAATTCACTAAGATGAACATTTTCCTCAACGTTAGCACTTATGCTAGACGTTACTTCGCCTGGTCGGACCAGTTAAAAACAATAGATAGGAGGTTGAAAAAAAAAAATGTCACATTTTTTCAAACTCCCAAAAAAACAGCTGCGTATTTTAGCATAGGAGGGTGATAGTCTGAAAAAGATCGATAATTTTTTTTGGGGGGTTACCCTCCTTCCCCCCTACATTTCCTAACATATGGCAACTCAACTATACAGGGGGCACATGTAGGGCAATAGGACAACTTTATTTTATTTATTAAAGGTTTCCTGGGCTTGTGTAGTGGTCGTGGAATGTAGTGGCTGTAACATATACTTCTATTATAAGTTAAAGTTCCCGCCTTATGCAAATTAGGCTTCGCTAGCGTAACAGCGCTCTGCCTAGCGAAGTAACACTAGCGCAATTACGCTACCGTTCGCCGACCTGTGCGTAAATTCGAACTTTAGTGAATTTGCGTAGCGCTGGCGATAATTCGCATCGCGAAGTGTGGCAAACACTAGCTGTCGAATTTTCGGATCTTAGTGAATTTGCCCCATAGGGGTGAAGTTGCGTTAGCGATGGATTCACTAGCGTTTGCCGCACTTCACCAGGCGTAGTTTCGCCAGCGCTATGCAAATTCACTAAAATGCGAATTTGCGCTCAGGGTGGCGAACATTAGCGATGTTGCGCTACCGTTACTTTGCCAAGCAAAGCGCATTTACACTAGTGATGCCTAATTTGCATACGAAGTTACGAATTGACGTCACGCTGGTGAATTAG
This sequence comes from Xenopus borealis, assembly GCA_024363595.1. NCBI lineage: Eukaryota > Metazoa > Chordata > Amphibia > Anura > Pipidae > Xenopus > Xenopus borealis. The sequence goes on from CM044437.1 coordinate 97,428,847, forward strand.
CACTTCTCGCTTTAGTGAATTTGCCCCATAATGCCAGTTATAAATGGCTTCTACTCATCTGTTTACATAGTAGTGTTTTACATGATAACTTTTCTGTAAGCTTATACGCTTCTTTCAAATCTCTGCAGATTGTCCTTCCGGCCAGTTTTGTGTTGCTGGCTCTTGTATTTACTCTCATTGTTCCTCCCTTTGGAGAGTATCCCAGTCTAACCCTTCACCCGTGGATCTATGGGCAACAGTTTGTTTTCTTCAGGTCAGCAGAAAAAGTAGATTAGAAGTTCCTTTTCTGCACAAACTGTAGCAAACTTTCATGGGTTTAGTCACAATTAATTTCCCATTCTTTTCAATTACTGTTTCTGTTTAGGGACAAATACCATTGTTTTTCCTGTTTATCAGTAGGTTTTCCTATGTTGGACACTTTAGTGTTACCTTTGTAGTCATTTGTATTTAATAAATTCACCTATGAAAATGTTATTATTTCTTGTATGATGGTTTTGCATTCATTTTAGCAATGAGCAGCCTGGGAATGAGCAGATGGCTACATTTTCCAATGCATTCTTAAACAGTCCAGGGCTTGGAACACGCTGTATGAAAGATCAGACTTTTACGTAAGTTACTTAATTCTGATTTATATGCACAGGTATGGGATCCATTAGCCAGAAACCTGTTATCAAGAAAGCTCCAAATTACAGAAAGGCTGTCTTCCATAGACTCCATTTTATTCAAATAATCCAAATATGTAAAAATGATTTCCTTATTTTCCTGTAATAACAGAACAGTAGCTTGTAATTGATCCCAGCTAATATATAATTATGTAATATATATATATATATGTGTGTGTGTGTTTGTGTTATTGTTTACATGATTTTCTAGAAGACTTAAGGTATGAAGATTATGGAAAGATCTGTTAACCAGAAAAACCCAGATCCCGAGCATTCTGGATAACATGTGCAATACCTGTACATAACTTTAAACATATCAAAGCTGGAAAGAGTTAATATGCACCTGGTGCACTAAATTATGAAATGTGTAAGGAGAAGTGATATCAAATATTATGTAATATATGATTATAAAGGCACCTACCAAAAAGGGTACGTGAGCAAAAGACAGATACAGGTATAAGATCTATTATCCAGATATCTTGGGTTTTCTGAAAAAGGAATCTTTTCATAATTTGGATAATCTCACCTATAACACCAGCGGGCCTCCCCAGGACCAGAAAACATGTAAGACCCTTCCCGCTGAGATATGTTAGGGACCGCAACAAACACAAGCCATATTTAAAGTAAAATAAAAACCTTAGAATTGAGAGCATAAAACAGTGTTGTGATTGGCTATTTGGTAGCCCCTATGTGGACTGCCAGCCTACAGGAGAGTCTGTTTGGCAGTACACATGTTTTCATGCAACAAAAACTTGCCTTCAGGCCAGGAATTCAAAAATAAGCACCTGCTTTGAGGCCACTGAGAGCAACATCCAAGGGGTTCGTGAGCAACATGTTACTCACAAGCCACTGCTTGGGGAACATTGCTTTAGATTATCATTTGCAACTGACCACACTAGTTAGTTATGTTAATCCTAATTCACATCAACAATTACAAAAACAATTATAGATTCTTTACTACAGTTAGGTAAGGACAAAACCAACCAACTTTTAGATAGGGAAGCCACTCCAAAGTTCATAATATAAAACACTTTAGGATAACAACAAATGGCAGTTGTCAGCAGCATCACCTCTGTGCCATTTAACATCACTAAACTCTCTGCTATCATCCACCCATTTAGAACTCCAAGGATTTTGTCAGCACAATTTGTGGGATTATACTAGAGACAAATGAGGCTATAGAGTGCTAGCATGTCGCATCACTATTTACATGCATACCTACTACACAGGTAACTGAAACAGTGAAAGAACAGCTGCAAATAAACAAAATCAAATTCACAAGGAAACATCATCTTTACCCATGATACTGTATATATTTTAAATGAAAAATTATTTTATTTTATTTTAGCAAAAAGTACCCATGTGCTAATACTTCAAATGAATGGATCATGCCTGCTGTGTCTCCAAGCGTAACCAACATATTCTTATCTCAAGAATGGACTCGTGATAATCCCTCTCCGTCATGTACTTGTAGTTCCAGGAGTAAGTTGATGATGCTCCCAGAATGCCCTGAAGGTGCAGGGGGGCGCCCTCCTCCACAGGTAATGACTTATCCATTACTATACTTTCCTATTTTGCAGGAAAGCATTTCCAGTGATTTAGCCATATTTATATATGGTACCACTTGTCTGACTACCGCATGTGTTAAAGTGTCATACAACCCATAGCAAACAATCAGACCTATGCCTACTGTAGTCTAATTGTCAATGTTGGTTACTGTTGATTATGCTACTGTGGTACTTATGTAAACTAATATGTATAAACATCCTACAGTAATTGTCCCAAAGAGCGAAAGTGTGTTTGTGTTTATAGCATTATTTATTATCCTTTATCTATATAATGTAAACATATTCCACAGTGACACATCTAAATATATAATGAGCTATTTTTGAGTCTTATCACTACCTGTGACATATTTTATATATCATGGGCAGTATTTTAGTCCAAAACACCAATACAATATAAATTATAATATTATATACAAGCTAAGTTATTTTTCTATACAGTATTGTATGACATTGAAAGTTTGGCAGCTCACATTTTAGAAAACAATATTTGAATCAAATATTTGTTATGCATTTCTTTTCTCCGCAAGCCTTAACATTCAGGCAGTGGAAATAGTCTTGTGGTGCGATAGTGTGGGTTTTTCCGCACACTAATTGCTTGCTTTCTGCTTCTCTTATAAACATTTCATTCCATTACCACTCTAGTTCCAACACCACAGCACTAAAAGGTTATCATGTTGGAGTTTGATTCAAGAGAATGTTCCCAAGAGGAGAATGTTATCTTGCTAATTCTAAATAATGATTGTGCAATGGAATTTCTTGTTTCCTCAGCGCATCCAGCCCAGCTCGGAGATTATTCAGGACCTCACCGAACGAAATATTTCAGATTTTCTGCTCAAAACATACCCTGATCTGATAAGAAGCAGGTGCGCTGAATATAACATGCTGTCATCAAAGGTTTTCATCATGTTACAATAAGCGTAAAGACAAAATGTAGAGATGGATAAATCATAAGTCCTTAGAAGTGTAATCTAAAGGCTTATCAATATAAAGTACACAATTTCTATGCAACTTTTGTCTGGTATCTGCCAACATTTTAGTACAGATTGGATCTTTTTTGTGTATGCAGAATGTTAAATGTTGACATAAGGCAACATATCTGAAATAATTCACACATTTCTAATGCCTGAGTACCATTAGGAATTATAATTATATGTTTCTTCATCTTTGAAGTTTTAAATGCCTTAAGGTAGGGAGGGTTTTTTTTTTCCTGGGACAGAGCCCTATAGGGGCCATTGTGGACAGGCAGTCTGCTAGGTAGATTTAAATATTATTATACTGTGTACCTGGGTGTAACTGATGGCCAGCTTGCTTCCTTCCTGATGCTTTTCAGCTACAACTTCCAGCATCCCTCTGATGGAATAATTAAACAGGGAACTGCCCTGTGCTTTTAGTGCAAAAATCAATGCTACAAGGATTAGCAATTACTTGCATAAAATCCTTCAGATGCAGTGACATGTTTAAAAAATTTAAAGGTAAACAAATGGTATCTACCCATCACTGTAACTAGAGCAGAAAATACACAGAGAGGCAGATATCAGTAGCACTTATATTACAAATAATGTTAAAACTGAATGAAAATATTTCATTATATTTTCTATTATTATGCAAAAAAGTGTTTTTAACTTTTATGTTGCTTAAATATGAAAAAGCATCCATTATGGGTACGTCCCATTCTATGGTTTATTTTAGATGTACATGGTCTTGGACAGCATAATGAGACTATAAAAACAGTCGTACTTATTTTTACTAACAAACCATTTGTTTATCTTCCTGTTCTAGTATGAAAAGCAAATATTGGGTTAATGAACAGAGGTAAGTATTTTGTATTAGTATTAGTATTTTATATTAGTATTTATAGTCATATTAAAGAATAATGACGTTCAGCCGAATCATAAGATGCAATGCAGGCTTCACATTATGTGAGCTCACACATCCCTGAATGAAAATGTAATTGTAATGTTATGGTGTGGATTCTTAATATGTTTATTGGTGCAAAGTATGAGTTCTTAACACAGTCTTTGTGTTATGGTCCATATTAAATACCTAAATGTGGTATATGATTATACAGTAAAGGTACAAAAGGCTGCCCCTAGCTACTGTTCAGAGCCTCCTCCTTTCCATGGAAGACAATGTGGTACATTATAATGATGTGTTTTTCTTTGGCAATAGGTATGGGGGAATTTCTGTTGGTGGAAAACTTCCTGTTCTACATGTGAAAGGAGGAGATATTATTTCCCTTTTCAGTCATCTTGGTAAAATGACCAATGTGACAGCTGTGAGTAAAGACTAATTGCTTTTCATAGAATAATTCAAATATATCATTTCTATTAAATATTCATGGATCTATTTACATCTAATGATGTTTTGAGTAGGGCACAACAACAAAGACTGTTTCTCAGGAACTGCAAGCCTTTCTCCAGAATCTGGAAACTGAAGACAACATCAAGGTATAACACATTCATGAAAGTATTTAACTCAGTATACTGACTTTGCCGAACCACTTTATCAGGGTGTTGTTCTTAATTATAAAGTTTGGGGTAGGAACTGACTTTCACTATATCACTGAAGTGTTCTATATTTAGGTTAATAAATTTTGCCCTGTCAAATTGTGTTATGATAAAATTAGGAAGGCATGTGTTACAAAAGCAACACAGTGTGCTGCTTTCTTCCAACAAAATTATAATGTAAATATTAATATGTCAGTTTTGCAGTTATTATTTTTGATTAGTAGTGAGTATTCCCCTCAAATGTTAGCAACATATTTGTTTCAGCTGCCAAGAATTGTACGTTTTTCATGCCTGGGATCATGATTAAACTCAAGTACTTTGTAACAAACTGTTGTTCACACACACAATTGTGTAACATTACATATGCACCATTCTGCTTTTTTGTAGGTGTGGTTTAACAATAAGGGTTGGCATTCTATGGTGATCTTTATCAATGTTGCTAACAATGCTATATTACGAGCCAATCTGGGTGAAGACAAAGATCCTGAAGAGTATGGTATAACTGCAATGAACCATCCTCTGAATCTCACAAAGGATCAACTTTCTGAAGTCACAGTGTAAGCACATGATTCAGTCTAGGAATGGTAACTGATTTAGAATTGGGATAGTTTAATGTCATCTCCACCCCCTCCCACTAATTGTAAGCTGCTTCAGAACTTTGTATTTTCTTGTTCAATTAACTTTAAATTCCTAGTCAAACTCTTTTCTCAATTCCAATAACGCTTTAGGGAGTCATTTACCAAAGGTTGAATTTTAGAACTATGTGAGATTTTTAAAACCTGATCTTGAATGAACTCAAATGGCTTCTAATCTAAGAAAAAATCTCAGAGTTTTCAGCAGAAAAAAAACTTGAATCGATCAAATTGATTGGGCTTTCCGGCAAAACTCACCAACGAAAACTTGAGCATCATGAAGGCTTTAACATCTTCAAATCTTCAAGGGACCTCTGCCATTGACTACTACATGACCTTGACAGGTTTTAGATGGTGTATTTTCAGATTTGATCTATTTCCAGGGCCAGGGTATTATGAATCTTGAAAAATAAAGAATTATAATTCAATGCTAACACAAATCCAAGTGAAGCACAGATTCAAATTTCAATCATATTCAAATTCCTAATCCAAATTCTTCTTTTATTACCCTGTACAATGTTTATATTTCCAGTGGGATTTTATTTAATCAATATTTTTATTTTTAAGTGATTTCAGATATAAGGATTACTTTTCTCTTTTCAGGTTGACAACCTCAGTGGATGTAGTTGTTGCAATCTGTGTGATTTTTGCCATGTCATTCATCCCAGCCAGTTTTGTTCTCTATTTGATTCAAGAAAGAGTATCCAATGCCAAGCATCTTCAGTTTGTCAGTGGCGTTACTCCTGCTATTTACTGGCTCACAAACTTTGCCTGGGATATTGTGAGTAACAAATGCCTTACTTTGCACACAAATTAAGTTTAAAATTATGCAAGGCAAAGGCCCGCTGACATATATACAATCGGTCTCACTCCAGTTTCGCAGTAATACAACTCCTAGCATCACAAGTTTAGCAAAAACATCTGTGGTTACCAATAAGTTGCATTGCCAAAGGTTTCCATTGCATTGAGTAATACTATGGGAATTGCAATGGTTCTTGACAGAGCTTGAGAAATATTGCTCTCTTTTATAGAATAAGCTACTCTAACCTTTGTCCAGTAACATAACAGTTACACACAGTTCACACAAGGAAAAGTTTGTGAAAATTAAACTATAGAAAAATTTTGGCCTTTAGAACTAATTGTTTCTAAATCTGTCAGAAGTATGAACTGATAGACCCTTGGTATGACTACAGCAAACATAAATGCCGATGTCCAATCTCACCTAGTTCCTTTGCTTTCTTTCCCCCACCCCAGATAAATTATGCTATAAGTGTTGCCATGGTTGTGGTAATATTCATTGCTTTTGACAAGAAAGCCTACACTTCTTCCACTAACCTGCCTGCTCTGATTGCATTGCTATTTTTCTATGGGTAAGTATGACTGTGTGAATTAATTATTCTGTTTAGTATTAGCAAAAAGTGCCTTATTGCTGCTGTAAAGTTATATTTTACAGGTTTCAGTGCTTAAAGGGATTCTGTCATGGGAAAACATGTTTTTTTCAAAACGCATCAGTTAATAGTGCTGCTTCAGTAGAATTCTGCACTGAAAGCCATTTTTCAAAAGAGCAAACAGATTTTTTAATATTCAATTTTGAAATCTGACATGGGGCTAGACATTTTGTCAATATCCCAGCTGCCCCGGTCATGTGACTTGTGCCAGCACTTTCGGAGGGAACTGCTTTCTGGCAGGCTGTTGTTTTTCCTTCTCATTGTAACTGAAGAGTAAGCAGTGGGACATAGGTTTTTACTATTGAGTGCTGTTCTTAATCTACCAGTCGCTGTTATCTTGTGTCAGGGAGCTGTTATTTGGTTACCTTCCCATTTTTCTGTTGTTAAGCTGCTGGGGAGGAAAAGGGAGGGGGTGATATCATTCAAACTTGCAGTACAGCAGTAAAGATTGATTGAAGTTTATCAGAGCACAAGTCACATGACTTGGGGCAGCTGGGAAATTGACAATATGTCTAGCCCCATGTCAGATTTCAAAATGAAATATAAAAAAATCTGTTGCTCTTTTGAGAAATGGATTTCAGTGCAGAATTCTTCTGGATCAGCACTATTAACTGATGCATTTTGGAAAAAAATAATGTTTTTCCCATGACAGAATCCATTTAAATGCTTAAATGTTACAATCACTTGGGTGACTTGCTGACCTTCAGTGGATACATTTACATATGCACACTTTTTCTATTTGAGAAATATAGATTCATTATAAAAATGCAGCCAAGTTTTTAAAATGATTTCAAGACGTTGCTTTGTAATGGTCAGCACAACACATCCTAATACCTGTGAATGTGTGCATGGAAGGCTTTTTGCAGGAAACTATGACATTTGTGGTCCAATTTTGTGAGCTCTTTTCATAACATACAGTACACAGAGCATACTTCAAATTAAATTAGGACTTAAATTAGCACTCACATACTTTATACAAAGCAAAACACTGTCATGTGCCTAACAAGTCACTTTCTCTTGTGAATGTTGCTTTACAGGTGGGCTGTGATCCCTATGATGTATCCTGCCTCTTACTTGTTCAATGTCCCTAGCACTGCCTATGTTGCATTATCTTGTATCAATCTATTCATTGGAATAAATAGCAGTGCCATAACATTTATCCTGGACCTGTTTGAGAACAACAGGGTAAGTCAAATTGTGATGTAATGTAATGACAGCAGTTCATAGTTGCCATACTATATCCCCTTCTACTTTTAGATTCCTTTTCTGAACAGGACCTCTCTTTGCACCAGTTATTTGTATGTACAGCTATGGGACTTGCTATCCAGAATACTCGGCACCTGAGGGTTTTCCATAAAAGGGTTCTTTCTGTAGTTGCATCTTCATACCTTATGTCTACTAGAAAATCATGTAAATAAATAAATAAACCCTAAATAGGCTGGTTTTGCTTCCAATAAGGATTACTTATATCTTAGTTTGGATTAAGTACAAGCTTCTGCTTTATTATCACAGAGAACAAGGAAATTATTTAAAAATAAATTGGATTATTTGGATAAAACGGAGTCTATGGGATTCTCAGCCTGGGCTCCTTTGAGTCAATGTGTGCACCTGCATGTCATTTATCAGAAAATGATAGGCAGAAACATGCTGTTAGGAGCGTGTATGGGTGCAAGTACCTAGGAATGGCAGCAATTAATGCTCAATTGGTGCTTTGTTATCCTCCTGTGACTCATGCATCAAATTCCCCCGTGGCAGGTGCATCTGCAAGTGGGGAGATCGGGCATGTGCCTCTGCTGCATACTCCTAGTTCTGGCCTTGGGCTCTGTATATCTAATTGTCTATACTGACAGCATAATGTAAGCCAAAATGTAGGTATATAACATAGTGTACAAAACCTTCCACAACAAAATTATTACATATATCTGTAATTTTATGGTAATAGATACACCTTGGTTCCTCAGCCTCTTACAGTGTATTTGTTTAAAGGAAAAAAAATGGATATGACCTTTTATGACTTTTTAGTGATGTCACTGACAAAACTATCTTTTTCTTCAGTCTCTGTTGAAGTTCAATGAGAAGCTGAAGGATCTGCTACTTATTTTCCCACATTTCTGCCTGGGCCGTGGACTCATAGACTTAGCCATGAACCAAGCAGTGACAGATGTATATGCTCGATTTGGTGAGTTCTTAAAGCTGCTCCTCAATATTCAGACACAAATTGTAAATCAGTTAACGGCATGTGGTCAGCTCACAGCAACATCGTTCTTAAATCTCTTGTTAGTTCTGAGTGCATTATGATGTAACTTATGCTTTTAAGAATGACCCAGTTAAAAATGTAGAAACAGGTTCTCCAAAAAAAAGTGAAGAGATGGAATTCAATACAAGGGCATTTAATACCAGGATGCGTTATGGTACATGTTAATATTACAGTTCTGAGGAGAAGCAATGATATTTAAATGCTTTTTCACTGAGGAGAAGCAGAAAGGGGTGTATGTAACTGCTTACTTTTCAGCCAAACGTCCATGCATGATTTATTGTTAATTACTATCTATTGTTAATTAGTATTTAGTAATTAGTTAATGCAATTCATCTTACCACATACTGCATATAGTGACAACATGTCCATTTTTTTTATTAGGTGAAGAGCATATCTCAAATCCTTTCCAGTGGGAGTTCCTGGGCAGGAATGTCTTTGCAATGGCAATTGAAGGAGTTGTATACTTTACTTTAAATCTCCTAATTCAGCACCGCTTCTTTTTCAGCACATGGTAAGTACTGTGCTCATTGCACAGCAGAAAGGTCGGGCCTTATCATCATCTGGCAAAGGATTTTGTTTTGACATGAATTCATCAGGAATATATATATATATATATA
>CM044437.1:97438893-97462006 GCA_024363595.1 Xenopus borealis
ATATATATATATATATATATATATATACACATAATACACAAAAGCCATGAATATCTTGTACATGATATCCTTATAAATGGTGAGTACTGATGCCATCTGTTATAAACAGTGAGTAGTGATGTCATTTCTGTCACATGACTCACTAAAACTTGTGTGAGGATATTAGACGTTACCTTGGAGTTCCATGACGCCTTCTTTTTTTAATATGGTCCTGAAACTCCTCATTAACTTATAATATCCTTATAATTTAAAAGAGGGGGTACTTTATTCACTATATATATATATATATATATATTCTGAGTGAATGAGTGGACACCATGATGGTCTGCATCTGATCCTTCTGACCCACAGCCTGCTTTCTCTAACCTCACCTGTTGAACTAGTGAACAGAAGAATACTCATTCTAGTAACTGTAAACATACTGTATACATGGTGACGTCAAAGCCAAAAAGGATTTACGGTACTTTTACATGATACAAGCCAAGGGAGTGATTCAGTGATGGAATCGGAACTGTAATGGACTAGCTGATCATTCTATGTAAATTATAAGATTGATTAAACATCACTGTGCATCCAGTGTTTCAGCCCACATTAGGGCTATCAGCAAAACATTGGATGCACAATGATGTTTAATACATTTTTATAAAGAAGGAAGAATGATGTGCTGGATCATTTGAAAGCCTGTATTACATTTTGACCTTGCACCTGGGATTATAAATACAGAAGTGAGGATTTTGGATTAATATATATATATATATATATATATATATATATTTATTTATTTATTTTTGGGGGCAGTTCAGATAGTGTTTAATGCAAGTTTTTTTCTACATAAGCATGTAGCTGAATTAGCTCTGGTTGTCAAACATTATGAGAAAGATCTATCCCACTGCATGTATAATGCTAAACCCAACCTTTCAGCTTGTTTTCCACGTTAATTTAGTTTGTTTTTTGAACATATGAGGGGTGCAAGAGCACTAAGGAGAGCAAGAGCAGAATTTGTTTTTTTAAAACAGAAATATGGCCCTTCTAGTGCACAGAGTGCAAAAGTGAATTTCCATAATAATTAATTAGGGGTATTATAAACTAAAATTGAATGTCACAACTAACAACCCTTTCATTACAAGTAAATATTTGTACTTTACAAAATACGAACATAAAAATCATTGAAAAATGTACAAGTACAGGAAAAGTATACCATAACTTTTCCAAAGTTAAAGGAAATCACTATATTGAACATCAAAGTATTAAACTGTATGAACTGTTTTCCTATCACTTCATATATTTTGATTACGCCCACTTGAATCCCATATTAGTTCGTTCATGGCAAGCATTATAGTAGACTGTCTAGATGGGGAAGAAGACAATGTCAGACCTTTATATGTAGACTATTTCATCTTTCAGTAAAATTATGGTTAAAACCATAATAGTATCTATAACCAAAATGTTTTTTTTTACAAAATGTTTTCTATAAACGATTCACTTTCTTGGATGCAGGTTTGCAGAACCTCCTAAAGAGTCTATAGATGGTGAAGATGAAGATGTTGCACAGGAAAGGCAGAGAGTCATGAAAGGGGGAGGAAAAAATGATATCTTAAAACTGAAGGAATTAACTAAGGTAAGGCTGTGTTTGTTTTCTGCTTACACGCAGTGATGGGCATAAGGCCCCTGCAATGAATTAGCATGTGGACTTTTTTAAGCACTTTTTTAAACAGGGTGTAGGGCCCCAATGACCCAATAATCACTGTCAGTAGTCGATTCTCATAGTGTCTTTATTATTTCAAATTATGTGCCTGTGCTTGTAAACCAGACCACTGAGGCTGTGCTGTGCAACAAAAGGTTATACAGGTATAAGATCTGTCATCTAGAATGCTTGGAAAAGGAGCCTTGCTATAATTTGGATCTCCATACATTAAATTTGCATAAAAGCATTTAAACATTAATTAAACCCAATATGGATTAATGCAGTTTTGTTACCATCAAGTACAAGGTATTGCTTTATTGTTGAGAAAGAAAAAAAATAATTTTGAAAAAATGTAAATATTTGATGAAATGAAGTCTATGGATTTCCAAATAACGGTCATTACCTGTACGTAACCTTAATAATTGGGTTTATTCATTGCAGACATATCCAGGAAAACACAGTCCTGCAGTGGATAGACTCTGTCTTGGTGTCCGGCCTGGAGAGGTATGTCCTTTAGTAAAGAAATAGTATTTATTGCAAATAAAATGTAACTGTTTCAATTAAAGCAGTATTTCACATGACCCAATATTAACCAAACAATATTTTGATTTACTAATAAAAAAAATTATACTAAAGGTTCTTTTATTATTAAATTAGGTTCTAGGTTTACTAAAATTTGTACATTCAATAAATGAATCACAAAGAAAAACATACATTAATTTAGACAAACTTTTTTAGCCCCCTTTAAGATAATCATAATAAAACAAACTCCAATTATTTTGGCCTTACTTTGCTCTAATTTGTTAGCGTCTGGCATTACAACAGTGTATTTAAAGAAATATTCCTAAGTCTAATGGCACCATCTGGTGGTCAGCTGTGCAAAGCAGGTTATAAGAAAAAAATAAAAAATTGTTAAATGTAATTGTTTTAAAGGAAAACTATTCCCCGAAAATGAATACTTGAGCAACAGATAGTTTATAACAAATTAAGTAACATATTAAAGAATTTTACCTACCTGGTAAAGATATTTAAGTAAATATTGCCCTTTTACATCTCTTGCCTTGAACCACCATTTTGTGATGGTCTGTGTGCTGCCTCAGAGATCACCTGACCAGAAATATTTCAACTCTAACTGTAACAGGAAGAAAGTGTGGAAGCAAAAGACACAACTCTGTCTGTTAATTGGCTCATGTGACCTAACTTTATAGTTTGCTTGGTATGTTTGTGTGCACCGTTGAATCCTACGAACCCCTGTATCCCCTGTTAAAGGGCACCAGTAGGCCACCAATGTTGGTGCATATGCATAATAATCAAATGTTGCATCTTGCTCATTATACGCATGCAAGTGACCACGGCACAAGGGTCCTAGTGCTGGCGGGGTGTATTTGTTTTTAAAAAAGATACTGTTACCCCCCAACCAGACTGTAGGCTCTTTGACAGTGCAGATTGTCAAAAAATAAGGGGTGATCAGGAAGGGGCACCAAGGGGATTAGTTATCAATGGTTTTATTTTTTTTCTGCAATTGAAATTTTTTGCACAAAAATAATGGTTTAAAGGAGAATTCAACCCTGCTGGCACTAAAACCCCTCCCCCCCATAGGCCCTCCTCCACCTCAGCCTACCTCCCCCCCCAGGCTATTGCCCCTAACATGTAAATTACCCCAAAACGCAGGTCCTCTTCTGGAAAGTTTACAGCCGGCATCTTCTGCCGCACCGTCTTCTTCGTTGCAAATGCCGTCGGGACAATGAAGAAGATGCTGCGACAGAAGATGGTGCCCGTAAACCTTCCAGAAGAGGACCTGCGCTTTGGGGTAATTTAGACATTAGGGGCAATAGCCCAGGAGGGAGGGAGGGGGCCTACAGGGGGAGGGGTTTTAGCGCCGCAGTGTTGAATTCTCCTTTAAAAACCACATCTTTCTATTTATTCAGAACAACTTGATATAATCACATGTAAAACTTTAGTATCTGAACGCTTGCAAAGTCATGTAGAAGTCAATGGGAGCTCTCCTAGCCAAAATGTAAACTTTTTATTCAATTCAAGTTTTTACATTTTTTTGTGAGTTTGTAAACTCACTAAAATGAGTAAAACACGAATTTAAGGTATTCAGTTTTTTTCAGTAATTTTATTCATTTGATTTTATTATATTCAAACTGTTTTTAATAAGGTTTGATTCATTTACATATAAATATGCTTTCTTTAAAGCCCTAGTTTGTATGCATAATCTTTGTTCAACTGTCTGTAAACTTCACAAAATCCCAAAAGAACCTTAGTTAATAACATACTGTAGTCATAACAAGTCCCAAGAACCCCTGCAAAGACAAACAAGACAAATATGCATTTTTATATGGAAAAAAATCACACAATGCTTTTATTGCAAATGCTAATTTAGGAAAGTACATTTTAAATCAACTTCATGTGATCATTCTTTAAGATTGAATGGAAATATTAAGAACTGGACGTGCTGAATGTGAGTTTTATTGAAATTATGATTATTGACTCAGTTCACAGTTTCAGAGTTGCTTAAACAACCAGAAAAAAACATGATCTAGAATTCAAGGGATGTTGCAGACACCAGTGGGGGCATGACCAACCAAAATGGCGGAAGTAGCCTGTTTAGTTTATGTAGCACAAACATTCCTCTCTGTACTATGCACAGTTCTGCTGAATAATGTAAGGGTATATTTTATGTAGCTTACTCATGAAAAATTTTAATATTTATAATACAATATTTGGATTGTACTTCAAATATAATGAGATGTTCAAGAAATAATTTTATTTTTTTTTCCCAAGTGTTTTGGCCTGCTTGGAGTTAACGGCGCTGGAAAGACAACCACATTCAAGATGCTTACTGGAGATATTCAAGTAACATCAGGGAATGCCTCTGTGGCTGGATACAGGTGTGTATTGATATTCTTTAGGGGTAAAAATTAAAATCCACACAGAGTATCACCACCATCTCTGCAAAAACATTGAGCCAAAAGGGAATTTTATTTTCATATTATGGGAAGAAGAGAATTTGTAAAAATGTATCTAATGAAATAGAGATGGAGAGTGCAAGGTTGCAGTCACAGGGAGGAACCACCATACTGCAGAGAAATAGTTTTTTCTTGGTTAAGTTTCAAAGTATGAATATTTTCACTCATTCATAAATATGACCACAAATGGTAATATATAATAATTGTTCATACTTCTGGAATTTAAAAGCTATCAGATGATATTTTTTTTGTATTAATACCCTTATAACTATGCAAGGCAACCAGGGATTTCTCTGCTACCCATATTGCCTGTGAGCTATCATGGTGCACAAACTGACCAGGTTCCACCACTCATTGGGGCAGATTCACTAAAGGGCAAAGTGACTAACACTAGCGAAAATTTGTCAGCGTGATGTCATTTCGTTACTTCGCCAATTTACTAACGAGTGCAGGCGCCCCCTCACTGGCGAAGGAGATGTACGCTAGCGTTGCTTCACACTCTAACGCCAGGTGAATTTTCACTCTGGCAAATGGACATAACTCAGCAAATTCACTAAGATACGGATTTTACTGAATGTTACCTCTTTCGCCAGACTTGCCTTTGTCAGCTCTGACCTGGCAAAGTACATAGAACTTCCTCAATCTTCAGTTAACTTACATCATCATTTTTGACTGTAATATCAAGTACAAAAATCGCTGGAGTCTTTTCAATTTTTCAGGGTGTTAGGTTTCCCCCATACATTTTCTACTATATGGCACATTATTTAACTTTGGGCTTAAGTGTAGCACATTAAAACTACTCTATTGACTTTACTAAGGCTCTCTTGGCATGTCTAGTTATCAGTGTAAATGTAATGTATTAGATGCACCATGTAACATAAATAGCTCCATTCCACTTTAAATTGCCCGCCGTATGTAAATTAGCCTGAGCACAAGAACTCTAGCAAAGTTGTGTTAGGCTTCGCTTTGATTGGCTTGCTCTGCCGAAGTAACGCTAGAGAAAATTCCCCATAATTCCGTGCCCTGTATGAAACTTCGCTCTTTAGTGAATTAGCATTGTCTGAGCGAATTTTCGCCTGGCGAAGTGTTGCCATGACTGCGAAGCCATTCTTAGTGAATTAGCACTCTTTAGTGAATTTGCCCCATACTCTTGCAGTACAGACCTCTAATAGACAAAACCCTATTTAACAAATGTTTCCTTTATTGAAAATAAACACAAGTCCACATATTCTCAATATCTTTCAAACCTAAACAATTCTCTCTTTTACGTACTGCTAATCCCAAAACAGATAAATGCAAATATCATGTAGTAACTGACTATGTCAAACAAAGACTAAAATATTGCGATGTCTAGTGCAGTGTTGGAGTGGACATGTAAATGCATAGTATACAAAAATCAGAAATAATCACAGGATGATGTCAGTGAAAGACTCTTCAAGCCTCAAATGTCCCCATCATAATTGACCAATTTTGTTGTGTCAGTGCAAACCAATTTACACCTTAATTATGACAGCCGAGTGCTAACTTCTGGGTTTAATTAAGTTATCAGTCTGTGAAATGAAATGGGATTAACTCCTTCAACTTTAGATAGATGTGCCTTGAGAAATATCAGTAATCAGTATTCAGTAACAATATGGTCGTATCCTTTGGTGTGTGTGCAAGATGTACAAGCTCATTCTCTCTGGCTGCATTTCTAATTATTTCCCTCAAAGCTTTGGTTATAAGACTCGGCATACTTAGCAGAAGACTGTTGTTGCTTTCAGATATATTACTGTCTAATAGGATATTAATCAGAATTATGGAATATAAAATGTATGATGCTCAGTCTTGTAGCATTTAGTGCTACATAAAATATGTTTGCTAGGGAAGGTGATAATGTCCTCTAAAAGATTTGCCTCATTTGTCATTCTCATTTAATTATATAGTGCCAACGAGTTGCATAGCTCATTATAATACTGTAATAACTAACAGGAATCACAATTAATAAATAGACACGGGCGCCGCTCACATAGAACTTATATTCTAAAGGCTAGGGGACAACAGGCACATTAGCCACTTCCAGGAATACAGTAGCACCCATGAAGATGAACATACTTTCAGGGAGCAAAGTGACCAGTTAAAGTGAGATTATGGGTACATATATAAGAATTGCTAAATGAATTGTATTTCACAGCAAAGACATCCTCTGTGTGGTAGAAAACTGGGAGGTAGGTTTAATAACTCCTCTCCTTGGTTTCCCAGAAGCAATGTCAACATGTTTTGCCAGCATATGCTACAGCAGGTTGCAGAAAGTCATTATACAGACTATTTGTGTAGAAAACAACATCATTAGCAAAATTAATTTCTTGAATAGAGCATGGCAACAAAGGGCTATTTTTTTGTCTCATTTCAAAAACATGTTTCTATTATTGGAACCTTTAATGTAAAACATAATCTCCACCATGAACACGACTCCAGAAGGCACACATTATACCAACAGTGCCCACACCTGTTAACTGGAAGACGGAGCAGAAAGCAGTGTGAGAGTGTTTACAAGAGCAATTGGAGATGGAAAAATATGGACCGTATGCAGTATAAGAATGGGGCCTGACAGGAGACTACATTAAAGGAGTGGTTCACCTTTAAAGGGAAACTGTTTTTTAAAACACATCAGTTAGGCTAAAGGCAGACGGGGAGATTCGGGGGCGATCCGTCGCCTGGCGACTTCTCGCCGCGACGGATCGCCCCCGAATCTCCCCAAATAGCTTGACACCCCAGCGCACCGGCGAGGCTTAAAAACGCTGGTGCCTGTTCACACGGAGCGGTGCGATTTTTAAAATCGCTCAAAATTGCCTGGCGAGGCTGAAACTGTAAACCGGGCAGCTGCAGAATAAAAAGCTAAATAATACTAAAACAACAAATACAAAAACAAAATCAACTGCAGATTGTCTTAGAATATCACATCATACAAAAATTGAATGTAAAAGGTGAACAGTCCCTTTAATGTGTTTATTTGCTACCAGAATGCATACCTCCCAATATTTTGGAAATAAAAAGAGGGACACAAAACTTGCTGCACCGAATGTGGCACAATTTGTGACCACACCCTCTAATTACCATGTTCATTTGTAAAATGTGAACATATTTCTGTGTTTTTTTCCATTATTACAGTTTTACTAATGAAGGTGAATTAGCCTTTCAGCTGGGAGTCTAACGTTTCTCAAGGGACCTGCTCTTTTATCTTGTTACAATTACTTATTTGCTAATCTAGAAACTGAGTGCGGCACAATTTATGACCACACCCATTTTTGTGGCCACACCTCCTAATTACCATGTTCATTTTACAAAATTTGGCAGGTTACGAAAGTTTGAACATATTTCTGTGTTTTTTTTTCAGTTATTAGTTTTGCTAATGAAGGTGAATAGCCCTTTAAGCTGTGAGTCTAACCTTTCCCAATGGACCTGTTTTCTTGTCTTGTTACAATTACTTAATTGCTTATCGAGAAATTGTTACAAAAGTATTTTATTTTCTGCTGTGGCTGTTCTGGGCTCTCTGCCAAAAGCAAATTAAGTTAGAAACTTTGTTTTGTTTTCTGACTGCAGAGAAAAACAAGACTTTCCAGTACAAATGAGGGACTGCATGTTGAGCTGTCAAAAGAGGGACTGTCCCTCTAAAATCGGGACAGTTGGGAGGGATGAGACCAAAATGCCTTTGTGGCTGCATTCATTGTACCCTGTGACATTTGAATGGAAATGCTGCAAAGTATTAAGTATCCAGTTGTGTGGCCTAGATCATTGGCACTTCCACTGTATTTTTTGTTTTTGTGTGTTAATGCTGCAGTATCCATAAGCAACTACTATAAGTGTATTTGATCTTTCAGCATCCTGCAGGACATTGCTGATGTGCATCAAAACACGGGATACTGTCCTCAGTTTGATGCCCTTGATGATCTCTTGACTGGCCGTGAACATCTTCAGCTGTATGGACGATTACGTGGAGTACCTGAGGATGAAATTGATGTGGTAACAGTATTTCTTTTTTTTTTTTTTACCAGAGATTTTGACTACTAAACCGCACAACTTCTATGATTTTCTCATTGTTTATGCTGACTGAAATATTGCATGGCCTTCCTTTTTTTCTGACATAATCCTAATTTCCTACCAAACATATCCTGGCAGTGATCTATGGCAGACCTATGCAAGAGAATGAATTGGAGGCATGGTTTTGCAGTGAAGAATATGGTCTGACATAATTGCTTCAACATAGGTTGAGGCTGCATATGCATTTCTCATATAACTATAGATGGAAATTCCACAGCTGGCCTGAGCGCTTAGAACTTTGTGCTATAAAATGACAGCTTAAAGGAACAGTAACTCCAAAACAGTTTTTTAAAAGTAATTCATTTATAATGTGCTGTGGTCCTGCACTGGTTAAAAAGCACCAGGGCTGCCATTAGCTATGCAAATCCTACTGGGCTTTGGAGGTGGGGGGTGGACAATTAAGACACACCATTACTCATTTTTAACACAGACATTATCTTTGGTTAGCTCCAATAAAGTTGTAGCTTTACAAGGTAATAATCCATTTTGATCTGATTGACTATGGATGTATATTTTAGGGATGTGCCGAATCCACTATTTTTGATGTGGCCGAACCCTTGAATTCTCTGTGAAAGATTTGGCCAAAAAACAATCTGAATCCTAATTTGCATATTATTATTAACATGTATTTCTATAGCGCCAACATATTTCGTAGCGCTGTATATGCAAATTAGTATGGGAAGGGGAAGCATTTTTTACTCCCTTGTCACAAGATTTCCCTCCCTGCCCCAAATTTGCATATGCAAATTAGGATTCAGTGCAACCCTAATATATCGATAGAAAGATAGGCAGAGATGCAGAGATGAAATGACTAGGGAGGATAGCAATAAGGTACTGTTTGTTCACACATATCAGTGTATGCTTTGTTATATGGAACAAGAAGATCACCAGCACAAAGGGATTATAGCAGCAGGGCGAACCCTTGCAATTTTTTAATGCAGTGTAAAGTGCAAATTAAAAAATGCATTAAAAAATTGCAATTAGGGTTCACCCTGCTGCTATAATCCTTGTGTGCCAGTGATGTTTTTCTTCTACTTCACCGGGGCCACCTGGACGCGGGGGGCGTGTGGTGTACGGCTTCTCCTAAATTGCTTGGACTGAAAATTGTTATATGGAAACGTTGGCCTCTTGCAGAAAACTTATCCAGATATACCTGAGAAGAAAATTGGTTAGTGAAAGCATATTTACCAAAGCTCTTTTGTCATTACAGAGTATTTTACTCAGAAAAAGTCTGACATTAAAGTGATAACGACACTAAGAAACTACTTTTTAAAATATGAAAGTCCATTAAAAGTTACTTATAGGTATAGGTCATTTGCTGAGAGGTTTATTTTTGTATATAATTGTTAGTTGAAGTTACTTAAATTGACTGTTTTGCCAACCTGACTGTCCCATCTCAGTGTGTCAGTAAGAGTTTCTAATGCTAACGGACCCCTGCTGCACAAATATGGCAGCCCCCTCATACAGGAACATGGGGGATCAGACAGGTAATTTAAAAGCATTGGGCTAATACTTTATGGCAAAGCTATAAGTAGCTTTCAAAGCCAATATTAAGATAGATGTAAAAAAGAATTAGATTTCTGGTGTCAGTATCTCTTTAAGGGACATTGTGTAGTGTATCTGATCAAGTGACCGTGTAGATTGGTTTATGTTGGTAAGACCAACCTCTGCAAGGTCTTTTTAAAGGTGAAATGTTACTAACTAGCATCATCAGTCCTGTTGAATCCTGTTGTTCATCAGTCAGATCATAAGTAACGTCTATTCCGTGAAATATATTAAACAAATGATCTGAAACAGTGACCAATTGCATTTTAAAGTGACAAATAGAAACTGTTTTTGAAGCGATCATACATGCCATTGTGTTACTTTTTTTTTTCTTTCTGTCACTGTTTTGATGGTGCATCTTTTTTACAGGTTGCAGACTGGGGCATTGAAAAACTGGGACTTGGAAAATATGCAGACAATCTGGCTGGGACATACAGTGGTGGAAACAAGCGCAAGCTGGCTACTGCAATTGCACTCATAGGATGTCCTCCTGTAGTGCTGCTGGTTAGTTCTGTTTACTTGTATCTTTATATCTGTACAGTTCACTAATTCTGCCTGAGATCCACATGAACGGCTTGATGGTGGAACAGCCATAAACAGAGTGATAGTCTGCCAGTCTGGGTAATAAGGCTGAACTGAGAAACCTTGTGACACACACAATCAAAATGTCCTTACATTTGTTTATCATTGAACCAGACACAATTCTGTTATTTTTATTGCTTTAGCTGCATAAAGGATTTGCTTGGCCAAAACGAGAGAGGAGATCAGCAGTTTATTTCTACTCAGCGCTACGCAACAAGTTGGCGCTATAGAAATACATGTTAATAATAATAATAATAATACTCTTCAATAAGTCGAACACTTTCAGTGGACAATTGTTGAAGTTGTATAAATAGCAAAAGCCATGAAAGACAAAAACCTATGAAAGGACATTGACGATTACTATCTCTGAAACTTTATAAACATAAATATGCCCCTAACTATCAAATTATATAATGATTTCAATCGCCAACCTATTTGTCCAGGATGAACCAACAACAGGAATGGATCCTCAGTCACGCCGATTCTTGTGGAATTCTATAGTCAGCATCATTAAAGAAGGCAGAGCGGTGGTTTTGACATCTCACAGGTATTTCTATGTTTGTCTAGTAAATGTCCACTGCTCTTAGTGCTGAAAGGCAAAATAAACAGATGTTATACAAGTTTCTTTCAGTTGAAACTTCAGTTTTCTTGTCCTTTTATCAACACAGCATGGAAGAATGTGAAGCTCTTTGCACTCGTCTTGCCATAATGGTCAAAGGCAAGTTCAAATGTCTTGGCACCATACAACATCTGAAATATAAGTAAGTTTTTTTTGTTTGTGTAATTGTACTGATATTGAAATATTTTATATCACTGACTGTTGGGAATTATCAATAAAATATATATTAATATATATGTTGTGGCAACATTTTGTCGCTCTGATTTTTTCGAAGAAAATGATTGATAAGAGTTGGTTTTTTTTTATTAAAAAATGTTATTCATTTGGGTTTTAGCAAATAAGGCCCATAAACTAGAACAACACTGAATGAAGAAAGGAAGCGATTGGATGGAAAACTTATTTAGGAACTTAATATAAAGTAATAAAAGGAACGGTAGCACCAAAAAATTTAAGTTTAATGTACTGTTGTGTTGTGCTGGTACAACTGGTGTGTTTGCTTCAGATACTCTACAATACTTTATGTGAACAAGCTGCGTGACCATGGAGGCAGCCATTCAAAGCTGAAAAAGGATAAAAGGCACAGGATACACGGCAGATCACAGATAAAGCTCTGGAATATACAATGGGATTCTTCAGAACTTATCTGCGTATCCTGTGCTTGAATGGCTGCCCCATGGCTACACAACAGCTTGTTTGTATAAAATATAATAGTGTTTCTGAAGCAAACACCAATTTTACTAGCAGAGGGAACAGTACATTATATTATCATTCCATTAAGCTGGTAAATGAATAGCTAAGCAATGTAAGACTGACCCCCGATAATTAGGTATTTCAGTAGTGAAATGGTGTGTATTGATGTTTATGTTTGTGACATGACTTTGGCCATTAAGTTTTAAGCAAAAAAACAGGAGCACATTTCTGCTGCCTGATTAAATAGATGTTTTTTGATGAGAAGAGGAAGCATTAATGTACTAGTGAGGAAGCAAGAAAGCTTTAGGATAGGGATATATTAGTGATAGACAAAGACTGAAAGGTACCAATAGTGCACATATTGGAACATAGATGGAAAATGCAGACTTAGGGGCAGATGATTAAGGATTGAGTTGTTTTTTCCATGAAAATTCAAGTATTCAAGTTGTATTTTTTGGTCAAAATCACATTTTTAGGTAAAAAAAACCCTAAAATCGATCTTTAATATTTAAGATTCATTATACCTCAAGCCTGGAAATTGCTTGAATCCGAAAATACGAGTTTTTTTCTGAGGGCTTTGCCTGAAAACTTGAACGATTCAAGCAATTCGAGTTTCTTTTTGAGTTTTCGGGTTGCGGAACCCGATTTTCGCCAGTCGAGTTTATCCTTAAGTAAGATACCATTCATTTGAGTTAACACTCGACCTTTGATAAATCAGCCTCTTAATTAGCAAATGGGCAGAAAAGTGATTAATCCAAAAGCATATATGTATTATAGTGTAAGGACCTAGAAATAGAAGCTCACCAGCAGGTCCGGACTAAGAATTAAAATAGACCCTGGCATTTCAGATACTCAGAGGCCTAATCAGCCCATACAGAGGTCCAAACAGCCTCCACCAGCCCACTAAATACTGACTTTCTATGGCACCTTATAGCAGCCCCTCTGGCATTTGCAAGAACCCACAGATTGCCAGTCTGGGCCTGCTCCCCAGTACATATATGCCTCAGCAGGGTCGGACTGGGGGCCCAGGGCCCACCAGGACTAAAGTCTAGGGCCCCCCTCCGGCCCACCCCCCTTCTGCGATGCGTGATCAGTGTGCATGCGCTAATGGAGCCATGCGCATTGAGGGAATGGTGTCGCTCTGTGCCAAAAAAATATTTTCTTTTAAATAATCTGGATATCAGGAGTGGGGGTCTGGCCCACCAGGGGCCCATGAGGGTCGGGGCCCACCGGGCTAGTCTGACCCTGTGCCTCAGACCTATAGCTTGAGTAAGTATTATATACACAAAATATAGCAGGTACACTCAGATACCATAGTTGTGTATAGAATCTGCGAGTGTCTGCTGTGTTTGGGTGTATTATACAAATATGTCAGGTCAGGGCAGAGCAATCTGAATGTATCTAAAATGTATCTAAACAATTCACTTTCTGAGTCAACTGAAAAAAACGCTAACGGTTTTGATCAATTTCAGCCTGATTTAATACACAATTAGCATTAACAATTTCATCAACTTATCAAATGTGGAAAGTCATGTTTATAAAAAACATTTTTAATCTTTAGCATAATGGTGTATATATGATGGTGTATGTTTTGTTTGCAGGTTTGGAGACGGTTACATTGTGACCATGAAGGTGAGAGCCTCAAGGCCAGGTTTAGCCCCAGATCCAAGTCCTATAGAGAAATTTATTCAAACCAACTTCCCTGGCAGCGTGCAAAGGGAAAAACACTACAACATGTTACAGTACCAGATATCCTCTTCCTCACTGGCAAGGGTTTTCCAGCTTCTTATCTCCAATAAAGACAGCCTCAACATCGAGGAGTATTCCGTTTCACAGACTACTTTAGATCAGGTAAGTCCCTAACAGCATCATTGCTTTAACGTCACCCAAAATAATGAGCCTGACAAACAAAAGTGCCATAATGCTAAATATCATTATTATTATAAGAATACCACATTTTTTTGTTTTTGGAAAGTGGGATGAAACTGGCATAACTGGGAGAAACACACACATGCTTGGCAAGGATACGTCTGGTACTCTGGAACACAAAAATGATGCATATGTTTCACCAACGATTTACATTATTGCCAGTGGAAAACATTTGCAGGAGATTAGTGACTTTTGGAAGAGGAGATTTATTGCTGGCAACTAATCTCCTAGTGTGCCATAGACCTTAGAACTATGTGACATATCAGCTGCTCAAAGCAGAATATAATAGACAAAGTTAATAAAATAACACTATTTTTACTAAAGGTCTACGCGAGAAGATTAGTCACCCCAGCAACAAATCGCCCCTTCTTTTGGGTGACTAATCTCCCCGAACTGCTTCCCCCTGTCTTCCGCTGGCCAAAATGAAAATTGCCTACGGCAATTCCTTGTGAGGCAACTTCAGGCGATTTCAGAAAAGGAATCGGCGCATGTGAATTGTCGCAAACGATTTTCATTTTAGCCGGCGCAAGACAGGGGGAAGTGGTTTCGGGGAGATTAGGTGCCCAAAAAGAAGAGGAGATTTGTCGCTGGGGGGCGACTAATCTCCCCGAATCTCCTTGTGTAGACCTTCCCTTAAGGGCAGAGACACACGGGTAGATTCGGGGAGATTAGTTGCACAGCATCAAATCTCGTCTTCTTCGGGGCAGCTAATCTCCCTGAACTGCCTTCCCACTGTCTAGTCTGGAAATCGGCATAGGAATGGCATTCAGAGTGCTTCATTTTCTCCTTACGTTTCTTCATGAGGCAACTTTGGGTGACTTCGGAAAACAAAGTGCTCTGAGTGCCATCCCCCCCGGCGATTTTCATTGTATCTGGCAGGAAGGCAGTTCAGGGAGATTAGTCGCTCCGAAGAAGAGGAGATTTGTCGCTGGAAACTAATCTTCCCAAATCTGCCCTAAAAATACAAGGCTGATTTACTAATGAAAACCGTAGTGATTGATTCAATCCCATTCATTGTTTGACATAACTCTGGAATTTACTAGAAAAAATAAACCTAAAAATGTTTTGTCATTGCTCATAGCTTTCTATGGAATTTGATATCCCAACTGTTGATAATGAATCCTAAAGTCTTGTACAATAACAAATACCTGTTATAATGATTATTTATTGACTCAAACAAACTGCTAATTGATCTGATCTGCCAGATGGATCAGTTCAATCAAGGATAACATTTTTGGGGATCCTGTTGTTTAGTTATTTACACACGTGTCAATTGTAAACTTTAGTTGTGTTGTATAATTTATTTTTTATTCTGTGGATATAGTGTGATTGGATATGTTGTCAATACCCGTACCATTGTCTGGCTATCCTGTAGTCCTTAGGTTAGCCTATTGCTGCATTTCACACTGCCATTTAATACTGTTCATACTATCCATGTGTTTTCTCAATTGTGTGCCTTATAGGTATTCGTGAACTTTGCCAAACAGCAAACAGAAGATGAAGATATCAATTTGCATCCTCGAGCTGCAGGGGCCACACGTGATGTGAAAGTAGCACCTGCTCCACCATCAAAAACACCTGCACAATAAAGGGCAGGCACATACTCAACAGTAACATACTGTATATTTTCTAATAACAAAGTTGCTTGTTGAGCTGCAAAATGGTGATTCAAATATTCACCAGTAATCATAGTCCTGGCAGTCATCCGTAGTACACAGGAGAGCAACATGCACAAATGCAGTTACTGTGCTCTAATTATACAATGAGTAACCTTCAGCAGAATATTCATTTTTTATCACTCATACATTTTCGATTTAATATAAATGAATGTCAAATTTAAAAAAAAAAACAAGCTTATAAGCAAAATATTTCTATCTACAAAAAAAAAAGAACCAAATAGCAAATGGAAAAACTCACATATATCCATGCATAATTTCATAAAATGTTACAACCTACTGTATAATGCTTACTATAGTACCTGACCCTTCATTATTTATCTGTTTATTATAGAAATGCATTACTTATAATTTGTGCACAGTGCTGCTCTGCAATGCTAATGAAAGGTATAGGTTGGATTAAGATTTGGATGCTGCACGTCACACATTAGAATTTGTTGTTCATCATTTTTTATTTCTTCCTGACATTGGGATCACACTTAAGGGTCAAATTGAACATTCTAATTCAAATTTTCAAATTTTTTTTATGTTCAAAACTCTCAGATTTGAATTGTGGATAATCCCCAAACTCGAATTGAATTTTAATTCAAATTTCGAGATTTATTAAACCCTGGCCCTTTAAAAATTCAAATTTGACTAGTCTCCACCTTTAAAGGGCAAGGAAAGGCAAAGAAATAAAATCCCATTTTTACTTTCTTTAATGAAAAAGAAATCTATCTCCAATATACTTTAATTAAAAAATGTGTACCGTTTTTATAAGAAACCTGACTGTATGCAGTGAAATTCTCCCTTCATTTAGTGCTGTGGATAGGAATTTGCAGACAGTCCCTAACTTCTAGCACGGAAACAATCATAATTATAAACAGCAGAGGGAGCCCCTGCCTTACTTACCAGCCATGCAGAACTCAAGCAGCTTTGTTTTTTGATCATTTATGACGATCCCTAAGAAGCCCAAATCACACTGAGCATGTGCGAGTCTTGATACTGCAGAGATGCCTAACAAAGTTACAAGATGACAGCCCCCTGTGGCCAACTTTGAAAGCATAAATCATTTGTTTGATTAGGCTTGTGGTGCAGTTCATGTTTATGTTTAGTATACAAAATACAGCATTTCTAGCCTTATTCTATTTTACACTTTCCTTGTCCTTTAAGGAACAGTAACATAATTTTTTTTTAAAACAAAAATCTTTCTTTTTTACCAAAAATAAATGAAAAAAAAGAGATAAATCTTTAATAAGATTCTCTGCATGTGCTCCTCTTCTGAGATGGCGATATGGCGACGATCCATCGCGCAACTCTTGATTTCTACTCCCTATCTCCTATAGAAGGCAGGAAGGAAAAATCGAGTGCCGCATATCGCCATCTCAGAAGTGCATGCAGAGAATCTGTAAGTAATTTCTTATTAAAAACTTAGCGATTTTAAAGATTTATCTCTTTTTTCATTTATTTTCCTTAAAAAAGAAACACATTTAAAAATTTTTTTTTACTGTTCCTTTAAGTTCATGTATTAGTCAATGGTAGAGGTCCAGGAATCAATATGAAAGTTACTAGCCATCCTGACATTCAAGTTTTTTTCCGGAGAAAACACTCAATACGACTTTAGTCGAATTTGATTCGAGTTTTCGGCAATATTCGTTTGAGTTTTAGGTATTCTAGTTTTTATTGAATAACCCCCCACCCCAATCGAATTTCTGGTATATCTGAATTAGTTAAAAAAAA
This sequence comes from Xenopus borealis, assembly GCA_024363595.1. NCBI lineage: Eukaryota > Metazoa > Chordata > Amphibia > Anura > Pipidae > Xenopus > Xenopus borealis. Next base: position 97,456,393 of record CM044437.1, read on the forward strand.
ATTTAATTTTCAAATGAATTCAAAATGCCACCTTTGATAAATGTGCCTCCCAGTATAAGGTTCAGAAGTGAACTTCCATGTAAGGACATCCTGTTAGTCTGTGATACCTGAATACTATTACAATGCTTGTAGTCATCATTCTAAATAGAAATACCCATGATGGCAAATCTAGGGGCATCTCTCATTGGCTGTTCACCCCATAAAACAACAAAGCATCACAGTTATCACTGATGAAGTTTCACCACCTTAAGTTTAAGTTCTTTTTAATAATGCTTTCATAGAGATAGTTAACAGATTCTTCTGTTCCACAGGGGGACGTTTTATATTAAAGATATTAGCTGAAAAACATATTTTTAAATAAAACAGAGTTGCAGTGAGGGAACAATTAATAAATGCTGCCATACCAGAATCAATCCAAAACCAAAAACTATACTGTTTTAGATCCAGCAATGTCCCATCTTGCCTAAAGGCATGTACTTGGGATGGAGCTTTAGGACTACAGTGACTACTCTGCCCAGCTACTGTACGGCCCTATTATTTCCAGAGAAATTCGCGAATTGGCGAAAAATTAGCGAAAGGAGTCGCGCGTCGTTTTCGGCGCGCGTCGCGTCGTTTTCGGCGCGTCACGTCAAAAACGATGCGCGACTCGTTTTTGTCGGCGAATTTTTGTCGGCAAATTTTTCCTGCAGTCTCGCAAATTTATTCGCCAGCGGCGAATCGCAGGAATTCGCCGCGAATTCGCCCCTGGTGAATAAATTCGCCCATCACTAGTCCCTAATGTTTCATTTGTGTTCAGGCAAGAAATTAAATTCAGAACTGACCATTCTGATACTGACATAACCCTCTTATAACTAACATTCCTCAACTCCACTGGATTTCTACTCACTACTATCTGTAAAGAAATAAAAACCTTTTTCCAAATAACATGGGTGCACCGTTAAATACAAATCTCATTAATGCCCGTATTTGATAAAAAAATAAACCTGAATTGAACTCTAGAAAAATACTCTGAAAGACCTTTACGGAAAAGTCTTACTTTAGCTGATGGCTGATATTTCATGTCTTTATTTTGCCCGGCACATAAAAATAAAAGCTCTTCTGGTAAAATAATTTGTATGGCAATGTTATGCATTATACTTAGATCAATAAACAGAGAATGAAAACAACTGGTTAACAAATTCTTTATCCATGGTTTAAGAAGGGAGTTTTGTAAGAAGCCATAACAGAGATCAGATGGTGAGATTTTCTTTTTTTCAGGGAGGCTGCCAACCTTAAAAAGGGACAGGTTCAAGACAAACTGCAACAAACACAATAGCCTACTAGATTTACTAATTTAATTCTTTGATTTACAGTATGTTTACAGAAGAAAAAGAATGCAGCTACTGTATGTATATTTATAATGAATAATAAGGGTTTGTTTCAGGGCTTATACATTTAGGGGTCTATTTATTAAACCTCGATTTCTTTTTCTGGCCGGGAAAACTAATTTTTAGAGAATTTTTCTTTTTTCAATTTTTGGAGATTTCTTATACCCCAAAGCTGCTAAAATAAACCAGCTAAAACCTGGCGAGGTAATTTATCCTGAATAATAAGGGTTTGTTTCAGGGCTTATACATTTAGGGGTCTATTTATTAAATCTCAATTTTTTTCTGGTCGAGTTTTTAGAGGTAAGAAAAAATTTTTTTGGGGGTTAACCAGTTCCCCCATACATAATTGTACAGTGGGCTCATGTGTAGGGCATTATAATAACTCTATTGTTTTTATTAAGGTTCCCTGGACATGTGTAATTAACATTGTAAAGTAAATGTAATGTATTAGATGCACCATGTAACATAAAGACGTCCATTCAACTTTAAATTTCCCGTCCTATGCAAATGAACCTGAGCGCAAGACCTTTAGTGAATTTGTGCTACGCAGAAATGAACACTAGTGCATCTTCATTTTGAATTGCTCACATTGCAGAAGTAACGCTAGCGAAAATTTGCTGGTGCCCAGGATGAAACTCTGCATTTTAGTCAATTAGCGTTGTCTGAGTGAATTTTCGCCTGGCGAAATGTTGCGCTGGGTGTGAAGTGGGTGTCATACTCAACAAAAACTTGTATGATTTGAATTGTCCCACCATTTTGTCAAGACTTTTCCTGCACATACTTTAGGTAAATTCACTAAAGGGCGAATTTTTGCCAGCAAACGAACTGCCACACTTCAATACCACTTCTCCAGGTACAAATTCCCTACCACTACACTAATTCACAAAAATGCGAAGATGCATCTCTGTAGCCGAACACTGGCAAAGTTTTATACTGTAAATTGGCGATGTCCCTGCGGATGAGATTTCTGGCGAATTTTCATTAGCAACGGCCACTTCACCCTTTAGTAAAGCTGCCCCATGGATGGGACTTAGGTCAACCTTGTTTTAATAAGAAAATTAGATAGTTTTAGTGAATAACACCCTCCCTAAAAAGGGGAGATAGAAAGCACAGCCGGGGGAAGACAATGACCGATAAGCCAACAAATAGCCTTGGGAGAGTGAAAATTGAAGTGCTGTGCACGCTGAGAATGGAAGATGGTAAAGATCTAAAATATTGACTACACATAAAGCCAGCACTGAGCTGGGCCATGCAGGTCTGCACAGACCCCTAAGACTGACAAGTGAAAAGCAGGTATGATCAATAAAATAGAATATAGGACAAGTGGGTCCTGATTTCAAAAACACAAAGCGCGGAGTCCACCTACACATCGATACATGATCAAAAAAATGTAACCTTCTGAAACAATGGTAAGAAAGTAATATATTTATTTGTATATACAAGGGATTCTTAAATCTGACTAGTTCTCTATGTTTTGGGATATTTGGGAGGTTTACACTGTTTAAAAAGAAGAGGCCGCCCAGGAATCTTTATTGCTAGATACGCCCTTGGTACTTGCCCTGACATTTGGCTGTAAATGATACCAATGTGCTTCAGTTTATGCTGGACCATGAAAAACTCTGCCGTATAATATACAATCTGCCCTCAATTAAGGACAATATTAATAACTGTTAACTGCACAACGGAGAAAATGAGAAAAAATATTCTTTTATTATGTTATGTCTTTCTTTAAAATGCGCAGTAAAGTAAAAAGTTTAATCACCGACATACTGTATTGTGCAAATAGTTTGCTTTGTTGAGCCTGCTCAAGGTAATTGAAAGAGAACTTACAATAAAAAGGTAACATTTACCAGTGCTGTAAAATACAATTCAGTTTCCAATCACCTCTGTAATCAGGTTTCAAGACTCAGAATAAACCTCTGCATCCATGTAACACTCGTCACTTCTACAGTCTACATCACTTCTACATTCTGACTCCCTGAAAACGGGGGGGGCCATGTGTAAAAACAGCTCCTCCTAAATGGCTCATGTGATATTTTTGCTAAATGCCTTGAATTAAAGGTGAATGTACACTTCAATCACAATTTACTGCTTCATTTCAAAGCCATTGTGGTGGGGTAAAGAGTCAAAACTATGAAAACTGTTTCACCGTCTGCATATTTTTGGACCTGGCTGTATATACAGTATTTAATTCAAGGCCACAACATGATCATGTGTCCCTCAGTGTTCTCAAAGTAACATGTTGTTTTATTCTAACTACAATTACTGTGTGTGTGAAACCCTGAATTAAGCTTTGTGACTACAAAAGAAAATTGCAACTAACTTTGCCATTTTGCAATAACGTGGATTGAGAAGTAATAGGTGGAAGAGTCAAATGAGGACATTTTGCTCTATGTCTACTAATCAAATACATCAGTTAATTTCAGTTCCAGGCACAGACTTTTTGCAAGTAACATTAGCATTCTCTCTGGGAACTGTTTTCCAGAAACCTAAATAACTATTTCACACAACAGCATGTCTTCTTTCCATTAGCAGGTGCATTTTTCATAGCAAGAAGGGAATGATTGACATCCGCAGCCTGGGATAGTCCTTGAACTCTTTCACATATCTGTGATGTTTTTCTTTTGCCCAAATAGTCATCTGAATGAATCCAATCAGAGTAAAAAGTCCAACTGAAACAGAAAAGTAGACAACTTATGGGAATCTGATGCTGTGAAAGCTTAAATGGAAACTAAGCTTTGTTTTCATGAGCTCATTCAGTATAAAAGGTGCAAATACCCTAAAATCAAAACTAAACTGTAAATAAGGGGTACAACAAATCTAGGATTTGGATTCTGCCCTTTACAGCAGGATTCACATTTGGCGGACTCCAAATCCTTAAAATTATGTGACTTGTCATCACACAAACAAGGAAATCACTATTTTTCCCTGCACATGATTCTTTTTAAACTTCCCTGCCAATTTGGGTTTGGATTTGGTTTGGGATTCGGCAAATTCTTCATAAAAGATTCAGGATTCAGCCAAATCCCCAAATAGTGGATTTAATGTACACTAATAATGTAAGTGTACTAAATGAATTTGTTTTTTACTTAGACATATCTGATTCTTCAGAAAGGGAACCATGATACTAGAACAAACCATTCCCAAACCTCTTCTAGGCTCAAAATGTAATTTAACCTCTCCCTCACCTTGTTCCATTGTAAAGTTCTAGATTCTAGCTTGACGTATCCATGCTTTCCATAGTGAGTGTACAGATTCTCTGGAAAGCAGAGGGACTTCAAGTACCAGAATACATCACTTCACAACGGAACAAGGCAAGCGTCCCCTTCCACAGGAAAAGAATCCTGCACTACTGTATATTGTAATAAAAGTAGAGACTTACTAACACTTTGAAAGCTTGCATATTTTCATGTTCTTACTGGGTCAGTCTGTAGCCCAGGTTAGGGTTTCTGAATTTTGGGGGTAGATGATTAATAGACTCTGTTGTGAAGGTCTGAACACAGATGATGAAGCCACATCCTTAGATCATGTTACATGCAAAGAAGAATTCATACCTGGGACACACTGGGTCATGACTGTGAAACTGATCCAGCTTCCAACCTAAACACATATACACAATCTGGTTACCTAACAAGAAATGTGAAGGTATTATAACAAGCATGATAGCAGACAGTAACTGCATAATTATTAAGTTATACAGAGACATGTATGAAAGAACTTACCTCTAAAGTTCCCAGACTGGCTCAGCTGTCTCTAAATACTGCATTTAAATGCAACCTTGACAGGGCCGGCATAAAAAATCATGGGGCCCCAGACGACAAAATTTCCTTGGCCCCCTGGGCCGTGCCGACCCCAGCACAAGCCCCACCCACTGGTCCACCCACCCCACAGTAAAAAAAACAAACATTGGTGGCTAGGGTCCCTCACATGTTAATAAAAAAGAACATTGATGGTTAGGGCCCCCCATACAGTAATAAAAAATAATAACACTGGTGGTCAGGGCACCCCATAAAATTAATATTGGTGGTCTGGGCCCCCCATAAAAAAAAACATTGGTGGCATCTTCCGTTTAGTAACAGAAACCTCTTCCCTTATTCACAGTCACAGAGTTTTAATTCCCGGTCAAGATTGGATGAGCTGAAGGAGAAAGCTATCCAATGCCTGAAGCAGCTCAACCCTGTGACCAATCAGAGACTGGACAAAATGCAGTCATCTGTGCTCTCCCTTCCGAAGTCGGCAGATCTGTG
>CM044437.1:97466895-97477048 GCA_024363595.1 Xenopus borealis
ACTTTTCCCACTTGCAGCTTTTTGTTCCCATTCATTTCTATGGATATAAATTCTGTGTTATATAATTCTTAGGGACAAAAAAGTGCAGTACTTGGTTTTATTGGTCTCACAGCATGTTTCAGGTTATAGAAAACCTCTTTCCACTTGAGAAAGATTCTATGTGATCCTAAACATGTCATCAGACCAATATAATACTAAGCAGCAAAGTACTGCAGTTTGTGTTGACCTGTCATATTTCTGCTTTCAAGTCATTATTTTGGTCTAATACAGTGAGACTTTAAGGCTGAGCATTTATATAATATTTGGAATGAATTAGAGAACTGGTTTGAGCAAAAATTCTGGAAATTCTGGTGCTGCTCTGAGACTTAGGCTTATAATGCACGATTGATTACAACTCTGTTTTTTAAAACATTCCAACAATACCACTAAACGACGGGTTCTTGTGTACCTCATATGTGTAGTTAGGGCAGGATACAAAGAAAAATAGCCACGTAAAAGGATTTCTTGTTGGGAAAGGAATTCTCCGGGATCTTGAGCCTAGAAAATAGCCAAGATATAATGTGGTTTCATCTCAAACTCTACAATCATGTTCATCTATAAATAAATGTGTTTTCATACATTTCACTCAGCTGAAACACAAAACGTAGCAAGTGTCCTGAGCCTAAACCATGAAACTTGAGGACCACTGGTCTACTGCTCTATTTTCTTTCCAGACTAGTTTTGTTATGTTGCTAAATAAAAGCCATTATATATCAATGAGATCTACTATTCTTAGTGTTGGAATTCCTATCTTATGTAGTGCTATAATTTCTGAGTATTGCTTCATCACAATTTGAAAATTCTTTTTCATCTCTTAAGGCACAGCTCACAGGACATTTCTCATTTTTAAGTTTTGCTTGAGCCCAAAGGTTTATTGAGACTGCTCTACAGTCTGAGCAAATGTGGAGAATGATATCTATTTAGTCACATACTCTCGCCTAGTTGAATCCTGACAGAGAGCAATAAGGGGAACTTAATGATGTATTGGGTGTTGAAACTAACATTACTGATTGCAGGACTAGGATTAAAAATTACAATTGTAATTACAAATTAATTTTCTCATTTAAAAGGCATGACAAATTTAAAATAGAATTTTAAATAGAATAGTAGTAACCCTATTAGGTTGTTTAGCCTTGTTCATGTAGCTCATTTTGAAGAAATTTGTATATTGCCTTTTTTTAATGTAAACAGACAATGCTCAGCGATTATGTTATTAGAAAAGTAAATTACTTACCATCTTGCCTTAGATTACTGAGTGCCACGTGGATAGAGAAATTACCGGTTTCACATATCTGACAGAAAAAATGATTGAGGCATTTAAAGGGATTCTGGCATGTTTTTTATGGTGTTTTTACTTCTAAATTACACTGTTTACATTACAAATAATTCACTCTACAACATAGAATTGTATCCCTGAACCAACAAATGTATTTTTTAGTTGTAATATTGGTGTGTAGGAAGCCATTTCAGTTAATTTTGGCTGGTCACGTTGTTTCACATCCTCAATGTAAATGAAGGAGTCATGGTAAGACTTGAGTGTTTTAATATTGAGTGCTACTCTATATTTTTAGCAATGCAGGTATCAGTGAAGTTTATCAGAGCACAAGTCACATGACTGGGGGCACCTTGAAAAATGACATGTCTTGTCCCATGTCAGATTTCAAAATTAAATATAAAAATAATTGCTCTTTTGCTCTTGCTGTATTCTGCTGGAACAGCACTATTAACTGATGCATTTTGAAAAAAAAATGTTTGCCATTATACAGTTCCTTTAAAATAAAATACAAGTGCAGTATTTAGAAATGCCTATTAAGGTACATACAAATTAGATTCTCTTTAGATGCATTTATAGGTTTCTGAGGAATAAAAACCTGATAAAATGTATTTTTAGATATAGAAACTTGATAATGCCATGAGACATATTTAAAATATCCAACATCAAAGGGAGGCTAAAATCTCTTAGAAGGAAAGGGACAATACTCTGGCTTCCTGTTAGTGATGTGAGGGTTAGGTCAAACCCCATGTGTTTCCCCACAGGTTGAGTGGGTTCGGGCCAATATCCACACAGTTTTGCAGGCAGGTATTAATGGGAACATAATTCCTGCTCAGATGAAAATTGCTGCATGATGTAACGTCAAATACTCATAATAATATACAATGAAAGTCTGCAGTACTGCTGCACCTTAACTGATCACCCTCCCTCATTTAAAACCAAATGACTTCAACCAGATGATGGCTTTTCCACTGGTGTACTGTACAAAGGAATAATTGTTAAAACATATATTTGAGACAGATGCTGCTATATTTTATATTTGACTGAGCATAATACAGTCACATCAAATTCTTGGAATTCTTTGAAATACAAATGCATAAACATCTTATTATAATACAGGCAAAAATAAATTTCATGTTGATGATGATGCCACTTTGAGCAGCACAAACGCACGTCTGGTAAAGATTTTGTGCTCAGAAGATATAAAAGTAGGGATGCACCGAATCCAAGATTCTGTTCGGGATTCAGCCTTTTTCAGCAGGATTCAGATTAGTCCGAATCCTTCGCCTGGCCGAACAGAATCCGAAATCACGTGACTTTTTGGTAAAAAATGTTTTCCCCTTCCCACTCTTAATTTGCATATGCAAATTAGGGTTCGGATTCGGTTCGGTAATCGGCCAAATCTTTCGGGAAGGATTCGCGGGTTTGGCCGAATCCAAAATAGTGGATTCGGTGCATCCTTATATAAAAGAGAATCAGTTAACCTACCAGAAACATGATCATTGCCAGGCTTATTTGCTTTTTTCCATATGCTGTAACAACAAGAATAAAACTGTTATTCACTTTTGGGAAAATAAAATGGAAGCTACAAATGCAAAAAGATTTTGTTGCACTTACAAGGTGGTGTATATAGAGGGTGATTTATATAATATGCAAGCCAGGCCGCAAAGCCCCAGTAATAGAAGCAGTTCTACAACACAAAACAACATATTACATTATTTTTTAAATAACTTATAACTTGCAAAGACATCTGCTTCTGTTTGACAAACCACATGGAGGTGTTATGTCCCCAGCATGAAATCGCTTTGAGCATGAGCAACAAAACACCGAACATTACTTTTGCACAATCATTGTCAAACGCTGCACCGAAACCAGCTGAATAGTGTAACTGTGCAATAATGCTTTCTTCTGCAACTTCCCGAGATTACACAATTCAGCTTGTTTCAACATGGCAATTTTTACAATGGAAAGGCATTTTGGTTTCAGATTGCACCTCAGATACACATACTTATTGGTTAATTTAAAAGAAAAATACAAAGGAGGACATTACCAACTAGAATGACATTAACACATTGGATGAGTTCTCGGAAGATGGAATTTTGGATGAAACAGATAATGAAGGAGCTGGCTGGCTTACTTTTTAAAGAGTAATAATAAAACTAAATCCATGCTGGATAACAGCATGAAAGAAAATAGTGCATCTCAGTTACTTGTAAATCTAATTGGAGCCTCTTTGTACACTCGGGGGCAAATTTAAAAAATTCACGTGAATTGATTGAAGCTTGATCGAATACCGATCGTACGATTTTTTTCGGAGGATCGAATATGCAATTTTGGCCACTTTGATCATCGAATACCGAAAATTCGAATGATCGGATATTCGATAATTGAAGGACTTTAACTTTAAAATTTATTCGAATGCCTACTTCGCCAGATTGAACCTAACGAATACCAATAGAAGCCTATGGGAATCCCCCCATAGGCTTCTTTTGCAAGCACCTGCTCGAATACCATTCGTATGATCGAACACCTCGATCGTTAGAATCGTACTCATTTTTCGGAGGATCGAAGGAAAAAGTACGTTTTTTTTCGTGAAATCGAACGATCGGTATTCGAGATTCATCGAGAAATCGAATATCGAGGAGAAAATAGCCTAAAACTATTCGATAAGCATTCGATAGTCGAATGCTGATTGAATATCGAATAGATTTGAGGGATTTTTGGGTGAATTTTAGTAAATTTGCCCATCAGTGTAACTTCATTGTATGCAACACCCTTCTGTGTGTGTCTATATGCAGCTATAAATAACCTGTCACTGTGCAACAAGTTTCATATAATGAAAGACACTGGAACTGAAATATATTGTATATTATAGAACTGTGGAACATATTGGTGCTGTTGGTTGGTGGTATAAATACTGTATGTTAGAAAATATGATTGTATGAATCCACCAATTTGCATCTTGAAATTCTCCAACTGTCTGTGCCTACTTCTTTTCTAACTCAACTTTGAATGATACTGAACTATATCCCTGGACAAACAACCACCCAGTCCAACAGTCAATGTCTGGTTTTAACCAATATGAAAATGTACATTTTTGAAGCAGTCGCTTTAAAATAATGATCTTTGTAATATCTAAAGCAGATGCTTTGCTTGACTCTAAATGGCATTTTCTGAAATGCTACAATATAGCCAAATGGCATAAAGCATTTCATCGCATTCCCCCTTTTCATCCAGTCAGAACTTTAGTCATTATTAAAGAATGAGCTATTTCTTCAACATGAGAGTATAATGTGAATACAATTATGACATTGTTGTCCGGTTAGGACATATGCAATAAATAAGTCTAAATGTTCATCGAGTTGCATGAAGATGTTAATTTTATTTCGTTGCAGGGTGATCCAACCCTGCTGCCTAAATACATAGTAACATAAGGTGAAAAGGGACATTTGTTCATCAAGTTTAACCTTTCATGTGTAAGTGACCTAAGGTATCCAAAGGTACTCAGACTCGTTCATTTTATAATAAAATACAGCACTTGCCAGAGTGGGTTATATATTAAAGTAAAACAAATGGGATGTTTATTCTATAAGTCTTTAGATTAGTGTTTATCGCTTAATCAAAAAAGTCTTAAGCTGATTTACCAGTAAAGTATATTTAATCCTAACCCCATTCTTTTTCCAATTCAATCAACAAATTATAAATGCTAGAGAAAGAAAAAACACACAAACTGCTCTGTGCCTTTTTTTCACATGAAAAATTCTGCAAATAAAATCAAGAAATGTTTTAAGATTCTGATAAATATTCCATTAAATTTAAATGTTATTTTATTCTGTGAGTTGTCACTTGGGACGCCTTATCTACACTCCAGTTGGGGGAAATGTTTTAAAAAATTTTTTTTAAATGCCCCTGGTGAGAGTTATGACATGTTAAGACACTGAGCAAAGTGCTACAGATCTTCGTTGTTATGAGCATGCGTGTGAAAAAACATGGCTGCTCGCACTGGGAGCTTCCACCTAATGGCATAGCGCTTGTCACAAACCAGAGTTTGGGCTCTATTAAACTGTGCCTCTGGTGGGGAAACTATTTATTTCAAGATAGGTGCCCTTTAAACCAGGATTATCGTTACTAATTGCTGCTAATAATCACACTTACCTGTCACTTGCCTGTAAATGTGCTAGTAGTAGTAAACCTACTGATCAGCTGCTAAACCACTGGCACTTAAGCTGTCACCTTGAATCTGGGCTTGGTGTTTTTACTGTGGGTCTAGCCACTGTGGCTTAATAATAAAAATAACTGCCAATATATGAGCTAATGTTTCCTTCTGTAAACAGTGACCTTCAGCATGTAAATGGGATGATTACCTTAACAATACTTCTTAGTGGCATAGTTCCATGGGAAAATCGATGAACAAAAATTGTTTCAATCAATCGTTTAATGTAGTGAAAAGAATGACAGCAGCATGCCAAGCTGGAGACAAAATAAACACAGAAGAATCACATAAGACTTGAATTGGTTGTTTTTAATGGATTGTTTTACAATTTAATGAACTTACTGAACTACTGAATGTGGACTGGAAGTAAATGCCTTGGCCAAGCCATAGAAAAAAGGCATTCTGAAGTAAAACAAAAAATATACAAAAAGTGGGCCTGCATATTCCGTCAGAAAAACCTGCAAATAAAAAGAAAGGCACACATAGTTTAATAGACCACAATATGGGATTATAGGCACATGCATGTGTATGAAAATAGCTAGGTGGGTATGCATACATCCACTTGAATGTCTCCTGTCCTGAGACCTACATACAAGACTGTGCTTATTCTAGCATTTAGAAAAAAAAGCTGAAAGAATATGGTAGTAAAATCAATTGTGAATAAGCTTTGTTTATGCCTAGATGTGGCATTTTAAGGGTATTTTACATTGTACAATATTATATAAAAGACACAGCCTTTATTTAAACAGAGAGAGAGCATAGTTAATGTTTCTAATGAGCGGTAGGCATAAAAAATAACTAATCCATCCCATCCCGTATGTTATATTTTACATGTTCCACCACCGCTACTACTGCCAGTATGAAAGGGCACAGTTGTCTACAATGCAATATTATGGAAATATGTAAATCCCTATCGTGTTATGTGGACACATATATATCGCTAGTATTACCATAGTCCACCCAATCTGAGGGCCCAGATCCTTAAAATATAATGTAGCAGTTGTGCCAACTGGGAGGTCCTGCAGGATTTCTTCATCCTTTAAAGATCTGCCTTCTGGAATGCAAACAGAAATAAGGGCATTCAATTTTACCCAGATACAGATCTAAAAATGCAGCATGTGCAACACTTTGCTAAAAGTATTAATGGGGCCAACCAAAACCCATTGGATGTGTGAGTAAGGTGCAATTTACTGCCAGTAGAAGAACTTCCAAACAAACTGTAGGAGATCATCAACTAACAGTACCTTCTGTCTCATTTTCTACCCTACTACCGGATTTTGATATCACAATGAGCAGATGATGGCGGTTCATTTTAAAGGAAAAGGCATATCATGTAGGAGGCCAAAGGAATTACCCATACAGATTTCTTATTACGGTGCCCTTCCACAAGAAAACATGCAAGTGGACACAAGCGGTAACCCTCTAGTTACCCAACAGGGCTTCCTTATTCAGGGTAATGTGTTTTGCATTGTGCTGGATGCAGTTTCAAAACTGCAACTGGCACAAGGGTATAGAGAACAGCTGTTCTGAAGAAGGACGAGACATAAGCATGTTAATAAGCACAATTGTGCTTAATCGATTTTGTTGTGGGCTCTAGCATCTCTTGTGTGTTGAGACATGAATAGTGTAGCTTAGGTAATGTCAGCTGAGCTGGAGTATTAGAGTGTGAACAGAATTAGGGGCATTAAAATCCAATGAATAATGCTGTTTTTTTGTGGAATATCATATTTAACCGTATCAACATTCAGTATTGCAGGAAAAGCAGAGTTACAAAGAGACAAGTAAAATTCCCATAATAATTATCAGACATACTGGGGTCCATCCGGATGGACTGTCTTGCTGGATACCACTGGGGATCTACAAGAGAAAAACACAGTTTCTTGCAAATATTTTCACATTGTATATATTGTCCAAAAGATAGCAATTCAGTTATATACACCTATAATACACAAAGTCACAACCAACAAGGATATAAAAAGTCACTTTGGAATTGAACAAGTGCATAAAAATGGCTTCTAATATCCTGATATGTTACAATAGGTGGGATATTGGAAATATAGGAATATTTTGTTCCATTGCTTTAAAAGCTATCATACATCTCTCCTATATCTGTCTTATAACTGATTTTCATAAACTAGCCACAGAATAAATCCTTCTCTGTCAGCTTCTACTGTCTGTAAGAATAATAGTGATGGAATTAATTTAAAAAACAAAATATTTCCCTAACTTTTTAGTTTGGGGGGGATAATAATTTTCATATTTTTTAAAGTTCTATTCCCTTCTGTACTTGCACAAGGAAACACAACCAAAACAAACTGCACAGCAGTTAAAAATATGCCACCTGCTATAGAAAATTAATTATGAAGAATAAGAGGATACAATAGAAATTTTTAAAAATCAACCTTATGATGATTCCAAACATTTATAGCAAGCTGTGCTTCTGACTTTTCATAAAACATTTAAGCTGAGAGATGAACAAGTGCATGTTGCCAAGGCATCATAGTTTTATGTGTTAATGGGAAGGTTGACGCTGTATATTTTGTCACTGCCGTGCTGTACTAGTGAAAAGTAACTTGAATATTTCAAAAACGTCATAGAATTTTTAATTGAGTTTATTTAGAAAGTATTTTTCCCCTGAGATTAAGCTTGCATTACATTTAAATTGTCACAAATCTAAAGGGGAACTAATGCAATGATCATTTAAAGGATAATTTAATATATGTTTCATCCCCTTCTCAGCATCTGTCTTAATTCTCTCTTCATGCAGGAGACAGGAATCTAATTTTGAATGACAGTTAGTCTAACACAGACTTTGGGGGGACCAGTTTTGCCTAGAAGATATATTAGATCTCAATTTTGCCAGAAATATTGGTGCAAATTCACTAAAGCGCAAAGCGTATAAAGCTAGCGGTAATTCGCCAGCGTGATGTCAATTCGCAACTTCCCTGATTCACTAACAGTGTCCCTGGTGAAAATTCGCTAACGAAGGAGATGGATTTGCGCAACTTTGCACCCTTACGCCAGGCGAAGTTGCACACTGACGAAGGGACGTAACTACGCTAATTCACTAAGATGAACATTTTTGTGAATGTTAACTCTTACGTTAGACGTTACTTCTGGTGAAGTTCAATACAATAGATAGGAGTTTGAAAAAAAAAACTTTAAATATTTTCTAACTCCCAAAAAACGTTGGCGTCTTTTACCTTTTGTTGGGTGCGAAAAATTTTTTAAGGTTACCCTCCTTCCCCCCCTACATTTCCTAACATATGGCAACTCAACTATACAGGGGGCACATGTTTAGGGCAATAGGACAACTTTATTTTATTTATTAAAGGTTTCCTGGGCTTGTGTAGTGTAATGTAGTGGCTGTAACATATACTTCTATTATACGCTTAAGTTTGTGCCGTATGCAAATTAGGCATCGCTAGTGTAAATGCGCTTTGCCTGGCAAAGTAATGGTAGCGCTACTTCGCTACTGTTCGCCGCCCTGAGTGCAAATTTGCATCTTAGTGAATTTGCGTAGCGCTGGCATTTTCGTGCTTTAGTGAATTTGCCCCATTGTCTCTCTACATGTAGAATTTGTGCCAAAGTCAGTTATTTTGTTTATGCTGGAGTCAGTTATATGAGTGAGCTTTAATACATCTGCTAGGAAGGGGAGCCCCCTAAAAGATTTATATTTGATCCAAATGTCAATCAAAATCTGACAAGACAGAATGAAGAGAAACACATGCTGAGCGTGATAGTGAAGATAATCATGACTATTTTCAGAAACAGTAAAGAATTTTTAAATGTATAATTTATTATTAAGTATGATGGCGTACATATTACATTTTCATTTCTGTGATAGTTCCCTTTTTATAAGGATTCAACTGTAGTTGAAGATCAGAATTGAATGCTATGAATAAGCAGGTCCTGTAAACTAGATTTCTGCAATTAAAATTGCAGACAACAGATCTGGCTGGTACATACAACAGTAACCAGTTAAAATCCAAGTGTAAAATGTAAGTCAGTCAAGCAAGGCATACAATTTGCCTTTGAATGGCTTTCCAGCTGATGTTAGACAAATGTTTACATGTTCACACAAAAGGAGCACATCGTGCAGATAATAATGTAGAATACATCAAAAGTTTAGCTATGCTCTAGGTTTCAATTATGTGTACTGCTTTAACTGTTCACCTTTTTTTTTATTTTGTTATTTGAAAATGTATAACCAAATGCCAAGAAATGAATTGTACAATAAACAACAGTTGACATTTGTGGATGACAAGTATACAGAAGAAAAAAAAATTCCTTTGTACAAGACAATATCATTCTAAGTTATGGTACATCAGTATATAGAGTATGCCTTATCACATAACATCAAATGAAATATACAATAAACGTTGAACTGTTTCTCAGTGGGGGGGGGAAGCTAAGGGGGGGGCGGGCTTAATTAAGGAATAAAGAGGTGTTACTGGTTATTCTTATACGTTCTGAACTAACAGAGCTGGAAGGTGCTCAGATAACCATGGGGTCCATATCTTCTCAAATTTATTTGGGCATCCTCTGCTAATGTACGTTAACTGATATAGAGGGTCTATCCATTGCCTCTTTCTGGGAGGTCGTTCTGATTTCCAGTTAAGTGCTAT
>CM044437.1:97491061-97504713 GCA_024363595.1 Xenopus borealis
TACTTGTGTGCTTGTTTGTGCACTTCAACACATAACAGATGCAACTGCATTGAAAAATTTCTGTCCTAATGCTGCCACTTCCAGTGCTCACCATTGATGCATGCATCTGATGTTTTAGATGCAAGTATGCTGCAGTGATTGCCACAGGCCACTTTGAGAACCATGGAGCTGCCCCCATCTTCAGAGGTCGTTCTAGCTCGAGGGTCATCAAGTGCACTGCTCTCAATTCGGAACTGAAGGCAGGCCAGACAGAGTAGTGCAACTGAATGGAAGTGCGATGATCACCTTTGGACAAAACTATTTGGATTCCACACGTAAATATGCTTAACTGCAACTATGTAAATAACCCCTAAAATCTATAAGGAAATCCAGCAATAAGTGTATCTCTGCTCTAAATCCAAGCTGGAATTACCTCTGATGAGAGTGCAACACTGATAATCTAGGCTTGGAAAGTATCACTTTGGAAAGAATTTGTCCAGGGTGTTAAGTGCAAGTAAAACCACCCTAACCTGTATCAGTGTTCTAATCCTTTAGTCATGGGATATGAGGAATGTCTCACTAGACACTGTAGAAGAGGATGTTAATATGTTAGAGTTACTCTCCTCTCAGTGGAAGGAAGGATAATATATGAAACTGTAGGTGTGTGTGGCTTATTGAAGCATTACTTTTTTATCTCTATGATAATGTTTAAGTCTGCAATAAGGAATGTCGGTTTACAAGGGCAGAGTTACAAATGTTCTCATACTAAATATTAACCTTGTCTGACATCTCTGGATCACAGTGTGCTTTTGTCCTTTTTCAGCATTTTCTGGAGAAATGCACATTCTCTGCTTAATTGCAACATTTCTTGCCAGCAGGGCTTTTACCATATTGCAGCTAATCAACTCAATTGAGTGGGCAATTGACTGCTGAGTCTAAATACTTGAATGGTTAACTATAAGTGAAAATGAGGGGTGGCACAACTGTCTGTTACATACAACTCCCAGCATTCCTCTACAACCAGTAGCAGAAGGGATTGATGGGACTTGTAGTCCCCAAAAGCTGGAGGAATACAGCTTGGGCACCACTAATTAATATAATAGTAATAAGAGAACTAATAATTTAGTTTTTGATGTTTCAGGCATATTACACTGGCATTTCTGTCAGATGAAATGCCAGTGTTATTATTATTCTTTATTGATGTATTCTATTTATATATGCTATTTATATATTGCCACAACACATCATTCACATCAGTCCCTGTGCCAGTGAAGCTTACATTCTAAGGTACCTATTACATTCAACACACCCTAAGCCCAAATTAATTTTTCGTTATTACTTGCAAACTTGCAGCTTATCCCACACCCTCTATTCACACGTGTCCTATTACTTCTGTTACCAAGAGATCTTCTTTTCTGTGTTTAGAAGGTACTGTAAGCAGGAGCGCCATGGGAAATAGGGGGCCTTAAATGGAGAAAAACTAAGGGGGTGAGGCTTATGTGAGAGAGGTCAGGGTTTATGTTTGTTTTGGCCAAAATTAATTGAGTAGATCAGGGATTTGTCTGTGCATGTGTGGACCATTGTTTTGCACTGGAGCCTTATTTTACTTGTTGCCAGCTGACTAGTGAGCTGATAATTTGGACCTTCTATATCTCCCTCCTTAGGTGCCAAGATCCAGGTAAAATCCACTGTATCCTCATTGTAGCTGCCACAATTGAATTCTAGATTTGGCTGCACCCGAAAAACTGCAGACTGATGACATCCCCAGTAATAACACAGAATGATAACAGTCAGCACTCTCAGAATGAAAGAAGTCACCTTGCTGCCCTATGTAATACTCACAGAGTGACTAACTGCTCAGCTCTCCAAGAACTTCCACCGTAGCCAAAGTCCTCCGTTCACTGCCAGATTTCCATTTATTCCAAGACAGAGCTACAGACGTTTTCCCTTGTGTCACAGTGGAAGGCTTCATTTCTAATGCATGCCCCCCCCCCCCCCCCCCCCCCCCCCCCCCCCCCCCCCAGTGTTCCCGGCAGCACAGGGCATTCATTAAATAAAAAGTACCAACTGCACTGAATACATGTAAACACTCCCCAGGACATTCCTCTACTGAAAAGCTTGCAATCTACGTACCATGGTGACTGGGAATCACTGACTGGACCAGCAGCACTAAACTCCTGATGAAAGTAGACCTGCTTGAGGTTCCTTGTAGTAAGAAAAGTGTGATTCACTGAAACAAATACTCAGTGCACTTCAGTATACTTCTTATATTGCATGCTCCTCCTTTCCATAGATAAGCTCTTTTCCTCACACACTGATAAAGAGTAGTGAACAGGAAGTGAAAGTGCTGTATAATAATACTGTCACTCTCCGGCATCTGCACTCACCTCAAAGAAACTGATCCTGCTGCTCATGGCCGCTCTGCAGGGATCTCTGCGGGGGACTCCTCTCCAGCAAGCCATGCACATAGCCAGTTCGGGGTAATACCGGATCGAAGCCCGACAAGCGCGCAGCCAATCCGGGCAGCGCTAGAGTGTGAGGGGATGCGCGGAGTGATATTGCTTAGTGCTGGGTCTCCTGCTCAAAGTGACGAGCAGCATCAGCATCAGCGCCGCACTGCTCTCCTCATCCTGAGAGACCACGGTTTAGCTTAGCAGAGCAGGGCTGGGAAACCAGCCAACACCACAGGGAACACCCGGAAGCGTTGGAAAACTGAGAGTGTATGGTGAGTGAAACAAGTTTATATAGGACCTACACATCCCCTTGTTTAAAGCCCATGCTCATCTGTAACTTTAGCAAGATGTGCAGAGTGATATTCTAATACAATTTCAGTGACACCAGTCTGAAAGCTAGATTAGAGTCAGCAAATAATTAAGACACTATAAAAGAAAACACAACGACCAATTGTCAAGTTGCTAGAAATAGGACATTCTTTGAACAACCCCCCTATAAAGGAGTGTTCACCGTTAGAGATAACTTTTAGTATGATGTAGAGAGTGATATTCTGAGACAATTGGCAATTGGTTTAAATTTTTTTTTATTTGTGGTTTTTGAGTTATTGAGCATATTATTTAGCAGCTCTCCAGTTGTAATTTCAGCCATTTGGTTGCTAGGGTTCAAATTACCCTAGCTACCATTCATTCATTTGAATAAGAGCGTGGAATATGAATAGGAGAGGGCCTGAATAGAATAATAGAGATGTTATAATAAAAATTAGTAGTAACAATACACCTGTAATGATAATTTTTTTTTTATTATTGAAGGTGTTTGAGTTATTTAGCTTTTTATTCAGCAGCTCTTCAACTTGCATCTTAACCAATCTGGTAACTAGGGTCCAAATGACCTTAGCAACCCTGCATTGATTTGAATAAGAAACTAGAATATCAATAGGAGAGGGCCTGAATAGAAGGCTCAGTAATAAAAAGTAATAAAATAATACGTTTTTCAAAGTCGCTCGAAATTGCCTCACGAGGCAATTTTGAGCGACTTTTAAAAACGCGTCGCCGCCTGTGAATAGGCGCAGGTGACTTTAGCTCTAGCAGGTGCCAGATACCTGCAAGCCATTTAGGGAGATTAGTCGCCTCAAAGACGCAGCGATTAGTCGCCAGGCAACTAATCTCCCCAAATCTTCTCGTCTGGCTTAAGCCTTAAAGAACAAGTAAACGTTTTTTTTTTCTATCTCTAAATTTGCTCTAAACAGCCCCTCAAATTAATGTACCTTAGTCCCTGCTGCAATTCTGCTCTGGTTTCTGTGTTATCAGCAGCTTGTTTCACCTTCTTCCTGGTGCAGAGTGAAGCCCAGCCCCTTAGCTTACTGAGCTGACCTTATCTTTTGGACTAGTCCAGGATATCATTTGCATACTATGACATAGCAGAGAGCAGTGTGTGTAGCAGCTTTTGCTTGGGGAAACTAGCTTACTAATGCACACACTGGCTCCCTCTTCCTCTCTATTGTGGAACAGCAGCAAATGGACTGCTCAGTAAACTAAGGGGCTGGGCTTCACTCTGCACCAGGAAAAAGGTGAAACAAGCTGCTGATAACACAGAAACCAGAGCAGACTTGCAGCAGGGACTAAGGTACATTAATCTGGGGGGCTGTTTAGAGCAAATTTACAGAAAGAAAAAGAAAAACATTTACTTTTCCTTTAAAGAGATACTGGCATATCAATATGTCTTTGCAATCCCAAATAAAATGTTCAGATCATACAGATATACAGGGCAACTAACAGAGATACACAGGTACCGTTTACAAATTTAACTAAAAGTGGCAGGGTCCAGATGCAGAATGTGCACCCAAGCCCCTTGCCAGGCCCCCTCCCTTCCACACTCACACTTTCCAGGTGAGGCACACATGAAAAATCAGCCTGCAATATGCATTTATTGCAGCTTCAGAGAGCCTCCTGCAACCCTTTAATAAGTCCACTGCCAGTTTAGGTTAGGATGTAAAGAAATAGAGAACGTATATTTCCTGTGCCCCCAATGGCTCTAAGCCCCCCCCAACACATACACGGCTGTATTTTGGTCCAGTGCTGCCTACAAAAAAACAGGTTGTGTGCTAGTTGGACCTCCCTGAATACAAATTTTTTCATAATTGTATATCTGTGACCCAATAGCAGGTACATGGTTCAGTTTTTCCACTTTACATGCAAATAGTTTACTTTGAATCTGATCAATGGCCCTGTGTGCATTGCAAGACAAACGTGTGACTGTCATTTACTGCCCAAAAAAGGATCGTACTCTGTAATAATAACATTTTACAAAAATAAAATGCCAATGTTTATGGATGAGGTTGGACCATTAAAACTGAAATGTAAATTTAACTTCTGCTAAACTAAGCTATTAAGGCTGACTGTCACCTCTTAGTAATACTGAGGCTGGCAGATAAATGTGACAAACAACAGACGCACATTCCCACGGTCCACTTCACAATTTGGGTGGCATGCTGTGATTAAATAACTGCCGCAAAGCAGGTTTGGCTTATATAAGCAGCAACTACCCTTTACCATTAAGGGTAGGGACAGACAGGGAGATTCGGGGAGATTTTGTCGCCTGGCGTTTTTAGCAGGCGACAATCTCCCCGAGTTTCCTTCTCCCTGTCTGCCGATCGTAAAAGGGACAAAGCGCCAGCGCCTGTGCAGACGCGGCGCGGCGATTTCCGGAATCGCCCGAAGATACCTCTTGAGGAAACTCAACGCCAGGCGACAGAATCTCCCTGTCTGTCCCTACCCTAAATAAAAAATGTCAAGTTTAAGAAAAAGGATCCGGAAGTGAAAGCTGATTACCGTGCCTATAGGCTATTCCAAGCCACTGTAACATATTGTTCCTGTAACTGAAAAAAATGGTTACACTCACTGTACTCAAAGCATGTTTTGGATACGTAATAAATTAGTCAGTGGGATATGTTAGCTTTGTTTTCAGCATGTGCTTGGCTGCTTTGCCACCATTTATATTAATGCATGGGATATAACAGTGCATTTATTATTTCCAAAAATATGTTCTCACTTACAGGATAAGTGCAATGTTTCACAGCTATGCAGAGGTGTGTAGTAACCATTCTCTTTAATGCACACAAGCATTGCACAGGATTAAAGGAACAGTAACAGCAACAAATGAAATTGTTTTAAAGTAATAACAATATAATACAGCATTGCCCTGCACTGGTAAAACTGCTGTGCTTCAGAAACACTACTATTGTTTATATAAATAAGCTGCTGTGTAGCAATGGGGGCAGCCATTCAAAGGAGGAGAACATAATCAGTGGCATAACTAGATGATAATTTTAGGGCCCCCATCATATCCAGAGGCTGTCCTGTTTTACCAATATATTTTGAAATTGCTCATTAATTAAGGCCCCGTGGGGCCCCTATCCCTCCTGGGCCCCCCTGCAGCCACAGGGTCTGCTTCTTCTGTAGTTACGCCCCTGAACATAATGGTGTTATCTGTTATCCAGTATTTAACCAGTGCCATATAGCCTTTTTTCAGCTTTCGCTATTGCTACACAGCTACAGTAGTGTTTCTGAAGCAAACAGATTAGTTTTACCAGTGAATGATATTTTCATTACTTTTCATTACCAAAAAATCATCCAAGCCCCTTTTGAAAGCATCAACAGAATCAGCCATCACAACATCAACCGGCAGTACATTCCACAACCTCACTGTCCTCACTGTGACCACCTACACTGCTTCAAATGAAAGTCCTTTTCTTCTAGTCTGAAGGGATGGGCTCTGGTGCGGTGATCCTCTTTATGGGTAAAAAGGTCCCCTGATATTTGTCTATAATGTCCTCTAATGTATTTGTAAAGTGTAATCATGTCCCCTCGCAGAGAGAAAACAACCCCAAACTCGACAGTCTACCCTCAAAATTTAAGTCTTCCATTCCTCTAACCAGTTTAGTTGCTTAGAATCACATTATTTTCTGTCCTTGCCTAGTCCATCCCAGCTTCTTCACAAACGCCTCTTATTTCTCACTTTTTACTTTATTCTTTCCTTCTCCTATACAGGTATGGGACCTGTTATCCAGACATGGACGTGGGGTTTTCCGGATAATGGATCTTTCTGTCATTTGGATCTTTATACTTTAAGGGGCAGATTTACTAAGGGTCGAATTATTGAGGGATTTTAGCCCTCAAATTCGACTGGCGAATATTTGGCGAATAAATATTGGTTTTGAGAGCGTTTTCAACTATTCGCCACAATCGTACGATTCTACAAAAAGTTGCAGAAAAAACTTTCGAATATTTGCCAAAATCGAAAGAATAGAATTTTCGAAGTGTTCAGTCATTCGATTGAAATTCAGCAAAAGGCTTAGAAAAAAAGCCTATGGGGGATTCCCATAGGCTTCTATTGCAATTTGGTAGGGTCAGTCTGGCGAAGTAGGCAGTCGAATAAAAATTTAAAGGGCAAGTTCTTCGACTGGCGAATAGTCGAACGATCAAATATATATTTATTCAATGCGATCGAATATTCGATAGTAGAAAATACTTAATTTGCAGTATCAAATAGATACTTTTCGAGCGACTATTCAAATCCTTCACACGAATTTAGTAAATCTGCCCCTAAATCTACTAGAAAGTTGTGTAAAAACCCAATAGACTGGTTTTGCTTCCAATAAGGATTAATTATATCTTATTTGGATCAAGTACAAGGTACGGTTATATTATTACAAAGTAAAAGGAAATCATTTTTTAAAATTGGGATTATTTGTATAAAATTGACTCTATAGGAGACAGCCTTGCTGTAATTCGGGGTTTTCTAGATAACTGGTTACTGGGTAACAGATCCCATACCATACAGGTTCTTTTTTTCTTCACTGACCATCGCTCCATCTCATATAATTTCCAATTCTGCCTAATCCATTACCTTTATAGTAGTATTAGTATTAACCTTAACCAGTTTGTCCTGCATTACACTAATAAAATGCAAAATTTACAGGCCAAAACCTGATTAAATGTGGCCTGTGATATTAGAAGACTAAAGTTTCAAGCGTGAATTTATAATTTTAGCCATGATTTGTAGCACTAAAGTTCCATAATCCTCATTTGCCAAAGAGTAGTCCTTTAGCACAACATTGTCTCAGGCAGGTGTGATCATCATTGCTTTTCAGCAGTTACACTCGTAGTGAGCCGTAGCTCTTCATGGTTGCTCAGTGGCCACTTTCTTGACTTACATCTTACAATTCCCTGACTACAGGTATGAGCCTGCTGCTCACTTTTATATGCATTTTTATTTAGAAATTATTAGCATGATTTCCCAGCCTTTCTAATTATTATATACTAAATAGCTAAGTGATCTTACATTTTTGCATTGTGAGCATGCATACTAAGCAGGGTCCCATGCTTAGTACTAAACAGCTATTTTTGTGCTAGCTTTCCATTTTCTCATGTACCGACTTTAAGTATCTACATACCATCAGATCAAATCTGGTTCAGTAAACAGATGAGTAGTGCACAAAATTATTGAATTTATTACCATCCCATCGCGTCATAGTGCTCTGCATTGGATTTTCTTTCAGCACATTTCCATGTGCAAGTGCAAACAGTGCACTTTTTTTGTTGAAATGCTTTTATTTGTTTTAAAAGTCAGAGGCAGAATGAATTGTTTATTGATTAGGTTTACAAGAATCAAGGGTAATGCTGTGCAGCGACTATGAAGCTCTTTAAACTGAGCCTTAGTTACTAGGCAGTACTAATCCATAAACAAACTTCAAACCTACTCATTTTACTTGAACGCAATCCATTTCCTGAACTAGTATTAGTGTGGGTTTCACATTTTATAGCAGGTGTTTTTTATTTTTTGAAATTAGACAAGTAAAAATGAATATCTGTTAATAATATGTGCAGTAAATTAGAATCCTGGGCTTGTTAGAACCATTTTTTATGCAGCATGCAAATTAAATGTACCATATTTTCTCTTCCGTATATCCTCTAAATTATGCTTTTTTCGGCACTCTTTCCCCCTTTTCCTTTTTTTGCTATAACACTTTTCTAGGTGCCTCCTTTGTCTTTCAGGAGCTTTTTCTATTTTCCAAACCTCATGCAAGCATATTGCTCTGTATTTCAAGTCGGTTCATATTTATCTCCCATCGCGTTTATCTTGGATTAGCCATCTAGAAAATTGTGCAGTGAACAGTGGCAATGCTGAAATGTGGATCTCCAGTTTCCAGGCAATCTGACTCTCATGGTGGAACAGTATTTGAAAACAGGTCCTTATCTTGGACCCCTTTCAGATGAAAAGCTCCTCCAAAGCCATAACAATTTACAGAGACATGTGTATATTTTTATGCATAAATCACTACTTGTGTCACAGCATTGTACAGTTTTAAAATACATTTATTTTAAATTTATACTTTAAACATAATAAGCAGATTTCATATATACTTACTTATTGTAAGTATCTATCTAGCTGCTTATATTCCCAGTCTGTTGGTGCAGACTTCTGGAGAACTGAGTTTTGCTACGTTGTTTTAAGAGACAGAACCTGAGAACAGAACAGGATACACAAATACTGCTTTCAGTTGAAATTCCATTTACAAATGACTGATTTTTTTTTAATTAATTTACAGTATATTGGAATGTTGCCAATGCAATTAAGGCAAATAGAAAACACACAGGGGTAATGTACAATAAATACAGAGGATATAAAAAAGTACAAAGAGCAAGGTAATAGATGCAATAATTCAGTTATGATGCATTGTGGGTGGTGTAAAGTGTTGGTACTGAGAGGAATGAAGAAGATGACCAGTATATTAATGTGTGAAGAACTTTAAATGTTATAAGCCATGCTTAACTTGGGGCCATAAAAAGGTTTCAACAGTGGAAGAGCAGGTTTCCTCTAAACTGAACTCTAGCAGCAGAGATGAGGATAGAATGAGGGAGAGAGGTGGGCGTCTGACGGGCTAGTAAGTAGTAGATTACAGTAGTCTAAGGATGATAATATCAGGGCATGAATGAGTGAAACAGCTTATTTGCAGTGTATGGGGCCCTCTGACAGGCTTCCTTGAACAATATTTGGGCATAAATTGGCCAGATATCAATTAGCTAGGGTTAAAAATCCTGTCAGATTGAGGACAGCATCAGTTCATTGATGTAGTCCTTGATCCGACAAGCCTGTAGTCTCCTCATTGTGATCCAGTTGTTAGGCCCTAGGGCCCATGATCAGATCTGCCTGATATCACCAACCTTAAGGTGGGCATATCTGCTCATTTAGTGGCCAAATCATTGGATTACAACAATAGGACTACAAGTTGTCCTCAATCTTACGTGCATATTAAACTTGTCCAACTGACATCTGGCTGATTTTTGTCCAGATATTAGTAAGGTGGGTTCTTCAGAGGTCCCATATATGGGCAAAAAAGCTACTGAATAGGTCTGAAGGGACTGAATTGGCAGCTGAAATCTGCCATTGTATACTTTATGTCTGTAAGGAGTTACCAGTAAACTAATGAGTGACATGACTATTTTTAAGCTAAGGGAAGACCAAATTTAAGTAATGCTGCACATATGGCAAATGTATGTAAAAGATAGATGTGAGTCAAAAGTGACTGAAGCAGAGAAACTGTGTGTGGTTGAATGAAAGGTGACTTTAACTGTGAGTGAAAGCTGAGCGATAGGGTAAGAGAATGTCACAAATAAAATGATTTCCTCTTTGCAGAGGTTGAGCAGTGTCATATCCAGGTAAAGATAGAACAAGATAGAACAAAGCCAAGCTTGCCATACACTCACAGATATCATCATGTGAAAGGTAGTGTGTGTACTCCAGATTAACATCCCGATCATTTTTGTACCATGATGATTGGTCTTTTAATCAATTGGACAGGTTAAAAAGTTTCTGTTGCATAACAATAAAAATTGTGCATGTATTGTGTATCGGACATATCCTTAGGTGACCTATAACGTATAGTTGACCTGATGACCTATGACAGTATAATCAAAACGCACATGCATACAGAGGAACTGTACATACATACATAGGTTATATGAACGTTTGTACAATACAATTATTTATAATGAACAATTACATTTCAAATTCATATATGCAGCATACTTATTCATGCAATATATAGATAGTTATCAATTGTTGACAATCTTGTGACAACCTCCTCATGCTATATTTAGTGGATAATGCACCCTCTACTGTTTCCTGGGCACAACTTTTGTTTGATTGGGCCTTAAACGTATGATCTAATAAGGAATTTTGTCTGAAGAAGACTTAAATCTGAACTCATATGGCCAGCTTTAGACTCAGTATAGTGCTAACTGCAAAAAGGCAGTACTGAAATCAAAATGACTGAACTGTTTTCACTAGAGATGGAATGTATAGTGAGAAGAGCAAGGGGCTACAATGAAGCCTTGTGAAACATCAGTAGAGAAAGTATCAGGAATGCAAATAAAGTACAAAATAACTAGAAGTGGATGATTACTTGTATCAAAGATTGCAGAGAGATCTGAGCATAAGTATGGAGCAGTAACCTTTAGATTTTGCTTGTAAATGTTGTTGGCTGCTTTACTGGGTGCAATTCTGTTGAGAAAGAAAGTTGCAAAGGTAAAGTATGGAGTTGATGGCAGCTGATGAACCAGTTGGTCATTGATAAGACTTTACAGAATATTAGAGGGAAAAAAATTGATTTGAGTGAGGATGGAAAATATTGCAAATAAATGATGTATAATCTCTGTAACAACATTGCAAAAGATGTAAAGGCACTATATAAATGAGGGATAATTATCACATTAAATCACACTATCACATTCATATTTGACATTAATTTATTGCTTGTCATTATTCTGTTTGTTAATCATAGTTGTTCAATCAACTTTATTAAACACCATACCTTTTACTCTAACCATTTCTGCAAAAATCCATCCCCCATTAATTGTAACTTGAACTTTAAAAAAAGGAGAATTTACTTAATGCCCATATCCTTCTTAAGCCCCTACACCATATCTAGTGTGATTAGTCTAAAATATCAACTGCTTTTTTATGTTAGAATAGAACCTTATTAATGTCTCCTCTATGACCATCACTGTAAAATCTATCAATCCCAATTAACTGAGCCTGGGGCACTGACCATAGTGTTTCAACTATAAGGGGCAGATTTACTATTGGTCAAATTTGAGGGTGAATTAACCCTCAAATTCAACCAATCGAATTGTGATCGAATTTAAAACCTTCAAATTCGAATATTGAATTTGAAGGGTTTTACCGCAATTCAAACAATCGAATACAAAAAAAGATTCGATGGAACGATTAAATCATTCGCATCGTTCAATCGAATTTTTTTTATTCAATCTAAAAAACTTTAAAGAACCCTATGGGAGCTTGCCATACGGTTTAGCAATTCGGTAGGTTTAATCTGGTGAACTAGGCAGTCGAATTAAGGGCAAGTAATTGTATTCGAATGATTCGATCGAATTTTCAAAATGCGATGGTCGAAGTAGCCACAAAAAATATTTGAAAATTCAAATTCGAATCTTCTTGAAAATTCGATCAAATTTCTAATCTTTTTGAAAATTCGATCAAATTTCAAATCTTCTTGAAAATTCGATCAAATTTCAAATCATTCATGTGAATTTAGTAAATCTGCCCATTAATGTGTAGCTATGTACATTTTTGATAACAGTTATCCACATCTTGTTTATGTTGATAAATATGTTTCCAACATTTTGGAAATAGAAAGAGGAATTAAAGGAGAAGGAAGGCTAAAATTAATTAAGTTTTAACAGAAAGGCCTCTGTCAAAAGAAAACCTGCATTTCTTTCCTCCTTCTGTATCAGAATTCCTACCTTCAGCTTAAACCTCCTTGCCCCTGACATCATCATGCTCAGTTTGCTCTCCCCCCCCCCTTCTCTGCTGTAATCTGAGCCCAGAGCTATGAGTGAGCAGGGAGAGACTCAGACAGGAAGTGATGTCACACCAAGCTAATACTGCAGCTGCTATCCTAAACAAACAGAGAGCTTCTAGAGCTTTTTACTCAGGTATGGTCAAACATTCTACAGAATAAATATAGCATTCTAGCTTGCACTATTGCATCTAATCTATTGGCAATAAAATGCCTTCATATTTTTCCTGCTCCTTTAAAAGTTTTGCTGTGTGGCACAATTTTTAGGCCATGCCCATTTTAGTACCCACAACCCCTTATTACCATGTCCATTTTACATAATTTAGCAGGTTATTAGCCTGAACACATTTCTGTGGTTTCTATGTGTCATTACAATATTGCTAATGAAGGTGAATTTCCCTTTAAGCTGTAAGTCTAAGTTCTCCAAAGAGACCTGCTTATCATAAATAGTTACAAAAGTATCTAAGTATCTATTCTGGGCTCTCTGCAAAAGCCAAATAAGTTAGAAACGTTGTATATTTTCTGTTCAGTGCAAGAGATCGAAGAGAAAGTTGTGACATTTCAGTAACAAACCCGGGACTGCAGGTTGATCTCTCAAAATCACGAATGTCCCACCAAAAATGAGAGGTATGCTGTCATCCAGACATATTAACTCATTCAAAAATTTCAAATGTCAATCTTATTTTAACTTCCCTGCCACTATGCCTCAGGTTCCACATTTACTTTCACTTTAATTTCTGAGCTTACTAGATGTCACTGACCTATCCACATGGTGCCTTCCTACTAACTGTCTATAACTGTGTAGCCTGTGCATAGCATATGTATCAGGTCCTCCTTTAGATTTTGGGATGATGCAAAAGCTTGCCTCAAAATTAGATTCCACAAAATGGTGCATGTCTGTATGCTCAAATTGTATATTCAAAAATAATGAAGGAAACAAGATTTAAATAATGCATAGTTAAATAAAGTATATTTTGCCAGAATCATTTTTCTAAGGGGCCCCTTTAAGCTTTGCCTGTGGATGTACCCATATATATCAGCGCTACGCAACAAGTTGGCGCTATAGAAATACATGTTAATAATATGAACAAATGATGTATTATTTGTAACTTTCTAATAAACATTAATTATAAATAATCTTTGTTTTTAAAGTTATTTGAAAATTTAATTGCAGTAGTATTCTTCTTCACTGGTCTGTTCATCAGCTGGCTTCTGTTACTTGGATTCAAGAGTCAAAACCAGCAGTGTAGTCAGGATGAAGTGATAACTTTCCTCAAGGGGAACTCCCCAAAAACATAACTTAAGCTTTTTGAAAAGTAAACATAATTTCAAGCAACTT
>CM044437.1:97509669-97527400 GCA_024363595.1 Xenopus borealis
TGCATTGTATATGTCATGGCTACCTGTGTGCTGTTAGGAGCATCTACAAGCTTTTATTTTCTATGGCAAGCTACCTGTGTGCTGTTAGGGGCTTCTGCAAGCTTGTATTTTATATGACAAGCTACCCGTGTGCTTTTAGGGGCTCCTGTGTGCTTGCATTTTATATGGCTAACTACCTGTGTGCTGTTAGGGGCTCCTGTGTGCTTGCAGCACATTTGTCATGGCTACCCGTGTGCTGTTAGGTAGCTTGCCATATTAAATGCAAGCTTGCAGAAGCCCCTAACAGCACACAGGTAGTTAGCCATATAAAATGCAAGCACACAGGAAGCTTGCCATATTAAATGCAAGCTTGCAGAAGCTCCTAACAGCACACAGGTAGTTAGCCATATAAAATGCAAGCACACAGGAAGCTTGCCATATTAAATGCAAGCTTGCAGAAGCACCTGTGTGCTAAGAACTCCTGTGTGCTTGCATTTTATATGGCTAACCACCTGTGTGCTGTTAGGGGCTCTTGCACCCTTGCATTTATATGGCATAGACATAGTTGCCTTTCTGACTGGTCCCATTATGAAATAAAAATTGTGGTATGGGTGGCTGCTCAACCAGTAGTGCAGTTAGAATTCATGTATAACATGTCCATACACACTCACTCACTTCATACGTATATGGCTGTAGTCAGAATTATCTTACTGTACATGCAAACACAACCTAAAATGTGTTCCATAAATATACAAGCTGATCTTCCTAAAGATGCAGAGAAGTGCAATGGGTTGATTTAGTAAACCAGGTGTTAATTTGCACAGTTGCAAACAATCCAAGATTTGTAATCCGAACAGTGATTGGTTGCACTGTGTTGGGAATAAGCTGCCTGATTGTCTTTATGCACAAATGTATTTTTGTAAATATTCACTGGGCCTCAGATTAGGCCTACAAGGGGAAATGTAGAGTTAGGGTGAAGGAGTTTTGTAAAGAAATGGCATCATTGTAGACTACAGAGCCTAGTGGATTGGCCCACAAAACTCTAACTATGTATTTGTTACCTCCAATGCATCAATTGAAAACTTCAGTGTTCCTTTGTTTTAATAACAAAACTTTTATAGCGATACAGTAGCTAATGTTATGTAATCGCAATAGTAGTGCATGTAATTTGAAAAATGGCAGGCACAGAGGGGCATTATGGGCATTATGCCTGTCTCTTTTCCCCGCTGAGGGCAGTAACAAATATTTGTCAGGGGCTTTGCAATGGTAGGTCCTGACGTGATAATTTTACTAAAAGTCAACCCCACATTGGTGCAACCGGCTAACTAGTATTTGCACTGCATTGTATCCTCTGCATTCAGAGCCATGTGCAAATATACTCTTTATAATTGTAAGATATATGCGAGCATATGGTTTTGAACCTTTGTAAAACATGTTTTACAGGATGTGGCTTTTCCTCCTCAGTGGGAATTAAGCTGTCGTGTATGTTTCACTTCCTTCTGGGGGCATCTTTCCATCGGCTTGCTGGAAAATAGCACATGCAAGGAACAGAGATAAACTATAACTTAAAACAAACCTAGAGAGAGATTATTGCACATCACACATCAACAGTTCAGTTTACTTCCTCAGCTTCCAAAATGTAATATATTTGCTATCGTCTGAAGCAGCCAGTTGCCATAAAATGGATTGACAGATTCAATCTACATTTGAAACAAATAAAATAGAAGAGCCTGCCTATGATAGGAAACCAATTGCAATGGAATTAGCCAATGTGAGGCCACCTTTTAGTTAATATACAATCTTCTATGTCTCCATACAAGCAGTGCACTTGTTTATTTGACCGACATCTTAGAGGGTAGGCAGCCATTCCTAATGCTTCACAAAAATAGTTCAGTAATACATCTGCATTAGAAAATACTTTTTAATCTTTTTTTTAAATTGGGTTTTCACTTTCAAATACATTTTTAGTATGTTATTATAGGTATGGGACCTGTTATACAGGTATGGGACCTATTATCCAGAATGCTTGGGAACGGGGGCTTTCCAAATAACTGGTAATGTGTAATTTGGAACTAGAAAATTATATAAATATTAAATAAACCCAATAGGCTGGTTTTACTTCCAATAAGGATTCATTATATCTTAGTTGGGCTCAAGTGCTATCAACTGTTTTATTATTACAGAGAAATCATTTTTAAAAATATAGATTTGTTTATATAGTTTATATTTAGGAGTCTATGGGAGACCGCCTTTCTTAATTTGGACTCATCTTTCTATACAACCCCCGATGTTACTAATGTAAACTGGAACAGATATCTGCTGATATTCTACACTGGAGTGCTGCTAAACAAAAAGCTAAATAATTAATTTTTTGAAAACCAACTGCAAATTGTCTCTGAATATAAATGTCTGCACCACACTAAAAGATAAAAGGTGAACCACCCTTTCATTGATTTGTCCTACTAAAACATACTATTTTCCTTTTGGGTCACGGGAAATTCTGGTAAAACCGAGACTATTTTTGCTACTCCCTATTTCATTGGCAGCATGCAGCAAGTATTGGCCTGTGTTTGGCCACTTTTAGGAATGACATTTCTCATGGGTGATCATCAAGATGCACATTGAAGTTCTTATATTTGCATGGATGTAGGGATTGTTTTTGTGAACAGAAATAATTGTATAGTGTAATATGTTTACTATGTATTATGAACTTGAGCACTGAAACCTTTAGTAAAGATGCTTTTGTTTTTGCAGCTACAAGATTGCATCAGAACAACACTAAATGAATGGAGCCAAAAAATCAGTCCAGAATTTGTGAAGGTAATCCCTGTCTTTGCAATAAGCGCCTTCTTCAGATTGCTTCCTCTAAACTGCTAATTTGTGTTTTGCTTTTTACAATGGTAATATTTTGAAATAAGCCGGAGCATTTTTTTCTTTTAAAATTAAATGTGCTGCATGCATAATTAGCTCTGTATATAAATAAAAATATCCTTAAGCCTCTGTGAATGGATTAGTTGTTGCCATCAATATTCTAAGTGTGCCATAAGCCTTCAAAAGTAGATACAATTATTAAAGTAACAATAATGTCAGAGGAAGATACATAAATTCCTGTGTAGTTTGGTGTTTTAGATTTTTTTGGATTAACAACCACATATTCAATATGTTTTCAACCAATAAGCGAGTAGCATATACTGTTTACCAGTGTATGTACACATCTTTATGCTTGTCTTTGAGAGTCACCAGTGTAATTTATATTTAACTAGGGTTCTGTCATAGGCCAGACAGTTGTTTTTAATAACACATTCTTGCCTCTTCGAGTTAAACTAACAGGAATTTGGTATCGTTCTTTAACCATGTTCTATAATTTACACAGTAATGAAAACATTTTTATGCTTCAGTGCATGTTTCATTAAGTTGGGGAAAAAAATCCTCTTAGATTCTGTGTATGGGAATGTATGTTGTATGGAATGTTGTAGTGCAGTGGCGGCAGTAATACTGGGACAAACAATATTTTGTATTCGAAAATCTATAGAAAGTATTTCTTCGCCCCTCCTCTAGTAAGGAAACTATATATCCCTTCCAGTGTCATGCAGGGTTGTTGACAGATAGTTGACTTTGAAGCAGAAATATTATAAGCAATGACTTGTACAGATGAATTTGGTTCCACAGCACCCTCCAATTCTTTTGTGTTCATGTGTTCTTAACATTGCCAAAATTGGTGCTGTAAGTAGGTTTAGATTTAGCTTATTACTATGACACCACTATTGTTTGCAGAAGAACAATTTATAAAACAGAGACATTGTATTAAAGGAAACCTAAAAACATAACTTTACAGCTATATTTTCATCCCCAGACTTTGGTAATGCAATTCAAAGTGGCGGATACAAATAATACTCTCCACTGTTCGCAAACTGCAGGACCTATTTATCATGCAAAGTAAAACATTGGATACAAACCTCACTGGTGATGTTGCCCATAGAAACCAATCAGATCTTTGATTTTGTTTTCTAACTTGTAGGTTGAAATTGCTGAATGGTTGATATGGGCAACATCACCAATGATGTTCAATGTTTTACTCCGCATGATAAAAATAGGCCCTAAGTGTATTTCAAGGACTTTTAACACCTTACAGTTTGTTTATGGGCAGTTTCACATCTATGGCGTTTATTTGTCACCTGCAAACATGAAGTCTACATACTGAAAGCATCTTGGCTTAGGCCCACCCCTTCATCAATATGCACTGGCAAGAATGATAAGCCTATCTGTGCACACTAAGGGGCAAATTTACAAAATTCACGTGAAGGATTCGAAGTTCGATCAAATACGATCGTACGATTTTTTTCGGATATTGGAATATGCAAATTTGGCCTCTTCGATCATCGAATACCGAATTATCGGATATTCGATCATTCGATGATCGAAGGATTTAAATTTGATAATCCTTCGAATGCCTACTTTGTCAGATTGAACCTACCAATTAGCAGTAGAAGCCTAAGGGAACCCCCCCCCATAGGCTTCTTTTGTTAAGACTTGCTAGAATACCATTCGTATGATCAAACGCCTCGATTGTTCGATTCGTACAAATTTATGGGAGGCTCAAAGGAAAAAGTATGTGTTTTTTTTTTTGTGAAATCGAACGATCGGAAATCCAATCATACGATTTCATTGAGAAATCGAATATCGAGCAAAAAGCCTTAAACTATTTGATAAGCATTCGATAGTCGAATGCTTATCGAATTTCGAATGGATTCGTAGGATTTTTGGGTGAATTATAGTAAATTTGCCCCTAAGTAAACATTTCAGCATGGAATCTTAAATGTATACAGTTCTCTAAACTGCCTGCTTATTTTTCTAGGAAATCGCTGAAACTCTTGAATGTACAGTTTCACAGGCAATGGAAACCATAAATCTTGATG
The DNA here is from genome assembly GCA_024363595.1 of Xenopus borealis. Classification (NCBI taxonomy): domain Eukaryota; kingdom Metazoa; phylum Chordata; class Amphibia; order Anura; family Pipidae; genus Xenopus; species Xenopus borealis. The sequence goes on from CM044437.1 coordinate 97,514,565, forward strand.
AAAGGGAAGAAATGAAGGTATCAGGTAAATTTTTTTTTTTTTCTTATGTATATAATATTTGTGTTGAGCTTATGAGTGACTCTTACAGTTATAGAAGTATTATACCTGCTTATATGGAAGCCATCAGTACTTACCTTTTCTTTGTTTTCCTTGTACAGTGAAATTGTTTGTTGCGAGTCCCAGTCTTTCATCAGTCACAGAAGCCATAGATATGGGTAAGTACAAGGGCTGATTCACAAATATACAGTAGAACCTCCATTTCACATTTGTGAAGGGACCAGGAAAATATGTTAAAGCAATTTATTGTTCAAGTACTCGAAGGATATAAGCCCAAAGGCCTGTTTTTACTTTTAAATACAATATTTACTGTGTTAAGGACAATGGTTAAGCATTGCAGCATTAGTTCTACACTGTGGGGGAGGGCGGCATTCACAAGGCCTTTTGGACAGTCGCATGCATAGCCTAAAGCAATAAGTGATTTGTGCATGACCGTATGATGTGCGGATTAATTGGACTGGACTGTGTGCAGACAGATCCATGACATATGCATGTGGTTAATATTTTAAACCTCTTAATTTCACTAATTCTAACATTCACAGAACACAAACTGATATTTTTGGGAACACCAGGACAAAATTTTGGTGTAAAATTAGGGAAAAACATCCACTGGAATGCATTAAAAATTGGTGGGACCACAAAATACTGTAAAATGTTGTAAAACTTATCAGTGAATGTAAAATTGAGGTTTCATAGTATGTAGCTGCCAATTGCAACCACTGATGTATTTGCTGTGATTTTCCAACTTATTGTAGGTTGTACTTTTGGCTTGAATACCAAACCATATCTGAACCATCTTTTGCATTTTCACAATTGAGCACAATAAAAAAGATTACAGTTGTGAATGAAGTTAACTTATTTAATTTTGCCAAAACTTTAAAGTCAACAGACTTTAACCATTTGGATTAACATGCCTGTAAACTGGTTACTAAAGAAGGGGTTCATATATGTGTACCCTTCCAGTTTAAAGGTCACCTGTGACTGACTCTTGTACAAACCTTCGATTTCCCCCCCCCCATATCTCTCATTATACTTTTTTTTAAGGCCAGAGTCATGAACCTTCTTGTAAGGGGACAGTATGGGGGATATTGCTCAAATTATTAAATTGCTGTTCCTCCAAACATAAAAACATAGATCTGTAACACTGTAGACTAGTAATTAGTTGTGTGTGTATAGCGAATGTTCTTATTAAAAAATATATGTATAGTCCAGATCACCAATAGGCTTTGTGACCATATACAATCACAAAACCAAAGGCCAATGTTTTAGCTTCATATAATAGCCTTGTATTTTACAACATATACTGTACATAATAGACAAGTTTAAATGTGTTGTGTCATAAAGACATAAGTGAGCACTGATTATATAATGGATAATGAACCTCTAACTGTAATTTATAAAGATATTATCAGTCACAGAGGACTTGCTTGGCCTGTGGCCTCGTGTTTTTAAAACTCCAAAGTGTCTTTTAATATTTTTATACATTTTAACAGGGGGTACATTGTTTATTACAATCTACAGTTAAATGTATATATGTTTCTCTGAGATTTCTCTCTCTCTTTGCTGCAGAAAAATATGTGGAATAAATGTGGCATATGATATGATTTTCCAAAAATCAATAATTGCTTATGCAAGGGGAGAAAGTTCTAGAAGAGATCATCATACGTTATAAAATCACGTTTATAATGAAGTAGGAGTGTATTGTAAGGATGTCATTTACAGGATATTCATGACCTTTGTGTATTATGTGCAGTTATTTCATTCTTCGTGTACATCTTCGATTAGGCCCAAAAACTTGTGTAGCCTGACCTTGTTTCCCCTTAAGCTAGCAGCTATAAAAAGAAGTGATCTATAAAGAGCAGGCAATGATGGCACTGGCTGAGTTGAAAATAAACTGGTATTTTGTGGATTATGTGACTGGCTTCACCAGTAAAGTTCTCTAAGTACACATAAGAGTAGAAACAAATGTTGTTACTGCAGGTCCAAAACACAAATTCCCAAATCCTGCCAAAGGCGAACTTTGTGCCCTGAGGTTTCCTGTATTGAGTGCAGGCCAATAATATTAATATTACTCCTGAGAATGCTATATGCATTTGAGTTGCATCAGATTCAGGATTGCTGCTCTAAAGTAAATGCTATATAGTAAAGGGCCATTACATAAATTGTCTTCAATAATCCTATTACTCTTGAATAACATCACTATCTGCAATGTTGGGTATTTTTGTGGCAAAAAAAAATTGCAAGCATAACGTGTCAACATTTTGCTGGCATAAATACTTGCAAATTGCTAGCAAATTAATTCCATAAATCATTGATGTAGGTGGCGTATTCGCGTAGAGCAGGGGTGTCCAAACTTGGCCCTCCAGCTGTTAAGGAACTACAAGTCCCACAATGCATTTGCCTGACTGTGGCTGTCAGACTCCTTCATTGCATTGTGGGACTTGTAGTTCCTTAACATCTGGAGGGCCAAGTTTGGACACCCCTGGCGTAGAGGTTATGACCTAGAATAGTAAATATTTTAATGTCCTTTTACAATTACACACAGCCTGTTCAACACTTGGAGTTGCCCAGATAGATTCCGTGATCATTGCGCCACCACCTTTGGAAGATGGAAGGAGCGTTTCTTTGGAGAATTTACAGCCTTACTGGGAAGAGCTAGAAAGTCTTGTTCGGGATGCAAAAGTGGTTTCCATAGGAACTTCAGACTTGGATAAAGCACTTTTGGAACAGCTTTACCTCTGGTCACAGGTGAGATACACATGTCGTACTGTATCTAATGATGAACAACAGAAATAACTAATCGCCATATAGTTATATATATATGTATGGATGAATTGATTTATGATACACAAAAAGCAATTGGATGTTGTTTGGATTGTTTGAATAACAGACCTGGGCTACCCCCAGCTCATCGGATTCACTTTGCTTATACACGGACCAATAGCACACATACATAATAGGTTACACCAGACAATGAATGAACAGAGCTCAGTCAATTCTACATGTCTTTCCAGTACAGTACCAAGCTGTATTGTGTCCTGTCAAGTGATCTCTGAGGGAACACATACAATATCAAAGATGTAGAAGGGCAATATTTACATAAAAACGGAATGCACAACCATAACAATATAGCGAAAAATCATTCTTGAAGTCAATAGTTTAAATAATGCAAGGTTTATTTAGTGGGGTCCATTATTTAAACTATTGACTTCAAGATTGATTCTCGATGGTGTGCCCTCATCGCTGTGGCTATTTTGTGAGTTAATATATAATGGCACTCGCCATTCAGTAAGTTTTGCGCTGGGTGCTAACCAATATTATCCATACAAGTCCAAAGGAAGCACTCACAGCATAGTCCATTAACTGTGAAGCAAAGTGTATTTATTCATATATGGTGCATCAACGCGTTTCGGCTCACGCGTTCAAAGTGAGAAAGGTTCAAAGTGTATTTTGGATTTATTACATGGTTGCATACAAGCTATGTAGTGATCTTGCATTTGTATTCTAGTCATTCCTGATTTAATTTGAAAGCACCAAATGTCATAATAAAAGAAGATAACCTTATATTCTGTTGATTTTTCACGTTTATTGTAGGTAAAGCCAGCCAGTAACCAAGTGAACCTTGCATCATGCTGTATAATGCCACCTGATCTTACAGAGTTTGCAAAACAGTTTGACATTCAGCTGCTAACACACAATGACCCTAAAGGTAAGTGTTGTTGTTACCTTAAAGGGGAACTATCTGAAAATGAAAAATAAACCGAATTCCTCATACTGAAGTAAAAAACTTTCTAAATGCAATAAATCAAAAATTCTGCATTGTTTCTGAAATAGTCAAGTTTATATTCACTATTCGGGTTCTCTTCATTCTGTCTTCATGCAGCAGTTGGGTGTCAGATGAATGAACCAAAATGTTGTAAAGGAGGGATCCCTTTCCTAGCAGATGAATTAGAGCTCACTCAAATAACTGATTCCAGTACAACAAAATCTAACAAAATAACTGCTTTTTGCACAAATTGTGCATGTAGAGAGACATGATTTCTGGTGATTTTAAAAGTGAGCTCTAATAATCTTCTAGGTTAAAGGAGCCTCCCTATATACCATATATTGGATCATTCATCTTGACACCCAATGCCTGAATAAAGACAGAATGAGGACGAGAGAGAAATAGTGCAAATAAACTTGATTATTTCAGAAACAGCACAGAATTTCTAATCGATTGTATTTAGAACGTTTCATATTTCAGTAAACTGAAGCTAATATTAATTTTTTCATTTTCGCAATAGTTCTTTAAAAATGAGGGGTACAGAAATAATTCTGAAGTGCAAACAAATGGAGACCTATTCCCAAATAGAGCTACAGATGCAGTCACTTTGGATTGTGTGTTAAATGCGTAGTGACTTAACTCCTCTATCCCATTTATCCCACTTATCACAGAATATTGTGTCACAGCATCCCATCCAATTAAAGAGTTCACCATTGAAAACAATGGTGCTTTGGTATGCTAATGAAAAGGTTAAATGCATTAAATGAGTTAAGATAACTTTAGATAACACAGTTTCTTCAATTAGCCCTGAGTCACGACCCATTTAACTTACAAATCCAGGTGACTGCATCTGTACTTTTAATCAAACTGTTATTGGGCTGATGCTATTATAAAATAGCACAACCACCACTTTTTTGGGGATTGCACATTTAAAGGGGAACTATCTCAAAAATGAAAATTTTATATAAGCTTCATCATACTGAAATAAGAAACTTTCTAAATAAAATCTATTGTTTATCATTTCTGAAATAATCATGTTTATCTTCACAATCGCTCTCAGCATTTTTTTCTCTTCATTCTGTCTTCATGCAGGAGTTGGGTGTCATTTTCATTGGCCACTAATATATCTTATAGGTGGCTTCCTTTCCTAGCAGATGTATTAGAGCTCACTCTAATAACTGATTCCAGTACAAACAAAATAACTGTCTTTGGCTCAAATCCTGGATGTATGCAAATACTGCATGCACCGAAAGTTCACGAAGTTCTACCTCATTACACCACTCCACATATTTGCACCATGTATAGCGAGGAGCACATTTGAAAGTAACAAGTGGTGCTGAGGGGGGCAGATGCATGGAGGGGGGTGCAGATTGTTTTATTTTAAACTTTGTAACTGTCTACCGTGTTCCCTATGGACAATCTAATCTATATATCTACAATTAAGTTGTTTGGTTTAGTGCTGATTTATCCATAAGAACGGAATATGTAAAATGCTCTGGAGTTTATTGATCAATGCCATAAAATAAAATGCATCGAGTGCTTCATTTCTGAGGTATACATGTTTTTTTTTTGTTGTTGTAGAGCTCCTTTCTGAAGAAGCCTTTCAAGAAGCCCTGAAAGAATCTGTACCAGAATGTCATTTCAGTGCATGGTCGCCAATCTGGATTTTAAAATACTCCGTCATAGTGAAAACGCGAGGAATTATTAAATTAAAAGGATATATTTTGCAGGCTAAAAGGAAAGGTTCCCGTTAGTCCCTTAAATCAATAAACCACACTGACCTGGTCCTTAGACGCACAACTGATTTGCGTGAATAGTGGCATTTATTCACAAGACCAAATTTGCCAATTCAATTGCAGTATCTATGTATTCAGAGTTTTGTTTACAAAACAAGCATATTTATGACAAGCCTGTAGTATGGATGTAGCATGCTCTGCTATAGTATGCAACTGTAGGAAGTATGTATTGTTTTAACATGTCCTGCACTGAGCCAACATTTATTCTATAAAAAAAATCACTGTTTTATGTTGGAGGCTACTGAAAATTCGCTTTAGACATTTTGTTTTTCTAACATAGAATGATTTATTGAATCTCATGAATCCGGACAGTAATGTTTTGTAGGTCATTTTGTAACTTCAGAGAATTAAAGTATACCAAAACAGTCATAACCTTTTGGATATATTAATCGTATAATGTGTTTAGGAATACACATTTGCCTATTTGTGGCACAAAAACCCTAGCAACAAGACATACAAACAGCTTTCTAACACAGTTTTTAAAGTTGTTGCATATATGTGACTGAAGCTTGACTACTTTTCCATGGCCATTGTTTTACTTGATAATATATTGAAAATTTTAAAAATATATTGAAGTAAGTATGGATTACTCAAAAATGATTCCCAGACTTGGTCTAAAAGACTTAAATTGTATGGCTATTGGCAAAAAGCAGGCAATAACTGTATCAATAGGGATGCACCGAATCCAGGATTCGCATATGCAAATTAGATCCAGGGAGGGAAATCACGTGACTTTGGCACAGAACAAGAAAGTAAAAAATGTTTTCCCCTTCCCGCCCATTATTTGCATATGCAAATTAAGGTTCGGTATTTGGATGAATCTTTCGGGAAGGATTTGGGGGTTCGGCCTAATCCAAAATAGGGGATTTGGTGCATCCCTAATAATCAATATGCATGTGGCTGCCAAAATCACAATAATCTACAGATACCACAGTTAAACTCTGATAAAGTTAGCTGAGCAATATACATATTCCAAATCTAGTGCTAGTATCACTCAGCTATTTTTTTTTTTTTAATCAAATCATTCCTTATACACAGTCAGGTGTGGATAAATAATACAACATGGTGGTATTAAAGCTGTGCATGGAATTTGAATGACATTACTGTTTGAACAGTCTAAATCGTGGGTCCTCAACCTTTATAACCCATTAGCTACATTCAGATAAAAATTCAAGTAAAGAGTCTGGGAGCAACACAAGAATGAAAATAGTTCCAGGGGGTGCTGGAACTCTGGTCTGCTCTGGCCATAAACCTGATTTGTCTGCACTAAAACTTGCCTCTGAGCAAATAATTCAAAAATAAGCCCCTGCTTTGAGACCACTGGGAGCAACACATAGAGGGTTAGTGAGCAACGTGTTGCTCACAATCCATTAGTTGTAGAACGCTGCTTTAAATAACTGGACAACCCCAGTCAAAGACAATTCTCTACATGAATGAAGTGGCATATTTCCCTTTCATGAGATGTGGTTATAATTATTTATAATTCTATTAAAGATATAAATGTTAAAATGATCAGTATTTGTGTATCTTTTCTCTTTACACTTCTGTTTAATATCCTTTTATCAAGAGGGGGAGCAAGACATTGGTCAGGTCTTGAGATTTCGTTTTGAGTCCTAAATAATAACGTACAGCACGATGGCCCTCCTGCAATGATAACAGGAATATCTAAAAAAAAAAAAAGTAACCCAAAACACCAACTGACTAATATGTATTAATGTAAATATAAATGTGTTCTAAAATAAAATGTTCTTGAACAAATGTTGAACCACAAAGGGGGTGGCATAGCTGTCTCTCAAAGAATAACTGGGCTTTGTGATTACATGCATGGGCTTTCTTCAGGGGGAGAGTCATTTGTCACCCTAAAGTTTCATCCCAAGTAGGACATATAGTGCCCCATAATACTAGATGGCCTAAAGTATTGCTGTGTTGGACTAAACTACATGGAAGATTTGCCATCCAAATTGACACACCTGTCTGATGTGAACGCTACATGTTGACTAACTGCATCTTCTCGATGAAATACAGAGGCACATTTATTAAGGGTTCAATTTCTAATACATGTGAGGTTGTTTTTTTTTTTTTAAACTCCTTAAATTCAAATGAATTCAAATTTGGACTTGGAGAAATGTATTCATAAAATCAAATTCTTTAAACGACCGGAAAACTCGAATTAGAATCAATGTAGGAAACAAGCAAGCGGAGAGCCTTCTTTAAATCGGACCTGTCACCCACACATAAAAAGTTGTATAATTTAAGATCTTTATAAATTAAACATGGAACCTAATTTATTTTCTTCATTAGAGCATCCGTACTTGTTATAAAGGTGTTTAAATATCTGAGCTGTCAATCAAATATTGCATGCCCCGCCTCTATGCCTGTGGTGGGGCAGTCAATTACTTTCAATTCAGCAATTTCTAGATGTCACTGCTCTCCCCACTTCCACTCCCTCTCTCCTCACACTCTATAATTGCCTAGGGCACTGTGCATGGGCATTAAGTCCCCCATTGTGGTACATACAAAAAATTTTTGGGGTGATACAAAATTTGTCTTAATAACAGTGTCAACAAAATGGCTTCTGCCTGCTTTCTGTGATTTTGTAATTCCAAGACTGAAGGAAACAACATTTAAATAATATATACCAAAATGCCCATCACCACTAAAAAGCACAGTTCCACATTTTCAGATGTTTGATTCAGATAACGTGGCATAGCTTTAAAGGTGTAGTTCAACTTCGAGTTAATTTAAGTATGATGTAGAGAGTGATATTCTCAGACAATTTGTACTTGGTTTTTATTATTAGTGGTTTTTGAATTATTTAGCTTTTTTTCAGCAGCTCTAGTTTGCAATCGAATTGCGGTAAAAACCTTGGAATTCGATATTCGAAGGATTTTCATTCCTACACTATTCCCATGGTCGAATTTGATGGTTTTTTAACCCTTGTATTCGACCCTTAGTAAATCTGCCCCTAAGTGTAGCCTTACAGAGCATTTGTTTTTAGATGGGGTCAGTGAAAGCTGGAAAGAGTCAGATGAATAAGGCAAATCATTCAAAAACTAATGAAGACCAAATGAAAAGTTACTTAGAATTAGTCATTCAATAACATACTAAAAGTTAACTAAAAGATGAACCAATTCTTTGCCATTGTGAGTAGCAATATTCACCCTGGGTAAAACACTCAAATAGAATAATTGTTCAGAATTGCCATTGTATATAATTTGTATGCGATTACATGTTCTGAGTGTTTTAACTGTGGCCAGTGGCATAACTAGATATTACTGGAAGCCAACACCAAATTATTTTTCAGGCCCCCAAATGTCTAGAGTTTGACCTGTTTTATCAGTATTTATTGAAATTGTATATGAATTGGTGCCCCTATACCTCTTGGGCCCCCTTGCAGCCACAGGGTCTGCTTCCTCTGTAGTTACACCCTGCCTGTGGCAATTCTCAGAACCCAGAAGGCACATTGTCTCCCACATTGTGTCACAGCAGGAAGTGTGCAATTGTCCTAATAGTGAGTGAAAGTGATAAGAAAGCTTATCTGAGGCAATGTAAACAAGCTTTAGAATTATAAATATATGAAACCTGAAATCATAATATGAATCTGACATCTGAACTAATACTCTGATAAAAAAAAGACTACTGTTTTCAAGGCTTGTTTTAAAAAAAATATATATTATATGTAGGAATTCACAATAACTTCTCAAAGTATAATAGCAATGACAGCCAGGTACATTTAAAGGAGAGTTCAACCCCTCTGGACAAAAAACCCTCCCCCATCCCTGTGTTGCACACTGTTTTTTTTTTTTTTTTTTCAGGCATAGTTTATTTAATGTTGCATGTAAAAGACAACTGTTACACACAGTTTATCACAGTTGTCAAGACTAAAGGGTTCCATTACATTTATCAATACAGTGGTGAACACCATAACATAATATGCAGAGATACACAATGAGTCCCATTGCCCATCTACTTAGGGAAGTTCAACAGAGTACTTATACAACCCATTCTAGCCATTTGTCCCAAATCTTTTGTAACTACCTTTGTTCCTGTATATGGGACTCTCAAGGGTACATAGTTGTCTTACCTCTTTATTTCACTGTGAGACAGTGGGGGCAAAGGGTCTTTCCATTTTCCAGTTTTTTTGTGTCCCTAAGGCCAATTCCCGAATAGGCATACTCATAAGTCCCTTTATAGAGCCCTGTACAAGGTAGTCAGCCAGACTGTATTGAGCCAGCTGAATTGGTTGCTGTCTATTTTGTGTTGTAAGTCTCCTTTTTATTTGGAAATAGTGCAGCCACTGGTGTGCTGGTAGTTGAAAATGTTTCAATGTATCAAAAGGGATCAATGTGCCCTCTTACCACACATCCCCAATTGTAAGGCTCTTACTCCTTTCCCATATTGGAATGTTCCCTAATCTAGCAATACCTGGGAAACGGGGCAGCCATTGATCTGCTTCTATGAGTTGTATCATTTTCCCCCAGATCAGGGGCATAAATTGCGTGACTTGGTTTTGATAAGCTGGCTCTTGTGGTTGTTTGACCAGTAGCCACTGGAAGGGGCTGTAGTACCTAATAGTATTTTGTGGAGTTGATACAGTGACTTACACATTGTTTCCTCCACCCAGGTGGCAAGGTGACTTAAGAAAGATATTTGAGAAGGAAAACTCCCCCTGCAATTTATCTCTGGTAAACGTGTATAGACTTAAGCGGGGGCGTGAGCTGGCCCAGACCAGTTGCCTCAACACTGAGTCCAGTTTGGTGAAGGACTTTTTGATTGATATGGTGTACTGAAGTAGTATATATGTCAGTTTGGGGAGAAAAATAATTTTTCTGAGTTGTATTCTGCCCATAGGGCTCAGTAGCAAGGATTCCCATGCCCTAATTTCCCCCCTTATAGTGGCCAACATTGGTGTCTAAGTATTCAGTAATGGGGAGCTTAATCACTATTCCCAAGTAGGTGAACTGGTTGACCACTGTGAATGGTGAGTTCACCAGGTCTCGTTGTGCTGACTGGGTGTCCACCAGCAGGATAGTGGATTTAAGAGCACTGGTGACCAACCTGGAGATGTGCGCAAATTTAAGGTTTACAAGGCTGTGTAGGGAGGGCCCATGATCCCCCAGGTATACTAAGGTGTCGTCTGTGTAGAGTTGTATTCATTCTTCTTGGTCCCACAGCTGCCACCCTACAAAGTCTGCATGTTGTCTAATCGCCTGAGCAAATGGCTCCAAAAAGGAGGGGGGATAAGGGGCAACCCTGCCTCGTGCTGCTTTTGAGTGGGACCTCCTTAGTGCCGCCCTGGGTGAGTGTTTTGATATCTACTGTTAGGAGTGAGATAGGGCGGTAGGCGTCCGTGTGTGAGGGATCTTTACCGGGTTTATGCAGCAACACTATTGAGGCCTTGTAAAGTGAGTATGGGGAGGCGTCCCTCCTGCAAGGCATGTTGCAGCATTTGGAGGAGGTTTGGTCCAATGGTTTCTTTAAACCTTTTATATAGTTCAATGGGGAGGCTGTCCAGACCAGAGGGTTTCCTTGTTGGGAAGGAGTCTATGGCATCATAAAGTTCACTAAGGGTCAGGTCTGCTTCTAAATGATCCCTATGTTTGTTACACACTGTTACACGTTCTTTCTCTCTTGAAAAACACGTGAATATAACAGACGTATTTCTATTTAAAGGTCAAGGCTGTTCCTGCCATGAGGCAAGGTGAGCACTGTGCCTCAGGCGGCAGTGAACGGCCAGTTACAAGGGGCGGCAAAAAGCCTTCTTCTGTAACTTTAAGAGCTGAATTTCCGGTTTTTAAACCGGAAATTCGGCTCTGCTAGTGCAGAAAGTGCCTTATGCGCTCGCTACACTAGTGATGCAGCCCCATTTGACCAGCTCCTGTGCTAAATTTGTAAGCGCAGAGCGGGAGAGGGGGGCCGCATCGTGGTTGCTGCCGCCTGAGGATCGCCCCTGTTAAAGGTGAATGCAATCCCATTGGGCAAAAAGCCCTCCCGTGTCTGTCCCCCTCCTTCCTCCCCCCCGGACAAATGCCCCTAACTTGTTACTTACCCCTCCTTCTTGGTCCTCTCCAGCGGAGTTCACAGCAGCCATCTTCTCCAAGCACTCGTCTTCCTGTAGTCATCGGCATTTGGGGGAGCATGCACAGTAGGAGGCATTTGCCAGTTTGGCTCTACTGCACACGCAACGAAGTTTCAGAAAAAAGAAATAGGAAGCTTTGTGACTTTCAGGCACATGCGCAGTAGCTAAATACCGCAAATGGCTCCCAGTGCGCATGCGCCCGAAATTCAAGAACGTTCCGATTTCTTTTTTAGAAAGTTTGTGAATTTCTGGCTCTATTGTATGTTGCATTCATCACTCAATAATCAGAAATTTTAAATCTGTGAATTTGACAGTACTGTGAATGGTTTATACCTGGTGATGTGCTTCAAACATAGGGATACCAGTGATGAAGTACTTTGCTGTTGCAGCCATTACTGAGTGCTGATCAGCTTATGCTGAAGGCATCGCAAGAAGGAAGGGCCTATTTAAGATTGCTCATGCTGTTTGGCACAAGTAATCCTAACTAACTGGGTTTTGAAGCAATTTCCATAATTGACAAGCTTTTGGAGTGAAGAAAAACTTTGGCAGCTTTTAGGTTTGTTTTCGGCTCAAAACCCAGTGATGTTCCAACATGTTGTGCAAAGCCTCCCCTGAAGAGCAGAAGCTGTTCCAGCAAGAACATGTGGAACAACTTTATATTAATAAGCATTTCAAAGATATGTTGGACAGCCACACTTTTGTCCATACAATGTAAATATACCCTAGCCTAAGACATTAGAGCCCTTGCTGTATCTATTTTTATAAGCCTTTCCAGTATCATTAGACAAAATAACTCACATCATACCTCCCACATGGCAACATTTAGCATAAAGCAATATGTGTGAGAGCTACTCACTGGCGCTATCAAGCATGTGGTTATGTTGGTTTCTCAATTCCTCCACAAGCAAAGGATGGGGTTCAGTTGGGGAATCTTGATTAAAATCAGGTAAATATTTCTTTTTAATATTCAGTATAATAATTAGGTTATAGCATATGTAAATAATACTAATTCATTGTATAGGTATTCATGAAATCAGGTTTCCATGGATCAAAATTCAGATCCTTTCTGTTCTTCAGTTGAACTTATACTGTATGCGTGTGTAAGTATATATATATATATATATATATATATATATAT
>CM044437.1:97528965-97560033 GCA_024363595.1 Xenopus borealis
CCTGGGCCCCCCATCGGGGCCCTTACCTCTATAAATCCCATGCTGGAGTGTTGATGGCATCTGTGCTGTAAAATCTCCCCCCTAATTAACTGCCTGCCATAACCATTTTCGTGGCTCCGATGGGTCCCAAGTGGGTGTGGGCCCTGGTGCAATTGCACCCTCTGCACCCCTGGTAGTTACGCCACTGACTTCATTTAAAACATAATAGCCATTTGCATACTGCTCATGAATATCAAATGAATCTACAGCTAGCACATGCCCCAATAGCATATTCTGAGTCACATAAATACCTTAAAAGCAGGACTTTAAATATGGTGAAAAGACATAAAGTTTATTATTCCAACGTTTTGGTCTTACTTGAGACCTTTGTCAAAGATCACTAATCCATTCTTTCAATTGCCTGGTAGTTTTGCCACAATATAATGGGCCACATGGGCACTTAAAGGACAAGGAAAGTTAAACTAAAGAAGTAGGTAGAAATGTAATAAATTATGTTGGGTGCTTCTGTACCAGCCCAAGGCAAATACACCCCTTCTCATAAATTTCTGTGTCTCCAAAGATGCCCCAGTAGCTCTCCATCTTCTTTTCTGCTGATTCACTGATTCACATGCTCTGTGCTGCTGTCACTTAAGCTGGCCATAGACGCAAAGATCCTATCGTTCGAATCATCTTCCCCATCTCCCGACCTGCCACTAACCTTCAGATCAAATAAAGTAGTAAAAGCACAGATCAGCCGACGTTCTGCCCCTGACAAGGATCGTACAAAAGTTGTACGATTAAAAACCTAGTGACGGTCTCCCACTGAAAATCGTACGATCTGCAATAGATGCAAAGATATGATCGCCAGCCAACAGAAATTTTCTAACCTGGCCGATCCACCAAAAGACCGATCGGCATGGCACGACAAATGTCGTAACACTCCACACACAATCCGAAAATCGTACTAATCGAGGATTCGTATGATCGGATCGTTGCGTCTATAGCCAGCTTTACTGAGCTTAGGGACCCACTCACAATATACAGTACACATAGAACAGTAATGCCCCAATATAAGGCTGATACAGATTACTACATGGCAGCACAGAAACCAGTGCAATTAAAATTTAATAACCAGCCCTGTAGCATCATCTTATATTACAGGAAGATACAGGAAGTGAATAAGAAATCACAGGTTAGAACTACATATATCCGATTGTCGGATGAAAATGCTGCATGCTTCAACTCAGTGGCGTAACTACCAGGGGTGCAATTGCACCAGGGCCTCTTTGGGCCCGCCGGAGAGGCTAGGAGAACTCAAATGTGCAATTCATAGGGGGAGAGCCTGATAGGGGGGGCCCCCGAGTGCCAATCCTGCACCAGGGCCCACCAGCGAGTAGTTACGCCACTGCTTTATCTTCATCTGACACTCTGACAGTAGGGTTGCCACCTAGCCCGTATTTTACTGGCCTGGCTGGTATTTTAGATGGCTGATCCCAATGTTATTAATAGGAAAAAAAAGGTAAATATATAGGAAGGCCGGTATTTTTTTCAAGAAAAGGTGGCAACCCTATCTGACAGTCGGATAAATGTAGTTCTAACCTGTGATTTCTTATTCACTTACTGTATCTTCAGGACATCCGACACATTGCATGAGTGCCATGATCTAGGATTGCCACCCAGCCGGTATTTTACCGTCCTAGCTGGTAAAATACCTGCCAAGGCTGGGACCAGTATTACAAATTTACCACTTGCGTTAATATAAAGAACATGTTCCCCTTTAATCTGAAATCAATGCTAAGGAAAATAAGAGCAATGTACGGCGCAACATTAGGCCAAATAATGCCTCACTGTTTGCACTCTCAGGTCCTGCAAAATCGCAGACGAGATTTGCCCATTTGCTCTCATAACCTCGCATATGTCAAATCTAAGAGGAATTTTAATAAATCGGTTCTGCGTGTTGTACACGTGGCGGCAAGACCTTCAGTTTATTTACTAGAGCTATCCGCATCATTTAATGTAAAATTTGGGACAGTACGAAAATATCCGACTCCGCCGGGACTCGAACCCGGAACCTTTGAATACCTTCAACCGCTAGAAGTCCAATGCGCTATCCATTGCGCCACGGAGCCGACACCTGTTGGATTTGATCTAAAAAAATAACAAGGCTAATCCATACAAATTGTCAGGGAAACATATCGGAGACTGTTAATTATGAGCGTAGTATATCGAGGCACAACAGCGGGAAATTAACTAAATTGTTAGCAGCGAAATTCACGTTAGTCGTCTTCGCGTCTCCGAGTTGCGCAACTCACCCACGCATGCGTCATAAAATCAGAAATCCAGTCTTCCGCCATTCGAAATCGAACAGCGCAGGTGCAGTGCAGGCAAGTTCCACGCGTATGCTCATTCAGTCCTTTGTTACGTCAGACGTTCTCCCGCTCATGCATAAATTTGTTACGCATACTGTCAACAAACCAAATGTTGTGAAGCGCGCATGCTCGTGAAGTAGCGAGTTGTTTGTAAACTGCCGCTTGGTGGTATCGTGCTGTTATGTAGAAGAGCTGAA
The DNA here is from genome assembly GCA_024363595.1 of Xenopus borealis. Taxonomy (NCBI): domain Eukaryota; kingdom Metazoa; phylum Chordata; class Amphibia; order Anura; family Pipidae; genus Xenopus; species Xenopus borealis. The sequence goes on from CM044437.1 coordinate 97,531,511, forward strand.
TAGTACTGACAATGACTGAATAAAAAATTATTAATATAGATACGAAACGTGTGTCATATTGGTCTTTTCATTTGTAACGTTTTTGGATTTTGATGTGTACGTTTTTAGTTGACTAATTTGGTTCATGAAGCAAAAACCCACACAGAACGAATTTATTGTGCTTGAATGATAAAAAGTTGATTAAAAGCATTCACCATATAAAGCTGACCAATGGTCACATGGACCCTATGACAACGCAGGTGGCCAAAATGACAACTGTTACCTTAAAGGAGTTGTGGGTCTTTGAGTTAACTTTCATGTCTGACGAAGGGGTTTGCCCCCAAAACGTTACAAGTGAATAAAGTTGCAAGGGTTCACCCTGCTTGAATTTGCCTACATGGTGCTGGTGTCTACATTTCTGAAAAGTTTCGAGAGTGGTCAATCTCTAGCCAGCTACCAGCTTACTTATCGGAGAGGCAGTGTGAAAGTGGGTAATTCCATTTGAGCTATGGTGCATTGGCCACTGGCTGGCTATGCGGTTGCCAGTGGTAGGTGTGGCTACTGTTTTTTGCTACGGCCCTTGGCAGGCATGTCAGTTTGCCTTGCAGCAATCCTTGCCAGGGTAACAGCCATTGGTTTTTCTTTCCTTGCATGCATGGTTCTGGTTACACCAGCAGTAGGCACGATTGACTATTTGGTTGGCTCTAACATAGGGCATACCAAGGGGGGCTTTCACAATAGCTGGTTTATGTACTATTGCTTGTGTAGTAGAGGTCCACTCTGTTGTTTTGCATACACTGAAGCTGACTGGCATCATGGCCTGCTAGTGTGACAATGGCCTTGCATACCTATGTTGGCATACATAATAGTTGGCTTGTCCACCAATGGGTTGCATGTATGTTGGCTGGCTCATTTGCCAGTTGATTGTCCATCATTCCTGGTTGGTACCAGTGTTTGTAGGCTATAAGCTTCTTGCATTCCTTATTCAGTGGCTGCTGGAGCTACTGGGCTGTACCAGCATAGCTCTACAATGGTTACAGTGGAATGCTGGATTAGGATATCCCTGAGTTGGTGTTCATATAGATAAGTCTTCATTAGGTGTTTATCAGAATTGAGTTGGGGGATCTTTGATTAGGCTAGTGTGGGCCAAGTCTTTTTAGGGTCACTGGCTAGTGCTGATGATTGTGCATTTCTCCAGCACTGGTGATAGATGCATCCAAGTTGCTATTAGTTTCTGATCTGGATTTATTGGTTTCCTGGTGGGTTCTATGGTACCATCATTCTGGTTTTAGTTCTTCTCCAGGTGGGGTTTTATGTCAGATAGCATATTGCAAGTATCCCTCTAGTTGGTGAGGGAATCCTTTAAAGGAGAATTCAACCCCATACATACAAAAATCCCTCCCCCCTCCCCTGTGTAGACTCCCCCCCTTTCCGGGCGCATGCGCAGTTGGAGGCATTTGCCGGTACAGAGCTACTGCACATGCACCCAAAAGTCACAAAGTTTCTGATTTCTTTTTTCGGAAACTTGACTTTCGGTGCATGTTTGGCCGTCTCCAAACGGGCGGATCTCTCCCCGACATGCCCAGTTTGAGGTGGGTGATATCTGGCTGATTGCATCATGGGCCCTAGGGCCCAACAATTGTATCATTGTGCAGTCTATACAGGTGGTCGGGTAATGGGACCGCATCAATGGACAGATGCAATGGGACAGGATTTTTTTTACCCAGCCCATTCGAAGTTCTGGCCTACTTTCAGCCAGATATTTATCTGGGAAGCCCGTCTGAGGGCCCCACAAACAGCCAATAAGCTGCAGACTCTTTTTTTTTTCTTTCTTTTCAAAATATTAATCTACAATAAAAGTTTCATAGGTCATGTTGATCATTTTTGCTGATATTTCTGCTTTTGTAGGTAATTATTACTCGAAGTTCCTAAACCTGACTGTTTTGGCAACCTGGCTGTTCCATCTCAGTCTGTCAGTTAGCATTTCTAATGCTAACTGACTACTGATGCAAATATATGGTAGCCCCCTCATAGAGGAACAATGGGGTAAGAATGGTAATGTAAAAGCATCAGACAATTACTTTTATGGCAAAATTATTAATGGCATTCAAAGATATGTTATGATGGATATAAAAAAAGGTTATTTTCTGGTGTCAATAACTCTTTAAGAATTAAAACCATTGTATTCTCCAGAACGTATCTGTTATTTAAACTGTGCCATTAAAGGAGAACTAAACCCCTTGTTTAAAAAAATCCCTACCCTACCGAGACCCCCCTCCCTCCTCCCCCCAGCCTAGCTGCTACCCCGGGTAAAAGCCACTAACTTTTTATTTACACCTTGGTGCAGATTCAGGCATCAGAGTTCACGGCCGCCATATTCTTCTCTCAGGGAAGTGAGCAGCGTATCGGTGCATGCGCAGTTGGAGCAATCTTCCTGCTCTGGACAACTGTGCATGTGCTGAAAGTCACGGAGATTGCCAAAGGGAGGGAGGGAAGAGGACCTGAAGATTTCCAAAGAGCCATAATATGGCACCCGTGAACTGATACCTGTATCTGCACCGAGGCGTAAGTAAAAAGTTAGGGGCATTTGCCTGGGGTAACAGCTAGGTTGGGGGGGTCTATGTAGGGTAGGGTTTTTTTAGTAAGGGGTAAAGTTCTTCTATTCCAACATGAATGGCTGCCCTCATGGCTACACTGTAGGTTTTTTTATATACATGACAGCAGTGTTTCTAAAACAAATGTTTCTTTAGTTTGCATATAAGCTGTCCTAGACATCCATAAGGGGGCACCTTTCTGGGGGGTAAATATTTACAAAACATACATCCCATGGCACATGACCTGAGTACATGGCAAGTGGCAGTAGGTGTGCTTTACAGGTGCTGTGTAGTTAGTTCCCATGCTACAGTAGATCTCAGGTTTAAGTGTAAGCACAGAAAACAGAAGTTGAACTCTTAAGCAGTTCAGCATGACGTAAGTTGGTGTATACAGTGAACAATACTCTTCTGTATATTTGTATTTCTAAATACGGGAAAGATCTGTCATATCGAACTTTCACACGATAGCAAATAATTGTATTGTGTGTTGTATACTTATTGTGCATTCACAGCATATTCCTTTTCATTAAAGAAGAAGGAAAGCTACTGAGGCATTTTATTGCCAATAAATCAGCCACAATAGTGCAAGCTATACCACTATATTTATTCTGCAGAATGCTTTACCATACCTTTAGTAAACAGCTTTAGAAACTCTCTCTGTTTTTTTTAAGATACAGCTGACATATTATCACATAGTATCACTTCCTGTCTCTTCCAGCTCAGATTACAGTTGGGAGGGAAGAGGGAGAAGAGAGGCTCAAACTGAGCATGCTTATGCCCAGGGCAAAGAGGTTTAAGCTGAAGGCAGGAAGTCTGATAGAGAAGCCCATGTGTAAACAATAGAAGGAAAGTAATGCTGTGTTTCTTTTCACAGAGGACTCAGAACACCATTACGTTGAGGGTTTATTGGTGTGTTTATATATGCCTTTCTGATAAAGCTTTAAAGGACAAGGAAAAGTCTAAAATAAAATAAGGCTAGAAATGCTGTATTTTGTATACTAAACATAAACATGAACTTACTACACCACAAATCCTAATCAAACAAATTATTTATGCTTTCAAAGTTGGGTACAGAGGGCTGTCATCTTGTAACTTTGTTATACATCTTTGCAAGACCAAGACTGTGCACATGCTCAGTGTGGTCTGGGCTGCTTAGGGATCGTCATAAATTAGAAAACAGCAAATACCAGCACCAGCAATTTCTACCCATAGATTTTCAGGCTTAAAGAGGGTTCAGATTGGGTTCAGTATTCAGCTGAATCAAGGAAGGAGGATTTGGCTGAACTCTTATTAGCGCATCACTAACTAAGCACTGGACCTGTCTTTTGGTACATATCCACTACTTCTCTAGATTTTATTGTAAAATGTGCTGGGGGAATTTCATATTAAAATACATATATAACAACAAAAATAATACTGTGTATACACAATAAGTGTAATGTGTAATGTGATAATACATTTCTTTAGGAAAATTTTTGCTTTGCATCAGCGTGTAGTGTATGTAATAAAACCTATTAAGGAGCCACTGCGTTGTACAGTGCATAAAAGTGCAATATATATATAAATGTATACATGAGGAGACAAATCACATAATAAATACATACAGAATCTTAGGACAAAGAGCTTATGTCCTATGTGGTAAGAGACATAGTGGGAAGAAGGTCCCTGCCCTGTAGTGCTTACAATCTAAGTCTAACATATCAGTCCCCAACCCAATGGAGCTTACAATTTATGGTCCATATCACATTCATGTACATTATTGTCAAATAATGTGTCAAATATTGTCAATTTACCCTTTGTTTTTTTTTGAGAAACAGAGTAAAATCTGTGGCTTTTTATAGACGTCACCACTAAGTACAAGTGTATCTCAGCCATGTCTATTGCTAAATATTGTTTTTGTTGGAAGCCATTATGTTTAGTTAAGTGGCACCTATTTTTGTTAGCCATATTGTGCTGGTGTTTATTTTGCTCTTCCCTTTACATTTACTCATGGGCATTTTCAGCAATGCCTGAGCCTGTCAGTGACAAAGTTAAGCCATAGGAGAGGTTTAAAAACAAGGAACCTTTGCAGTATGTTTTGAAAGCCTCTCAAAAGCTTGCATGTAAAACTCTACTTGCTGCTGAATGTATAAAATAAACTGTGCACCTCAGATGTGTAAACTTGAACCTTTGTTGAAATAATTCATAATTCTGAGCAAACACTAGAAAACTCTAAAAGGTCAGCTAATCATTCTCTAGATAACAATGCCTTTGTTAAGAAGAAATAGGAGTAACTAATTTATTCTAAAAGTGTTAAGATTTCAGTGTCAGTGTGCAGAACAGGGCATTTTTGTGCCAGAACTAAACACTTATTGGAAAAAACCCTACCCTACATAGAACCCCCGCCTCCCCCCCCCCTAGCCTACCTGGTACCCCGGGCAAATGCCCCTAATTTTTTTACTTACCCCTCCATACAGATTCTGTCCTTGGGAGTTCATTGGCACCATCTTCTTTGCTTCAGTCTTCTTAGTGTAGTGAGTGGTGTTTTCGGAGAATGCACAGTTGGAGTAATCTTCCTGTGCCGAACAACTGCGCATGCGCCGAAAGTTTCCAAAAGAAAATTTCAGAAACTTTCTTGACTTTTGGCGCATGCGCAGCTGTTCGAGACCGGAAATTTGCTCCAGCTGCTCATGCACTGAAACTCCGAATCCCAAGATTAACGAAGAAAAGAAGATGGTGCCCGTAAATTCCCGTGGGCAGAATCTGTACAGAGGGGTATGTAAAAAAATTAAGGGTATTTTCCCGGGAGGGGGTCTTTGTGGGGGGAGGGTTTTTTTCCTATTAAGGGTTTAGTTCTCCTTTAAGTGTAGTTATAGATAACATGGCTACTGAGGCTAGTCCCTAAAGCCCCACAGGTAACACAATTGTGGGCCACGACTTCCTACCTAAGAGTAACAATCTCTCTAGTTAGTTTTCCCTTTGAACTGAGGGAAATGGTATGATGTTAAGTATAAGCAAGCGTTCATTATCACTTGTATGAATTATTTTCCTTAAAGGGGTTGCGCAACTTTGAGTTAACTTTCAGTATGATGTAGGCAGGGCCGCCCCTGCCATGAGGCAAGGTGAGAACCTTGCCTTAGGCAGCACAGAGCAGCCAGTTACAAGGGGCGGCAAAAAGCCGCCTGCTGTAACTTTAAGAGCAGAATTTCCAGGTTTTAACCTGGAAATTCGGCTCTGATAGTGCAGAGAGCGCAATTGCACTCAGTGTTTGAGTTATTTTGCTTTTTATTCAGCAGCTCTACAGTTTGCAATTTCAGTAATCTGGTTTCTAAGGTCCACAATAGCCTGGCAACCAGGCCTCAACTGGCAATCTGTGGGTTCTGGCAAGGTGGCATAGATAGTCACTAATAAGTGGGCTGGTGGGGCTGATTGGGCCTCTGTGTACCTGAAATTCCAGGGCCTATTTTAATCCTCAGTCTAGACCTGCTGGCAACCATGCATTGATTTGCATAAGAGACTGGAATACGAATAGGAGAAGGCCTGAATTGAAAGATGAACAATAAAATGTAGCAATTACAATACATTTGTAGCCTTACAAAGAAGTTGAAAGTTTGAAAGAGTCAAAAGATTGCAAATAATTCTAAGAATAAGAATTCTAAGAATTCTACCAAGTCAATTAGAATTGTCCATTCTGTAACCTACCAAAAGTTAACATAAAGATGAACCACCACTTTTAACTGATAGTCTTGGAGTGCAGATTCTTTCCCATAATCTGGTTTCAAAGTTCAGTTTCTTTTACTTCTCTCAAACTGGCTTTAAAAGCAGTCATAGATGTAACAATTACGATCTTTCTTGGAAACCATCTTTCCAAGAAAGATTGTTCATTTCAATACACACGTGTAGAGCTGAATTGTCGGATAAACAGGTAGAAACAATAGAATTCTACCTGTATCTGACGATTCAGCACTAAACAGTGGCCAATGTTCTGGTGCCAGCCGACCGATATCCAAGTCTTCTGCCAATATCGGTCGGCTCCTTTCCCACCATACACGCACTGAATATCATACAAAAATTAGTTTCATTCGATATTATCTGTGCATCTATGGCCACCTTAAGATATCATCTAGTCATTGTTTATGAGAGCTAGATATAAAATGTAACTGGTACAACCAGAGGTGGAACACCCAGACCTCCTTCAGTACATTTGCACACAATCCCCTGTTTAATGTCTCTAGGACACCTCATTCCTCCCAACTGTTCTGCTTTTCCCTGGAACTCTCAATTTATAAAGCATATCCCAAGTTGATCTTGGCATAACACAGCTGTCTCATTGTTTAGATTTTTCTTACACTGATTGCATTGTAAATTGTGGCTGGGCTAGGTAGTGATAGAGGAGCCCAGCTTCTGTAACTAGTAGCCACACCTATAATTGCTATAATTATCTAAAACTAGCATTAATTTTACCAACTCAAAAACTTGAATCGCATTTAAATCGAATTTGACTAAACTCGATTCAAGTTTTTTTCTCTGAAAAAAACTCAAATATCAGGAAGGCTACTAACATGTCTAAATTGGTCCCTGAACCTCTTCCATTGACTTATACTGGAACCCGGCAGATTTTAGGTGACAAATAGGAGTTCTTAAAGGGCCAGAGTATGATGCATCTCGAAATTCAAATTAAAACGCTATTTGAATTTGGATAATTCACAATTCGAATTTGAGAGATTTGAGCATAAAATCGTTTTCAATTCAACCCTTAATAAATCTGCCTCTAATTATCAGGAGCAATGTCCCCGCTATGTTGTGGTGTGCTCAAAGAATTTTGTGTGAAAATACATGTTGAATTGTTCTGAGCTTGCACAGTATTTAAAAAACCGCACATAAATTTTAAATCTGAGCACAAAATATATTTTTAGCATATATAGCTGAGAAGGAATTAGAGGGAACATTGGTCAGGAGGTATATGATTCTGAACTGGATCTGACAGACTTGTGTTTGAACAAAATCTGAGTAGCAGTACCAGTGGCGCAACTAGATGTTACTGGGCCCCACAGCAAATAAATGTTAGGGCCCCCAACATATCCAGAGGTTATCCATTTTACTAATATATGTTGAAATTGTTCTTTAATTAGGGCATCATGGGGCCTGCAGTCGCAGGGTCTGCTTCCTCTGTAGTTACGCCCCTGAGCAGTACTACTCTGTCTCCAATCCTTTACAGGAAAAATCTACATATGTAAAGTCTGGGACTTTGTGATTATTTGACTATAAATTCAAATTATAAAGGATTCATTCAAAGTGTTTGTGAAGATTCCTATTCATCCAGGTCATGGTATATCTGTAGAAATAAGTCACATCAACTGGACTTGCTGTGTTTTTTTTTCCTTGAAGATGTTTCACCAGTCATCCAACTGGATAACTGAATTATTCTGAATTGAGAAAACCAGTTTGATGACTGGTGAAACATCTTCAAGGCAAATAAAAACACAGCAAGTCCAGTTGATTTGACTTATTTCTACAGATATTACATTCAAAGCCACCATTGATGAGGGCAGGCAGTGTTAGCCAAGGGATCCGGAGACCTGATCTATAAGATTCCACCAATGCCATCCACTCCTCCCTGCTACCAGCCAAACTTTCCCCACCACCGATGCCACCCTCTGTGCATACATCTACTGCCCAACAGGCTTGAGGCGGCAGAGCCCACTGGGATTTTTCCTGGTACCCTGGTCGACCAGTCTGACACTCAGAGCTGGCAGGACCCTTCTCACTGTGCTCTGTACATGAATACAGTTATCTGTGTGTAAAGAGTCCTGTGTACAGAAAGTGGAGATTCCCCATTAATGGGAGCTTAAATATGAAATGCCTTTATAATTACCAGATTACCACAACAATTACCACAATACCATCCCCAGATTTAGATGTTTGTAAACATCCAGTGGGGAATTCCCATGTAATAATCAGCACAAAACAAGCACTGGGAGCATAATAGCCAGAGTACAATGCAGATAAAGACATTCAAATTCATGGATAATGCTGAGAGTCCTTGTACATTGTGAAAAAGCAGTAGAATTCCCAGAAAACAAATCATAGCTTTTGAAGAATGCTGGAACTGCAGTTCACAGCACTGGAGTGAGAAGATAACATCCCTCAGCACCAGTGGGATTGAAGCAAAAAGACAAAGCAGCCCTATTCCATTATCATAGTTAAGTAGGCATCAAAGTTCTTTCTTGGTACCTAAGCAACTAGGGTTGCCACCTCTTCTGGAAAAAAATACCAGCCTTCCTATATATATTAATCTTTTTTCCCTATTAATAACATTGAGGTCAACAATAATTTTTACTGGCCAGGCCAGTAAAATACCGGTCAGGTGGCAACACTACAAGTAACATGGGATACACAGTTAGGCTTAGACTGGGAGTCACAATAGGCTCTGGCTTTCCAAGTACACAAACCCCCAAACAACCTCACACGAGCCCACTTAATATAACTTTCTATGGCATCTTACAGCAGCTCTCCGACATTTGCCAGAATTAAACTTGGCCAGAAATTGGATCCTTCACAAATGAACCAAATCTGCACCCTAATCTACTAACTCAAATATGAGAAAAACACATAGAAATCTGACTATTCTTCATTTAGAGTAATCGCAGTTACCACTACCATAAACCCTAGTTTTGAGTATTTTGTACTTTGCTAAATTATTTTGCAGGAAAAATGCCTTTAAAAATTGGCATTTGACTTGACAGTGGCAGAGAATTACGTTTGTGAGACTGGTTTGGTTGTGGCAATCTCTCTCCTAGAACCAAATATGAGACCAGTGCCTTGGAATCAGGAGACATTTCCCAAGAAATGCAACCATGTTGGGATGAGCCAGCCTAGTATGTGCTATGGTGGCTTGGCAATTTTATGAGCATAACTTTTGTAACTATATTTTTTAAGAAATGTGCATTTGCACAGATACTAAAACACTAATAAACAGAACAGTGAATATGCATTGATAAGTCAACCCCTTTTTGTATGCTGTACTTAATTTGAGCCAGATTAGATGCTCTTCCATTGCACGTATGTTTTACTTAGCCTTGGAGTGCTCCAACAATCCCTTATCAGGTTTTTCTTGTCTTCTGTCTTTTTCCTCTGTCCTCTTACTTTCTCATCCTACTGCATTTATTATGTGGTTCCACAGCCATCATCTACAGGTAGAAACATCAACCCTAAATGAGGAATAAAAAGCCTGGAAAGAAAAGAAATGTGGCCACTTTTACATACATTGAATACAGCATAGGTTAATGGTGTCCAGTTCATATCAGTGATGAATATGTCTGACAAGTGAAAATGAAGAAGAAACAAAAAGCACCTACATTACAGGACAAATTGGTACAGAGTATGTACTGTACATTTAAACAAATAGCGAGAACTGTCTGGTCACACAAAGAGATAAAATATTGGGCAACTACATTTGAGACCAGAGAAAAGCATGCCATTATAAGGGAATGTAAAACATATGACATTGTCACTGACTGTGAAATATTTTTACGCACCACATGCAATAGTAAGGTGTGGTTTATGCACTCCAATGCAGGGGTGGTGTGAGATATGTTGAAAGACTCTAAGGTGATAAGGAACCCATATTCTAGAGCAGCCAGGTGATCTTTTGAGAAAGACTACAAAAAGCACAGTGGCTCATTACTAAAGTGAATGAGGTGAAGGTAGTTTATCCAGTTTCCTGTTTTGGGAATCACAGCAGGTTAGGGGAGGAGTTATGTCTGAGGGAGGACTTAGGACCCCTTAATAGAATATTGTGGTGTTTATACAAATGGCCTGCAGGTGGCACTGTGCATACACAGGACTTTCTGTACAGCTTGAAAGTGAGTAATACTTACTGCTGTTATGTAATAGCTGCTAATAAAGCACTGTTCATCATCCTCGGCTACCAAACACAACAAATATTGTTACTAAGTGAGGTGTAGTGGATATCTTCAGAGGCAAAGATCTTCCCTGCTATAGGGCTGTTGTTGCTTTGAGCTGGTAGAGAACCCCAAAACATAATGTTCAACATTTCTGCCCTAAAAGCTCTAAGCCCTAAGCTTTAGTTACCCTCTAAGGTATTAAGGGGTTGCATTGTAAAATAAATTGTTCTGACACAATTCTACAACCTCACAGAAATTCAATACCACTGGAAGCTGGCTAAACCAGTTGTTCAATTGAAAAAAAGGCACACAAGACTCCATCCAAGCTGGGTATAACCTTTTGTTTACTGAAGTTTAATGTTTCAGGTCTGACGAAGGGACATGCCCCTGAACCGTTACACTTCAATAAACATTTACCCCGCTTGCATGGATTCATTTTTCAATTGAATTTGCAGGGTGCCGGTCCCTCATACTGAGCACGGGGACAGCTTTGTTTAAGAGGCCAGGGTGTGCTGGTGGGTTACCTATTAGACACACCAGTTGTACAACCACTTGGCCTGTGGGCTGATCAGTCTGATGACTATAAATACAACTGTATTGTACATGTCTGGAAGAGCAGAGGTTTATCATTTCATTTCATTGGCTGGGTTTAAGAATATTTTGGAACCACAGTATTTATTTTAAGTTTCTGAATTAATGTCTGCCTTGTCACAGCAACAAGTTAGTATGTACTGTCGATGTATTGTCTAGTTACAGACAATAGTTAAGTCAATACCTCACTTTTGCAGTTTTTTGTATTTACTATCATCTCAAAATTCCTAAAAAATATATATTTTTTTTGCATTTTTAATTAGGGATGAACAGGTATCTGAAATAATATTTTTAGATTATCATCATACACATTTATAATTGCTGTGGATATGAGATTTCCTATTGGAGTTTCCTGCTAAAAAAAAAAAAAATTGGATATTGGACTTTTATCTGTATGTTCTGTAATAGTAATACTAAGATCAAGTACTAAAGTAACTTACTATCAGACTGATTTTTTTTATCAGAACTACTCTGCTCTACAAAACGTTAAACAGTTTTTGGCACCAACTTTAGATTTTGATTACTGTTTCGCTTTAGGCATATACTTCTAGGTAGCCATGAGAGAACTTTCAATGTGTACGTCATGGAATCAGTTTTCATGCTCTATAGAGACTTTTTTGCTGACTCACTGTGAACAGTGTTTATCTGGGTGGCAGTGTGCAGAGAATACACAAGCTTGCACATTGAAAGCCAGTTTAACTAAGAGCTGCCCAATTTATTATAAGTAGGGATGGGCAAATTTGACCCGTTTCGCTTTGCAAAAAATTCAACGTGGTTGAAAAATATGGGCAACAAATTTTTTTGACACACAGCAATTTTGTTTTGATGTGGGCATTTTGTTTACAAGCAACATTTTTTTCCCATTGAAGCCTATGGGAGTTTTATCTGCAATGCAACACTCGGCAAAAAATTTTCTCATCCCTAGTTATAAGCAATTGTCCAATTAATGTTTGCGGGCTATATTATAATAGATGATACATTGTGTTATATGTGTGTGGACCCAGTGACAGGCTAGGGACCATACATGAAACACATAGGGGCAGATTTACTATTATTCCCCTAAAAACCCTCGAATTCCTTCGAAAACTCAATAAGCATTCGACAATCGAATGCTTATCGAATAGTTTTAGGCTATTTTTTCATTCATATTTGATTTCTCGATGAATTCGTATGATCGTTCGATTTCATGAAAAATCGAGTGCTCGAAAAATTTGTACGATTCGAACGATCAAGACGTTGGATCGTACGAATGGTATTCGAGCAGATGTTTGAAAAAAAAAAAGCCTATGGGGGGCTTCCCATAGGCTTCTATTGCAATTCGGTAGGTTCAATCTGGCGAAGTTAAAGTTCTTCAATCATCGAATGGTCGAATTATTGAATATCCAATCATTCGATCTATTCGATCATTCGAATTTTTGGTATTCGATGATCGAAGTGGCCAAATTTGCAAATTCTTTTGAATTGCCCACCCAGGCCCCAGACCCCGCCCACTCCACACCACAGTTAAAAGACCACACAGACATCAGCGCTAACAAATGTAACCCCCCCACACACACACAAAGCTACTGATGGCCAGGGCCCCCTTATAAGTAAAAATAAACTGTAGTGCCAGCCCCCCATAAAAGTTTTTTTTATAAAAAATTGGTGGTCAGGGTCCCCCTACAAGTTAAAAAAAATAATTGTTTACCAGGGCCCCCATATAAGTTAAAAAAAATCACTGGTGCCAGGGCCCCCTATAAAAGTTTTTTTTTACAAAAACATTGGTGCCATGGCCCCCCTTACAAGCTAAAAAATTTGGGGTCACAAAGAATATATTTTTTAAAAAAACCTTGGCACCAGGGCCCCCTTACAAGTTAAAAAAAATTGGGGCAGCAGAAAATATTTTTATTAAAAAATTGGTGCAGGGGCCTATAGAGTATTAAAATAAAAGATTGGTGGCTAGGGGATTAGGGAAAAAAAGGCCACATTGCTGTCAGTAGAATTGAACTCTTGGCTTCAGGACTTCAGTTATAGCTGTTTTCATGACTTCAGGTCTTTTCGCCACTTCAGGACTTCAATGTTGGCTCCTTTTGTGACATCCGGTATTTTCGCTGCTTTAGGACTTCAGTGTCGGCTCTTTTCATGACTTCGGGTCTCTCCTCCGCTTCAGGACTTCACGTCTGTTCGGCACTTCTGCATTCAGGACATTGACATTTGGCAGCGCAGCTTCGGCACTCGCAAGGGGGGCCCGGCTCTTCGAAAAGTGCAGCACTGCCGGGCCACCCTTCAGCCCCAGGCCTGGGACACTTTTCCCCTGGTAGTGGCCCTGATTGTGAGTATTGGTGCACACAAAACTCCCCCCCCCCATTGGACTGCTATATTTCAACAAAATGTTTGCCTCCCCTGGTAACCAATAGTGAGCTGCAGCCTGAGGGGAGTTTCTCAACTTGCCTAATTGGTGCAGCTCCCCTGACTGGAACCTATGCAATTCCAGATTAGACACAATTATGCCGGAATTGTGTGTGTGTGTGTGGGGGGGGGGGGGGGTGCTGTATTCTGGCCAAAAAACTTGGCAAATTGAGTCTGAAATTGCACTTTGCAAACTGCAAATTATTAATCCTTTCTAGACATGGGCTAAACTGGGCAGTAACTGAAGAAAGTAAAAAGAAGAATGTTCATGTTTTAAAGATTTACCGTCTAAATCCTTAGGGGTAGATTTATGAAAGATCAAACACAGGAATCCAAAAGGATCCCAAGCAGTTTGATCCATTTTTTAATTTATCACATTTTTCCTATCAAGAAAACTTTCTTGACATTCATAAAATTAACAAATTGACGCATTTACCAAACCCAATACCTGTGTCAGTTTGTGAATGCAGGGAGGGAAGGGAAATAGCAGACATCCTTTAAAGAATTAAAATTCTTTATAAAATCATAACCTGGCTGGGTATTGTACATGAAGAGAGAGAATTCAGGCAATTATTTTCCCCACTAGATCGATTCATTCCAGTGGCGGAATTAGATTTTTAAATAGTAAAACATTATTAACTAGTGGTACACAGAGGTACTGCTCGTAACAGTTAATACATTGTCACCTTTGTCTTCATACTGTACTCCAGAAAAACAGAAACGTTTTGGGCTTCGCAGGACCCTTTCTCAAGCCTGTGAAACTGTGCACTGTGCTGTGTTAAATAGGACAAATTGTGGGCGGTACAACAATGTGAAAAGTTGGGCTTGACCAAAAGTGTCCATCAAAAATCAATAATCGCATTTTAAGTGTCCCAATTATGTTTTCTTTCATTTCTTCCTTTAGATAAAAGTGCATCCATTTGTAGATTCAATCAGTGTCCATATTTATATATAAACACTTCAATTAGTGAGTGTCATCATGGCTACAATGTAACCAACTACAATAAATTACATCAAACTGTAACAATTACCCCAAGTAAGATACTATGTTAAATCGTTTGAACATCAGAATATCTGAAATGCTTTAAAACAATTACTTCCTTTGACATTGTGTTCTATATTTCATTTCTATAATCACTGTTTGTAGCATTCGGAGGGTTCTGATATCTGTTCAACATTCAGTAACCTTAAAAAAAGGAAAAGGAAAATACAAAAGAAAATGAGCGTGAATTAATACATTTGCATTATCATAAAAACAATTTCACATTGTCTGCATATCTACTGGTATATAAACATCGCTGGTGTATATTCTTTGTTTAAACTCCTAGGCCATACTGTATCTAGTCTATGTATCCATTGCATTTCAAGTTTATGTTATAATGCCAATCTATTCCTGGAATTTCACAATTGACTCACAGAATTGTCTGCCTGTTTAAAGTGTGCTGGAATCTGCAACGTGGTTGATTCCTTTCTGATAGTAGATTTGTTTGATATTCTATCTTTTATCTTTTGCATTGTCTCCCCTATATATAATAAGCCACATGGGCATTTCAGTAAATAAATCACATATGTTGACTTTCACGTGTAATACTGTCTAATAGTATATTTCTTTCCAGAGTGTGGATGATGAAAGTTTTCCCCTTTAATCACTGAGTTACATTGTGAGCAGTGTAAACATGGGAAAGTCCCAAAGTTTGGTTTATTCAAAAACGAGTATGTTGTTTCCTTTTACCCCCTATATCTGCCTTTGTTTAGGATCTGTCATTTGCTGCATTAATTAATATATTCTTTGGCAGCATCAGAGGAATATCAACATCTAATATATTAATGCACCGTTAAAGTTCAGGGAGCATGCACCATGGAGGTTCTGTGAGAAACGGGTGAAACATAAATGAAAATGAAATTTGAAACTTAAATATTAAAAAAATAAAAAATAGAGCAGCCAATGCTGTGTGACCCAGCATGGAAATCTGTGGAAGGCACATATGCATATTTGCTGTGTAAACCAGAGCTAAAAAAAACATAATATGTTTAACACAAACCCCATGAGAATGCATATAAAATAGTAATGTCTCTAAAAATATCTGAGAATGCAGGCAGATTCTGGTCTGACTAGTTTATGGAGACAGATTATCCAACTATGTACTGTTGCTCAAAATATGTAGTTAACATTGTGCTTCCAACATAGGTGAAAAAACTAAATTCATATATATTTAGATGAGTGTCTTTATACATCATTATATTCTTATATTGTCTATATATTTTAAGCTCACATAAATGACAGCAGCACAGAGAGTGGGGTATGAATCGGCAGAAGAGAAGATGGGGAGCTACTGGGGCATCTTCTGGGGGACAGAGCTTCCCTGCTAAAGGGCTATGATTGCCTTGGGCTGTTATAGAACCACAAAACATCCATTTAAACATGTCACACTAGATGTGGGGATTGATGTATTAAAGGGGTAATTCACTTTCGAACACATTTTTCAGTTAAGTTGTTTTCAGATAGTTCACCAGAAATAAAGCCTTTTTTCCAATTACTTTCTTTCTTCTATTTTTTACTGTTTTTCTAATATTTAAAAGATAAATTTATCTTCTTATGTCTTTCTAAAGCAGCTAGATTTAGACCCTGTAAGCTGTTCTAAATTGAGGCATAAGTTGAGATATTTATCTTTGTCCTTGCTATAGTCCTGCGCTGGTCCGCAACCCAGTCCAAGACCCACTGACCATCAAGTATCAGGAAGTGCTGTCTTTGTAAACCGGAAGTGACATAAAACCTGCAGAACCGCCAAACCCGCCTCTATACCCATACCCGGAACTTCTACCCGCAACCCGCAGATACCCAACCCGCTGCAGGACTCTAGTCCAAGGGTACGCAGATGTAATTGATACAATTGTTGCAAATATCCTATAGATACTGCTATGTATCAACTAATGTTGCAAATTGTAACAGTTCAGAATCTGTGCCTGGATTGCTGCTAGACCAAAACACCACGGACAAGAACATTAAACTTTTACAAAAAATAAATAGCTGTCCACCTATTTTTAGTGTGGTTTTTTTTTTTTTTAAAGTCTAAATATATAGATAGAAATCATTAAATATTGAGCTGTTCAAGAAGTTCAACTCCCAGCCATCATTCTAGATTGACTCTCCTTTGCAAATGTTAAAATAGATGTAGTTTCTGTAGGGTGTTGCTCATACAGTATCTAGGCAAGTTATATGATGTGTCATGGTCTGTATCGATGATGTGGCTAAATCATGTGATAAAGCCTTTTTCTGAGGGATTAATAGCAACTCTGTTTTATGAGAAAATATATACATTCTTCATTGTGCATATGGGCATATGAGTGATACTGGTCCAACCAGTTTATCTGGGTTTTTCCCTCACTGACCCTAATTCAAAATAAGCATTTCTAATAGAGTGTACTGGTGTCAGATTCCAGCAGAGCACAGGTCAGAGAGTTTAATATTACAACAGACTGTTTTTGTTCATGGTATTGACTGGGTACAGTCTAACCTCCATATTTCAACTTCCACTGTCTGGTAATGGCACACAGGATGTTTTTTGCCTTCTTAGACATGGGTTGATACAAGCCTGCTCTTAGATGTGTCTTTGATAAAGGTTATAATGACTGTGCTTATGTTAAAGCTCTTGGTTGGGGCACACTAAGGGGCAGATTTAAAAAACTCACGTGAATAATTCAAAGTTTGATCGAATTCGATCGAATTCCGATCGTATGATTTTATTGGATATTCGAATATGCAAATTTGGCCACTTCGATCATCGAATATGCAAAATTTGAGCGTACCGAATAGATCGACTATTTGACCGTTCGACCATTCAATGATCGAAGTACTTCAACTTTAAAATTTTATTCAACTGCCTACTTCGCCAGATTGAACCTACCGAATAGCAATAGAAGCCTATGGGAATCCCCCCATAGGCTTTTTTTTCTATTACCTGTTCGAATACCATTCGTACGATCAAACGCCTCGATCGTTCGAATCGTAGGAATTTTTCGAAAGATCTAAGCAAATTTCACAAATTTTTCGTGAAATCGCTGTTCGACCATACGATTTTTTTGATAAATTAAATAGCGCTCAAAAAATAGCCTAAAACTATTCGATTTCCATTCAACAGTCGAATTTCTGCTGAATTCGAGGACTAAGAGCCCTCGAATTCATGAATAATGATAAATGTGCCCCTAACTGTTGCTGAATTAAACATACCCCTGAAATCCTCTAGTTTATATGGTACGTGAGAGACAGAGTTAACTTCATGTGGAATATGCCTGGTCTAGGATATAACTGTCAAACTGTCAAAATAAATTATTGTGGGGTTTACACCCAAAGTGTCAGCTAAAAAGGCAAAGCACTGAACAGTATAGAGTACATATAAACACCTAAAAGCATCTGTCATCATTCTATACAATGAGAACTGTTCATGAAGGAACATGGAAAGAGAGAGAGACAGAGAGAAAATGCTCCCAAGGACAGTTAATTTTTTTAATTTAATTAACGGGGTGGTTCACCTATAAGGTAACTTTTGTTATGTTATAGCACGGCCAGTTCTATGCAATTTTTCAATTGGTTTTCATAGTTATTTGCCTTTTTCGTCTGACTCTTTGCAACTAATGCTCTATAAGGCTACAAATGTATTGTTATTGCTACTTTTTATTACTGATCCTTCTATTCAGGCCTCTCCTATTCATATTCCAGTCTCTTATTCAAATCAGTGTATGGTTGATAGGGTAATTTGGATCCTACTTACCAGATTACTTAAGATGCAAATTGAAGAGCTGCTGAATAAAAAGCTAAACATCTTGAAAACTGTCAATAATAAAAAATTCAAATCAATTGTCTCAGAATATCACTCTCTACATCATACTAAAAGTTATCCCAAAGATGAACAACCCCTTTTAACAAAGTCAACAGGTCTACTTGGAGGATGCAGTGGCCATATAGATTGGAAGCTCTACTTAGCCTGTAACATCTTTCCTCCTATGGCTGTTAACATATAAACCAGCAACATGAAAAAGTGATCTTTTTTTTTACATTTTAATATTGCATTGATTCATTGAGAACCTACAAATAAACAATTTATTCACAAAGAAATGCCCTACTTTATATGAGAGAGTTTTTATTCTGCAATCCTGTAAATACTGGGTGTAAGACTGCAGTTGAAAACTTGTCTTATTTCCCAGTTTCAACTTGAATGGCTGCACATGACTTTTTTTTATATTGTAGTATTTATGAAGCAGACACACATTTTTACCAGTGCAGGTTTACAGTACATTATATATAAAATATTTATTTACTTTACTTTTCATGGTGTTGTTTTCTATTTCTTGCATTCTCTGTTCCCCTATCAGAACAGAGAGAGTCCACTAGTGTGAAATTCTACCACTCTCCATTCATTTCTGGGATTTTCCAAGGCATATTTATAAAGAGTGAACTTTCACTTTCACCCATTGATAAATACTTATTTAAAAATCCAATAGAAATGAATGGAGAGTGGCGGAAGTGGACTCTCTCCAACTTCACTCTTTGATAAAAATGCCCCTGTGTCTTTTGTTTAATAATGATCCACGTCATGGTTCTTAAATTAACTTCTCTTCACCCTGAATAGTCTGAAATATAGCCAGAGTTGATCATTAATGTAATGACATTGGTCTCACTATTAATTCATTGCAAAATGTACAGTGTCACTGCTGCATAAATAGCACTATATAAATAAAGAGATACAGTCATACATATACAATTCCTGTAATCATGGTTTAAGCACAGCTAGAGGAGGGAGGGTGATACTCCTTTTGTCATGTACTTCAACTCCCCCCCCCCACACACACACACACAACAGGTAAAGGTATCACCGCCCATCACAAAATATGTTGCTGTTTGTATGTACTCTGAGCATTCTTGACTCAGCTGTTCCTGGATCTAAGCCTTTCCCAGTCTCTCTGGGATTCTCAAAGCTGCATCTCTCTCTCTAAAGAACAGGGCGGCAGATCAGGTATGCCATGATATTTGCCATTGTAAAGCAACAGCAAATTCACTGTAGGAATTGGGGTGTATAGTGTGGGCATCATATGCTGGTGTAACATGAGGTGTGTAAATGATAGAATTAAGGTTTTTATGCTAGCATGGAAATCATTTTGGAAACAGTGGAATATTTCCTTGCTATAACGAGGTATTTGTATTCCTAATGTGCTCTACTGTGACAGACTGCTGTTCAGGGTTAATTAGCCTGGATCCTGGCAATAGTCGTTAAACAGGATACTTGTACGTTGGATACTTTCTTCAGCTGTTCCTTGATTTTATATGTGCAGAGCTTTCTGTGTTTGCTTCTCATAGTGCAGGTCATTTCATGTATAGTATAACTGCCATTATATCTAAAGCAATGTGGTATGGGAATGTCTTTTCTTTGTTTCTTTTGCAATGCATTTTGTCTTCAACATTACACAGTTTTTTTTGACAGCTGCTCAGTGGGTAAATGAAGGTAAAATCTATCTATCTAAATCTATCTATAAAATTTACCCAATAGTGAAGATGAGTGCAATGGTAATAATTTGGCATGCAGGGTGCCACCAGGCCCTTATTATTGCAATGTTTTGCCACCAGATCCTTTTTATTGCAACTTTGGGCCACAATGTCCTTTTTATTGCAGCTTTGTGCCACCAGGCCCTTTTTATTACAACTTTGTGCCTGATATTTCTGCAGGTTCAGTTTTTTATGAAATATATCTGATAGAAAGACCCAATGCACATATACAATTCAAAGTCTTTTCGTCTCTACATTATCACTTACTATCGGTAAGGGTAGAGGCACACAGGCAGATTCTAGGCAGCAATCTCCCCGAACTGCCTTTCCTTGCCTTCCCTCCGGCCAAAATGAAAAATCGCCAGTGGGGTGGAACTCGTTTTCTGAAGTCGTCGGAAGTTGCCTCACGAGGACACTTGGAGTGTCGAGTGCCATCCCGCTAGCGAATTTTCATTTTTGCCAGCAGGAAGACAGTTTGGGGAGATTGTTGCCCCAAAGAAGAGGAGATTTGTTGCTGGGGAAACTTTCTCCCCAAATTTGCCCTTGTGCCTCTACCCTAAAAGGTGTTCATCAAATCTAGATTAAATAAATAAATATTGATACCGACAGGCATTTTTGCTTGTTTGATGTGGATTTACTGTGTTCCCCTAGCCAGAGCACTTCAATGCATTCAGGAACTGATCTCATCTTATAGATTTGTACCCATCGGAGTAAACACCAAAGGTGAATGTAGAGAAAATATGTTGGTTTCTCAACCCAAGAACAGATTGATATTATGATCTATTTATGATCTATTATATATATAGCATATATTCTGCAGCACATTATTCACATAAGTCCCTGTTTAGCTTAGGTCCCAATCACATTCAGCCACTATGGACAATTTCATCAGGAGCCAATTAACCTGCCCTGTCTATGAGGAAACACACACAAGGATGGGGAAAACATTAAGAAACAAATTCCTTGCAGTGCCAACATCATCATTCAGAACCCACAGATTGGCTTCCACAATTCCCCTTCAAAAAACACACAACACATAAAATACCTAGTAATCAAAATACCCTCACACTTTAAAAACATACATACAATGAATATAAGGAAAACAATAGATACCATACAACAATAAACGCAACAACATAAACATATAAACATGACATTCATGGGTAGAATTAATCTAATCAAAATTGTCATATTCCCTAAACTCTTAATTGCATATTTAGGAACTTTATCTCAAATAGAAAATGCCCAAGGATTAAACTGTTCAAACTATAACAACCAAAAGTCTTGGGGGGAACCAACTTCTCCAACATTAGAGAATAGAACACGGCAGCACTGATACGATACGCAGGAGAGTGGCTCCTCAATAAAGCCCAATATACAACTATATCATTAGACCAATATTTAAGCAAAGATTACTCACTCTTACCTCTTATATACATCTCTGAATGAGATCCCATTATCTATACATGATAACCCTCTATTTACAGATACACACAAAGCATGGCTATCAATCAGGAAAAAACAAAGTTTATCACCAAACATTTCCCCATATCTAACATGGATAGGAAACAAAAAACTCCCAATAGGCATACAGAATCCAACACCTGTCCAAATGTAATAAAGGACTGCACCTACGAGATGACAATCATTCAATAATCACCCAAGCAAAACTCATGTAAAGACACGCGTTCATAACATCACATACATTCCTGAGACTACAAATCATTCATTTTGAAACTCATGCAATCACCCAGCTAACAGACAGAGAAGAAGATGACCGTTAAATAAAATATGGAAAAACAGTGAAACAAAACAAACAACATTAGTCGATAAGAACCCTAATACAACTAGCAGATGAAGAGAATTATGCCTTTAAATGGATAGCAAATCTCCCTAACACAACAAAATCAGGAATCCTAAAACAACATATGAACATAATGAAATTACTCCCAGTAAGTATATGGATCTCCAAATACTCCATAACTCATATCTTACCCCAATCAGAAGACACAAAATGGGAAATTCCTAGGTGGCGCTTTTATACATACATTTCATGTTCAAAACTACAAACCTTTTGGCAAGACCTATTCAGATGCAAATCGAAATGGGCACTATTTAGTAATGCCACAAAATAAACCCAGATATCAAAACCTGAAAAAATATTTAAATTTTACTTTTCCTAGAATTGATACCGATATGTTGGGGTGGCCACAGGCAAACTAAGTTGTTTACTTCCCTGATTTTATGTCTTCCTGGTATTTATGCCTTTTTGACTACACAGGTATGGGATACATTATCCGGAAACCCATTATCGAGAAAGTAGTTTGTGCTTGATCCAGACTAAAATATAATTAAAGAGATTGTTCACCTCTGAGTTAACTTTTAGTATGATGGAAAGAGTGATATTCTGAAACAATTTGCAATTGGTTTAAATTTTTTGTATTATTTGTGGGTTTTGGGTTATTTAGCTTTTTATTCAGTAGCTCTCCAGTTTGCCATTTCAGAAATCTGGTTACTAGAGTCCCAATTACCCTAGCAACCATGCTTTGATTTGAATAAGAGACTGGAAAATGAATAAAAGAGGACCAAAGAGAAAGATGAGTAATAAAAGGTAACAAAAACAATAATATATGCCATTTGACATTTGGAAGGAGTCAAAAGAAGAAGGCAAAAACTATAAAAAAGAAAAAATTAAGACCAGTTGAAAAGTTGCTTAGAATTAGCCATTCTATAACGCACTAAAAGTTAATTTAAAGGTGAACCCTCCCTTTAATCCTTTTTGGAACCAAAACCAGCCTATTTGGTTTATTTAATGGTTACATGATTTTCTAGTGGATGTAAGGTGTGAAGATCAAACTTATGGAAAGATTAGTTAACAGGAAAACCCAAGGTCCAGAGCATTCTGGATAAAAGGTCCTTTTAGACCACAGGCACCAATAGCATCCACCTATCCAAGAGCCTCTTGTTGATGGACCCATTCTGTTGGCTACTGGCTCTGTTGCTTTACTCACCAAAGGTCCATGTTCATAAGCCCTTCAGGATTGCAGCTCTATGTGTTTTGCCTTTAAATAGGTGAGCTTAAAAATACAATCTTTCATTACAAACAGTCTTTGAACAGTGCATTAAGAAATGATAGGGCTGATCTTATTGTTCACTGACCATGAGCATTACCTAAATAAATAAAGTCTGATGAAAGTCTACCAGAACCATAATTAAGCTCTCAATTGTGGTTCTAAATCATAATAAGGAAAGCAGACATCTTCTCTGGGTGCCTCTAACGTCAGCAGGCAGTTTAATTAAAGGTATGGCCTTGTTTTTGGTTGTCTTGACAGGGAGATGGTGGGGAGGGATGAGCCCATCCAGTTGAGGTGATGTTCTTTTTGGTGTAAAAAGGAAGGGAGCGTTATCTAATTATAGCCTAGTTTGCAAGCAAACAAAAGTGTCTGTGGGAAGTCAAGGCCAGCAAGATATTTATCATTTTGGCTTAGTATCTGTTGGGGTATGACCAAATCATATGGATAAAGTCATCACCTTTCATGCAGCATCAGAGGTAGTGATTGATAACTCTTCCACTCATGGAATATAGTCTTGTTGGGATAGTCTTGTTGGGGGTTATGTATATTTGAAGTATTATGTATTAAATTAGTTCTTCCTTAGTGGAAACTAGAAAATTATAACAATTGCCTGAGGCTTCCTCTCAGTCTGAATTATTGATAAGTCAGCAGTTTTGTTCATCTGCTTACAGACTGTATGTGAGACCAGTTTGGTAGATTTCAGTTCCATGGGGGGGAGATGTAAGTATGAAAGAGAAGGCAGATAATTGTGCTTTGAAGGCATGTCAGAGCTGGAGATTCTTATAGAGGGACAGTTGTTTGGTTTTGCATCTCTGTAAATTTTCAGACATGCTTGATTAATTTATAGAACGATTAATGTTGTATTGTAACATTAGGATAAGACCAGGAGTGCCCATATTTTACTAATGTGAGGTCTACTTTAATTGATCTTGTCCCATTATAATCTACATCCATAAAACATTGTTAGAATTCTGGTCCATGGAAAACATTGCTTAAATATTAATTTATGAGAAAATGTATATTTTTATATTTAACAAACAATTATTTCTTATGTGACCTTAAAGGGATATTGTCATGGGAAAAATGTTTTTTTTTCATAATGCATCAGTTAATAGTGCTACTCCTGCAGAATTCTGCACTGCTAGACATATTGTCAGTTGGAGTGATATCACCTGCCCCCCAGCAGCCTAACAACAGAACAATGGGAAGGTAACCAAAAAATTCCCTAACACAAGATAACAGCTGCCTTGTAGGTCTAAGAACAGCACTGCCAGAAACAACAAACAGCCTGCCAGAAAGCAGTTCCCTCCTAAAGTGCTGGCACATGTCACATGACCAGGGGCAGCTGGGAAATTGACAAAATGTCTAGTCCCATGTCAGATTTCAAAATGAAATATAAATAAATATCTGTTTGCTCTTTTGAGAAATAGCTTTCAGTGCAGAAGTCTACTGGAGCACCACTATTTACTGATGCATTTTGAAAAAAAACATGTTTTCCCATGACAGTATCCCTTTAAATAAATAAATATCTGAATGAAAAGCATGAAATAGGAGGGTTATTTAGACAAGCTGTTTGTTGACATCTGTTTGAGTTTCTCCTGCTAAAGGTCTACTGGTAGGTCCTGATCTACCTTTTTGGCACCCCGGGATTAGTCTGTCTCCTGTGTCATTGATAAACGCTAGATTAAATTGCTTCAACTTCTCACAAGCTCATGTTTTTGCTATTACAGAGGAATGTCTTTCAGGCATTAAAGTTTACAAATATATATCTATCTTAAACAACTAGCAAGCATCTAAAATCATCGCCAAACAAGCAGATCTTTCCCTGATATGCCACTAACTGGCAGGGCTATATTGGGGTAATCCGGACATTCAGCCCTATGGGAAGGTCCAGCCTTCCCAATCGATATCGTGTCCAGATATTGGTCGGGAAGACCTGTCAGAAGCCCCCAAACACGGGCAGATAAGCTGTCAAATTGGTCTATATGACCGATATCGGCAGCTTTATCTGCCTGTGTATGGCCAGCATTACAAGTTTAGACAGGCAGAAGACAGAAAACTTTGTAAAACCCTACTGTGATTCAAATACATGTTCCACACTTAAAGGAACAGTTCAGTGTAAAAAGAAAAACTGGATAAATAGATATGCTGTGCAAAATAAAAAATGTTTCTAATATAGTAAGTCAGGGAAAAATGCAAACTATAAAGGCTGGAGTGACTGGATGTCTAATATAATAGCCAGAATCCAAGTTCCTGCTTTTCAGCTCTGAAACTTTGAGTTAGTCAGCGACTTGAAGGGAGGCCACATGGGACATAACTGTTCAGTGAGTTTGCAATTGATCCTCAGCATTCAGCTCAGATTCAAAAGCAACAGTTATGGCCCCTGTGGCCCTCCCTCAAGTCACTGATTGGTTACTGCCTGGTCACCAGGGTAACCTGTCAGTGGAAAACAAGAGAACTGAAAAGCAGGAAGTTGGATTCTGTCTATTATATTAGACATCCACTCACTTCAGCCTTTATACATTACATTTTTGGCTAACTAACTATATAAGAAACATATTTTTTTACACTGCCTATCTATTTACCAAGTTTTTATTTTTATACTGAACAATTCCTTTAAGAAGCAATCACGCAATCTTAGAATGAGGAGAGAAAGAACATAAGGTAATAATACAGTCTCCCAGCTATACACAATGACTTTCAATTCTCACAACACACAAGGCTCATGAAAGAAATGAAGATGAAGGTTCTAATGGTTTCCAATTTTTCAGTGTAAATAGTGGCTTTTATCAGGCTGTTAACCTATAAGCAATTAAAAAGAGAAGGGCCACCCTTTCATAGTGTAGTATTCTTACATTGAACCTACAGTTTTGTGGACATATATATGCTCATCTCAAGGGGGAGAAGCTGGGGTATTCTGAATGACCAGTCTGTTGAGGTTTTCTCACAAATGACTCCTCAACTGAAATGGCAAATAAGTATGTATCCACTCTGACATTAAGTGCAAACACTAATTAAAAGTAAGAGTATATCATTTACAAAATATTGATATAAAATTTTGAGCGCTTTTCTGCTGTCTTTTGTACCAATTTAAACCAATGTAAACAATATTGATATATGTTTATACTTTCACTACTCTCTCAGAGTGGATTTATATACTTAATTCTCATTTCAACTGAAGATCCATCTGTGGGAAGGGAAAACAGGGAAAGGGAAAACAACAATGGACTGGCAGGTCCAGAACACGCTAGCTGAGGTTTCTCCCATTGTAATTGTGTCCACAAAGCTGTAAACAATGGTATCCTGTAATTATAAGAATAAATGCATACTACACTAGGAGAGATGTCACCCAGATATCTGGTTGCTGTGGTTTAGTTTGCCTTAGCAGCCATACCTTGGTTTGAATTACAGAATGTAAGATTAAAAGGAGAAGGCCGGAATAGAAAGATAAGTAATAAAGGAAACAAAATCATTGCTCCTCAGAGCACTACTTTTTTTTCGCTTCCCATTCTAAAGCTGAAAAGTGACAGAAGAAGGCAAATTATTTAAAAACTAAAAGTCTTTATGTTCCTATGGATAAAGTTGTCCTTAATTGTTGACATTCTCCTCTATTCGTCTTTCCGTTTAGGTGGAAATGGAAGCCCGATTTCTGATTCTTTTCTCTGGGTATTTTGCATCTGTGTTGACTTACCCCAATGGACAAATTAGTGATTCCTGTGACACAATGCTTCCACAGCACAGGGGTAATAGCCCCCAGACAACAGCATCTCCCTTCTCCATCACCGTGTCTAAAACTGCATTTAACAGTGGAGATAGTATAACAGGTATAGTATACATCTGGTGTACATTAAGCATTCATACTTTGCAATCATGTATATTGGGAGGTATGTTTATAAGCAATATAATGTGTACCATGTAATGTTATCTATGTTTTTACCCCAAGAGGCGCCTCTGATGAAAGGGACCCAGGACAAAAGCTCTCTGTTAACCTAAAACCAGTACCCCTGGCTGTGTAAATGACTACTTATTAATAATGTGCTTCTGTCTCCTTCAGTGACAATACAATCCACGTCAAACTCCACTTTCAAAGGATTCATCCTAGAGGCTCTGTCTGTAGGGGGGGACGCAACAACTGGAGCTTTCACCACAACTGGAAACACTCGGGGACTTTCCTGTAGTGGAAGACCAGTAAGTTCCTAATAAGAAAACTATAAAATATATTTAGACACAGAAAGGAGAAATTAAGAGTTCACCACAAAAATTCTCACCCACTTTCTATTGATTTATATAGGATTTTTAGAAGTGTATTTATTAAATGGTGGTCAAGTGGGTGAGTTTTTTTTTATCTTTTTTTCAACAAATACATACATTGTACCTTCATATATTTCTCTAAAGAGTAAGATCTAGCATTAATTATAAATCTAACAAAGCAAAAAAGTTGGTGAGTTTTATAGTCTCAGATTTTGATAAACCTTCCCCCATGGTTTGCTGCCCAGGTGTAAATATTCCCAATATTTTTAAATAAGCCCCATTGTTTTAAACTGTTAAACTTTTGTCTATTATTATTAATATCTATTTATAGAGCACCAACATATTCAGGGGTGTCCCTGCTGCTGCCCCCCTCCCACTCCGTGCTTCTAACTTTTAGAGTTGGAGTTGGTCGAGTAGGGGCCACACCGCTATTGCAGTGAGAGTTTTTGCAGTGAGTGCTATTGCGCTCGCTGCACTAGAAGAGCCGAATTCCCATTTTAAAAAATGGAAATTCAGCTCTTAGGCTGGGGACAGACAGGGAGATTCGGGGAGATTCGGTCACCTGGCATTTAATCGCAGGCGACAATCTCCCCGAACTTCCTTCTCCCTGTCCTTCGCTAGTTTAAATAAAAAAGCGCCAGCGCTGTGCACACGCGGCGCTGCGATTTCCGGAATCGCCCGAAGTTACTTCGTGAGGAAATTCTCACATTGCCTCATGGCCAGAGCGGCCCTGAACATATTGCGCAGTGCTGTATTATCAGTCATCTGTGGCTCAGTTTGCCTTAAAGGAACAGTAACACCAAAAAATTAAAGTGGTTTAAGGATGCATATGTAAAACTGGTATGATTGTGTGAAAACATAACTATAGTTTATATAAACAATCTGCTGTAGAGCCATGGGGGCAGCTATTCATAAACAGGATATGCAGCAGATTACAGATACATTCTGCAGAATCCCATTTAACACTACAGAGCTTATCTGTTATCTACTGTGTATCCTATGCCTTTTCTCCTTATTCAGCATTGAATGGCTGCCCCCATGACTAACCAGTAACTTTTATATTCGAGTTTCTGAAGCAAGCACAAATGTACATTTTATTTTCATTGCTTTAAAACACTTACATTTTTTGGTGTTTCTGTTCCTTTAATCCAACAATTTGTCTGATATTTCCTTTCTTGTTAGAGCAGAGCCTAGGTGTTCTGGAGAGAGGTATATAACTTCT
>CM044437.1:97575181-97588117 GCA_024363595.1 Xenopus borealis
ATTGCAAATTGTCTCGGAATATCACTCTACATTATACTAAAAGTTAACTCAAAGGTGAACCACCCCTTTAAGGGTGCTTTCAAAGGTATCCGCATCAATGAACAGATTTTTAGTCCCGTCCGATAGACATCTGTCCAACTTTTGGCCAGATATCGATCGGGGAAGTCCGACGGAGGGCCCTGTACACGGTCCCATACTCAGTCTGTCGGCAGCTTTTATTTGCCCATGTATGGCCACCTTTAGTCTTATACATAATACAAATTCCATGTTCCATGGTACACCTATGCCCCTAAAGAAGCTGCTGAGTCGGCGAAACGAGTAGGGCAGCATAGGTGGACGGTGGAAAGAGTAGCTCTGACCACTCCCAGAGTAGATAGGCAGGTGAGCCGTGGGTAGAAGGATGGGAGGGAGTGGCAGCCCACTAATGGCAACAAAACTTTATTTTAAGGGCTTCTTAAACTGAGCACCCATTATGCCAATGTACCGGCTAAAGAGAAGGATTTAGTATACTATATAACAATTACTCCGAGGTACTGGCGAAATATTAATCACTTGTCCATCTAGGCATTTATAATTGTATGTTTTTATGGACACGGTCCAGCATTGTGTTAATTAATGCAGTGGGTCAGTCGAGTTGTGGGAAGTTTGACACATTAGGTGTGCTTGTTTTTAACAATGGCTTTAGTAAAGGTTATGTTGTGTGTAAAAGTTATGGTGTGTGGTCTTTTAACTTTGATGTGGAGTGGGTGTGATCAGGGGTGGGGTTTGGGTTCCAGGGTGGGCGGGGCACAGAGGGCTCCGAAAACTTTGTTGTGCGGGCCCCGTGATTTCTAATTGCGGTCCTGTCCATATATACATTTATTAAAATGTTCAGTGCTTTATTTGTAAAAACAATTGCCATTGAAAGCAACATTTGCTTAAAGGGCACCTATGGGGCTAAAAAAATTCCCCAAACTAAAGGTGCGGGCTGATAGAGCCTGCATTCTGGTTTGGGGTTCTAGTAGTTAAAAAGAAAAATAATTCCCCCTGCCTGCACTGGCTTGCGCCGCCATGTCAGCCCATACGCATGCGCAGAATGAAGAGCTGCCTGAACTTGTGGCAGCTTTTCATTCACCCTATGCGCATGACGTCACATGCTCATACTGCACATGCGCATGGGCTGTCATGGCGGCGCAAGCCAGCGCAGGCAGGGGGAATTTTTTTTTTTTTTTTTTAATGCTGCTTGTTCCTTTTAAAACAATGTTGCAAAAGTCTTATTTCCTCAACAAAGGGAGGTCTGTTAATCAGCTGCCTTTTCTTACATTGTAGCAACAGTCTAACCCACCAGGGCAGAAAATAGAAAGGGTCAGACACTGCTGCACTTTTTACACAGCATGATACAGTAACTAAACTTCTAACTGGAGCTTTTTCATTTTACAGGCGGCAGACAGGGAGAAGGCAGTTCGGGGAGATTGTCGCCTGCGATTAATCGCCAGGCGACAGAATCTCCCCGAATCTCCCTGTCTGTCCTAAGGAGTAGTGGGAATTTTTGTTGCCAGATCTGTTTCCAGTGAATGCAGGGGCAGCATATTTCTTCCTTCCCTCTCTACTGGGAATTAGATGTGTGGGAGACTCATATTAAATGACTTTATCTCTGCTATAGTGATGCTAAGAAATACATGATGTACAGAAGGTGAATGTAAGCTTAAAAATAAAGCATTACAATTTATAATATAACTGATAACTAAACAAAAACATCTTAGAAATTATAAAGACACCGTGAATCTATAAGAAACATAGCTGAATATAGGTGTCCATTGACTCTCATGAAAGAAATGCAGTGAAGGTTCCTTAATTCTGTAATATAATTAAATCCAACATTATTCCCACATCTCCTTATGCATCCCAGTCTGATTGGCTGCCTGATTACATGCTCTGTTGTTTAAAGACACATTTGTTTACAGGTGCACTGATGCTCATTGCCTGGATGACTACTGGCACTATAGGAATGCTTATAGCTCGCTATATGAAAAATGCAGCTAAAGAGCAATACGCTGGAAAAGGCCTTTGGTTTCTGGTGAGCCTCATTCAACTTTATAACTAGTATATAATTTCCTTTTTGTTCTCTAACTTCTATTTTTCCAACTTCCTACCCAGATCTGTTTTGTACCCCCTGCCTACACATTTCTATCACATAACAGGAAGGGAATATATATATATATATATATATATATATAATATATAATATAACATAGTCCTGAACAGCACTCCAGTTAATCAATGAGACCCAGGTGCACGTGACGTTTCGGTCCCCACTGGGACCTTTCTCAAGGCCCAGTGGGGACCGAAACGTCACGTCGGTTATGCACATGAATACAGTAATTTGATTTTTGCAAAATTTCCCAGTGTTGCTGGTCTTTTGTTCTTTTTTTATAATATATAATATATATTATATAATACTCTAGAGTAGATATAAAGGAAATGTAAACCCTCAAACAAATACAGCAGACCCTGATTTTTTTTTTTGTGCCTGGAATTTATGCCGTATGCCTTGAGGCAAAGCAAGAACCTTACCAGGGGCAGCAAAAAGCCACCTCGCCAGGCAATTTGGAGCAATTTCAAAAAGCGCGCCGCTCGGTGTGGATACGCGCCGGCGTTTTCAAGCAACGCCGGTGCGCTTGGGTACGTGGCTATTCAGGGAGGTTCGGGGGCTACAAGTCGCGGCGAGAAGTCGCCAGGCGACAAAATGCCCCCGAATCTCCCCGTCTGGCCTTAGGGTTAGTCCAGATGAGAAGATTCGGGGAGATTCGTTGCCTGGCAACTAATTGCCTCGCGACTATCTCCCCGAAACGCTTCCCCTGCCTTCCAGCTGCCTCAATGAAGAATCGCCTGCGCCTAGTCACACGTGGCGCTGCGTTTTCCTAAGTCGCTGAAAATAGCTTCATGAGAAAATTTTGAGCGACTTAGAAAAATGCTGCGCCACGTGTGAATAGGCGCAGGCAATTTTACAGTTTAGCGGGCTGAGACACGGACAAGCAATTCAGGGAGATTAGTCGCCACAAAGAAGCGGCAATTAGTCACCAGGCAACTAATCTCCATGAATCTTCCCGTGTGGTCTAGCCATAAGAACCAAATTAAAAATTTTTAAAATACAGCTCCACTAGTGCAGAGAGCGCTGTAGCTGTTTTTGCCACAACAGGAAATGTAAAATTGGGGTTCTGCTGTAGACGTAAAATAGCTTGGAGAGCTCTTCTGCACAAATGCAATTTACAATTAATTTTTTTTTTTTCAAGATTTCAAGTAGGGATGCACTGAATCCTGGAATCGGTTCAGGCTTTGACCAGATCCAAGCATTTTTATCGACTTTTTTGCCATGTGCATCAGTTTTTTTCTCTTGTGGCCCAGGAATTTCTGGTGCCATCATGGGTTTGGTGTTCCCTAAGATTCAGGGGTTCTGCCAAACCCCAGACTACAGTCCAAACTGAAGCCCGAGGGCAAAATGCAGCCCAGCTTGAAACACTCAGTTCTCGAGAAAAAGTCATGTTGCAAAGGATATAGGAGGAGGGTAGGACTCTGCCCATTGCCCAGTTAGTAATAATAATAATATAATAAGTCTATTTAATATCCAGGTGTCCCATATTCCAGTGCATAGCTCATCTGGTTATCCAGCTGGTATTGTAGTTCTTTTTTTGTGTATTTTCTTTACTTTTACAAATCAAAAGTGTTTGTGTATTTCATGTGTGGCCCCCAGACAATTTTTCTTCTTCCAATGTGGCCCTCAAAGCCAAAAGTTTGGACACCCTTGACCTACAAGTAACAGCAGCTGTCAGTTCTTTGAGTTTAAATGCATCAACCACTGGAAGCCCCAGGCTGAGCATCCCATTCCTTGGCATATGCAAAGACTCGTTTGTAGTTATGGGGAATGTGACAGTTTTATGAGGTCTCATGTAATGTCACGTTTAGCTTTTACTTCAAAACCAGATGTACTTCAGACTTTTGGGAAATGCTTTAGTCTGAGTTGCTAACAATTTGCTAAATAAAATGTTTTTTAGCTTCATGTTTTCCTAATGATCCTGACTGTGATCTTGACAAGTATCGCGTTCATCATGATTTTTTCAGAGGTTGCTGGTTGGAGCTCCGTGAGTATTTCCACTTTTTGAATATGCTTATACTAATGCAATTATTAGTTGCATGTAGCATGATAGCATCATTGGTAATGTTAGCACTAAAATAAATGGCAAATACATTTACTGTATATACAGTAGTTTCAGCCAAGTGACTGTGTTGTTTGGCAGATTATATCCAGTCCTTGCATTTTTAAAACAGTGTTTCATTTCAAAAAATGTTTTTACACATCCATAGTAGTATCTGTCTGTTTGTTTACATTCCTTGCACTCCTGGCTTTGATTACTAAAGCAACATTGCAAGCCAGACAGTTTTTGGGTGCTCAGATTTGGTCAGACAGTTAGACTGTAGTGCCTGACTATCTGGATTTGTATACCAGGATAGGTAGCCGTTTTGATATATAATTATCTGGATCACCGATAATCACAATGTTTGCTGCTGTGGGTCTATTGGTGAGATATGAGAATATCCATCAGTGTATGACAATCTTTACAGCGCTTAGTAGCATGGAGTAAAGTCTCCAAACACCCAGAACTGGATTACTATATCCTTGATGATATCAACTTGATGATATGTTGTGGTGATAGTGCACTGGATAAAGCTAATTGTACTCATACTGTTTGCTCAGGATACTGGTGCCCATCCTGTCCTTGGATGTATCGTGATGATCCTCTCGTTTCTACAACCAATTGGTGCTTTGCTACGTCCAGCTCCCAATGATAAAAGGTACAGGGACCCAGGAAGCTGTATTGTGCCATTGGGATTTGCTTTTATCAAACTAAGGGGATTATTTAGACATCAACATTATTAGCACCTAATATGAAACTGAAACAACATCTCCACCTGCTGGAAGGGTTTCCAGTCATCCTATAGTCAGGAAAAAATGTCCTATACACGGAGGAAATCTTTCTAATGTTGCTCTGCTTGGGTAAGATTAGAGCAAGGTCATCTGACATCAACTCAACACCAGAAAAGTTTCCTCTTTTCTTCTTACATTTTTCTCAGATGTTTTAATCCCATTATATTGGCAGTTTAAAATTTTGATAATATCTACAAACATAGAAGAGCACCCTGAGAAATGTTATATTCATTTGTTTTTAGGGTTTACATTTCCTTTAAATCTGCTGAATGTTTACTGATAATTCAATAAGGAATAGCACACATTTAGGGGATTATTTACTAAAAACTGAATTAATGTCATACTTTAAAAAAATAAATAAAAAAAAAACTCCCATCCCCAATTTTGCCTTATTAGTAAAATAACTCAGATTAATTGGATCGGGAAAAAACTACTTTTCCCCGGATCGCTTGAATTTTTTTCTTGTTTTTGTGTGAAAACCCAGCCTAACTCAACGGGACATCACCCATTGACTTACAGTCAGTATATATGACCTTGATTGGTCTGAGATGACAGATTTTCAGATTTGGGATATTTGCAGAATCGAGGTACAATAAATTTCGAAATTTTGAGTTTATTTTTCCATGAAAAATTCAAATTTCTGCCCTAAAAAAACTGAATTTGAGGTTTAGCATATAACCCCCCTTCATATAGGAATTCTGAATGCATGATTGTTAAATGGAATACTGGGCAGATCATCTTGGGTGTGAAGCTTTTGCATCTCTTTCCTATATAATTCACTGATTTTTATGATTTTTTTATTTACAGGCGTTTTATCTTCAACTGGGCACATGGGCTGAATGCACTGGTCATCAAGGTACTGGCAGGTAAGCAGCAGGAATTATGTGTGTCCTTAATCCGTCCATATGCAATTTGAATACATATGAGGTGACTTGTTATAGCTACTCATTTTGTATATAATTAGCCTAAAATCGTTGGGTTTAAAGTACATATCTGAATGGAGCATTGTTAGCAGCTGAAACCTTTTCATTTGTATCTTTAGTGGCTACATTGTTCCTTGGCCTTCAGCTTGTGGACACTTCATCTAACCAGTGGATGCCAAAAGTGATGGGTGGCTTTTATGGGTGGGAAGTTTTATTCTACATCATTATTGAAGTCAATGCACGTTGGAATGAAAAAGGTAAGCATTTCCAGAGCCAAGCTATAACTATATATACTATAGCTATAAGAACCCAACAGTATTATTCGGATGTGTCTGATATGTAATCACATAGCAGTGCTGAAATAGGAAAATATTTGCCAGTTTTATTAAAGTGTAACTCTAGTTACTGGTTTCACTACAGAAGACTTTATGATATTTGCAGAACAACAAACCCTTCACTCAAAGCTTTGTGTTCCTTTGTATTGTAGCAGCAATCACTGTTCCATCTAAGATGTGTTTCGCACACAGATTTTGAGGCCAATACAGACAATAAATTGTGGTGCACACAAAGATTTTTGTGTGAAGACATATCATGTTATACTTCTTTTGAAATGCACACGCCAGTTTTTCAAAAGTTGGAAAAAAATAATTTTTTTTGCACACATATTAGAAGGTATTTTGGTATCAGTATTATTTTTTTCACAGCCACAGTCCTATATGATCCTATATTACTCCTGACTTGAACTTGACCCTCTCTACCTTCCATGTTTCTTACACTACTATGTAGTTCTGCCTGACCAGGGCGGTAACCTAAGGAAACCAATCGAATACTAAAATGTTTCTAAAGAAAGCTTATCCTTAACTGGTTGCCATGGGTTACTGCCTTGGTGCAAATTGTCCATTGTTGATAAATGAGCCCTGGGCAAGATGTTGCAGAAATACGGCTCTTTAAACACATCCCCCTAAATGCTACTTGCATGAAAGATGTGGTGTGGTTCAGCAGGAGCTACGTATAAAGCTGATAGCTGCCAATATCTGCAGCTTCGGATACTTCTGAAATGGCAAAATCATTTGTTTCTTTGCTGTGCTAAATTGAGACCTGGCTATACAGATCATTTTAATTTCTATCCATTTCCTTTCTGGGACAGCATTGCAAATGTATTATGCTATGAATGACAATATCTGCATTTTTTTTGTCTTTCAACAGTGTATGAGGAAGTTGATAATAAGGTAACCATTCTACTATTTTATATACTACTATTTTATAAAGTTCAAATTCATCAGGGGAAAGAGATTATATTAATTATGATGCCATGGCGACAGTTAACTGCAGTAGAACCCTCATCACATTTTTCAGGGGACCAGATAACAGTGGTGTAAAATCCTAGAAAATATTAAATCAGACAAATGCACTATGAATTCTATATTGGTTGGCCCACAGAAAAACAGTGGGAAAACCTAAAATCAGTGTATGTAAAATTGAGGTTTCACTGTAATATGTGGTGTCACCAATGAATACATACGGCTGGTTTGGTGCAAGGCAACATACATAATAAGAGTTCATGTATGACACCAGTTCCCATGGTGGTGACTAGCCTGTAGATCTGCAGTAACTAACTGTTTTTTTAGAATAGGGTTAAACATTGTAAATATTGTAATTTATATAATAAATGGTTTTAATGTTTTCCCCTTGGAGTCAGGTGCTTCTTACCAGTTAAAAAAACACAGAGGAGAATACACCTACAGTATGTACCATCATCAAAGTGGTTGCCCTAGTTTTTGTTGTTGTTCAATATGTATATATATATATATATATATATATATATATATATATATATATATATATATATATACAAATAAACTTGGGATTTAAAGGAATTGTTCAGTATAAAAATACAAACTTGGTAAATAGATAGGCAGTGCAAAATAAAAAATGTTTCTAATATAGTTAGTTAGCCAAAAATGTAATGTATAAAGGCTGAAGTGTCTGGGTGTCTAACGTAATAGCCAGAATCCAAATTCCTGCTTTTCAACTCTCTTGTTTTCCACTGACTGGTTACCCTGGTGACCAGGCAGTAACCAATCAGTGACTTGAGGGAGGGCCACACTGCCATAACTGTTGCTTTTGAATCTGAACTGAATGCGGAGGATCAATTACAAACTCACTGAACAGTTATGTCCCATATGAGATGTGACCCCCGTTCAAATCGCTGACTAACTTAAAGTTAGAGAGCTGAAAAGCAGGAAGTTGGATTCTGGCTATTATGTTAGACATCCAGTCACTCCAGCCTTTATAGTTTGCATTTTTCCCTGACTAACTATATTGGAAACATTTTTTATTTTGCACAGCCTATCTATTTATCCAGTTTTTGTTTATACACTGAACTGTTCCTTTAAGCAGTTGGACTAAATTCAGTACACAGACCATGTGCTTGCACACCATAAAGCACCAGTGCCCCCTGGTATATATGCAACTTGGTAGACTGGATTGGCTGCTCTATGTCATTTATATACATATGGATTCTCTAGGTTCTAAAAACAAATACTGTTTTCCAAATTCCATTTCAGCTGCAGAGTGAGTCAGTTATACTAGTGGCCTTCGTCTGTGGGAATCTGGCTTTTCTGATCGCACTGCTGGTCGGCATCGGGCAGTCATGATCTCCTTCTATGAAAATGCTCACATTCTGACTGCAGTGCATTTCAGATGAGCAGTTTTGCACCTTGGTTCTAAAGTCCTGCATTACTGAGAGAGCGAGATCTCTACTCAGTGCAATTAGTTCTTGTAACATATATATATATATATATAAAACATATGGCTCTGTGACTAAACAGAAGATGGGATCAATGCGTGTGTTTAAAAACACATAAGGTGCATCTTCTGGCAGGTTCTTTTCTCAGGTACAGTTTTCCCTGCAAAGAGAGATGTAGATTTATTCTTCTGTATTTAACATGTTTATTGTAAAATCGAAATATTTTATTATGTTGTTTTTATAACAGTAAACATTAATTTATAATAAAATTACATTTCCTTTTGTCTTTCTTGTATTTACTGCCTTGTCTCCCTGAATGGTTCTGTTCCCAGTCCTAAAGACAAAGTTCTGTAATGTGTACGAAAGCACTTAGCCTGCTGCATTATATTTTCGTGCAGACCCTTAGGGTCAAATTTACTATTATTCCCCAAAAATTATTTGTTACTATTCGATATTCGATTAGCATTCGATTTTCGAATGTTAATCGAATAGTTCTAGGCTACCTTTTATTCGATATTCGATCATTCGACAATCAAATACAAATCTATTCGATCAGTCGAATAAATCATTCGACTGAACGAATAAATCATTCGATCGTTCGATCGTACAAATCCTATTCAATCAGGACTTAGCCTCAGAAGCCTATGGGAGTGCTCCCATAGGCTTCTATTGCAATTTGGTAGGTCCAATCTGCCGAAGTAGGCAATCAAATAAACATAAAAATTAAAATCCTTCGCTGGTCGAATGATCGAATATTCGTCCATTCGACTCTATTCGAATGTATTTGATCGTTCGACCATTCCCTATTCGATGATCAAATATGCCAAAATTCACATATTCGACCAAACGAATAAATCCTACGTTCGAAATTAGATCGAATTCGATCGAACTTCGAATACTTCACGTGAATATAGTAAATCGGCCCCTTAGTGACTTTTAATCTCCTTAAATTAACAGAAGTGGTTACATAGATATGATGTTGGTGAGCCAAGGGCACAGATGCCTCTGGTAGGCTCCCTGAAGCAACTCCTAAACACAAATTTGTTGCACCACTACCTTAAACCTATTTGCTACACACATTTTCTATATTAGGTCTGCCTGCAAGAAAATCCAGGTGGCTAAGTGCAAACCGCATTTCATTGTATTTCTTCTGTTTTTCCCCCAGCCGTCTCATTAGCATTGGTGGGGCATGGGTGTTTACTTACATAACATTCTAATGTAAAGTATAAAAAGAGCAAAAGTAAAGTTTGAATTAAAAGTGTTTCATATTATCCATCCAAACAGCGTCTTTTTAGGAATAACAAAGTATAGGCACTATGTAATCAGGTGGAATAAACCAGAGGCTCCAGCTCAATTAGGACTCCCTATTTACAGTTTGTGTCCATGGTCGACTGATGATGTAGGGAGCTGACTGATGATGTAAAACGGGTGGGATATGCTGCAAAGACTTGACTATCCCATCAGCAGACAGGTACACTGGAACTAGATTTGGGGCACACCAGGGCACAGGAACAGTAAAACCAAAAATGAAAATGTATTAAAGTACTGAGAATATAATGTACTGTTGCACTGCACTAGTATAGCTGCTGTGTTTGCTTCAGAAATATTTTATATAAACCAGCTCCTGTGTAGTCGTGGGGGCAGCCAGTCTCTGACAGTTCACAGCTGCCCCTCTGGTATTTGGCAGAATATCCAGATTAGCATTCTGGGCCTGGCTGCTACATAGCCATGGGGGCTGCGATTCATGTTTCAGTAGGACCTATCAGCATATCAGATAACAGATATATTGTCTAGAATACAGTGGAATTTATTCTTTATTGAAGATAACCAGATAACCAAGTGTCATTCATGGCTCCTAAATACCTACAGGATGAAAAAAAACCCTTTATATAATAAACATTTGCTGCTGCTAGGAAATACAGGTATGGGGGCCTGATATCCAGAATTCCAGATAGGGGAACGCTCCATAATTTGGATCTCCATACTTTGTTTACTAGAAACATTTAAACATTAAATAAATGCAACAGGAATGTTTTGACACTAATATGGATTCATGCAGCTTAATTCCCAAAAGCTGCTGTTTTATTATTACATTACAATTTGCTTTATGGGATGGTCTTCCAGTAGTTCATAGCTTTATGAATAATGGGTTTCTGGATTAAGGATCCTAAACTTGTATTTTATTTGTTATGCTAGACAAAAATATATAAGGTATAGATATATATATAGATTTATCTGGTATAATTAACAGCAGTATCTTTGACAGGTCAGAGCAAATTCTCTTTTCAGCGTCAACCATGGTCAAAAAGGAAGGAAGGATAGAGACTTTAAAGATGTGAGATGACAGTTAGAAGCATGCTCGTTGAGAAGTTGAAGGAATTCATCACATACACCCCATGGAACCCACAAAAAAGAAAATCGCCTATTTAGTAGAGCATGCAAGGAGAACACAGTGAAGATATTTCTAAAAACCACCATCCCTTTG
This sequence comes from Xenopus borealis, assembly GCA_024363595.1. Lineage (NCBI taxonomy): Eukaryota > Metazoa > Chordata > Amphibia > Anura > Pipidae > Xenopus > Xenopus borealis. Next base: position 97,586,302 of record CM044437.1, read on the forward strand.
TTCAATGTCTCCAGGGAAATGTGAATGTTTTACTTATGGCACCCAAGTGTAGCTCTAGTGCATGGAACATGTGGAAGGTAAGCAGGGACGGATTTAAATAGCGGGCACCCCTAGGCCCACTGGCGTTCGTCGCCCCCATACTCTGCCCTTTTATTCGCAAATTTTCATCATTGGCTCATGGGAAATTTAAAAAGTGATTGTATCTCCTGCGTATCCCCAGTGTTTCTGAACCAATGTGGGTGTGGCTGGGCAACATGCGCCCCTTAAAATCCAGTAACCCTAGACCCGGGCCTAGGTGGCCTTAGTACAAATCCAGACCCGCAGGTAAGTGTGTGTTTCTAAACGGACTGCCGATGCCTAGCTTTTACATTCTTTTTATATTTACCTGCTTTGTTTTGGGCCCTTTTGGTATTTTTTGTGTATTTTTGTAGTTGTGATTATTCATATAACATAAAGAGGATAATGTGTATAAATTAGAGTGTGCATATATTCTTTTCAGGATGTTTTTACTTCTTTCATTATATAGGACAGTGGATGATACAGGCAGTAGTGCACCATCTCTGAGAGGTCACCCACTCTTGCACACACAGTATAGGTAAGATCAGGCAGGCTTGTCTCTGGGTCCTTGATTATAAGAACGTTACAGAAATGTCACAGACTGAAAATAGTAGTTTATTTGGGTACATAAAATGTGTTATGAATGCTGAACAGAGCATATTCTGCCAAACATACTGCTATCCACTAGAGGTCACCAAAGACTTGCCAAATTGTCACCTGAAAACTATGAGACAACACTACAAACAAGGGCTTTATTAGACTAGAAATGGAGTAAACAATGCAACACAGAACAAAGGTTGCTTCATTGGTACGACTGTTACAAATCACCATATAATTGACACATTCTATTCTACTCCAGCTGTAGATAGATCCACAAATAGTAGTCTGTGTCCATATATAATGACACAAATGCATGTATTATGGCATCTTCTGGCAGTTTATTTCTGGCTCCTTACCAGATTCTGTCAACTAGCTCACCAGATAAATTCTGTGGTCCAAGAACACCAGCACCAGACTGCCTACAGCATGAAATAACTAACGATTTCACAAGTTCCCAGCTAATTTTGTTGACGAAAATAAATATAACCCATTGCTGAGTTTGTTGAGATGGGCCAAACGAATGAATTAGTGGAGTATCACTGAGTCTATGATGAGGGGACCCAGGAGAGCTGAAGAAGTAGAGCCAATCAGCTTATTTTTTGTTATTTTTGTCTCATCTACTTCCAAAGCATGACAATATTTTGACACCAACAGAAAATATTCTGCACAACTGTTTAAATGCAAGCACAGGTCCCCGGTAACCACATTGATGCTGGAATTAAATGGAAAAGCAACGCATTGTGGATACAACATATGGTGGTTGGGTCCAGAATGTGTACTTTGGATACTTTACTTGCAGTCATAAAAAATGATTGACCATGGGATCATGGGACAGACATTATTTCTACTTTATTCTGAAACAGTTTTGCTGTGCAGCTCTAGAATTTGGCAAAAATGGTGTGTGGGAAAAACATGCTATCTTTGATCCATATTGCCCAAGATGGATCCAAGATTTCATGTCCCACCTCATTAACAAACCTGCAGGAGTATGAATGATATGCTGGTATGGCATCTGAATTGATAGGGAATAAAGGGTGGGGAACCAAAGCATGACTGGAATGTTGTGCCCTTCATGAGAGAAACAATGTTTTCTTCTGCAAAAAGAACTCTGCAGGAATGACACAGTGCCACTGTCTGAATACTAGTATTTACAGTATAT
>CM044437.1:97591196-97603422 GCA_024363595.1 Xenopus borealis
CTTTCCAGCTTTGAAATCTAAAAACAAATGCTTGGTAAAGTTACAAATGTATTATTATTGCTACTTTTAATTACTCATCTTTCTATTGCCGTCCCCTACTATTCATATTCCAGTCACTTTGTCAAATCCATGCATGGTTGCTAAGTTAATTTGAACCCTAACACACATATTTCTGAAACTGCTATTGCAATGAGCTGCTGAATAAAAAGCTAAATAACTCAAAAACCACAAATAATTAAAAATTTGAACCAGTTGCAAATTGTCTTAGAATATCACTCTCTGCATCATATTAAAAGTTAACTCAAAGCTGAACAACCCCTTTATTACAGATAAAGACAGCTTGTCATGGAATAATCAGTTGTAAAAAATGTCTCACTTCAATTCTGCAACTGGGTATTTGAAGTATTTAAAGGGGTTGTTCACCTTTGAGTTAACTTTTAGTATAATGTAGAGAGTGATATTCTGAGACAATTTGCAATTGGTTTTCATTTTTTATTGTTTGTGGTTTTATAGTTATTTAGCTTTTTATTCAGAAGCTCTCAAGTTTGCAGTGTCAACAATTTGGTTTCTATGGTACAAATTACCCTAGCAACCCTGCACTGATTTGAATAAGAGACTGGAATATGAATAGGAGATGGACTGAATAGAATAAGTAATAAAAAGTAAGAATAACAATACATTTGTAGCCTTACAGAGTTTTTAGATGGTGTCAGTGACCCCCATTTGAAAGCTGCAAAGAAACAGAAGAAAATTGCAAATCATTAAAAAAACTATGAAAAATAAATAATGAAGACCAATTGAAAAGTTTCTTAGAATTGGCCCTTTTACAATATACTAAAAGTTAACTTGAAGGTGAACCACCCCTTTAAGTGCTAAAATGAAAATATCTTCCCCAACAACAACCATTGCTACTGGCATGAAGCTGGGGTTCTGTTATGTTATTCTAGACATTGCACTGAGCTTTCCCAGGGCATAATCAGTGAAGTCACAGGTAGCCATACAAATGCTGCTCTCTGTCTCATATGGCAGGCTGTATAAGAAAGACACATTAAGACCATGATAAGTGATTATATTACCTGTGTGGACTGGCATTATAATGAGCACTTGGATTGGGGAATGAATCCAAATGCATGTTGACTGGTTTGGTTCCATAAGTATGTAGCTCAGTACCAGGCAGCTGTGTAGAGGTGCTGTATTACTTTCTGCAGTACCATAATGAGCAGATACATAACTGATCTGTATCATATTGCCTGACATCACTCCTACCTCTGCAACTGACATTCTCTTTTCATTATATTATATAACAAGGACCCAAGCCTATATCAATTGTTTGTAAATGCAAAACATGTCTTACTTATATGCTGATGTCCATCTAAGCAAAGCCACAGACTTCAAATCAAACTGTTTTACATTTCTGAGATTAGGTCAGCACAGCACCCCCCGTAACCCTTGTGCCCGCAGTGACTGATAATGGATTTTACCCAGCTGCATTGAGTTATAAGTATTCAAATGACATACTTCTTTCCAGAATCCATCAACATGCTGACAATGCTTGGCAACCACACACACAATGAGCTTTTCTCTTTTCTTTTTTTTATTAAACAGTTAAATCATGTTCATCACAGACTGTTCTTCACAAGTAATCTAATATTCGGCTTTGTTTTATGTACCTTTGAAATATAGTAACTGTCAGCCAGATCTGAATCATCTCTGCAAGCTGTCCCAAAACCACCTGCACACTCTCTCAGACACAAAGCTGCTTCTGCCATTGTACAGCAGTCCTCCTTTTGTACTTGCACATCCAGCAGTCAAGCAGACCCTTATACACTGTACTGTGTCATATACCACTGGGAAAAGGTTTTTGTTGCCAGGGAATTCTGGGAGATGTATTTACATCAGCAGCTAGAAGTTTGTAGATTGTTTCTGTCTGGCAAATGCAAAAAGGTCAATATATTGGTTGGGATGGGTTTTTTTTATATACTACTGTATGATACAACTGTTTTTCTATAAGGAATTAAGACAATTGAGGCATAAAAAGTTGAATGGTGAGAAATAGATAAATGATGCACACAACATGCTTCTGTATAAATTTATACAGACTTATAAACTAAATACAATGGACACCATAGAGGTTATACTTGACCCCAGGGGTGAAAGTGCAAACACTTGGGGGTATATTTATTAAAGAGTGAAGTTAAGAGTGAGGTTCCGCCACTAGAGGGAAATTCCGCAGCTCTCCGTTCATTTCTATGGGATTTTTGAAGGTGTATTTATCAAAGGGTGAAATTTCACTTTCACCCATTGATACAAACGCCTTTCAAAATCCCATAGAAATTAATGGAGAGCTGCGGAATTTCCTTCCAGTGGCGAAACTTCACTCTTAACTTCACTCTTTGATAAATATACCCCTTAGTGCCCAGTGGTGAGCACTTGCACTCTCCAGTGCTCTGCACTGAGCTCCATATGTAACATTCAGCTCAGTACAGAGAGAAGCAACTGGATACTAACAACATCCCTGTCCTTTCTGGGGTGGGTTGTACTTCTTAGTTCTTACTGCTCCCTGCCGCATCTAAATGATGCACAAATACAGGTAGGGTGCAGGCAAAGGGAAGTCTACATACATGCTTCCCTCCTCTTGCATCTCTTGGATCTTGGGCTAAGAGTTAGTACTCAATACAAAGATCCAAAGACAGCCGACAGTAAATGAGAACTTATATGTGTGATATATGCAAAAGGATAAATGACCTGTATAACATGTTATTGTAAAGCATAAGTAAGTAAATATATTACAACATAAGTTGTATTCTGAATTCCATTGTGCTGCATGCAAAGAACAATTTCTGCATTTTTGTGTTTCTGCATTCTCCTTGCCTTGGATGAGGCATCCATCATATACAACTATAGGAGTACTTTACAATATGGAAGGCAGGGTGCAAAGTTCAATAGATGGGTGCAATCTTCCATTTTTTTTTAATTTTGCACCCTTCCACTGATGCTGCACTCTGCAGATTTGTGAGGTGCAAGTGCAAAGTGCAGCCAGCCACTGGTCAGAAGTAGTCACTGCATGAACACTAAGGGGCACGGCACGCTATTGCACCAGTTTGTGCTCTTGTACATTTACCCGGGGTCACAGTAAATGATCCCTTCTGACAATTACATTAAGTTAAATGGGTCGTTGTTCCTACAAAAGCTACTTATAATCTCGAGATGATGAATTGAAATACAAGAGATTAAAGCTCCTCCATTTAGAAAGCGTAAACACAAGGAGTAAAGAGCTCTTTTGATGATGATTTTGAAAGCTAAAGTTCAGCCTGATGGAATGGAGATGCCTTGTTTGCCATAAACCAGCTTTGGGTAATATATTAACTGAGGTGGAGATGGAGGATGGTGCAGTGTTAGTAGTGGCTAAATTCTGCACTCATTCTGCAATGTGCTGCTCAACTGGCACTAACTATGTATATTACATTTGGTGGCAGTCACCTACATGGCCTATGTTTTACTGAGCATTTTCCATTTAATTAGAGCAGCCATCTGTTGCTTGCCTTTCTGCCTCTCTGAATTTGTTGTGACCTCAATTTTTATCTCCGTTTTACTGCAATATGAAATATGTAATCACATATTCTAGCAAGCTTTATGGTAACATCGTGCATTACTCAAGTACAATGGAACATCTGGTCATCAATATGTCAGATGTCCGCAAGAGCATGATATCACTTACTCCATGTTACAATAGCTCCTCATGTCTCTCTCACTTTGGGAAAAAGGCTTCACTCTGGTAATGCAATATTTCTTGTGTGACATTTTACAGCCGTTATCTTCTTGGGATCCACGTGTGTGGTGAAGCCTGGCTAGACATGGAGCATTAAGCTGCAGCTCCTGGGTACAATATAATTACCACACACAGGTAATTTAATAAAAGGTGGAATAATTAAACTCTTACTTAAGTACATATTCAAAGAGACATAGTAATATGTTTTCCTTTTGATGTTATTAGTTTGGAACATATAATTCCCTTTGTCTATAAGCTGCTAAAATCCTAGCACATTTTCACCATCAAGGTTACTTTAGGTAGACAGGTCATTGGGGTTATTCATTCAGTAGATCTAGCACTAAAACTTAGAAATTATCCAATCCTGGGTGATGTTCCATTCAGACATACAGTAGATCTGCATTAAAAATGACATATCCTACTTTTCAAAAGTATTTTTCCATGTATTTGTTCCACAATGTCAAAACAAAATCTACTTTCCCTAATCAACTTACTGCAGATTTTGTACAATTTCCAAGATTATTCTCTGACCTAAATGAACTTTGGGCTGTGCTTATTACTTGTGTTTCCTAGACCACTCTTGTGAAGCCACCGGGTTTCTCCTACTCTCTTGCTCTGGTAGTAAATCAGTTGCCACCATGTCTATTCCCATGTCAGACATTGTGCAGTGCCTTCAATCCCTATACTCAGGCTGATTAAAGCTGGCGATTCAGTCCTTCTGGTCCCTGTTGCCAGATTGTTGGCCTGTGTTGAGGACCATGTGACGGGCCTACTGATCACTGTCTGGCTGAAAATTAGACAGGTTTAAAAATCCTATCAGAGCAATTGATTTACCATTGTTGTGATCCATTTATTTAGCCCAAGCCAAAGATTGGAACAGCCTGATATGATACACCTCGAGGTTGGCAAATTGGGGTAAGATCCACTGGAGCAGATCTATAAATGTATGGCCAGCTGTAGATGTTGGCAAACAGTGTTTTGCTCCATGGATGATGGACAAAACAGAATAAATTCACCCCAATCAAAGTCAAATGGGAATAGTCATCAAGCAAAACCATGCAGCGCCTGTACCTAGGGTGGCAGCCTTTGGGGGTGGCCTTCACAATTGAATGCATTTTGTAAAGAAAAGAGGGGTGTAGAGCCCAAAAGGATTAATAAACAAAGACTTTCCAGCCAGGAACATTGGTTTCCTATGCAATAATAGAACAATACAACCTGGTACTTATGGGGCTACTAAAATAAAATTATAATGTCACATTTTATTAGAAAATGTTAAATAAGTACTTCTCTTGCTCATGAAAATATAAAGACAGGAGCATACGAGGAGGTGCCCCTCCACACTATTTTCAATGCACTGCTCAATTCTACACTGTGGCCATTTAAACCATATGTTAAAGAACTTTTTAAGTTATTTAATCCAGCACTGTGGTCTACAACCATGTAAAAGTTATGCTAAACGCCCATGTGGCATAATTTATTACCGGCATCTTTTTATCAGTGCACTGAAAATAGCGTGGAGGGCACCCACCGTGTATCCTCCTGTCTTTATGTTTTTATAGGCAAGGAAAATACTGTTTAAACATTTTCTAATAAAATGTGACATTGTGGTTGTATTTTAGTGTATAGTTTGTGTAGGCTTTAAAAGTGATCCCATAAGAACCAGGGGAATGGTATGATTGGTTCCATAAAGATTGCATTATTGTTCTGTACTGTTCTGTATTGTTCATTACAACAGAAAACCAGAAATGACAGTTTGTAGAAGTGACATTGTGCACACCTGTGTGTATGACATCATTTTGTACATTGGGGGTGATGTTGGTCAGGTGCCTAGGGTGGCACTGCACCTAAATACAGCCCTGCCATCAGCACTGGGTCCTGTCTACTGACAGGCAACACACACTTTTGAAAGGCTCAGTTAATTAAGCTTATGATAAAAAGTAGTCTTCATCACTCAATGTCAGTGAACCCCAACCAGCGGCTTGTGAGCAACGTGTTGTTCTCTGACCCCTTGGATGTTGCTCTCAGTGGTCAGAATGATGGTGCATGATTTTGAATTCCTGGCTTGGAGGCAAGTATTAGTTGCATAAGAACCAAGCGTATTGCCAGAGAGAGCCTCCTATAAGCTACCAGTTCAGACAGGGGCTGTCAACCAGAGCCCTTATTTGGCACCCCCAGAACTCCTTTTCTGCTTGTGTTGCTCACCAACTCTTTTTATTTTTGAATCTAGCTCACAAGGTCCCCTGCTGTAGGTCCTGTCAAATGTGCAAACACTGTTCCACTGTCATTAAGCCTGAGTGATATAACACTGGTAGTACAAATAGTTCAGAAATACTCATTTTAGGCTGACTGCCTGTACCAACTTAAGTCAGTGAAAAGCTGTAGAAGGCATTTTGGATATGATGATTATTGTAGGAATGTAGATTTGCTTGTAAGATTTATTTTCCCTCTGACATTTGGACTAACAATCATGTTTTTGTTGTTAAGAATTATAATCCATTCCTTTCAGAAGTAGGAGTTTGGCTTTTGTTGGAGCGGCAAGTACTGAATTTATGTTATTTGCTTATTTTGAAAAAGTGGGTACAAGAGTGACAAAAAAAGAAGGCATTTTGAAATACTAATTAAAGGGTCAAGAATCACATGAATTGTAGATGACTGATATGACTTTCCATGTCTTTGTCTCAGAAGAAATCATACAGCACAGATTGTTCATTTTCTTTTTTTTTTTTTTTTTTTTTTTTTTTAATGCAGCTAAAAATATTACAGGTTATAAACAGACTTCCTCTGGAAACTTAGGTGGTACCGAATTTCCATTGTATATGACATATTTCCATAGATGAATGAGCTGGTCAGATAACCGTCTGTGGCACAGTTTCCACAAACCTAACATTAGTAATCTCAACATTGGAGAGCATGTGGATCTCCATAACATGGGAAATGACTGACTGGTCTTGTATTTATTTATTTTATTGGTATGGTTCTTGATACATCCTTGTCTAAGAAATGCTGTGTTCATAACCCAATGCTTGGTAAAGCCGAGCAGCATTCTCCTATTTAAATTAGTAATGGTAAAGAATTATTTGGCTTCCAGGTCAGATCAGTCCCACTCATATGTTTAAATGGAAACATGCAGATAACTGAGGCTTCTAGTGTCAAATCACCTTTGCTTATTTGCTTCCAACAATATATAGACAAATAAAGGCCAACTGTAGTTATATCTAATTATTCAATTAAATTGGGGAAGAGGGCAAATATGAGACTTTTTAAATCAGTGATCACCAACCAGTAGCTCTCATGCAACTTGTTGCTCAGCATGTCCTTGGATGTTACTTTAATGGCCTCAAAGCACGTGCTTATTTTTGAATTCCTGGCTTGGAGGCAAGTTTTAGTTGTGCATAAACCGGGTTTGCTGCCAGTCCACACACCAGCTACCAAATAGCCGATCACAACGCTTATTTTACACCAACCTTGAACATTATTCATGCTTGTGTTGCTCCCCAATTCTTTTGCATCTGAATGTGGCTCACAGGGAAAAAAGTTTGTGGAGCCCTGTTTTAAATCATGCCATGCTTCCCTTCCACTCTCTTGGGTCCAGTCCAGCGTAGCCAGTCTCACATGCTTGCATGCGCCATTAACCTGAAGGACATGCTCATGTTAAGCCAAGGTGCTCCCATATCTAAAAGATTTTTTATAAACTTTGGCAAACTTAGTTTCTTTTATTACACATGGTGGATAGTTAAAATGTCCTTTTAATAGTTAATGTATATACAGGTATGGGATCCCTTATGCGGAAACCCATTATCCAGAAAGCTCTGAATTACGGAATGGCCATCTCCCATAGACTCCATTATAATGAAACTATCCAAATTTTTCTCTGAAATAATAAAACAGTAGCTTGTACTTGATCCCAACTAAGATATAATTAATCCTTATTTTTAGCAAAACCAGCCTATTGGGTTCATTTAATGTTTACATGATTTTCTAGTAGACAAGGTATGAAGATCCAAATTACAGAAAGACCCCCAGGTCCCGAGCATTCTGGATAATAGGTCCCATATATATTTTATTTAAAACTGGCTATATATATATATATACAGTATATATATATATATATATATAACTGGCCAGACACTCCCACGAAAGCTTTGAAAAGCACTGGATTCTTCAGGATACTCCTGCAAGGGTTGATACTGGCACATATGATAAATAAAGTCATTGCAGTCTGGAGGGGTAATGTATCCCCCATCTATACTTTTTTAATATAAAGATAATTAAAAGCAATTAAACTGAAGATGTTATTGCCAAGGGAATCAGGCTACAGGTTAACACATGAAAAACAAATTAATTAAGTTGTTTTGGGGGGGGGGGTAAATGCTCTGGCCTGCTGTTATAGCAACTTCAAACCAATATTTTGCTGTCTGATTAGACTTTGCTGTCTGAGTAAAACAGAACTATGATTAAGTGCAATACACTGTTTCTGAACACAGTTTTTGCCTACACAGTAATCATGGGTTTCATATTGCTGAGAAAACATTTGAGTTCATCAAAACCATTAATCCGACTTATACATGATAGAAGAGTCTGGCATTTCATAGAGTGAGCATAGTATCCCATCAGGAAAGATTCTTCATTCCTATATTATTCTGTGCAGAGTACTTATTATATGGGATTAATGCTAGTTATCCAGTGGAAACACTGTAATAACTAGGCCTCAGATTTACGTTGTAATTGAAGCTTTTCCCTATTCTAACATCTAGAAAGTATTATATAACAATAATAGTAACCTAGCAAGGCTTTGTAAGTTATCACACTCACTTGTGTTTGTATTAAATAATGTTATGCGCTCCTGGCCTATCATATAAACTGAATTTAGAGTAGAATATCATTGTTCTTAAACCGTATACCAGGAGGGGTTGATTCTGTGGTTTTTTTTTTTTATCATCTCCGCTGCAGGCATAAGCCTTCTCCTTTGATTGCACCCAGAGCCGCTGCGTTAGCATGGGTGCCCTCACACTGAATGGATTTTTTTCATTGAAATGCATTTTAGCATAAAATCTGCTCCATGTATCCGCACCCAGCCCTCAGGCCAAAAATATGTCTTAAAATGATGGTTGAGTAGGATCATCTATAACTTAGTAATAATTAATGTTCATGCCTTGGGTTCGAGCAATCATAAAAGATTGTAGGAAAAAGCAATCAATGACTTTCCCCTTAAAACAAATAAGTTTTCACTTTCATGAGGGAATATATTCGGTTACTGTTGCTTTTGTTACACACTGTTACAAGTTCTTCTGTCTTTAGAATCCCATTGTGAATAAAATAAAATACATTTCTGTTTTAAGCTTCTTGAATGACCCTGCATTTCTACGTTGCTAAGGCTAACATTTGATTGAATTCCAACAATAAGTATGTTTGTATACTTTTATTTAAAAGCTCTACGATAGACAGCACTGTACAATATTATGTAACCCAATTTTTACTTAAACAGGCTAATAGAAACTAGTCAGGTAAAGCATGGATTACATAGGCCCTCTTTCAGCTAAGTGGAAGGAACAAAAAAAAGAAAAATTGATGGCCAAACAACTCAGGGCTTTAGGGCTATGGTACACAGGGTGGATTTGTTGGCTGCAGGATATCTGTGCTACAAGAAAAATACCTTTCCCTTCCTAACATGTTGATGTATTGTATTATGATGCTTGTATTTTCCAGCGATCACATCAAATCACTGCATGTAAAGTTTTTCCATGGGCAATCCACAGGATAGTAAAACAAGGGCATTTTCAGGAGATCTGACACCTGTGGTAGCACAGATTTCTCATGGGTGACAAGTCTATTTGTGTGTGTCTGCCCTTAAGGCAATGTAAAGTAAAGCCAGTAGCACACTGATATTCTTATGAAAAAACAGTTGAGTGTTTTATTTAGCCAATGAGCATACAAAAAAGGGGCAACGTTTCGGACTCCACTGAGTTCTTTATCAAGCCTCGAACTCAGTGAAGTCCGAAACGTTGCCCCTTTTTTGTATGTACATGGGGTAAATAAATCACTCAACTGTTTTCATAAGAATATCAATGTGCTACTGGCTTTACTTTACATGGCATTTTGGACCTGAAGGGCAGGCGAAGGTCATCCAGTTTGAGCACCTGACATCCTCATTTGGGAGATTTGATCAAGGGCTAGAGCACTTCGAGATTTTTAGGATTGTATTGTACCTGCCCTTAAGGCAATGGCACAGGGTTTTTTTTTCGTCATTGGTAAAAATACGCGACCGTGGGAGTCAAATCTCCCCATAAATACCTTAGAATAGTCACAAGTAAATTATATAACTTGCAGAGATTTGTGTTAATAGCGTGGAAATGCCTTCTTTGCTTGGGAACCTTCCTTCCAGGGATATGCCTTTTACAGTGAGTTGTGCTCATTGCCGCTCAGTCCTTTCTGCCCTCAGTTCCAAATATGGCGCTGCTTCTATTGATGCCGCTGGTCAGGAGGTGGTGGTAGCATCAATAGAAGCAGCAGCACCTAAAGAGTCTGGTGCAGACCTTACTCACATGCCAAACACACAAAATCAGACAGACAGACTTTCAAGATTATTCAGCAGTTTTTAAAAAATATACCCAGTTGCAGTTGATGCAGTACAGTTGCGGCAAGTGATTCTCCCACAATGTTGCTGGAATTCTAAGGGGAAATGCATTATGGATAAAAACATGGCATATGGTGGCACAGTTGTGCATTCTTTTAGAAGCTTGCACATGGAAAAGTATTTTTTTCCCAGCAATATTACTTCATCTGTTGAAAAATGAAAGGGAGTCCAGCCATGTTTTATGACGAAAATTCCTTGCATTCAAATGTTTACCCCCTGTAGCATGTGGAGAGATTGTAATAGAAACAATGTAATTAGCAGAGTGAGTGAGAGATAAGAACACGTAAATAATGCAAATACTGGGTGTTAAAAGGATTCATGGAATACCTTTAACACTTTGCAAAACATCGGGTTAACTTGGGTTGTAAGAATTAATTTAAGCCCTTGTAGAATGCTGATCCTCTGTGCTATCTGATTGCCCTCTAGGAGAGTCAAAGTATTACTTTTACATTCCTAAAGGAAAATGTGTTACCACTCCAAAGTATTTTATTTGGTCATTTTTTCTTTTATTTCCTTCTGCTGGATGAGCAACACTGCTGAAGGTTTAGGTAGCAGAGCAGGCAGTTACCTTGTTTAACGTATGCTAGTCTTATCCAGCAATAATGCCCCATGTCCCTATATGAGTAATGACCAGATATGTAGTGGTATTAGATATGCCTGCACAGCATCAGCGCATTACTGGAATAAGATTCATACAGCTTTCACAACAACTGCTCATTCAAGTAAGCCATTGGAATGTGCAATTCCAAGAGTTGTACCAGGAGGCAGCAAGAGATAGAAAAGACACGGGGCTCATTTATAAACAATTAGCAAATTTGCCCTGTGCAGTAACACATAGCAACCAATTAGTCATAAGCTTTTTTCAGCCAGCTGCAGGTTGAACGCTGAAAGCAATCATCTGATGGCCATGGGTTACTGCCCAGGCGCAAATTTTCCCAGTGTTTATGAATAACCCCCACTGGATTGGCAGACCAGCAGGGATAGAACCAGGGGTAAGTAGCAGAAGCACCTGCTTATGGTGCAACTATTTTTTGAGACACATTACAATTATATTGTTATTGAGGCATGGTGGCTTATTATTTAAGCTGTCCATCATTAGTCCAGTTCCTTGCCTCTCCTTAACTTCCCATGGCAGCTGGTCTGTGTTCAGTACTAACTTTTCCAGAATTATTGGTGTGGTAGGGCTCTGGGGAGTGGAACAAATTGCTGCCCTTGCTTTGGGTGCCAGAGTTACTTGGCACTGCTCTGCAGATCAGCTATTTGAGCTTTACTAACTAGTTGAAACAAATGTTTAAAGCCATATAATCATTTCAAAGCATATTGCATTGTTTGGATTCTATAATCAACATATATCTTGCCAGGGGCCTTCACAAGTGAATGGCATGAGTGACATCTTTGTGGCAGACTACGTAGACTCAATTAGCAACTTCTCTAATTAGACAATCACTGCAGAGGAAGTTGGCCTTAGCATTAATGTAACTTAAGCTTGTTATATTAAAGACAACTTTAGTGCTATTATATGACCTACAACACCACCAATAATGTCATCTTTTCTATAATGCTCCTGTCCAGAACAATTATTTAAACTGTGTGCCAGCTGCAATCACTGGTCTCTAAAAGCAGTATAACTAAAGGCCCAGGGGCCATGGTACACAATTTAACCTGCCTTCCTCTTTCATCATGCCATCTTCAACCTGGCAATCCCTCCCTTAGCTATGGGGGATTGGAAGGTTGCAACCACTTTTGAATCCTCCTGCTCACTACATGTGAACTACAGTACATGTTAAATAAACTTACTGGTGGCCAGCCTCCCCAACTACAAG
>CM044437.1:97614720-97627761 GCA_024363595.1 Xenopus borealis
ATGTTTTCCCATGACAGTTTCCCTTTAAGATAAGAAGGTCTCTTAGGAGAACGGACACTTGTTACTTAAAGGGCAATTTCACATTCACTAGCAAAACTGTAATAACACATAAATCTTGGACCTAAAACTCCCAGAAATGTGTTCAAACTTTCCATAACAGCCAAACATTGGAAAATAATATTTAGAAAATATGGGGATGTGACCACAAAAATCTTACCTCACAGCACATCTTTTTGTCCCTCATTCTGATTTTAAAATGGAGGTATGGTCTCTTCTGTCTGGCAGCCAAACGATTCCTTCAGAAAGCAAGACCTGGAGTATTTGTAGGCGAAAACATCCACAAAAAAACCTAACTGTATTTTCTGTGCTTTTCAATGGAACCTATAGCGATACCTGAGAGCATTCTACATGGAGTCAGGAAGGATTTTTCCCCCTCAGGTTGTGGGAGTATTGTACGGACCTATGGCAGGTGTTTGCTTTGCACCCGCTGGAGCTGAACTCTGAAAGAGCTCAAGTGTTTTTTAAATGTGCTCCCTGGGGACTCTTTTGTGCTCCTTAGTGCTCTTGCAATTCAGTCTAGAGTGTCAGTAATTGTTTTTTATTTGTCGCATCATGTCTTCGTGATAATATGTTACATAATGTGCAGAAAGTGCACATTAACCAAATTCCAACTTCAAGGGGCAGATTTATCAAATTCACACAAATGATTTGAAATTCGATCACATTTTCAAAAAGATTCACATTTTCGAATATTTTTGAAGGCCACTTCGACCATAGAATTTTGAAAATTCGATTGAATCGAATGATTCGAAATTCTAATACTTCGAATAATATTCTATTCGAATATTTGACAGTCGAATATGTGAAAGTCGAATTACTTGACTGCGCCCTAGGTGGCCGCCTACTCTGCCTACCCCTAGTTCCGGCCCTGATTCGAATAATTTCAATAATATTCTATTTGAATATTCAAATTACTTGTCCTTTAATTTTTTATTCGATTGCCTAGTTCACCAGATTAAACCTACCAAATTGCTATATTTCAAATTTACTATTATCAAATTGCAGTAAAATTAATTCCCTTATAATTCGATGGTCGAATTCGAGGGTTTTTTAACCCTCGAATTCAACCCTTAGTAAATCTGCCCTTGAGTGTATACCAACTTTCCTAGAGAGAATGTTAATAAAAGTTTGCATGTCACAAGAATGTGCTTAAAGGGTTTGTGCATCTTTGAGTTAAATATTAGTATGATGTAGAGAGTGATATTCTGGGACCATTTGCAATTGGTTTTAATTTTTTATTACTTGTGGCTTTCGAGTTATTTAGCTTTTTATTCAGCAGCTCTACAGTTTGGAATTTTAGCAGTCTAGTTGCTAGTAGGGTTGCCACCTTTTTCTGAAAAAAATACCAGCCTTCCTATATATTTATCTTTTTTTCCTATTAATAACATTGGGATCAACCATCAAAAATACCGGCCTTCCCTTATATTTATCTATTAATAACATTGGGATCAACCATCAAAAATACCGGCCAGGCTGGTAAAATACTGGCCAGGTTGCCTAGAGCGTCTAGCCAGTGTGGTCCGGCTCTGAGATGGGGTTAGTGACCCCTATTTGAAAGCTGTAAAGAGCCAGAAGAAAAATGTAAAATAATTAAAAACTATATAAAATAAACCTCGAAAAGCCGTCCTGCCAGTTAGAATCTAAATCGCTTGTGGGATGGCACTCTGAGCATTTCGTTTTCTGAAGTTGCCCGAAGTTTCTTCATGAGGAGACTTTATAAAACAAAGCACTCCAATTGCCATCCAGCCGGTGATGTAGATTCTAGTCTGCGGGAATGCTTTTCGGGGAGATTAGTCGCAAGTTCTCTTTGGGCGACTAAATCTCTCCACAGCCCTAAAAGTTAATGTAAAGGTGAACCACCCCTTTAAGGAACAATGTGCTGCATTGCTATGTAAATAGCACCTACTGCCCCAGGAGTCCTTACAAATAAAACCCAGCCCCTCTGTATGCCAAAGCCAAAGGCTCATCTGTGCTGCAATCTGCCCAGGCCTTATCAGTTCAATGAAGAATGTGATAAGATTTTGTGTTTTTTTTCCCTCAAGCAGTTTTCATTAAAAAAAAAGTACAAAGGAAGTAAATAAAATCTCTAGACTATGATTGATCAGTGATGTGAATCCAAAGTAAGTAAGACTTTAGAGAGTTTTACCACACTCACTGGGGCAGATTCCCAGAAGATATCCAGTCTGCATTGTGATGGCTGGCTGAGCAAGATACTTATCAATAATCTGACTGTAGATTGCTTTCTCATTACATTCTTACTTCATTTCCCATTACTTTTTTGTGACCAAAACAGTTACTTTTTCACGTGTCAATATTACCTAGAGCAGTCCTGTTTTTGTTTTTTCCCCTAAGTTCATGTATTGTTTCCTTGTTTCAAATGCTGTTGGGTTTTTTTTAGCTACCTTTACCAATAGGAGTTACAGTAAAGTGATTGTTCGCCCTTCAAGCATTTTTTGCAGTTCAGTTGTTTTCGGATTGTTCCCCAGAAATAAAAACGTTTTCAAATTGCTTTCCAAGCAGGCATTCGAAGTAGGCATTCGAAGGATTTTAAAATTTTGATTCCTTCGATCATCGAATGATTGAATGATCGAATATCCGATCATTCCATCTATTCCATAATTCGGTGTTCATTGATTGAAGAGGCCAAATTTGTATATTCGAATATCCGAAAAAATCGTGCGATAGTAATCATATTCAATCGAACTACAATCCATTCACGTGAATTTTGTAAATTTGCCCCATGGAGTGTGGCCAACAATGTGTTCATAGGGGGCCCCATATAGATAAACTGAATGGGGCCCTAACGTTTCCGATAAAGGCTCTGTTTGTATTCATTATAACAGAAGCAAGAAATTTATTAAATAAGGTATCAATTTAGAACAGTTTTCCAAACTTTCAACCAGACATGGATCGGCGGAGCCCATCAGAGGGCCCCACTCACGGGCCGATAAGCTGCCGACTCAATCTGTCGGCAGCTTTTATCAGCCCGTGTATGGCCACCTTAATTCATTTTAGACAAATAAACTGTTAATCAGTGACTTCTCAACAAGCCTGGATTTCTATTTGGGGCACCACAAGGCCAAGACACCAGCATCCCTGCTTCCATTGTTAACCTGTTGCACTACTACTCTAAATAGAAAATCTTATTTGAATTTAGCGCAAAACATTCATGACTAACACAAAGCTGATGTAAATGATTAGGTCATTAACAAGGCGTATGTGTGTGGCACACTACTGGTACTGGTCCTGTTGTGCCAAAGTTGCCCTCTGCAAGTCTACAGAGGACTGTAGTGTTTAAATTCAGTTTAAATAGACCCATTCGGAATAATAAAAAGTAAAGATGCTATTGTAGCAAAGACTGACATGCACTTAATGTAATGATGAACATGCAATCATATATGTAGGCCAAACACTCAGGTTACAAGGGAATTTGCTGATGTGTGCTCAATTGTAGACACCTCTCTTATTTTGCAAGAATTAACATATATCCACTTGAATATGTAACTTCTAATCATGCCATAAGCGACTTAACTTGTTTTTATGGCAGAGACTTTCCCAAAGAGACTATAGTGCTTCAAGGAATCAGTGGATCTTTATAGGAATGAAAAAGGCATTGTTTACATGAGTGCTGAAAGATGAGGAATAAATGCAGTCAGTGTAGTATTAAGGCACCAGTAGATAAAGACACAGTCTTATCATTTATTTTTTTATCAGATAAAAAATATCACAATGCTTAGACATATTTTTGCAGTTGAATTATTCGCTATAAAAGGCAAGTGTATATATACAGAAAGGACAGTGATCCTTTAAAGAAATTAAAACACCCTATGTTTAATTACAGTTTTTGTTGTAAACATTAATGGGAGCAGAGCAATGCAGGTTTTGTATGTACTTAAAAGCAAGTAAGGGTTTTACTGCAGTTTGGCTTTATTGAACAACAGAAGAGTTGGAGAACTATGTCTGGGGTCATCAGACCATGACCTCCATGTGTAAACACTTTTTATATCAGTGCTAAAATGGGCTATTCATAGAATGGAATAATTGGCTCAATATATCTACATATAGATATGAATAATAAAAATTTAAGTAGCCATAGAATATAAGCAGGTTTTTAATTTAAACCAATTTTTACATACATATGTTTTGTATTAAATGCACTGAAGATGAATTTGTGTAGACTGTAATAACAAAAAAAAATGATTGACTGGTATAAGGACTTAATTTACATAATTGGAGGTGGATTTGGGGGAAGTTCTGGCCTCCATTTCAGTATTTATTCTCACTTGGGATATTGCACAGTATGCTTGACATACATTGCCAACATAGGCCTGAAACAATGCCACATATGTGCATTTTCTGGAACCCATAAAGCACTAAATTCACATTTTATTATTACAGAATGGTACAGTAATATTTCAGAGTTTAAGTGTAAGCAAAGGATCTACAAAGCAAGATATATAAATACAGTGTATTCCTTAATCCCTGAACAAGAAAAATGTATTGAATCACTACAGGTGTAGAACAAAATTCTATGGATCTCTGGGTTTTAGTAAACCAGTTTAGTGGTAAGGCCCTGCTACGCACTGTCAAGCAGTAAAGTGAGTGCAATGTGAAGTGGCAAGTTAGTGCAAAAAGCAGAATAGCTTAGTAAAGACAGAGTACTGCAATTGGGCAAATGGAAGCAAGCACTGTAGGACATAAAATTTTCCAATGCTGCATCAATATGTGTGCTTTCATCATGGTGGCATTGGGTGGTAAATTCATCAGAAAGTGATGTCATGGCATTGTCACAGTCACATACTGTACGCATGGTCTGGGTGCATACCTCCTAACTATCCCCTTTTTGGCAGGACAGTCCCGATTTTGACAGCTCAGCCTGTTATCCCGGATTGTTAGTGAAATGTCCGCACTTTCTCTTTGACCTTCTGCACTGAACAGTCAGAAAAAGATACAAAGTTTCTGAAATTTTATTAAATAAGAGGCTCTTGGCAGAGAGCCCAGAATACTCAGTGCCTGAATTTTTATACATTTGTAATAATTTAAGATAAGGAAAGATACAATTGTAACTATTTAAGATAAAACAGGTCTCTCGGGAGTACGGAGACTCACAGTTTGCCGTCTGGTGGCAGACGGGGAGATTGGTCGCCCAGCAAAAAATCTTCTCTGATGCGGGAGACTAATCTCCCTTGAAATGCCTTCCTACCTGCAAGAATATGAATTGCTGGTGGGATGGCATATGAATCGCTTCAGATTTCCAAAATTGCCCCAAGTTGCCTCCCGATCAAGGAAGGAAGGAAGGAAGAATTTGTATTCTTGCTGGTGGGAAGGCACTTCAGGAGAAATTAGTCGCCAAAATTAGAGAAGATTTGTCACTGGGCGACTAATCTCCCCGTCGCTCACCACCCTAAAGGGCTATTCACCTTCATTAGCAAAACTGTTATATTATATAAAACATGGCCTTAAAAGCCCCAGAAATGTGTTTAAACTATAACCATAACCAGCCAAATTTTGTAAAATGTATGTGGTATTTAGGGGGCAGCAGTTAGGGTTGCCACCTTTTCTAGAAAAAAATACCGGCCTCAATATTTGTATTGATTCCCTATTAATAACAGTGGGATCAACCATAATTTTTACTGGCTAGGCAGGTAAAATACTGGCCAGGTTGCAAATCTAGCAGCAGCAGTTGGTGGGAAGCAATATACCAACAACAACACCTACCTCCATGATTTTGTAGGGTCCCTTGGTGCAGCCACATACCTCCCAACATTTTTTAAGTAAAATGAGGGACAAAAAAATGTGGCATGCGTAGTGCTGCAGATTTTTTTTTACCGCACCCATTTTGTGGCCACACCCCCTTATTGCCATGTTCATTTTACAAAATGTGGCAGGCTATGAAAGTTTGAAAATATTTCTCCTTATCTAAACTGTTACAATTACTTATTTTTTCTTATTTGCACCTGTTAGGTGTAACGGGCTCTCTGCCAAAAGCCAATTAAGTTAGAAACTTTGTTTCTTTTTCTGGCTGTACAGTGCAGAGAAATAGGGACTTTCCAGTACAAATGAGGGACTGCAGGTTGAGCTGTCAAAAGAGGGACTGTCCCTCTGAAAAAGGGACAATTGGGAGGTATGCAGCCAAACACACACACTCACACAGCACTAAGTTCTGCCCCTTGCCCCCAACACTAAGCAGAGCTTCACACACCCTGTCTCACACACAGAGCATCATGTGACCAGGCTGTGAGGCAGCTCAGGATTAAGAGATGCAATGTTACACGTTATAGAAGAGCAATAGCTGGGGTGGGGGGACACTGTCAGGAAAATGGCAGAGGATACTTACCGTGCGCTTTAAAATTTAACATCATTACTAGGACCTGAGGCACTTGCTCTAATAAACCTACTTGAGGGGAAAACTGGGTGGGGGAGCGGCCAGGCAGGGGGCGTGGCCTGAAAGCGCTAAAGAAGCTCCCAGCTAGCGTTTGTGTCCATGTTACTGCCTGGGGTGGGGATTACTGGAGTGTAGAGTCGCTGCAGAGAACTTGGCACAAGCAGCCGCCAGTAATAAGAGGTAGGAGCAGAGAGCACCGGCTGAGCCTGCAATGATTTCTGCCAGCATGCGTGTTGGATAATATAATCTTCAGCGGCGAGTGGGAGCAAAGGTAAGCAAAAGCCGCCTCTGTCAGACTCACCTCAGCTGTAGTGTCCCGTTCATTATAGAGTTAACAGCAAACCGCTGGCAAATGACTCCCGAAACAATTTAGCTCAAGTAGCTGGTCGAGTACTTGACTTGTCTGTCACATTGTTTTGAGCCAGAAGCAGAAATGGATAAACAAACCCCTGCTGATGTATTTTCAAGCAATTGTAACATTTCAGTTTTAATGTAGCGTCTGTTGCTTACACACATTGCTGCTTATTGTGGTCTTGTGCAGCTAGTCATTGTGCACTATTCCACTCCCCTGACCTTCTATAAATCTGACTAGATATGCAAATACTGTGCATCTCTTACACGGTCAGAAACATTCCCTCACAGAGAAGGATTGCCTTTCATTTCTTCAACAGGTTATTCATGGTGTACTATGTGTTACAGTCAGACTAGTAGTGTGCAGCCTCATTCATATGGGATGTGGCAACTTTACCACCAGCCTTTAAAGTAGTTTTCTGTAAACAGATTGAATCACAATAAAGTTTGTATGTAAGAAAATGCTTTCAGTAGATTGTTAGCTCTTTGCCCTCACCAATCTATTTCATGTTATTTGCTTGCTTCTAGATCCATGTATTAAGGTGTCCATACAAGGGCCAATAATAGCTGCCGACAGACCAAGTCGGCAGCTTATTGGCCCATGTACGGGGCCCTCAGACGGGCTTTACCAATCGATGTCTGGTCAAAAGTCGGACAGATGTCGATCGGGTGGGACTAAAAAATCCCATCGGATAGCAGCCGCATCTGTTCGTTGATGTGGTCCAGCGATCTGACCGCCCGTATCTGATCACCTACCTCAAGGTGGGCATATCGGGGAGAAATCTGCTTGTTTGGCAACATTGCCGAATGAGCCGATCTCTCCTTAAAGACTTTACAGATCAATATATGGCCAAAAGTCAGCCTGATGTCGATAGGGCGGCACTAAAAATCCCGTCGGATCACTGCCGCATCTGTTCGTTGATGCAGTCCAGTGATCTGACCACCCGTATCTCATCTATTGTGATCTGATCGTAGGGCCGTAGGGCCCACGATCGGATCACCCCGATATCGCCCACCTGGGCATATCGGGGAGAGATCCGCTCGTTTGGCCCAACGAGCGGATCTCTCCGTGTATGGACACTTTAAGGGCAGACTTGTATCCAGAATATTCAACTAAATGTCTGCTATTCACATTCTGTCTTGAACAAATACATGTACTATGCGCAGCTTTTTGAGCTCCCATGACTGTTCTTAAAGGAAGCATGCCGCCTCTTTATTCCTTGGATAGGAAGGTTCATTGCACCCTCTTTCTAGTCTCATATTCTGAAGGTGATAAGAAAGGGCAAGAGCTGGAGAAGTCATTACCTTTATGTTGCTGTTGTTTACAAATAAAGCTCATTACAAAGAAGCACATTTGCTTTGAAGCAGAATTCCTTTGGTCTTTCACCCCCTCATCCACAAATCTAGGAGTGAAAAAAAAACATCTGTGGGTTTGAGACTTAAATCAAAGACTGGCGTATATGCCATTATAATTACAGAACTGGAATGAGGTGTGTGAAGTGTAGTAGGTGTTACCAAGAGACTTGGGTTGGATAAACTTTTCTGTTAAACAAAACCCTCTCCTGTTACTGCATGCAACAACCAAGGTTTTTGTGGGATACTATGAAATCTGTTTCCCTGTATTATAATATAAAATGTGGTCTAAAAAGCATTTGTTTTCATGTGCACCTACATCCAACAGTCAGTCTATCTCAATGACAAGCAAATAAACAGGATTTTATTAGTTAAATGGAAATGTATCATGGCAAACCTTTAGGCTTTCACCTTTTATCCACCCTGAGCATGTCCCATTATGTCAAAACCCCACTCTGATTCACACTCCATTCTGCTCAAAGCCCATCCACTTTGCAACATGTTATTTCACCTTCTAGCATGTGTGCCCTTACTGGAGTACCCCTATTACCTTCCATGATGGCAGCACTGCTTCCTAGGCCTCCATTATGATCCTATCATTGGTCCAGGGCCCAGACAGATTATACTGATTTGGCCCAGTGCATTGCTTTTTACATAGCCAAAAATTCTAATTAGCACCAAATGTAGTGCTGTGTTAAGCACACCATCTGGTGTAAAATGTAGAAACAGGCTATGTCCATAGGGAAAGAGCACAGTAATGATTTAGCAGTAGCATATCTCCATCTAACTTTGTATCCATCTCTCCCTTGGTAAATGAGGGATGTCCAACCTGTGGCCACCAAGATGCCGCAATTCTGCTCCATTCAGCTGTTTTAAGATGTTGTGTGGTTTTTCCCTTCAACAGCTGGAGAGATCTGTGATTTGAATGTACCTGGTGCCCATGGACCACTATACTCCCAGTTTCTTAATGGTTTTCAATCATGGAATGGATGATCAATATTGCTTGCTCTCTAATCCATTTCTACATTTAGTTTTTAATAATTATTCAAACAATACTTGTTTAATGCTCTAATCAGACCTATGCTAGTGTGCAACAGTACAGAGCACAACAGCCACGCCGGTATTTTACTGGCCTGGCCGGTATTTTTGATGGCTAAGCGCAATGTTGTTAATAGGGAAAAAAATATAAATATAAAGGAAGGGCGATATTTTTTTCCAAGAAAAGGTGGCAACCCTAGTTACAGCATGCTCGTACTAGCCTTTGTGGGTTGGTGTCCAACAGTTAAAATTAGTTTTTTGCACAGTAGTTGTATTTCTAATAACTTAAATAATAATCACAGTTAGCTGACTTCTACAGGATTACAAAGAGGTGCATATGCCTATGTCTGTTGCATGTAGTTACACATTTGCAGCCTCTCTGTGTGTAGCTGTTCTTCATCTCCAGCCAAGGTCTAGGCCATAGTGACAAAACCCAACATTTTGTGCTTTACTCACTTTTACCCAATTTCTGTAGCTTGCCAGTGATCAATAAATTAAAGAAATGATGATGATAAAAATCCACCAGTTGGTTGGAACAGTGCCGCTCCCTTTTCCATAGGATCCAGCCTTGGAATAACAGAATCATCACCTTCCTAGATGGAACATATATTTTAATTCTGTCAAACTACATGGAACGAGAGAGAGACTTTTTGCACTTGCACACTGTATTTCTTTGGGGTTAAAAAAAGACTTTGCAGGACATTACACTCCGTAACATATTTTTACTACAATGTTCATTGTCACCTTTTAGTAACCGTGCACAGAGGATCCAGTGTTTTCCCAGAAAAAGAAGCAAGTTGCTGACCCTCCTAACAGCAGAGGGATTTAATATGTGATCAAATACCCTTTTGTGCTTGAAATGTATTTGAAGTTCTCCTTTTGCAGCCCTTGCTCGGGCCATCTGGCATATTGTTGCTGTCCTGTTCTGATAGGGGTTTGAAATGTTTCTTAGTTGGAGGAGGCAGGCATTCCGATCACCCTTGCATAGTCAGAAAAGCCTGAAGAAGTAGGTTGCATGAGAGGGCCTGGCTAACATTGTTCTCTTCATTGTCACCCAGAGAATGAATAGTTAGCAGTGTTTTATATTATGCCATGTGGGCTGTTAATAGCTCTCCTCTCACACTGCTTGGCAAGAGTTCACATTCATTAAGGAGTATTATGGGCACCTCCTGTGGCTTCTATGGTATCATGTCTACTTTCTATAAAATTTATCCTAAAAAACTGGGGGAAGTGCATTCTTTGTGAAGGGGCAATTAATAGATTAGCCACCTGGGGAACAACCCATTTGCACGATGGTCACATCCAGCAAAACTCACAAGTTCATGTTTTTCATGATAAGTAGGCCATTTGCACAAAGGACATGTCAACCCGAAAAAAAATTTTTTGCCCTAATTTAAAGAAAACACAATTATAAGCACATTTCCAATATGAATCTATTAAAAAAATAATTAGTGCTTTTAAAGTTATTTGTAAGGCTATGGACACACATGCTTATTTACTGAGAGCTTTCGGTAAGGTTCACGCTGTGGTATGCTAGGGTTAATGTGCCATTAAACCACTAGGGTATCTACATGGCAGTCAGACATGGTGTGAACGCCCGCATGTATGTCCATAGCTTAAATGTAACTGCTATTGAAAGCTGCATTTGCTTAACTCTTAGTTCAGGGGTGTTTAACCTGTGGCTAGGGTTGCCACCTTTTCTTGAAAAAAATACCGGCCTTCCTATATACTTTTTTTTCCTATTAATAACATTGGGATCAACCATGAAAATTACCAGCTAGGCCGGTAAAATACCGGCCAGGTGGCAACCCTACCTGCGGCCCAGGATGGATATGAATGTGGCCCAGCTTGGAATGCTTGGTTCCCAAGGAAACGTTGTGTTGCAAAGGATATAGGAGTAGGCAGGAGGGGGGACTCTGCCCATTTAGTGGTAATAATAAGTTTATTTAATATCCTGGTGTCCCATATTCCAGTGTATAGCTCCATCTGGTTATTCAGCTAGTATTGTAGTTCTTTTCTTTACATTTTCTTTACTTTTACAAATCAAAAGTGTTTGTGTATTTCATGTGTGGCCCCAGGCAATTTTTTTCTTTTTCCTATGTGGCCCAGGGAAGCCAAAAGTTTGGACCCGTTTCATCTTAGTTGTTACTTTTTAAACAATGTAGCAAAAGGCAGTTCCCCCCCCCCCCCCCCAAAACAGGTCTGTTAATTCCTTGTTTTATTACATTGTTTCAAAATCCAGAGCCACCAGGGCAGAGAATAGAAAGGGACAGACAAGCACTGCTTTCAATAGCAATACAAATCCAAATAACTTGACAATATCAAGAAGCACTTACCAAACAAAATAAGTTGGTATTAACTGACATATAGTTTTTCACTTATTTTGAGAACTGCTGTGGTCACTATTGTATTGTTTAGCTGACCTTTTCGAGACCTGGTTGGTAGAGTTTTGATGTGTTCATTGTGGAAAGTGAAAGGATGGTTACACAAATGTTATTCTAACTGACTCTTTTGTGATTTATCTGTATTTATGGCTTTGGATAATCAGAACAGTTTCTGTATGTTTGTTTATATAATAGCAGTTTTAAGAGGGGTTGGTAAAGGTGGCCATGCAGGGACAGATTTAAACTGATCTAATGTGACCAATTGCATCAATTCAGTTTGACTGACAGGTCATATTTATGACAAATTGTTACACGACAATCGGTAACAATATGGTCCACATAAATTCTACCAACCAATTGCGACATATCTTTATTATGAGAGACCTTTGTTTTAGTGATTGTAATTTCTTTGCTTTATTAAAGGGGCAGTAAACACTTATACACCTTTTGCTCACAATTTGCAAATTAATAAGAACATATACCCCCCCCCCAAGTAATTTTGGGCTACTTCGACTATCACATAGCCCAAAATTCGATTTGAATTGAAAAAAAATTGAAAATTAGAATTTCAAAATACTGTCTCTTTAAAAAACTTTGACACTTCGCCACCTTAAAGCTACCGCCACCTTAAAGTGAGACTGACCCTAAAAAATGAATATTAGCATATGAATGTACATTAAATTTTACCTATAGGTCATTCGATGGTCGCATTTGAAATTTCTTTTCTGCCAGAATAATACTCAAGACCCCAGAGCAGGCAGAAGTGTTATCCAATATGCTGCCTGCAAAATGTAGATTATGTAGCTTTGTGGAGAAATGTCTCGTATTACCTTTAAAAAAAGATTAAAGTGATTGTCACAATTGAATTGAGGAATCCAGATCCGGGCTTCCATTGACTTGAAGCTCAAACACATGAAAACACAATTACTGGTGCTTTTTAGCACAAAACCACTATCCTTTTAACAAAACACATCTATACTTTTTACCTTTGAATATAAGGTTACACACCCAAACATGTTTTTCTTTTTAAATACTGTTTCCAAACACCTTAAGTATCAAGAACCGTAAACAGTGGGACAGTCACTTCATTGTTTTACTGGCACCATTATTGTCACTCGTTCCCCTCTCAATAACCACCATTTGTTTAATAAGAGAACTAAGAGCCTTCAAGCACCATGTACTGACAACAAGAGTATCGTGATAAGGTCCTAGCTCACCATATTGTTATCTAGTGATTTTAAACTGCAAAAGTATCTCCAAATTCATTGTAAGAAGTCTATCTATCTTCACCATCTAAGGTGCCTGAAGGGTAGTAGTATCTCAGGAGAAATCTTCAGGCACACCATAAAATCAAGTCCCTTCTCAAATTGAGAAGCTTGCAGATAAACAAACATGGGTTCGGGGAAGTACATCACAAAACCTTTTCCTATTAAGGCTGGGGACAGACAGGGAGATTCGGGGAGATTCTGT
>CM044437.1:97719593-97745944 GCA_024363595.1 Xenopus borealis
ATATTGTAGTTTGGATCAAGTACAAGGTACTGTATTATTATTACAGAGAAAAAGGAAATCATTTGTAAAAAATTTCTATTATTTGGATAAAATGGAGTCTTTGGGAGATGGCCCCTTTCCATAATTCTGAGCTTTCTGTAGAAATGGTTTCCAGATAACGGATCCCATACCTGTACATTAATCATAAGAAAAGGAGTGATTATTTTGCTTGTATGAGGTGTAAAATTGTATTTTGTGGCAATTTTCCCTATTAAGGTATGAATCAGCAGTCTTGTATGCTTCATAGCAAGGACTAGTTATAGATCCCCAGCACAGCCAGTTTCACTCTCGCAGGACACACAGGAGGATGACTGTTTATATATTCTACATAACTACTGGAGTGGTCTGCACGTGATTTCACAGTGAGTGTGGGAAGGATAAATGTAATAGCTTTGGCAGCAGAGATTTAATATATCTATATGTAAAACAATACACAATGACAAAGAGGAAGATAAAGCCTTCTACAAACAGGACAAAGCTCAGGGTTGCTGTGCAGTTTCCTTCCCCCCTGTAGCCCTATACAACTAAAGGCACAGACCAAAAAGAAATCATTTCCTTCCAAAAGCGGGCTCCGATCAATACAAAATGCATGGAGTCTCTAGGACTTGACAAACAGATACAGCCTTGATGTCATTGCATTAATAATCATGAATATATTATGGCTCTTTCCCATCATTACAAAGTCCATTTACTTTATTGGGTGTGGGCCTTTATACAGCATGGAGAGTGGAAATGCAAATAAGTGAGGGGTGAGCGCATACTCTGCTGCCGTATCTGGGTTCCTGTATTTGCCATTAAACAAGATTACGTCCATGAGATGAGCAGTTTAATACATTAACCCCTTACAGACCATCACACAGGCAGAGAGGCTTACAGAGAGCAGAACAGGCACAAACACACACGTGTCAGCACATGGTATAAGCAAAGATGTGTACATCACACAGTTGCCATGGTTATCAATCTAGTGTCTGGGGCTGTTTAACGTATGATCCACCCTGGGCTTTGCTTTAACACCATGCCTGGTTATCAGCGCATAAATCTGTATGTTCATTATGTAAACAATGCAAACACTTTTATTTAAATGGCTATTGAACAACCATTCTTCAACATTCGTTCAATGAATAGGCTTTGTTGTAAATGTTTAAGTGTTTATCTTGCACTACTCAGGGCAAAACCAGAAACCTAAAGTAAAGGGAGATTCTACTTTTAGTTCATATCTGTGCAATCAAATCAGCAATCCACAGAAATTGCCCTCTGTATAAACAAATCCCACCCTTTCACCATCAGCAGGATTTTAGACAGTTGATTTGCTTCAAGATAAGAAAGGAAACAAAAGCTTCCTAATGAAAATAATCGTATACTTAGAATAAGCCCTATTCACTGAATGGATGGTGAAAAGGGGGTCATATCTCCCTTTAAAATCACAAAATCTCAGTGTAGTTTATTCCTGGGCCACAGAGACTGAGCATGTGGTTCCTTACTCTGCTTTGGAAAGTTCCAACACATACGACCCCCCCCCCAGTAATTTTTTTGATTCTCACAGGCATAAATAGACTAAGTGGTGTAAACATACTCTCCCTGTACAAATGGGTGACTACACTGCTCCTAGTTGGCAATCACCCTCACCCCGCCCAATAGGGGCTCGTCCAGACGAAAAGATTCGAGGAGACACAACGCCACGTCTGAGGCGACTAATCTCCTTGAATGGCTTGCTCGTATCTTGCACCCACTAGCGCTAAAGTCGCCGGCGCCTATTCACGCGCGGCGATACGTTTTTTTAAAGTCGCTCGAAATTGCCTTGTGAGGCAATTTTGAGCGACTTTGAAAATCGGGTTGCCGCGTGTGAATAGGCGCAGGCGACTTTAGTGCAAGCTACTAGCAAGCCATTCAGGGAGATTAGTCACGGCGATTATTCGCCAGGCGACAAATCTCCCCGAAATCTTCCCGTGCGGCCTTAGCATTGGAGATGTTTTCCATTTCGTATGAAGAAATTCATACCTATTAATAATATTAGAATATTTTTTAAAGGATAATGGGACAGCACAAAACCCAGTCACTATTTGCACAGACCCCAATCTTTAATAAAGGCACAAAGTGTGTCCAATGCAATAGCCCATAGAAACCAATTGGAGTTTTGGTGACTGTAGCGATCTTTTGCACCTTTTATTACCCCACAGTCCCCGGGGTCTAATGTCGATTTCTTAGGAGGTTTCTACCCAAGCCATTATTTTAGTTGTTTCATACAACTGTGGGGATGAGAAGTGTTGATTTTACCAAGAAGCACAAAGTAAATGGAAGATTTGTGCCAATTCACAAGCAGAGAGTAGAGAAGTTGCGCCGTGGGAATGTCGCAGAGTATGTAACAGAGACAGACACTTTCATGCTATTGAGCTTGAGCAATGGGACACAGACCAGCACACGTCTTACCATCCGTAATGACCACTGTACCGATCCCAAAAAACAGAAAGAAAGGATAACATTATTGCATACAACTCTGTACTGTGACCTCATGAGGCAGTAAAATGTATATGACAGTTTGATAAATTAAATCCATCATTACTTAAAGGGCCACTGTAGATGTGAATTTTCCTTTGTATCCGTCAGACATAAGTCTTGTAGAATTATTTTCCTGTTGCCGTGTTGCCCTTGGCAATAGAGATGTTGCTGGTTTGGTTTGCATTTGATGTCTTGCCTAGGCAGCCATTGTCTCAGGTCACAGCAACCTTCCCTAGCCCCTCCTACAAGCTCTTTATTGGCTGAGCAAGAAGTTAGCTTTATAACCTGCTTTACATAAAGAAAATATATAACCTGTAATATACAATAAAGCTGTACATTGGCCCTTTAAACAATGTAAACATAAGTGAAAAGTTACTGGGAGACCAGAACAGACAGAGAGAAAAGAAATACACCTGAGCTGCCACCAAACAACTGCGGAATGGAAACGCCCAGTGCTTTTTTCCAATAAAACAGCCAAGCCCCTTCTGTGAGCTGCTGGAAAACATTGAGAGCTAACAGGCTTTCTGGAGTATCGAGCCATCTGTATCGCATGCTTATAAGTGGATATGTTTTCCCATCAAAAGCCATGCAGCACTTCTTATGGAAAACGGTCGCTTTGACTAGAAGCATTTCTTAGAAATTCAAAGGAACATGCTTGATTGCTTTCTATTAAAGGAGCAGTTCAGAGTAAAACAAATAAATAAAGGCTGTGCAAAATAAAAAGAAATATCTAATATAGTTAGTCAGGCAAAAAATGTAATGTATAAAGTCTGGAGTGATTGGATGTGTAACAGAACAGAACACTTCCAGCTCTGAGTAAGTCAGTGACTTGAAGGGGGGCCACATGGGACATAACTGTTCAGTGAGTTTGCAATTGATCCTCAGCATTCAGCTCAGATTCGAAAGCAACTGTTACCCATGTGCCCTCCCTCCCCCCACTCAAGTCAGTCTTTATACTTTACATTTTTGGCTAACTATATTAGAAACATGTTTTGCACAGCCTATCATTTACCCAGTTTTTATTTTTATTTCTGAAACCAAGCAATTCCTTTAAAGTGAAACTATAGCACATTTCTATGACAAATGGATCGTGTAAAACCTCCTGTGCTGAAACACTCTCAAACAGAGAATTGGGAAGTGTTGCCACTGAGCTCTAGTTTCACCCTTTGATAAGTGGGATGTTTCATTGTAAAAAAAGTTTGAAAGGGGCTGTATATTCCCCCATACACACCCCTTTAAACCATAATGTCAACAAGGGGCCTCCCAGCTGTCAAACAATATTACAATACAGGCTTCTGTTAAGAGTCTAAGGAGCTTCAGCTCAACAACAGCTGCAGTAATAACAACCTGAAGATCATTATGTTAAAATAATCTGGCTACAGCTCTAGATAAACTGCAACTCTCACAATGACCTCAACTCTCTGTCAACTTTCTGTTAGGGCACAGAACAAGTTTTTCTAAAAAGAAGTTTATATTAGCTACAATAAGGAGTATTTTAAAAATAGTTAAATTCTGGGAGGACTCTCTGTGTTTGATGGCATTAGGGCAATGTCAAAACCCATAACCTAAACTCCCCTCTACACGGGCTGATAAAACCTGCAGACAGACTGTGTCAGCACCTTATTGGCCCATGTGTGGGGCCCTCCGATCAGGCAGGTTAAGAAATCCCGTCAGAACACTTCCCGTTTATTGATGCAGTCCCACCACCTGTATCTCCTCCATTTTGCATATCTCCCAACTGTCCCTTTTTCAGAGGGACAGTCCTTCTTTTGACAGCTCAACCTGCAGTCCCTCATTTGTACTGGAAAGTCCCTATTTTCTCTGCACTGAACAGCCAGAAAAAGAAACAAAGTTTCTAACTTAATTGGCTTTTGGCAGAGCGAACAGGTGCAAATAAGATACTTTGGAACAATTTTGAGATAAGAAAATAAGTAATTGTAACAGTTAAGATAAGGAGAAATATTTTCAAACTTTCATAACCTGCCAAATTTTGTAAAATGAGCATGCTAATTAGGGGGTGTGGTCACAAAATGGGCGTGGTCAAAATAATTTGGAAGCGATACGTGCGGAAAAAAATATTTTTACTTCCAAAATGTTGGGAGGTATGCATTTGGAACCGACCCATGGGCCCTAGGGCCCACGATCAGATCTGCTCGATATCAACCACTTCAATGTGGGCATCAGGGAGAGATCCGCTTGTTTGGCGACATCACCAAATGAGCAGATCCCATTGTGTATGGCAGCCTTAACACCGAAATGAAATGCTCAGGTCAGATGACAGTTACCTTCAGTACACTCCAGTCTAAGCTGGCCATACACAGGCAGATATAAGCTGCTGAAAGACCAAGTCGGCAGCTTATTGGGCAGTGTATGGGGCCCTCTGATATCTGGACCGAAAATCATTCACATGTCGATCGTCCAGTTTTAAAAATTCAGTTGGATCTGACTGCCTGTATTTTCAGTGCTGTGATCTAATTGCTGTTCCCTAGTGCCCACGGTTGGATCAGCTGGATGTCTCCCATCTCAAGGTGGTCATATTTGGGGAGAGATTTGCTCGTTTTGTGACCTAGCGTATATCCAAGTGTATGGCCAGTTTAAGGAGACAATTTACTGTCTTTTACCATGTGTTTTTGTGCTGCTTAAAAAGTGGTGTTTAAAGCACATTAAATAACCCTGCTCTTAAGTTTCTCTTGTAAGGGACAGCTCATTCAGAATTAAATGAAAGGTTTTAGAATTTACAGGCCACTACACCCTCATCATTCCCTGCCCACTTGTGATCAGTATCTATTTCGAAGTGATCTATGCAAACAATCCTTGCTGTAGAATGCAACAGGGGGCTTATGGGAGTCATGCAACCCTGAGAAAGTAAAAAAAAAACAGCTAAAACTAAAATGGAAAATGAAAATATCAAAACATTTAACTCTTCATTACTTTTACATGTGAACAGGAAAAAAATTAAACATTGTGATTGTGTAATCAGGTAAAACTTAGCAGTTAATGCCATATGGGCATGATTAGAACACTGGAAGCCCCTCTGGTATTGCTCATGCTATTAAACAAGATGGACATTGGTCGAGACTACCTGATTTAAGGATACTGGCCGAAGAACCCAACATCATCTTGTGCATTCACAGGTATGCAAATACTGCCTGCCAATATTATTAGTTTAGGGCAGTGGTTCCCAAACTGCGGGGGCTAGACCCTCAGGGGGAACATGGAACAGAGGAGGGGGCGCTCACTAAAGGCTGGTTTTGTGAAAACTGGGGTGAAAGCCTATTTGCTCTCCTAGACAGATCAGAAACTGTGATGGTCAATTAGGGTGAATATGCATATGTAGTCTTAGGTATTTCTGCAAATATGGCTGAATGACACAGACTTTCTATATCTGTACCCATTTTATTAGCTAAATGGAGACAAGAGCAGATATTTTGCCACCAGGCACACAAAAGAAACCAGATATTCCATTGTTGTTCCACACCAAAACAAAGCAACACTTCTCCATTAAGGAACTATAGGATGAGACATGCTAATTGCTCTGTACCCCATTAGCTATATAAATTGAACACTTTTTATCAATTACTATATAATGTATATATCGGTACTTTATTATTGAGCATGCTAGTCAGAATCAAACAACCAATGCATGCAGACTGAACTCCATCATAATCCAAATACCACCTTTATTCTACTATTGCCCATAGAAGCAGGGACATTATGTAGTGCATCTCACACAGGAGCAAATCCACTGCACACAATCACGTGCATTACACTCTTCTTCACTTACCACTCTTTTTATGCCTCTCAGAGAAGCAGCTCTCTGCCTGTGGGTGCTAACGTCACTCACACAATAGTGCAGAGGGTCACTGTCTGACATGCTGAAGTGCAGCCCACTGGAGGGCAAGGCTCCAGACAGGGGGTGGGGTGGGATATTGGGCTTAAAGTAGGGTACACAAAAGGAAGAGACAAGGTCACTTTTAGATCTTGAAATATTTGGTCACATAAGACAAGTCACACTTTAAAATTTACACTGCACCTTAAAAGAATGAATTGTTTTAATTTCCTCGGATTCACCTTCATCCTTAATCATTTAAAAACCCGAGCAGAGGTTTCATCAGTCCAGTGTAAAAACTTCTAAGTGACTACAGTCTCTGTGCCTGGGATGGAAGTGGAATTTCTTTTTTTATTTTCCACTAGCCATAACCTCCTCTAGTTCAATTGTTTAAAAACTCAGGGTCACGAGTCATTGCAGCATTAGACAATGAAAAGGCATTCGACTCTGTAGAATGGAGTTTCCTCTGGTCCACAATGGAAATAATGGGTATTAGACTTAACTTTAGAAAATGGGTCTCAGCATTATACCGCAATCCAGCAGCCCGCATAAGAACTAACCAAATAATTTCCACCCCCTTCACACTCAGCAGAGGGACAAGGCAAGGATGTCCTCTTTCCCCCCTGCCGTTTGCCCTGGCAATGGAGCCCCATGCCTCTTTGCTGAAAAACAGGACGGAAGTTAAAGGTCTGAAGCTAGGGAAAATCACAGAGACAGTAGCAATGTATGCTGATGACACTATTCTATTTCTAGAGAACCCATATGGAGCTCTGAACGCAGCTCTGGAAGTAATAAATCGGCATACAATATATTCAAGCCTATCCATAAACTGGGCCAAATCCCAAATTTTTTCAATCGACTCCTTCACACTAGACACCCAGGCCTACCAAGCCCCATTACAATGGGCAACTACCTTTAAATATCTAGGAGTACACATTCATAAAGATTTGAATAAATTCCCTGAATTGAACCTTCACCCACTAACCTCTCTTGTACAAACCAAATCTAAAGCCTGGAGCTCCCTCCCACTAGCACTAATGGGCAGAATAAACCTATTTAAGATGATACAACTCCCCAAATTCACATACCTGTTTAGACAAGCCCCTATCTCTTTACCCTGCAAATACTTTGGCAAACTAAAGTCAATGATCTCTACACTTTATTGGGCCTCATCACCTCCCCGGACATCCCTTGCAATACTACAAAACCCAGTTGATAAAGGAGGACTTGCAGCCCCGAATATGTTTTACTACTATCTAGCCACAAAACTAGTAACAGCATGCTGGTGGGCTAACCCACCCCCCCAAAATGCTGCCACCACGATAGAAGCACAGACGGTAGGCTCCTACAAAGCACTTAAAAATCTACTATATCGAGGAACAAAAAGCAAGAAGGAAATATCACCACTAACAAAAACAACAGTGCAATCCTGGAAAGCGGCATTAACACAATTTCCCAGAAAGGACCCACATGCATCTATACGTACCCCCCTGTGGTACGACCCTTATATTCCACAAACTAACTGAAAACTAAATACAATCTGCCAAATAAAATGATTTTTAGATATATACAGGTTAGGCATGCTTTCAAAGCCCAATTTGGCAGCACAAATATAGATACAACCCCAAGCAGATTGGAGGACATGATATTTACACAAGCGTTACCGAAAACAGTATCTCAATTCTATTCGCTCTTAAATAACCCAGGGAATCCACCGCTACCAAATCTATATGCAACGTGGAAACAAGATATACAACATCTCACTTTAGATCAATGGACAGATATTTTGGAAACTCACAGTGTGATGTTAATCAACTCTAAAGACAAAATGATACAGTTTAGATTTTTACATAGGTCATATCTAACCCCACACAGACTACATCTTATAAATCCAAATATACCTGACCTGTGTCCCAAATGTCAACATTCACCAGCAAACTATATCCATATGGTCTCGGGATGTCGGGATATACAACAATTTAGGGACCAAGTATCAACTGAAATAAGTAAACTCTTAGCCCTAATAATTCCACTAGATCCCGCAACCCTTCTACTGAATCAAACTGAAGAAACAGCCCCAAATCCATCAGAAAGGGCACTTCTATGTTATCTATTTATTCAAGCAAAGAGACTCATTACACTTAACTGGAAATCTAGTCAGCCTCCCAAGAAGAAACAGTGGATAGAGATGGTTAACGCATCAGTCCCCCTTTACCAACTAACCTACCTATGAAGGGGATGCCCAAAGAAATGTAATAAAGTCTGGTTACCATGGGTCTCTGAACACATACCCTCATTACTGCAGTGAAGGAATAGACCACCCCTCTCACCGTAATTACCCCCCCCTCACCTTAAAGAAAGACGTTAACATCAATTAGGTTGGGAAAGTTAGTTTATTGTTATCAAACACCTGTGTAATAAATTATTACTCATGTATATTTCAAATACTGAGATAAATATACACTGCACGTATGTGTTCAATTAAACATATATGAAGATATAAGCATACTTATTGCTGAGTTAAATATGATACCTAGTTAGTGCAGTGATACGATATGGATTTAATGGGTAAATTAAATGTGTATTTTTTTGTTCGTTTGAAAATGTTAAAAAAAGAAATAAAAAAAAAAAAAGTTCAATTGTTTAACAAGAAAGGGACATGGCTGTCTGAGCTTGATAGAAGACAAAAACGTAGCCGCTAAAGGTGGCCATACACGGGCCGATAAAAGTTTACGACAGATTGAGCAGCTAATGGGCCCGTGTGAGGGGCTCTCCAACTGGCCTCACCAATCGATATCTGGCCAAAGGTCAGCTAGATGTCGATTGGGCAGGATTGAAAATCCTGTTGGATCGCCCATATCTGCGCTGTTCTGAGCCTAGGGAGATGGCTGCCTACACACCAATATTTCAACTAAAAAAAATACACATGCTGGTTCAGGAATGTAATGTTATATTGTAGAGTGAATTATTTGCAGTGTAAACAGTGTAATTTAGAAACAAAAAAATACATCTAATTCATGACAGAATCCCTTTAACAACACTGCCCGTCCCACCTAGCACTGCACTTTCATATACCAAGTTCCTCTAACAGCAGCCTAAACTGCCTGCAAATAATGGGAGACGTAACAAAGCTTGAAGGGAGTATAAGGAGCCATACAGCTGCCAGCCTAAACCACAAATCAGCCGAATCACACAAGCTCACTTGCTATAAATTCACCAGTGCAGCTCCATGGAGAACAGTTTGTCCACCTCTGTGTCAGGCTGATTTGTGGCAAGGGGAGTAAAGTGCAAAATCCCTGTTTTCTCTACTGTCCAATATTTTATCATTGGAATCATTTACACCAGGCTATCTGTAGGCTGAATGGCTGTCACCAACAAACACTAATAAATTACTGTGGGAACCAGCCACTGAAAAACCCTACCCCACTGAAAAAAAAAGATGAATTGCTTTCCCAAAACTGGAGTAAAATTCCGCTGTCACAAACATGTTTCTGTTTGAAGTGAAGAATTTTAGTTTCATATAGCTGCACACAAAAGGGAAGAAGTCAATGTCTAGACATGCTTAGCAATGCAAAAATCTCAGTTAGTCAGTGTAAATAGATTCAGAATGCAGAAGCTGCACAGACCACAAATACTACCCAGATGCCTCTACACTTGATCAGAAATATAGGGCTGCATGACATATTCTGTTATCTGACTTTCAAGGAATTCTCTATTACTTCTACATATTAGCATGGAATTGGGCTATTTGCAGGACATTCAGACTAGTGTATTACAAATGCAAAGTAAGCACCATCAGCTACATGGGTACATCAACAATGTATTGCCACCCAATGTGCAATGACTGCCTGCACTGGAGCTAGCCCATTACCCAAAGTTGTGCTTGTGTTCCTTGCCTAATCCTCATTTAACGAGCCAGAAAGCAGGTACTGCCTGTGCAGGAGAGGAGGGGGCAGCACAGCACCCTACAGAGCCCTGCAGCACAGAAAGTTTTTTTCAAGCAAAATAAAAATAGATTGAAAAAGCTCCATGGGCACCTCAGCACTGCGGCCCCTAGGCTATAGCCTATTCATTAATCTGCCCCATAGGCTCACAGCATATAATGCATCCACTTTGATGGATTCTGGGACTTGAAGTTGGCAGTCCATATTGGCGGTGTACAGATTCTTTAGAAAGCATGGGGACTGAATCCATCGCTTCACACGGAACAAGCGGAGGGAGGGCCCCTAAACCTAAAAGGTATGCTATCTTCTCAGGTAGTAGTGATCACAACAAAAGAAGTATTATTATTATTTTATTATTAACATGTATTTCTATAGCGCCAACTTGTTTCGTAGTGCTGTAAGTAGTCAGTAGGAAGAAAACCAGGATAGTACATTGATCATAGTGGAGATCAAAACAACTTATAGTAATAGGCATTTTTTAACATCCTAACACAAGACAGAGAGGTTTCCAATCTGCCTTCAAGTACTAACGTGCAAGGAATGTTGGTGCCTAGGAACCCACTGTTTAATTTGCAAACAGCACTTGCGCTTCCAGACTGTACCATCCACATTATTATTATTAATAATATGTATTTCTATAGCGCCAACATATTTCATAGCATCTACATCTCCTTATTCCCATATAAAGGAAGAAACGTGACATGTTTACTACTGATTTCTACAACAGCCCAGTTATTTTAAAGGAACAGTTCAGGGTAAAAATAAAAACTGGTTAAATAGATAGGCTGTGCAAAATAAAAAATGTTTCTAATATAGTTAGTTAGCCAAAAATGTAATGTATAAAAGCTGGAGTGAGTGGATGTCTCATATAACAGAATACAACACAACATCCTGCTTTTCAGCTCTCTAAATCTGAGTTAGTCAGCGACTTGAGGGGGGGCCATATGGGACATAACTGTTCAGTGAGTTTGCCATTGATCCTCAGCATTCAGCTCAGATTCAAAAGCAACAGTTATGTCCCATGTGGCCCTCCCTCAATTCACTGATTGGTTACTGCCTGGTCACCAGGGTAATCAGTCAGTGTAAACAAAAGAGAGCTGAAAACCTAGGTTAGACTTACAGTCACTCCAGCCTTTATACATTACATTTTTGCCTAACTAACTATATTGAAAACATGTTTTATTTTGCACAGCCTATCTGTTTACCCAGTTTTTACTTTTATACTGAACAATTCCTTTAAAGCACAGTTGCTGTGTTTAAAATTGTGTATATGTATGAAGTTTGTCAAGTGACAAACCTCAGTCCACTCTTCTAAACTTATTTCCAATTGAACAGAGAAGTTAGAATGGCACATTATGGCTGACATCAGCAAACACTGCTATTAGTTAAATGGGTCACTCACCTTTGGTTTCTTTCCAAACAGCCAGAGTTTGCCCTTGGCTTTCCCAACTGTCACTCTGGGGTCAGGCTTTAATGACTCTTGCTTTGGGGTACTTATGGTGCCATCAGATACTGTCCTATAGATATGTTGGCTGTAGTCCTCAAATGGAAAGTCTCCAGGAGGCTCAAAGCCAGATTTGAAGCAATCCACCACTATATGGGAGTCCTGAAATCAATGGAAAAATGTCACAAGGCATTTATATATAATATATATAATATATATAATATATATATATATATATATAAAAACAACCATGAAGGCATTGTTGTGCAAAAAGAGTAAGCATTAACACAAAAATAGTTGACAAGGGAGCAAGTAGAGCATTTCATGCATACAGTCCATTAGCTCTTAGATTAAGCTGCAACGAAGTGTCTTAATGCTACTTATGAAAAGAAGCACTCACCCTCCTCTCATCTACTGACTTGGCTGCTTGAACCATTCCTTCTAAACACTTCGAAATAATCGGTATAACTTTTCGCTCAGAATCCGCAAAGCCTTTATAACATTCACTTAGCTTTACGGTTCTACGTTCATCCATTTCTTGAAGGTGCTACAATCCGGAAACAAAAAAGACAAGGTAACATGGAAATGCTGCCCCATCCCTGAGGTCTTGCAGGGTTAATCATTTCCAAACATCCTGTGCTGAACAAATGAAAGGCACCATTGTGCTTTCTGCTTAAATAAACTGATGCACTAAACTGCCGAAAAGAACAGAGAGGCTTGTCAACAAGCAAAGTAAAATGGCATAGTTACCGAAAAGATGCACAAATAATAGTGACTGATAAACAAACCAGGGAAAAACTCTGCATTGCCAACATATGATCCTTTATACAAAGCTAAGAATACCAAAAAGTACTGCATAATTGTGGTGTAAAAGTAAAATGGTGTTTCTACAGTTGTAATCTGTATTCTGTGCCTAGTCATAGCAGATAAAATGCCCAAACAAACTAAAATGCAAACATACAACAATATATTGCATTACTGTTCTTTTCAGCACAGGAAAATAATTACTAGACTTGCCTTAAGCACCAAGTAAAAATATGCTGCAGTGGGTCAACTCTGTCCAAAATGAGACCAGAAGAAAATGAGGTTATATACAGATATTTTATATCCATAAATTATTCAGCATTTTACCTTATATATCTGTGGGATGACAATATAAAAATGTTTGTGTTGCTCTGCATTGTAATTCTGGAGCTGTGCAGCGTACTCATTTTTGCTTTCATCTGCCATATGTGTGCGCAGATGGAGCTGCTGTTTTGCCTGTAAATAAGTGGAAAATCAGGACATGTTAAACATCATGGTTAAAAAAACAAATAAGCTACCTTTAGTATAAAGCTGTGATACATTCTTAAATGTAGTTGGTACACGTTAAAATAAAACTGGTCAGGAAAGGTGAGCAAATAGCTGGGGCTAAAGAAGAGCATTCTTTAATGGGAACCGTGTAAGTCTTTTCATTCACTTGGGAAAGTAATATGGATAGATCAAACTCCATAATGATACAATACATGTGCCCGACACATTCAGATGCTGCAAGATTAATCTTTGACGTAATTGTCCAGCTTAAATATATTGCAATATATGGACAAACAATGCCTGTTTTGTTTAAAGGGTAAGGCATTTTTCAGAAGCTGTATGCACAAAATGTCCTAAATGTCCTAAATATATTGATAACGGGTTGAGTGCAGAGGACCTCTTGTATTTGTCTATGCGAATTTTGTGTCACAGCCTCAGTGCACCCCCACCTAAATGCTTTAGTGTTAAAGGACCAATGACATCAAAAAATAAAATAGTTTTAAAGGAATAAAAATATAATGCAGGGTTGCCCTGTACTAGTAAAACTGCTCTGTTTGCTTCAGAAACACTACTATTGTTTATATACATAAGCTGCTGTGTAGCAATGGGGGCAGGAGTCCTACATAGTCTCCAAGCTGGAGTGGAGATATGCTTACCTTCTCAACATCAGATTTGGTTGCATTGCTGTCATTATCCATTCTCTCGTACGTTTGTTGAGCCTTCTCTGCCTCTCTACACTCTCTCTCAAATTTCCTCTTGCTCTGTATATTTAATAGTAATCAAGCACTGAGCATTAGCCGGCTTTCACAAATAATTACCACTATAATTTACAACGTGTATTTACATTTAGTAATTAAGCCGCTTCCACCCACCACATGAATTACTCAAGAAAATAAAGGACATTAGTGTGTTCAGTTTTCTCATAATGGAGGGAAAGCAGATGATCACTCACATTATCCATTTGTTTTAAGCAAATGTCCAGGTATTGCTGAGCTTTGCGCCCCTCATGAAGATGCTGTGGGGGGAAAAAAATTCAAATAAATTAATGATTTCCCTGCTCACAGAATGGAGGTGTATTGCTGCGGATTAATCTCCTGGTGTACCTTATATGTACAAATAGTTCTTACTGAATGTTTAAGGAAGACGTTCTCTACTAAATCTGGGCATTGTTGTAGAGACAAAAATCACCATGAACAGGGTCAGACTGGGCCAGCGGGATACTGGGATAAAACCTGGTGAGCCCAGGCCTACGCTTCCCCACCTGTGCTTCCCTGGATGCCCCACAATAACATCCACCACTGCTGCTTGTCTGCAGCGCGTCTTCTGGGTGTTGCGTTCATGTTTTGCAAATACACGTCGCGTTTGTGCATATGCACTCCGTGAGTTTTGGCATTAAGAAGGGGCCCCCTTGTTTTGGAGCCCCGGGGGACCCCTATGGCTCCGGTCCAACCCTGACCATGCATGTTAAATGAAGGAAAGAAATGGAAAAGGAAGAAAAGATATATACAGTAACATCAATCTAATAGAAAAAATTGCTGATTACAGAGGTGCCATAAAAAAACAGGGAAGGGGAACCACTGATATCAGCACACATTTAAAAGGCAGCCAAGGGAAGTTACCAAAAAAAGCAATCAATCAGAAATACCGATTTCCGTTCTCCTTTTATGTCATTGGAGTATCTCATGATCTCAGCATAAACTCTATGTCCCATTTCTTCTGCCACTACCTCTCGTTGTCCAGCATAGTCATTCAGTTCATTTAGAATGTTGTAAAAAGAAAAACAAGAGGTGAATCTACAATAGAAAGAATAAGAATTAAGGAAATTTTGCTTAAAATCGCATCAAATCAGGAGGCCACATTTCCAAGTAACACATTTTTTAAATGCTTTGAAGTAAAAAAAAACCCAAAAAACATAGTTTTCGCTTTATGGCATTCTGTCCTTTAAACAGAAAGTGAACCCCATAAGATATGGCCTGTTAATGAACAAAACACTGAAACCTAATTTGTACATTTACATTTGGTCCATTGATTGATCATAAATTGTGACAAAACGAATTGCAAATAAACACTTGACAAGCAACTTTCTACCGCTTTGGGTCAATCATGATCGCAAAGTTGCAAATGCCAGGTGAAAGAAGTTAAAATATTTGCTAAAAAGTCTCATTGACTTTATGCACAGACAGGTTTTAGCTTGACATAATTTACATTTGTTGTTTTGTAAAGAATTTTTTAGAAAATTAGCAAATTGCGTCTTTCTACACTGGACACTATGGTATAAATACTACAGTAGAGACAACACTGCATGACAAGAGTAATAGATACATCACAGGGAACCATAGAGATCATTCACCTACAGTCACATGAACTACACATAACCACAGGCCACAACAGAAAAACACATCTCTAACCTAAAACAACAAATACAAAGTACACAAAGGTACCCACAGCAAGTATCTCACAAACAAAAACATATACTAAGGTTAGTGATAGACTAAGATTCGTGGAGATTTAGTGACCCAGCAACAAATCACCTCTGCTTCGGGTGACTAATCTTCCCGAGAAGTCTTCCTACCGGCTAGAATCTAAATTGCCAGCGGGATGGCAGTCAGAGCAGTTCGTTTTCTGAAGTCGCCCGAAGTTACCTCATGAGGAAAACTTTGAGAAACGAACCATTCCGAGTGCCATCAGACCAGCAATTTAGATTTTAGCTGGCGGGAAGGCTTTTCAGGGAGATTAGGCACGCGAAGAAGAGGGCGATTTATCGCTGGGCGACTAAATCTCCCCACATCTTGGCATCTCTTTCCATCTTAAACACAACACATTTTAGTCAGCAAAATACCATTAAAAGAATACCATTAAATATTCAGCAGAAGACAATGAATTCACAAATCACACAAATCTATGCTTTAGACCAGTGATCCCCAACCAGTAGCTCGTGAGCAACATGTTGCTCTCCAACCCCTTGGATGTTGCTCCCAGTGGCCACAAAGCAGGTGCTTATTTTTTAATTAATGGCTTAGAGGCAAGTTTTGGTTGCATAAAAAACAGATGTCAAACATTCTCTCCTGTAGGCTGCCAGTCCATATAGGGGCTACCAAAAAGCCAATCAGAGCTCTTATTTGACATCCACGTGGACTTTTTCATGCTTGTGTTGCTCTCCAAATCTTTTTTAAATTTAAATGTGACTCACGAGCAAAAAAGGTTGGGGACCCCTGCTTTAGACCAATGGCATAGAAGGCAATTCCGGGCACTTAGGTGCTAGAGAAGTAGTTTAGGGGTAGCATAAAATCTCATCTCTCAATGCTTTTGAAGGGAACAGGCCTCAGTAAAATTAGGTTATATACAGGATGGAAGACTCCTCTAAGCTGTTCTGTATACTCCTTGGATCACTCTAAAGCAGGGGTCCCAAGATCTGTGTGCAACATTTAAATATAAAAAAAAAAGCTAGGAAGCAATACAAGCACGTAAAAACATTTCCATGGGATGCCCAATAACAGCTGTAATTGGTTATTTTGTAACCCCTATGTGAACTGACAGACTACGTAGGACTGATTGGCAGTACACATGGTCTTTATGCCTCCAAATCAGAAAATCAAAAATAAGCATTTGCTTAGAGAGCACTGAGAATAACATCCAAGGGCTTTGTTTTGGGGATCACTGATCTACAATATATGTTAAGACACTCTGGAAGGACCTTTACCTAAAAAGCTCTCAGAACCTTTTGTTAACTCACGGGCCGATAAACTGCAGACGTAAGTGGGGCCCTCTGACGGGTTTCCCCGATCGATATCTGGCCGATGTCGAGCGGATCTCTCAGTGTATGGCCACCTTTAGGGTAAGGTCACATGGCAGATTTGGGGAGATTTAGTTGCCTGGCGAATAATCGCCTCTTCTTTTGGGAGACAATCTCCCCAAACTGCCTTCCTGTGTCTTCCCATCTACTACAATGAAAAGTCGCTTGTGGTGTGCACAATTGAAAAGTTGCTTAGAATAAGCCATTCTGTAACATACTAAAATTAAAGTAAACTACCCCTTTGATAAAGTTTCAGAAACATTGTATCCTTTTCTGGCATCAGTGCAGGAGATCAAAGAGAAACTCTGAACATTTTAGTAAATGGGGACTGCAGGCTGAGCTCTTAAAGTCGGGACTGTCCCGCAGAAAACAGGACAGTTGGGAGTATGGTTGCCACCTGGCCGGTATTTTACCGGCCTGGCTGGTATTTTTGATGGTTGATCCCAATGTTATTAATAGGAAAAAAAGATAACTATATAGGAAGGCCGGAAAAGGTGGGAACACTAGTTGGGAGGTATGAGCTTGTGTTTGGGAAATGTCAAACTGG
Source organism: Xenopus borealis (assembly GCA_024363595.1). NCBI lineage: Eukaryota > Metazoa > Chordata > Amphibia > Anura > Pipidae > Xenopus > Xenopus borealis. The sequence goes on from CM044437.1 coordinate 97,736,979, forward strand.
GAATGTTTTTGATGCTTTGTAAGTTAGGTGTAAGCATGTAATAAGGTATGCCATCCTAAACCAAAATCTCTTTAAATAGAATATTTACTATTTCTAAAAATGTAAGGGATATGGGTGATACTTTGGTTGGAGCGTAAGAATAACAATATTTTCAATGGCAATTTTAGAATCTGCCATTTGCATCAGACTCTAAATAAGCTAGTGGACCATCTGTTTCTTATAATTAGGAAATATCCAGGGCACAGTGCAAGAACATTGATTCTATCCTCCTCCCACCAAACTTAGTTACCACTCAACAATAGCCACTAATGCATTGTATGATTATTATTGGCATGTGCATTTTTTTGCAGTTTGCAAGTGTATTCAATATATTGTGTTTGCAGAGATGAGACAAACATTCTTAAATTGTACTAATCGCCAAAGCAACCAATAAGAACACAAAACGAAATCACTGAAGTATACAAATTGCAAATGTGCTGACTGGGGCCTTCAACCGTCTATATGGCACAGGAATTCTCTTATAAAATTTACTTTTTGTTGAGACACATTGAGGTATTTGTTGTGGTTACAGTAACCCCTCTGTACAGGTAAATAATTTGCTAATAAAGACCAGTACCCCTTTAAACATAGCATGCATGTACAACTGTCTTGAGTGTGTTCAGGTTAACCAAGAATATTAACTATTATTTTTTTCAAATGTGCCCATGTCACTATTTAACAAAGCCGTGAGTTTCTTCATCTTTATAACCTATAAAAACTTCCATATCTTATCTTTTAACAGCCACTCAACATACCTGGGTTCTTCATCTTTAGCTGAACGTTTAGGGCAGTACTTCTTCACCAGGTTTCTGAAACAAAGACAAAAATGGTGTAACTAAAAGTGCTAATCCCAAATAGCTGCTTACAGTTCAGTTTAAAATTAATATGTATGGCAGGATTATCCAAACAGAGGCCCAGGAGCTGGATGTGGAGTCAGTTTTCATGGCCCCCAGCAAGATCTCCAAAGACCTTCATATACAACATTATAGGTTTCCAAAACTCTGGCCTGAAAATAACTGAAATAGTGGAACATGGTACACAGGCAAGCTTATCAGGAAAGAGGGGAAGTTTCTGTGTCCCACCTGAATGTTTCCCCAAATCTCGGGTGTAATGTATAAAGTGCCTTTAATCTGAGCTTTAAGTATCCATTATTGTTTGTAATTATATAAATAATTCATGACAACTCTTGAATTTATATAAAAGTTTTTAGTTTTTTTTTTTTTAAATAGCATTTTGCCGATCTACAAGTACTTTGGAGAGACAAATTTGCTACTAAAGAGAGCAACCCATATAGTTGGTTTGGCTGGTGGCATGTATACTGGTCAAACAGATAAAAATATTGCAACATTTAGGTCAAAAGAAAGAACTTTATTGGTCGGTTTTGACGAATAGTGGCCGAGATGCACAACAATATCACCCACTAAGCAATAAATGCCAGAAAATTTAACCTAAGTACAATTTGTCTCAACTTTTTATAATGCCATTTTTTCAAGCTGAAAATTAAAAAGTGATATGGATACCTCAGAAATGCTTGGCCTCTAGTGTATTCCCTACCCCATAAATTGGGTATATTTCACTTTTAAATACAACGCAGATATCAAATGTGCTATTAGCAAACCTGGCACCTACATGGATTCCTGTTCAAAATGGGATGGGCCTGGTCATCCAGAATGTCGGGACCTGAGGTTTACTTTCAGTCTACTAGAAAACCATGTAAACATTTGATAAACCCAATAGGCTGGGTTTTATATCTTAGTTTGCATCAAGTACAAGTTACTGAATTATAATTACAGAGAAACCATATTTTAAAATGAGGATTATTACTATTACTTATATTACTATAATAAAGGCTATGGGAGACAGCCTTTCTGTAATTCAGAGCTTTCTGGATAATAGATCAGTTATTGTTGATTTGGGATGCAAATGTGAATGTTGTTCAGGAACAGGTTAACAGACACAGATACATCTTTAGGGAGCATGGCACTAAAAATAATTTAGCTGGATAGAAAACATTTTTTACATCCATAGGTTACAGCTCACAAATCATTTTCCCACCACATCCATTTGTCTGGTTTTCTGCAGAGCCTAAACACACCTCATTATTATTCATTAAGTGAAATGCATAACAATTCGGTTTCTTGGCAACCATGCAATTGGCTTTTCAACAAGGGACTTTCTGGCATCTGTAGATAGCAGAATGGAAACCACTATGTACAGCCTGAAAATAAGAAGCAGTAACTTCATAGAACTGCGAGCTGTGAACAAAGCACACAAGACACAGAGTAGAACACAGTTATCTTTTATGCAGCCAAAAACTTTTCAGAGCGTACATGCGGGATACTTCCAAAAGGGAAAGCAAGGGTCAGAATCCCATTTGAATTCTAATAAATGCATTCACCATCAACAGATAGGGTCGAACTGGGCCAGCTGAACTCAGGTGGTCTGCCGGCCCAGATCCGTTCCCACCTGCCTGGAGAATTCTCTTCTTCTCTCAGGTGAAGGCGAGTTTGCTGGTGCCTGTCGATGGCGAGACCTGAAGTTGGGGGGAGTCGGGTGCCTGGAGCAGGTGCTTGCGGGTTCCTGATATGGCAGCCCAGGTAGGTCCGGACCCCACCCCCAGTCCAACACAGTCAACAAATAAAATTAACAGTTGTACTAAGAGACATGGCTGTATTGTATTGCATACATCACAGACCTGACAAAGCTTAATACAGTATTTCTTTTGTCCTGAAATCTGCTTTCCTATATGAAAACAAACAAAAAAGTGACAGAGGCATAATTATTGCTGCTGCCTTACAACTAGGAATGCACCGAATCCAGGATTTGGCCTTTTTCAGCAGGAATCCGAATCCTTCTGCCCGGCCGAACCGAATCCTAATTCGCATGTGCAAATTAGGGACAGGGAAGGAAATCGCATGACTTTTTGTCACAGAACAAGTTATTAAAAAAAATGAGTTCCCCCTTCCCTCCCATAATTTGCATGTGCAAATTAGGATTTGGTTCAGTATTAGGCACAATCCAAAACAGTGGATTGGGTGCATCCCTACGTTACAACACCAAGGTCCTAGGTTTGCATATGTCTGGTCTCTCTGTGCTTATGGGGGTTCACACAGCTTCTTTGGTTTCTAATTCTGTCTAACACATTGCGTGTAAAGGTGGCCAGATGTCGATCGTGCAGGATTAAAAATCCAGTCGGATCGCGGCCGCATCTGTTCGTTGATGCGGTCCCGTGATCCGACCGCCCGTACTGATCCGATCGTGGTGGGCATATCGGGGAGAGATCCGCTCGTTTGGCGACATCGCCAAATGAGCGGATCTCTACATGGATCTCTACATGTATGGCCACCTTAAAGGCGATAGGGGCCTTAGACTGTAAGCTCCACTAGGATGATGTAAATCATCTCTGTAAAGTGCGGAGGAATAAGCAGGGGCTTTAAAAACAATAATCATTATGCATATACTCTCAACCCACTTCCAGCCTTCACCCCAACCCATAATATGGGGCTACCGTGTGTACCAGCAAGGTTTTGCATTTGGCCTGTATAATATACACTGGAGCGTTGAAGCTGAAATAACCTAGCTGTTACTGAGCAATCATTATGATACTCAAACATACACACGAGATACACACTGATAAACCTTGTATAGGACTATCACTTTCAGTTTTCCATCGTTTACAGTTCATAATACTTATCAGAGCTACCTTTATGAATATATACTCAAAACTCTGACAAATATTAATAAAATAATTTGCAACCTGTCTCCAAATAACGCACATACAGAAGACTAAAAACACGGTCTTGGTGGGAGCACTTAGCAGCCAAAAATAGTCTCTTATATTATACATACCCTGAATACATACATGAGTCATGTGATATGATAGGTGTAGGTACTGTGGAAATGATATGGAAAATGGTATATGTAGTATTTGGGGATGTGAAAGACTGCAGTGGAAGGGTTTATGTTTTTTTCTGGGTGGAGGTTTCCTAAATTTTAAATATACTGAGAGAGAGGGCCTTATTCAGCTTCTGAGAAAGTGGCGAGTAGCCACGAAACACATAAGGGTTGGGGAAAACGGGCAGATTCGGGTAGATTTAGTCGCCTGGCAACTGTTCGCCTCTTCTGCTGGGCAACAATCTCCCCGAACTGCCTTCTTCCAGCCTTCCACCTTCTTGAATGCTCCTACGCTAAAGCACTCGCAGCACTTCGATTTCCGAAGTAGCGAAAAGTTTCCTCGTAAGGCAACTTTGTGTGACTTCGGAAATCGAAGCACCCGCAAGTGCATTAGCGCACGTGATTCTTCATTCAAGCAGACGGAAGGCAGTTCGGGAAGATTGTAACCCCGCAGAAGAGGCAATTAGTCGCCAGGTGACTAAATCTACCCGAATCGGTCTGTCTGCCCCAACCCTAAAGTGGATGGCCTGCACTTGGTCCAGTCCTGAAAGCTGAAACGTTTTTAATTTTTGGAAATAAATTGTGATTTTTAAGTAATTGATGTCCTCCTTGGTGCTCTGTGTTATAAACATATTGCATACTACCCAACATTTTGGAAATAAAAGGAGGGACAAAAAAGTTGGCATGTGTAGCGCGGCAATTATTTTTTTTTACCATGCCCATTTTTTGTGGCCTTAACCCCTAATTACCATTTTCATTTTACAAAATTGGGCAGGTTCTGAAAGTTTGAACATATTTCTGTGTTTTTTTTCCAGTTATTACAGTTTTGCTAATGAAAGTGAATTGCCCTTTAAGCTGTGAGTATCTTATATTGAGTATCTTATATTGTTACAATTACCTATTTGCTTATCTAGAAATTTTTACAAAAGTATCTTATCTTCTGCTGTGGCTGTTCTGGGCTCTGCCAAAAGCCAATGTAAGTAAGAAACTTGTTTCTTTTTCTGGCTGTTCAGTGCAGAGAAAAACAGACATTCCATTACAAATGAGGGACTGCAGGTTGAGCTGTCAAAAGAGGAACTGTCCCTCTAGATACCGGACAGTTGGGAGGTATGATATTGCATGATGCAGTGAAGACTATCTGCAAAGAAACCAATCTGTAATTTTTTTGGAAAATGGCATTAATGCAAAAGGCTTTGTATAGAGACAACGGTACTAGGTATTTTTCATGCACATGAATGTTTCTTGCAACAAACCAGAGGCACAATTAAATTGCTGCGGGGTCTGAGGCAGCTAATTAAACCCACTGTACAAAGGTCAGGTATTCGGTCCTGTCCCTAACATGCCCAGAATGCTGAATTGAAAGAAGTGGCATGAGAGGCTCCCACTTGAATGGAAATAACCCTGTAACTCCCCTGCTACTTTAAAGTGAATTTTTGCTGTCAATTCTAAACAACTTTTCAATTGGCTTTCATTACTTATTTTTGATAGTGTTGTAAGGATTTGCTTTCCTCTTCTGACTTTTTTTTTCAGCTTTCAAATGGGGGTCACTGACCCCATCTAAAAACAAATGCTCTGTAAGGCTACAAATGTATTGTGATTGGTACTTTTTATTAGTCATGTTTCTATTAAGACCATGTCCTACTCATATTCCAGACTCTTATTCAAATCAATGCATGCTGCATATATTTTTTTGGAGAAACCAATGAAACGGAGGAGAGTTCTCAGTTCAGAACTTAAGTTTTGTTTTGGCAGCGGCACTTTCCTGTGCACAACCCTTCCCAGAGTGAACAATACAAAGTCTTCCGATAAACTTGCCTGCAGGAAGTGAAAGTCTTGTTTACTGCAGCTACTGGAAAGGGCACAGGAAAACACCATGCCTATATACTCGAGACTTGGTCTACTAGCACAAAATGTCAGCGTTAAATGAAGCAAAAACAAGACCCAACCACAATCTGTAATCAAACACACACATACACAGATAAAAAGAGAAGTAAAAAAAAGAGAAATAATGGTAGAATAAGAGTTTAAGTGTTGTATTATCTGCATTACTTGCTTTACAACGCAGTTTTGCATGAATTTTAGACTGTCAGACAGGTTAGAACATTTCTGCTGGATACTATGGTTTTATGTATTGCCTGACAATATCTATGGGTGAATGTCACTGGGACATAACTTTCCTACTATGGCTGTCTATCGATGAAATGGCCATAACATGGTCAGATATAATTTTTCTACTGTAATCCATTTGTATTTGATTGTGGCATTAAAATGTGCAATCAATATCTGAGAGTTCAGAGTATGACGGAAAAAAAAACCTGAATGTGTATGGTCAACTTTAGACATAGTGTTGGTATTTGGGTTGGGGGGGGGCTTAATGACGAAACAGACATGTTTTACATAGCCATGGCCAGGAACTTGGTCCAAATCGGCCAAACTGGCATTGCAGGAGTATTATGCAGGGAGATTGGAATTAAGATATCACATCTAGCTGAAAGTGTATATTTATGTATAGCTCCTGTGAATGCTGTTGATATTATACACTAATAGTAAAAACAGGGGGACAAATATTGCAATGACGAAAGTATATTTATTAACACATATTAGGCAACTATCCAAAGACCCTTGAGGAGCTGTCAGTTCATATCACAGGGCTGGGCTAGGTGTCCTGGTTTAAAAATGGCCCCTTGCTCCCAGTAAGCAAACATTAACAGCATATAGGGACAGATGATATAAGGTAGAATGGAGTGCGTCCTTGTCCACAGTAGGGATGGACAGCTGATCACTCATATATATTATGCAAATGCATTTAGATAATTTTCTAGAGGAGCTAAACCTGAAAATGTTATTTTGCCTAATGAAAGAAAACATAATTCAAAGCAACTTTCCAATGCACATTCACTGAGAATAGTCAGTTGTTTTAAAGTCAATTGTTAACCAAACTGCAAATGAAAATAGTGTTTGTGCAATTCTGCACTCCTGGTTCCTACGTCAGAAACGATATAGAATAAGTCAGCTGTCCTGCAGGCAAAACCCAATTTCTCAAAATGCCTTGCATGCTTTTTTACGTCTGCCACCTTCAATACATTTGTAAGCATTCAGCAACTAATAAATCAATGATGACATTTTCTCTTTGAAAGAGTAGCGCTCAGGATTGCAACTCCATAAGATTTTTCTGCTGCTGAACAAAGTATCAACTAAAGCATCAAACGGTTATCATTTAAAAACTCTGTGATCTGCCTACTGAATTGTGACTAAAAAAACGTGATGGGGGAACGGGGGACAGAAACTGAGCTTTAAACCTTACATTTTAGAAAAGCGTTAAAACTATAACCGAGAAAGCAATCTGCAAAAGGTGTTATTTGTGGTATACAATTTGAAGACAAGGAAACCCCCCAAATAAATTATGTTGTCCTGAAAGGGAACATTACAAAGACACTTTAGGTATGTACAGTTCTACTTGTTTTGATGCTTTTGCCAGTGTCTTCGCCAGAAGCTATACAAATCCAAGAGACTAATGAACATCACAGCTGCAAAAACATTTGGAGAATAAGACCAGTGGAGTAACTAGAGTGCACCAGGCCCCCTGCAAAAAAGGGGCAGACGCACTCAATCCCCCCCTTCCCGCCCACTTCCCTCCCTGCCCCGTGTCTACTTGCACATTAGCTGCAATTGGAATTGATACAAGCGCTCTAGTCACCTGGAGATCCTGGATGATGAGGCTAGCAGGGTATATTTTGCATGCGTAGCAAATGACAAATCAGTAAAGGGGATAGAGGCCAGAAGAACAGCAAAAAATGGGTCAGACAAATCACAGCCCAGCATTGACACAACCAAAGACAGGCCTTAGTTCCCTATCAAGTAAGCCTAGTTGCTGATTGGTTCCTATCCTGCAGTACAGTGTGGTTCTGACTACCCTGCTGATGAAGAAACTACCAATTAATCAACCCAAAACGCTACTTTACAGCACTTTCCTTCAGTATTTAAAGGAGTATGGTGCATTGGCACATTCTTGGTTTTCACACAAGAAATGTTTCCCTTAAGTGAGACTCCTTAAGTGAACCTAAACTAATTATAATGCTGCTCTGTGTGTTAAAACAAGAAAGACTGAAATAGCAGTTTGTCCGAACACCATCCCTGTTCAACCACAGGAATACTTCCATTCTTCATAGCAAACAGTATCGGCTCAGGTCTTTTTCTCTCTTACCACATACTTCCTATTTCATCCCACAGAGTAGTATAATTATCCTTCTTCTACTTATTTTCCATTACCATAAGGTGCTTTGCACTTCTCCCTTTCCCTTTTTGGCAAGCAAATTTAGGAAACTTCACAGAAAGCGAAGTCACACAATGATCCAATTCCTCCATGGTGAAAAAAAAAAAAAGAAGTACAAAACATATTATGCTGCTTTAAACAAAGCCAGAAATAGAACAGGCTTGCTTATAAATCAAAAGCTAAATACTTAAAGTGGACCCGTCACCCAGACACAAAAATATGTAAAATAAAAGTCCTTTTAAAATTAAACATGAAATCCAATTTCACATTTTTATTAAAGCATTCATAGCTGTTTTAAACTAATTTAAAAATCTCAGCTATCAATCAAATATTGTCTGCCACTCCTCTATGCCTAGGCATAGAGGCGGGCAGATAATTACTTTCACTTTTCATTCAGCACATTAAACATTTTCAATTAAATCAGTAGCTAAGTAATATTTTCCATGGAACAGAATGCTAACAATGTTTTATGGCTGTAGATCATAATGGGAAAGCATTATTATATAAAAGCAGACCCCACATTAGTAAAGTATAGGCTCTCCTGACTTAGATCTTTAACCTTTAAAGTTATATTAACTATTAACATATATAAGGTTGTTCAAAGACCTGGGTCTTTTTCTTTGAACCCCATCCATCATTTAGCTGTGCATGCCTTACTAAATCTCTACACTATAGAGAAGTTTAATATTATAACTACACTATATGGACAAAGGTTTCCAAGACACTAGCCTGTCCAACATTTAATTCCCAAACCAAGTGA
>CM044437.1:97748125-97766567 GCA_024363595.1 Xenopus borealis
CTACATTACTGTGTGAGTCAAGTCTGCCAAGGACCAGGGAAAGGAAAGGAAGAAACATGGCTGCACTGATTTTTTTCTTAAAGGAGCACCAGCTGGGATGGCGAACATATCAGCACACCTCCAGTGAATTACAGCACTGGCAAATCAGTAAGCAAGAGGAGTCACAGTAGCATTTTTTTCTGCAAGGATCTGCTTATTCTGGCCATTACACAAGGCTTAAATACCTGACCCATCTATGGCCTTCTCAAGACAAGAGTTTGTAAACTCACACCATCTAAAATAACCGCAAACAAATCTTCACCCAAAAGAATGCGTTTGGCCAGTTGCACACTTTCCAAAGGGCCTATGGATAATTATGGACATACAGTGTATGTCCACTAGAGACCTACAGATTGGTTCTTGGTTACACTATACAACTGTGATACTGTATACGGTCACAAAATTCACCACACTGAAGCAGTCCTCTGTGGGTAATTTTAGGAGAATAAAACACATTGGAATTGAGCACAAACTAATGCTCACTTTCCAAAATAGGTGTCTGTTTTATAACCACACATAGGGAAAATAAGGAATGTGATCTAATGGATTCTTTTTGGATAGCCAACATATGCAACTGGAAAGTTCTGTTGTGTGAGGGTTGGGGCAAGAGGGGAGATTTAGTCGTTTGGCGATTAATCGCCTCTTCTGTGAGGCGACAATCTCCTGAAATTGCCTGCTCCCTTCCCACCGCCTGTTTGAATGAAGAAACGCCAGCGCCAATGCACTCGCGCAGGGACGTAACTACAGAGGAAGCAGACCCTGCGGCTGCAGGGGGGCCCAAGAGGTATAGGGGGCCCCATGATGACCTAATTAATTAATTTCAACAAATAATAGTAAAATCCATAACCTCTGGATATGTTGGGGGCCATAAAATGAATTTGCTGTGGGGCCCAGTAACATCTAATTACACCACTGCACTCGCGGCATTTCAATTTCCGGAATCGACCGAAGTTTGTGCTTAGCAGCAGGCTATCAGTCCTATGCATCTTCATTACAATAAAAAGTCAGTGGTATTTAATGACTTGTAAAACAATAAATATACGCTTTGTCTTGTGTATAGTCAGCGGTGATTAAAGAACTTATGCAACTTTAATACAGGGGTCAATATGGTGCATTAATCATAAGCTACACTTGGAAAGAGCACAAGAAGCTGCTAAAGCAGTCCCGGTGGTTTCATCTCACTTCCTTCTCCACAGCATCAAATGTGCAGCTCAAAACATTTGGCAGTGAGGGATGCACTATATTCTGTCGTCATTTTGACAACTAGCCCAATCTCAATGCTCAAACAATTTTACAGCTGAATTACTGCAGCAATGTGTCTTCCCATGCTGCCTTTTAACACTGGGAAAAGACTCAGAAGAGCCACTAATATAATATTTCCTCTCTCCCTAACACAATGGACTAAGCAACACTAACGGGCAGTTTTATGAAAATGTGAGATTGGAACTAACCACAGAAAAACCCGCTTTCTATTGCAATCCTAGAGTATTTTAGAATCATATTTATTAATGGGTGAAAGACAAAGTTCACCATTTAAATAAATCTGATTCTTAAAATCGCATAGCAATGAATAGAAAGGTAGTTTTGCTGTGGTAAGCTCCAATCTCACATGTCAGGATATGGCAACGAAGGATTATGGGAGTTTCTGTTTTACATTAGACAAGTGGACAGCAATTTGGACAACACTGAACAATTATCTCTTCATCAAAAAACCCAAACAGTAAGGTAACCCCACACAATCATATATTCTTTATAAATGAGAACTGAAAAACACACCTCTACCATGCTATATAGCAGTGATCCCCAACAGTAGCTCGTGAGCAACATGTTGCTCTCCAACCCCTTGGATGTTGCTCTTGGGGTCCTCAAAGCAGGTGATTATTTTTGAATTCCAAGCTTGAAAGCTATTTTTAATTGCATGGAAACAAAGTATAGTGCCAAGTAGAGCCTTTTGTGTGCTGTCAGTGCACACAGGGGCTACCAAATAACCAATCACGGCCCTTATTTGGCACCCCAAGGAACTTTTTCATGCATGTGTTGCTCTCCAACTCTTTGCACATTTGAATGTGGTTCACAGGTAAAAAAAAAAGGTTGGGGACCGCTGCTATATAAGGTATAAAGAAAAACAAACGTAAAATCAGACAAGAGAAGGCAGTCCTCATCCACCTGGATTTTCAAACTGACCCTCGCATACGAGCTGCTCCCTGTGCCAGTCTATTCATTAGTTGTGTTGGGTTGTGAAGAGTTGGAACCAGTTCCAGTAGCAAAATAAAAGCTCTTTATTATGGCCAAAATTGCTTCTGAACCTTTAGATCTAATCTGGTTGGCAACAGTCATTTTAAGAATGTAACAGGGCCAAGTAATCAATTTTAAAGGCCTCCATTGCACCAAAGGACAGGTTTCTCTCAATGGAGGTTCTGGACTGTACAAAAAGCAGCTGTACATTTTATGGGTTACCAGATCATTCTAGCTCATTATGTAATCATAACACATTTTATTTCCTAGGCTCTGGAAATAATTATTGCTGTTCATTACTTATCCCTTACTCAAGGGAAAATAGAACTACACAGATGTCAAATCAGCTTGAGAAGTTTATTTTGTAAGGATTATATAATAATTAGCTCATTGTGGGGCGAGGATCCAAGCAAACAAAGCCTGGAGCAGGCAAACCTTTGGTGAACCAATAAAGAAACTATGCAAAAGGAAAATGTATACTGGGATAGCTGTATCCCCTGCTACTCATTCTTTTTTTTTTTTTTCATCTGCTAAGACTGGATTTAACCAACCCTATCACCTATGCCTGCATTGTGTCTCACTCTCTAGGTTCTGTTGCAGTATGCTCATTACCCAATATTTGACAATTGCTTGAGTTAGTCCCTTAGGCACAAATGGGAGCCTCAACCAATAGGGCTGTATCTTTCAAGGCCTGTTACCAGAAGCTGTTGTGGAAACTGTAAGAGATTTGCGAGTGGTCTGATATCCCACAGGGCATAATGTGTACATTTTGTATCGTTGGTAACAAATCTGTGGAGAGCAGGTCCACTTCTATTCAAGACATTGACCCATGAGTTGCTGAGCAACAGGTATATTGCTTATGGCAAATGGGGGAACAGGGATATCGGGGAAAGACATTTAGTCAGCATAGCTATTGTAAACAGGGGGGGGGGGGACATCTACTACCTTTAAGCGTACATTTTGTATCGTTGGTAACAAATCTGTGGAGAGCAGGGCCACTTCTATCCTAGACATTGACCCATGAATTGCTGAGTAACAGGTTGGAACACAAGCCACATTCTGACCATTATTTCTGACCATTACGGAGACACCCTAGTTTGAGTAACAGGCATGATAAGTGGTACCCAGCCACGGTCACCTAAGAAAGGGGGTCTTATGTATCATTTGAGTCTCAATATTATAATACCATGTGGATGTTTAAAAAAATTAAATACTAAGGACAGTTTTAGTTTATCCCCTAATCCCCTCACATTCCAACTAGGGATGCACTGAATCCAGGATTCGGCCTTTTTCAGCAGGATTCGGCCTTTTTCAGCAGGATTCGGATTCTGCCGAATCCTTCTGCCAAGACGAACCGAATCTGAATCCTAATTTACATATGCAAATTAGGGCCAGGGAGGGAAATCACGTGACTTTTCGGCACAAAACAAGGAAGTAAAAATGTTTCCCCTTCCCATCCCTAATTTGCATATGCAAATTAGGGATCGGATTCGGTAGAATCTTTCGGGAAGGATTCGGGGGTTCAGCTGAATATAAAATAGTGGATTCGGTGCATCCCTAATTCCAACTAATCAGTTTTAATCCCCCACATGCCATTGTAAAAGCCAATAAAGGCTATGCAGGATATCATCTATTACCTTTAAGCGTTGATTAATTGTCAATGTGTTGGGCCTGCACTGCATTACAACTGATCTTTGTATATTTAGTGAATAATCTCTCACCAACCTATAAAACATAAACCCCCCTCCCTGCTTTCAACCCATCACCCCAACTTGGTTTCAGCTTTTGTCGATCCCTAACCATCCAAAACTAAAAGCATAAAAGTAATACACTGTGCTGAAATGTGGACAGCAACGTGCAGTTACTCACTTATCCACGTCCCAGAACTGCGTCACTCCTGTATGCAGTGCCCATCCAATGCAGTAGTCCGTGATCTCAGCTAAACCAGAGTAATGGGCAATTCAGATATAATTAAGAAATTAAAAACCTTTGAGTGAGGATGAAGAGTCCTGCACAAACAGTTCATTTACCATCCTTCCCCTTCTGAGTAGGTCCAACCCCATTTTGCTATCTAGTAGACGCAGTAGACTCCAGCCATTCCATCACCTGATGTAGGGAGGTAAAAAAATTGAGATTTTCCAGTGTGAACCATATGGAGTTTGGCTGGAAAAAGCATGGCATATTGGATGTTCATCTGTCGCAGCCTTCATTTCACCTCCATAAACTGCAGTCGTTTCCTCACCTCCATCGAAAGGTCTGGGTATATATAATGAGACAATAGCATTTTGTATACAGAGCAATTTGGTGCATGCCTCTCTTAGCGATGTGTCCTGGTAATTTAACAGGCACGCTATCACTGGTCTGGATCCTGCACCTGGCTGCGATGGCCAAGTTGGAACCCGGTGTGCACGCTCTACCAGAAACATGGTGGAGAAGGTATTTTCCCCAAACTGTGTAAGCAGAACCTTTTCCACAAAAGCCTCAGCCCCCTCTGGTACTCCCACCAGCCGTATGTTATGGCGCAGGTGGTTTTGGAGATCATCCGTCTTAGCCTCTAAGGGCCTGTATGCTCCTGGCTGCCTCTGTTGCGCCTTTTCCCAAAAGTACACATGCGTCCTCCAACTCCCCAATTCTGCGTTTTGCTTCACTGGTGCGGTCTCTCAGCTTAGCAATGTCCTGCTTCACTGTGGCAAACTCAGTTTTAAGACCATCTATTTAGTCATCCAACATCACATGGTGTTGTTTCATAATATGCGAGGGTTCAGCTGTGTCATCCAGGCCTTCAGCAATGGGCAGGGAAGAAATGGAGGGTGTTGGACTATCGGGTGGGAGGTCAGTCTCCGGTATGGGGCCCGCACCATCTTGGCCTCGCACAGTATCTTTAGGGTCAGATCTTTTCACAGCACTTTCAGAGGTTTTAAGAGAAGAGTTTCTTCTCATAGTGTCAGATTAATTGTCCCACTGTCTGGTACTAGCCCCAAGTCCAGTTTTGTACCTTAGGGTGCACTTTAAACTAAGCAGGATAAGTTCAGGATCTTTGCAGGAGCAACAGGATACACATCCTCTCATAAGCTCATGCTGGCGATGCCCCCGATAGCAGTAAGATTTACTTGCTATGTACTTACTGATACGACAGAGAGGGCGTTCACCACATAGGAGACAGGCAGAGCAGTGAGGGAGAGCAGGAAGGGCACTGCTGGCTCCAGGAGACACATGGTAGATAACTGCAGGCCCTTACTATTCTGGAGTTCACAAGGAAGTGCAGGAGTCTTTGAGGACAGAGGTGAGATGCCACAAGCACCACCCACACACAGCACTGGAAGGAGTCAGTGGAGAGAGAACTGAAGTCGGAAGACTCCGTCCTCAGTGACAAGGCAGCTGTGCAGAAACCCGGAACTAGCAAGATGCTGCTGCCCGTGAAGATAGACAACAAGAACAGCCGGCAAGGGTCCGCGAGACATCTTCGCTACTATCCGGGACAAGAAGAGGAAATCAGGACTGTCCCACGTAATGCAAGACAGTTGGGAGGTATCTGGGGCCGCATTGATCTCCATCCCAGGCCATGGGTTGGACACCCCATATAATCTTTTTCAGACCAGTACAATACATCAGGCTTTTCCATTGGATCATTCATACATAGTATTTTCTTCCCAAGAGCATTTTTACTCATTTCCCCATTTCATTCCTTACTGATGCCAACACTGCCCTTCACTCCCACACATCCTGAATAGGGGGAAGTTTCCACTTACAGTCTCTCTGGGACAGCTGGTTTGAAACTGGATCCTTGCAGCTGCAGATCTGTGAGTTTATCCTTGGAACAGATTATTCCGCAAAACACTGATGGAAGGGTCTACCATATAAAAGAATTTGGGGGAAAAAATGTAATTTATGTGTGTGTATGAGTAACTCATAGTGTATTGGCTAGGTAGTGACCTAGCGAAAACCAAAACTGCTGCTCTTCATAGAAAACATGACAAAGGACTCTCTGCATGATGCCAGTCATGCCTGTCTCTTGCATGTGAACATAGGAACTCAGAAGGGAATACCACACCTAAGGCTGGTTCACAGGAAAAGTATTACAAAATTCCAGACTCTCACATCATCCTCACACAGCTTGTTCTGCAAGGAAAAGATTCGAGATATTTTGACATAAAATCAGTTGTGAAACTGAACAGTGACAGAACTAAACCTAGCGGAAGCTCAAAGGAAAAATAAAGAGAGGCGCCTGTGACACTCCCGATTCATGCTGTAAGGCAGTGATCCCCAACCAGTAGCTCGCGAGCAACATTTTGCTCTCCAACCCCTTGGATGTTGCTCCCAGTGGCCTCAAAGCAGGTGCTTATTTTTTCATTAATGGCTTAGAGGCAAGTTTTGGCAGCATAAAAAACAGATGTCCTGCCAAACATTCTCTCCTGTAGGCTGCCAGTCCATATAGGGGCTACCAAAATGCCAATCAGAGCTCTTATTTGACATCCACATGGACTTTTTCATGCTTGTGTTGCTCTCCAACTCTTTTTTAAATTTAAATGTGGCTCACGAGCAAAAAAGGTTGGGGACCCCTGCTGTAAGGTCTATGGCACACATTGAGAATAGTTGTCTGCGATGATCCTGTGCCGTGGGCAACCAATCACCTGCAATTGCTTTCCCACCGGCAAGGCAATTGCAATTTTTCTCATGAGGCAGCATGTATGTTTTCCCACCAGTGATTTACATTATTACTGGGGTGGGGAAAGCATGGCTAATCTGCCAGATGTCGATGGGGCAGATTTAAAATTTGTGTGCCTCTTTGGTGCAGTCCTTGACCTGATAGCCTGCTTGCACTGTATTGTCGATTGGGCCAAAGGATGAGATCAGACCAATTTCTCCTACCTCAATGTGGGCATATCAATAAAATATTGGCATGCAGATCTTTAGATGTATGGCAAGCTTAATGCAGAGTCACTTTTCAGTGTTGTAGTCAACAGAGAGGACAGGCAAACATAATTTCCTTTAACAAGAGAGCATAAATTGCACCAGCCCTCATTGGCAGAGGACAAAAGAGACATGGGTTTTACTATTGAGTGCTGTTCTTAGATCTACCGGGCAGCTGTTATCTTGTGTGAGGGAGCCGTTATCTGGTTACCTTCCCATTGTTCTTTTGTTAAGCTGCTGGGTGGGGGAAAGGGGGTGATATCACTCCAACTTGCAGTACAGCAGTAAATAGTGATTGTAAAGAGTGATTGATGTTTATCAGAGCACAAGTCACATGACTTGGGGCAGATGGGTAATTGACAAAATGTCTATGCCAGATTTAAAAATGAAATATAAAAAAATCTGTGATCTTTTGAGAAATGGATTCAGTGCATAATTCTTCTGGAGCAGCACTATTAACGGATACATTTTGAAATTTATTTTTTCCCATGACAGGATCCCTTTAACAAGACCTCTGTACCTTGGCACTAAGGATAATGCATGCAAACACAAAGCTTTTGAGATAAACATTTTGCTGATTTCCCACTTTCTGGCAGAAGCCCCACCAGGCAAATTCAGTAGGCCTGTACCAGACTCCTCACACTTACTTGTGGATTCTCCTGCAAATCCCCACTTGAGGTACATGTACATTCATGAATTTCAATTGAACTTCTTAAATGAACAGTAACACCAAAAAAATGTTTTAAAGTAATGTAAATATCATGTAGTGTTGCCTTCACTGTTTAAACTGATCTGTTTGCTTCAGAAACACTACTATAGTTCATATAAACAAGCTACTAAGTAGCAATAGCAGAAATTGAAAAATGTCTATATGGCACAGGATAAGTAATGGATAACAGATACAGAGCTTATCTGCTGTGTAACTTAAGCCTTTTCTCCTTTGACTAGTTGCCCCCACGGCTACACAACAGCTTATTTATATAAACAATAGTAGTGCTTCTGAAGCAAATACAGCAGTTTTAACAGTGCAGGGCAACACTGCATTATATTTTTATTACTTTAAAAAAAACTTTCATTTTTTGATGTTGCTGGTCCTTTCAACTAATCTATAGTGCCCATTCCAGTAGTGATGTACAACCAATTTGAATTCTACTTCCAAAAAAAGTTTTCTACAAAGTAGTACAAAGCCTACCTACAACAGGTCAGAGCTACTTTGCGTATTCTTTAAACAAACTTCCTGAAAAATATTAAGAGTATTTTGCTTTAATAATGTTTTAAAATAAAAATCTCAAAAAGGAAATACTGTCAATATTAAGTAACAAATTTTATAGCTGGTCAAATGCATAAAGCTGGTCTCTTTGCCAAATGATTGCATCTTTCACCAATTGGGCCACTTAAGGTCCCCATAGACGCAAAGATCTTTCCCTGCCGAACGACCGATCTTTGTGTAGTCCGACCAATCTGTCAAATTATTGTGCGGTTAGTGGGATTTGAAGATCGTACATCTTACGTTTTTTCGTCCGACACTGGTCTGGAAATTGATCGGCCAGGTTAGAGAATCTTTATCGGTCTCCGTGCAATCTATCTATGTTTGCAGGGCCAAGCAGGCTGCGATCCTTCAGTTTTGCTGGCAATATCGCCTGAAATGGTCTTTTTAGTTGATGGACACATCTGACATTTAAAGTGGACCTGTCACCCAGACACACAAATCTGTATAATAAAAGTCCTTTTCAAATTAAACATGAAATCCAATTTCAAATTCATTCAGTTGTTTTAAGCTCATTTAAAAATCTCAGCTGTCAATCAAATATTGTCTGCCACTCCTCTATGCCTTAGGCATAGAGGCGGGGCAGATAATTACTTTCACTTTCCATTCAGCACTTCCTAGATGTCACTGCTCCCCACACATTCCCCCAGTTCTCAATTGTGTAACCAGGACATGGGGATAGATATCGGGTCCCCCATTCTGGTGCAGAAACAAGATTCTGAGATGATACAAGGCTTGTCTTAATAACAATGTCCACAAAATGGCTCCTGCCTGCTTACTATAATTATTAATTCCCAGACTGAAGAAAACAAGATTTAAATAATTTATATAGTGTAATTAATGTTCATTTTGCTTGACTAATGTGATAAAATAGAATTTTGAATATTTCTTTGGGGTGACGGGTCCACTTTAAACGATCGTTTTGAGACAATCGTGGTCTCTCGATAACCATTGGATCTTTTAAAAATCTTTACGTCTATGGCCAGCTTTACACTCAATCAGCCAGATATCTTTGGGGTCAGCAATGGGGAGAGGGGTTCCATTGATGTGCACATAAGCTGGTCGAACAGGCAGATTTAATTTGCCTGTTTATGGACAGCTAAAGAACAAAACGCACAACACCACAAAAAATGGTGTACACATAGAAAAATTCTAAATTCCATAACTGTGTTACAAATACCTGTACATACAAAAACATTACAGAGTTTAAACTCTGCCAAGAAAAAAAAAAGAGGCTTTTTGTGCCAACAATTCTGCTCAGCCTGTTCCACTGAATTAAATCAGTTACACCATGTCTGAGATGATGTAAAATGTTGCTTTCATTCTGGCATTAGCTGCCAATAAAAAAAAAATGCATACCACATTGTAATGCATTAGTTCCAAGACTGCAATGTATGAAAATAGTTCACTCATAAGGAGTACGAGAATAGATTTTTAACATTTATTTTACAACAGTAAAAGATTATTTCCACTATCACAATACACTAATCTGATCTGTAAATATTGTTGCATAACCTTTTCCATTAGGTGAGGCTACCTTTCGATCAATATTGCTCCTGTTAGACTGACACAGCAGATATAAATGTTACTCCAACTTACTTGGAACCAAGACCTAATAGGCAACTTACAGAGGGAGAGGCTGCGAAATCTCACCTGCTCGCTAATGTGATGCAAGACATTCAGGTCAGTCAGGTGTGCCTAGGTAAATGATTTAAAATGTGAAACATACTTTCCTTAGTATGTAAAATAGGATTCATCTGCACTGTTTGGGAGTCTGTCCAATACAACTATGATAATTGGCAGCATAGTTATATGTCATAGTAATACATTTATTTATTTTTTGCATGAAACCTTAAAAGGGCTGCCTAAAAATTCTTCATTTATGCCATACATTTTAAACTGTACTTTAAGCTCACTTGCATTCTCCGATACCCCAAAAAAGTGTAATTTTATTGCATTATAAAACGCCCATAAGAATTGCATAATAGGATGATTTCTGACAATGTGCAGCTACTTTCCATCTAATTAATATCAGATTAGATTTATAAATACAGGTACGGGACCTGTTATTCAGAATGCTTGCGACCAGATAATGGATCTACATAGCTTAAGTCTACTAAAAAATAATTTAAACATGGAATAACCCCAATATGGATTGTTTTGACTCCAATAAGAATTAAATATATCGTAGTTGGGATCAAGGCACTGTTTTATTATCACAAGGAAAAATGAAAATTTTAAAGATTTGTATTATTTGGACAAAATGGAGTCTATAGGCGATGGCCTTCCCGTAATGCGGAGCTTTCTGGATAACGGAACCCATACCTATACTGCTATTAACTGCATCTGAAACCATGTGACCTACATATACAGTGGCTGAACTGTAAACAAGATACAGTGGTGTGTTGGGTCACTCATAGGAATTTTTATTAGGTCAAAAACATATTCAATGCGCATCAGCATCAAGGGCTGTCGTTAGGGGCACAGTTTTGTAAACAATGAAAAAAAATGTTTTTTTTTTTTTAACACCACAGCACCTCAACGTCAACCTTTGCTGTGCAAGGCCAGGAAGAACATGGAAACTCCCCGCACATACCCTCAATCAGCAGTGAAACAATCCGTGGCCTGGCTGGGGCACACTGCCAATCATCTTATAATTATAAAGTTTGCTGCAAAGGACGTCAGACTTCTGCTGCATGCCTGACATTCATGCTTCTTTAGAAGCAGGATAGACTGGTTTTCTGAGCAAGCAATGCCATTAAAGTCCATCAGCAGAAATTAAGAATTATGATCAAGAGGAGAGGGAATGAGAATGTGATCGTGGCACATCCAACAAGCAGCTTTTAGGAGTTGTAAAGTATCATTCTTGAGCTATTAAAAATAGACGTAATCTTCCAGCACAGAAAGGAAGAAGCCTTTACCCTATCCTATAGCTTTACTACTACAAAAGGGATTTTGTGCACAGGCTGATCCACTACACCAGTGATCCCCAACCAGTAGCTCATGAGCAACATGTTGCTCTCCAACCCCTTGGCTGTTGCTCTCAGTGGTCTCAAAGCAGGTGCTTATTTTTGAATTTCAGACTTGAAAGCAAGTTTTGGCTGCATAAAAACCAGGTAAACTGCCAAACAGAGCACCTGTAATGTTCTCACATAGGTGCTGCTAGATCAATCAAAGCCCTTAGCTGGCACCCCGGGAACTTTTTTCATGATTGTGTTGCTCTCCAACACTTTATAGATCTGAATGTGGCTCACGGGTACATAAGGTTGGGGAACCCTGCACTACACTGATATTTCTTAGAAGCCAAAATAAAAATGTTAAAATACAAAATGTATCCAGAGCGTACTTTTAGGGCTGAACTACATGGGTGACCCGACGCGAAAAAAACACCAGCGTCAAGTCAGAGCGATGGAAATAAGGTAAGTAATGGGAATGTCAGATGAAGTCGCAGCAATCGTTCGGCACGGCTGTCGGATGCAGACCCAGTTTGCATCATTTGCATCAGACAGTCGTGTCGGTTGATTGCTGTGACTTCAGACATTCCCATTACTTAGCTTATTTCCATCTCTCCAACTTGACGCCAGCATTTGTGTCGCCACCTTTTCTTGAAAAAATACTTCCTATATAGTTATCTTTTTTTCCTATTAATAACATTGGGATCAACACTTAAAAATACTGGCCAGGTGGCAACCCTAGTCGCAGCATGTTGGATCACGCTGAAATCGCCCATGGAGTTCAGCCCTTAAACCATAAATGAATTGGATTCACTTATTCACAAATAATTGGTATTCGCTCTTGTAACTAGGGATGGGTGAATTTGACCTATTTCGACAAAAATTTGCCAAGGGCGACTTTTTTTTTTAGCGTGGAATATTTTTTTTCCCAAGCAGAATTTTTTTGATGCTTAACATTTTTTTCCGCAATGAAACCGGCTGAAAAAATTTGCTGCTCCCTACTTGTAACGCAAAGGCTCAGTGGAACACATTCCATGTTATTGCGGAAGAGGGGCAGCAGTGAAAGTGTTAACTTGCAGTCTGACCAAAGGTTAACTAGTTTTTAGGCCCAAAGCAAACAGGACTTTTTTGCAGCACCTAATACATTCCACATGTACTTTGTAAACTGAAATGCCCTGGTCTCTGTGTGCACAAACCTAAGAACATGGAAGCCAGGAATGTCACACGGCACATTAAACTCTTGCAGGCCTTGTTAATAGAGACTTTTATTTCATCTGAGATAGAATGACATACAAATGCAAGTGCTCTCTTACAAAGGATACACTGACAGTGCCAGCAGTTTACATAGACAGAACTTTACTCATTGATATGAAGAGAGGGCATTTTTTGCATAAAAATTCAGTTCAGCTACCATGGATTGCCACCACTTGGGGTTCATACATGAAATTTGAGATTATGTTACAAAAGCAAATGTTCATGGGTACATACATAGTTGCCAGCTGCAAACACGTTTGCATAAATGATGACAGAATCCCTTTAAAGGTATAGTAACACATGAGGTTAAAGGGACTGTTCACCGTCCACATACTATTTTTAAGGGTACTTTTTTTATTGGTGTTGTGCTTTTAGATTTAGTAGAATTGAATTGAACTCCACAAAAACATAGCTTAGGCTTTTTGAAAAGTAAACAATTTCAAGCAACTTTGCAATATGTATCAGTTATGCAGACTTTTCATGGGTTTTAATGGCTTCTGACAGTGCACTAAGCCTAGCCCCCCTATTCACCTGCTGATATTTCTACTTTGCTGAGCTGGCTGCCTACTGTTACTTCGTATCAGCAGCCATTTGTCCTTAGCCTGCATTCTCCAAACCCCACAATTCCCTGCACACATGATTTCAACAAGGATAGGAACATCACATTGCAGTGCATTGTGGGATATGTAGTTCCTGTGTGCTGTCTGGAAGCTGTGGAGAAGTTGTTACAATTTGTTACATTACTGTTTAGTCCTTCCTTCCCTGCCAGGATTTCAAATAATGCAGAAAGAGAAGAACTGATAAACAGCTGGATTTCAGAATAGAAAATTGCATTTATTCATACTTTTTGAAGAAACAAGTAACTTTGATGGGTATATTTGAGAGTTCTGTGTTATGTGGCCTCTTTATCAAATGTTGGTTTGGAAGCTGAAGTTCCCTTTTAAATGTGCTCTTTAGTGTTTCAGTGGGACAAACTGAACTGTTACAATTTGCAACAGTAGTTGATTACCCAGCAGCCTTAAAGCCTGGAAATGAAGACCAATTGAAAAGTTGTTTATAAATGTTCATAATAACACTAATACATAACAGTGATGTGCGGGCCAGGCCAATACCCACGGGACCTGCAGGTTTACCCATGGGTAGGGCGCGTTTCGGCCAACCTCGCACCCCATCTCTCCTACCTTACAACTGCCGGGTTCTGGCTTCAATTTTTATAGACGCATACCCTTTTGCCCCACACCTTTTGTGATATCAGCAGCGGGACGTGTCAGCCCAGGTCTATAAAAGGAACCAGATGTCGAGTTTGGGCAGGCACTGGTGCATCACTAATACATAATATTACATACAAGTTAACCTAAAGGTGAACCATCCCTTTAAGATAAAACGGATAAAATAATTCATTTGAAACTCACAAAACTGCATTTAGGTGGTTATTTATCCCCAAGGTCAAATTTTGAAGTTATGTGAATCTTCTTTTAACTCTAATAAATTCAAATGTACTCTAAACTCAAGTGGGAGGTTATTTATGAAAAACGTATAATATTTAAATTGGATACAAACCATCCAAAAGTTTGAATCAAATTAGAACAGAGTTTTCCCTCCAAAAAAACTTGAATGTCAGGAAGGCAAATTGACATCTTCAAATGGTTCAACTGACCTCTGCCATTGACTTGTAAATCAACTCGCAGGTTTTAGGTGGGGAATATTAGAATTAGAACGGTTTCCATGGTCAAGGTGCAATAAATCTCACCTTCAAATTTCAATTCGAATTGGTGGTTTAAAATTTCAATTAGATTAGAAAATTCTAATTTACAGTCTTAAAGGGGTTGTTCACCTTCAAACAACTCGTTTTTCAGATGTGTCATTTTTCTACCTGGAAGGAGGGGGTCACTGTAAACTGTTCTAAATTTATACATTTAGTTGATACATTTCTTATCTTTGTCCCTGCTGAGCAGAATCTCTGGGGTTCATTACAGGTAGCTGTTAGAATTGATACAATAGTTGCCAATACTCCAGGGATGTATTAACTAAATGTTGCAAAATTGTAACAGTTTAGACTTTGCCTCTCTGACTATTTCAACGGGTGACTGTAGCGTAGCTACTATTTGTCAGACGTAGCATTTGTATGATTGTGGTCTGTCAATTAATGGCAAGAACATCTTCATGAAAAGCACCAAAGAGCGGAGCACCGGAGTGGGTGTAAAAACTGTTTTAATAATCCAATTTAAAAAGTTTCATAAACAGAGTTTCCATACAAAAATCACATGTCAGGGTACCATGCTTTACGCTCACGCCACTTCCTCAGAACATCTTCATCAATGTATTCTTTTTCCTACTTTATCTAATCTGAATGGTTCATGGTAGGTCTGACGAGCATTTGTCAAACATAATCTGCATATCTGCAAGTCTATGGCCAGCTTAAGTGCCCTTTTAACATTACCACCACATAGCTTCACCTGTCTTCTGTCTCACACGGTCTACCCAATTCCCTTGTCAGCACTGCATATGCATGCTGTTACCCAGTTACACTGCATTCTTTTCATAAGAAAATACATTTACAGCCGACCTAATAGTTGTGCAAAGCACACTGGGAACCTCAAACTTGGCCCGACTGATCTGAACTCTATTAGATAATGCAGCAGTATATAATTCTCAGTTCAGTATGGGATGCTAGCCATTGTAAACAAACAAAAAATGAAATCTTCATGTTCAGAGTGGATGTGTCTCTTTTTTAAGGGTCCCTTCTGAATTAGTTGAGTTATATTTGGTTCACAGAGATAATTTGACTATAAAACTTGCATAGTTGCTTTTGTTCAAGCTGCAGCTGTATAATAGAATTAGTGTATAATTTTAGGTTCATGATTTGAAATGTTTGACAAAAAATTTAAACTTTCTTTTTCCAGCATATGTGACATTGTTCTACCTGTTTGTGTCTTGTAGATAACACAAAAAAACAATATTATAAATATATAACTTACACACACACAAACACACCTAAGGTCTACTAAAAAAGAATTTAAGCATTACAAACCGTTAATAGGCTGCTTTTGCCTCCAATAAGGATTAATGATATTTTAACTAAAATCAAGTATAAGGTACTGTTTTATTGTTACAGAGAAAAAGGAAGTCCTTTTTAAAAATGAATGGTTAAAATGGAGTCTATGGGAGATGGCCTTCCAGTAATTTTCTGGATAACAGATTCCATACCTGTAATATGAAAATGAACTGTATTCCATCAGTTATTGAGAGAAATCTGCAATTAATGTGAAAAACAAGAGATAAAAATAATTTTAAGTGCAGCATGAGGAGCCCATAAAGGCCACTAGGGATGTTAAATTGAGAGGGAATATCTATCAAATATCTGAGAGAATCTGTCTTATGTCCATGGCTCCCAGACCCTCACAACTGCTTCTGTCGACCCAAGAGAATACTAGAGAATGTTTCCACATGTAGGATAGCATCTATCCCAGCTTTCACTTCTGTGGACAATAACTGGGCTGGAAGCCAGGCCTAGGGAAAACATGTTTTGTCATTGTGAAGCTGTGGATCATTGTGATATGTTTGCTTACATGCTGTTCTTGTATGTTGCTTAGATTAATATTCGATGATCAATGTTATTTATAGTTCTAGCTGGCCACATTTCTAAGGCCTTCTAAATACGCCAATACTTCTAGCCCACCCTACTCTAAAAATGAAATGATTTCATGCCTGAAGTGGAAATTTTGGGCTGCTTTATAAAGTTGAAGCGACTTGTATGTTTTCCCACCAGTGATTAACATTATTGCCAGTGGAAAACCATTCAGAGGGTTCACCTGCACTAAAGAAGTTTAATCGTGGGGAGACTAATATCCTTGTGTATCAGGGCCCTGTAGGGTGTTTATCAGTTTTCCTAGACAATAGATGTTACTACCAGCCTAATTTCTATGAAAAGATCAATGTCACATGAGCACAATTACAATTAGTGTGCCTTAAATCTTACTAAAAAGAAACAAAAACACCCAAATAGTAATGATTTAAATATTTAATCAACCATATTTGTATCAAACCCTACCATTTTACAGAAGAAAATGCAGTTCACAATAAAATCTAAAAGGGATTTGTCGTTTCCCACATTAAACCATTGTCTAGTGGGAAAGCTGTTTAAAGGAACAAAGAAAAAACATAAGGTTCCTATTAATCATAAGCCATATTTCTACATTCCCTTCCATACAGCTGGAAGTACTAAAGTAATGACATGTAGTAAAGGATGAAACTATCACATTTCAGCCAATGCATTGATACAAGCTGGATGTGTAACCTCACAAGGGACATCTGAGGTAAGATGATTGGAATTTCAAGCTGCCGCAAGTTCTTTGCTTTTCAACACGTGAGTTGAACACATTTGGCCAAACAAATAAAATTTCCAGCAAACAAATGCTAGTTAGGCAAAGGAATCAATGTCGGCAAATCAGATTTTCCTATCAGCTTGTGACCTACAAGAAGACTTATGCATCGCATTTTCAGGGCACTGGTTAGTTATAAAGCTTGCAATACGTGTACTAATAACAGTTTTGTACGGTTGTCATTAAGAGTACAGCAGCTCACCAATAACGATCAATATACATCCCCTTACCAATTGTATAAGTCAGTTGGTAAGGGGATGTTGCATATTTGAAGAACGAATCTGCCAATGCCAAATGAATCTTCACTTACGGATGTTATGATTGGTCTGTGCTGTATACAAAACAGTCAGAAAAATAAAAATAAAGCCATGCAATGTATAGCCCCTCATACACTATCCTTCTGTTCGCAAACTCACTTAACAGTTATATCCCATGTGGCCCCCCCCTTCAAGTCTCTGACTATCTAACAGAGTTAGAGAGTTGAAAAGCAGAAAGTAAAGTTCTAGCTATTATATTAGATATCCAGTCACTCCAGCATTACATTTATTACATACATTACATTTTTGAATAACTGACTATACTAAATATTTTTTTTTATTTTGCACAGGCTATTTGCCCAGTTTAAATTTTACACTGAATTGTTCCTTTAAGAACGATCATACGTGTCCAACAACATTCCATTAACCTAGTGTACATGGTTTCTGTACCGGTACACTTGTTTTATGTATTGCCACAGATCACAAAGTGCACCATCTGTTTAGAAATTGCTCTCTTTGCCAGAGAGATAGCAGTTCCAGGCTGAGAAGAGGGCATCTGGCTCCTATGCAACAAGGAGAGCCATGAACAACATACAATTTCCCATTGTCATCTGACCTCTAGGACCCACCCTCATGCCTTCCGGCTACACCACAGGGGCCCTCCTGCTATCCTGTGCTCTTGTTGAGGTCTACCTTCAAACACTATAATACGTTTTTTTTGTTTCTTTTAAACATCCAAGAACATACAAGAAGCACACATTTGTTTAGTGCATAAGCACATTTATTTTTATTTTCACTAATTATATTCATAGGAGGCATCAAACTAGTCAAAAGTACTGGGGCATATTTAGGCTGAATATTCTTCACACCTCGGGCCGATTTATCAAAGTTTTGTTTTCCCGAAAAATTTTTAGTTTTGGGAGGGTAGTGCTCAGTCAAAACTCAAATTTGCGGGTTAATAAATACGCAAAATTTTGGGGGTTTTATGAAAAGAAAAAAAAATTCAGGATTTATTATACACTAAGCGGAAAATAGTTCATATCCAAAAATACACCAGATAAAACCTGTCGAGGTCATGTAGAAGTCAATGGCAGAGATCCCTTGAACCACTTGAAGATGTTAATAACCTTCATAATGTTTGGG
>CM044437.1:97781427-97797413 GCA_024363595.1 Xenopus borealis
ATGTAGTGTTGCCCTGCACTAGTAAAACTGTTCTGTTTGCTTCAGAAACACTACTATAGTTCATATATACAAGCTGCTGTAGAGCAATGGTGGAAATTGAAACACGGCTATATGACACAGGTTAACTAATAGATAACAGACAGAGCTTATCTGCTATCTGCTGTGTAACTTGAGCTTTTCTCCTTTGAATGGCTGCCCCCATGGCTACACAACAGCTTATTTATATAAACAATAGTAGTGTTTCTTAAGCAAACACAGCAGTTTTACCAGTGCAGGGCAACACTACATTATATTGTCATTACTTAAAAACACAAGGCTCTATACAGTGTAATGATACTGCGTTTATCTGGTTCCATTTACACTGAAACTGCTGGTTTCTGTGCAACAGTTAGACACACAACTCTACGAAACTCACATGCGATTAGACTACACTAGCTTTTGGAATATTATAAAATACCTTGTTAGGAAATTCTCAGCTAGACTTTATTTTAATCATTTAATTGTTTTCTTCCTCTTTTGCCTCTTTCCATTGAAATTACCGTGGAAGTGAAAAATCTATATGAGGCTATATACACAATTATTACTTATCTTTTTGTTCATAACATCTCCTATTCATTATCCAGTCCCTCATACAGAGCACTGCCTGGCTCCTTGGCTAAACTGTGTCATAGCACTAAATGCTACCACTCCAAACTGAAAGCTTTATACTGGCAAATATAGATTAGTATAACTATAGGATCACTTATCTGGAAATCTATTATGCAGAAAACCCTGCAGTATGGGAAGCACATTTCCCATTGACTCCATTTTAAACAAAATCCTAATTTTTAAAAAATGGTTTCCTTTTTTTCTGTAATAAGCAACCAATAACTTGTACTTGATCCCAATTAAACCGCATGAATCCATATAGGTGACAAAACAATCCTATAGGGTTTAGTTCACGTTTAAATGGTAACAGTATCTGAAAACCCTAGGTCCCAAGCATTCTGGATAACAGATCCTATAAATGTACTTACAAACCCATATAAGGTATTCCTGCATCACAGACACTCTACAGTAAGATCATCCTTATAGAGACATTTTGCCATTGTTAGTTGGAAAGGGTATTTGCTATGCTATGCACTATATGTACATTACACGTATAAAGGCTTATCACTTGTTCAAAGTCACTGCACTACATATATACTGCCTTACTGCACTCTCATCAAGAACTGGAGTTCTCGTGTTCATCGTTTGCAGGATGGTTGTGGGTCATCTACCTATTCCAACAGGGAATTTTGGGAGGATTCTCTAATTATACTATTATTGTAAAATATCTAACTGTACCCCAATAAGTTTCAACCCTAAGAGATTCGAAAACATAGAGCTGCTAAATAAAAAGCTAAGCAAAATCCACCAAAACAAAAATGAAGAGCAACTTCAGAATGTTTAAAGGGGTGGTTCACCTTTAAGTTAACTTTTAGCATGCTTTAGCATAACCGATTCTAAGAAATGTTTCAATTGGTCTTCATTATTTAGTCGTTATAGTTTTTATATTATTTTTTACAAATGGGGGTCAATGACCCCCTCTAAAAACAAATGCTCTGCAAGGCTACAAACTTATTGTTATTGCTACTTTTTACTTTAAACCCTGGCAACCAGATTGCAGAAACTGCAAACTAGAGAGCTGCTGAATAAAAAGCAAAATAACTCAAAAACCGCAAATACTTAAAAAAAATGAAAGCCAATGGCAAATTATCTCAGAATATCACTCTCTACATACATCATACTTAAAATTAATTTAAAGGTAAACAACCACTTTAAGATGCACCTTCTACAATATAATACATGGAAACCAGCAGTATATATATCTGCTTATGAAACTCCCATTGAGCTCGAAGTGAATGTGACTAAATACAAGCTATGGTTTGGCTGAAATTCCTTCCTACACTCGCAGTTGGTTTTCCATGATGTTGATTACTGGCAAGGAGTGCCAACAGGATAAACTAAAAGGCAATTATCTGACTACGCAGCTAACTGATAGACAATTTAAATTTCTATTGCTCTATATTTAAGCTATAATTTCAACAAATATTTTTTTAATGCAAGTCAGTAAGGTAATATATAGACAAGAATTTAAACATGACAGCTTTCACAATGTGGGTTAAAATATCAAATGCTTCGTGATTTACATGAATTGGTTTAAAAAATAAAATCATGAAAAAATGATATTTTTTTTTAAACATATCAGGGGAGAAGGAGATCTTTGACTCTGGAACAGGAACAGTTGCCATAGCAACTACAAATTAATGAGCATGTCCTTCAGCCATAGAGAGTGAAAGTTGAAATGACTGTATGCTACAAAGAAGAGCACCAGGATACTCTCATAGAAAAGAGATAACCTATAGGAACACTCACTTTAGGTATGAAGAGAACCAGCTCCAAACCATGGTTTATCTTGTATAACAAAAAAACAAAAAAAATACCTCACTATGCAAGACACAGACTTCATCATTCAACCATTTTAGCAACTGTCAATTTCAGCCGAATTTGGATCACCCATCTGAGTTAGTCCACATCACAGTCAGGCTAAGTGATAGCTACGTAACGGATAGATTGTATAGTTTACATTGCTGACAAGAGTACCAGTGTTCCAGAGCTGTAGTGATAGATGACAAGTTGCCTGGTAATATGCAATACAGCTTCAACCAACTCCCACAGCATGCCACGGGTTACCACAACAACTTTGTGAGTTATGTCCGTCTGCCACCATTTGTATCTGTCATAGCCACAGTCTAGCCTGTAACACTATTCATATAACCCACAGTAGAATACGTTATGTTACAGAGAATAGGCTAAAAGGTACAAGAAAGAATCACAATGACAAGACCAGACTCCTGCACTTTGCATACAGCGAGGCCAATGTTGCACAATATTTGTCAATGGTTTTATGGCCAGTTAAGCTGGTCATACACCTAAGGGTAATGCCACACTAGGCTGAAAATCAAGGGGCAATGGGAAAAAGCAGTCAAAAATCAGCCCCTGGCCTTGGCTGCAGTTGGAAACATTGTGCTGGCCTGAGTGCAGGCAAGTGCAGCAGAATTTGGTGCTGAAGTGTAAACTCTCGCGTTTTGGTGCTGAAATCTGCCTGCATGTCTACACCCAAGCCCATGCAATGGTTCCTGATGTGGCTAGGGTTGCCACCTTTTCTTGAACAAAATACCGGCCTTCCTATATTATTCTCTTTTTTGCCTATTAATAACATTGGGATCAACCATCAAAAACATGGGCCAGGCCGGTAAAAAAACAGCCAGGTGGCAACCCTAGGCATGGGCAAGGAAAGAATCCTATGCTGTTTAGGGGGCAGATTATCAGCCTGTGTTTCCCAGCATGCAAAGTTTCAGACCTGCGTAACATTAGCCCAAAATACTTTTCCTGATCTGGCCATTCACATTCTGGACAAATCAAGCGGATCCAGTCCCTTGGTCCATCAATGCACCAATACAGTCATCGCTGGGCGGTAATTTCTAACTGGTCAGATATGGGTCAGACAGGCTGTTGAGAGGGCCCCATATAGCTAATAATACGACTATCTGGAGATACTGACTCTGCAGTTTTTATCAGGCTGTGTATAGCAATATTGAGGGTGAGAGTATGCCAAATCCGGACCTGTTTCTTATGAATCAAGGAGGTAGCAACACTGGCATGGAGAACATCTCTAAAATCCTGGCAATCAAAAAGTCTCACATACTACTCATTGTTACCTTTGACTAAAGCCCAAAAAATGAGACACTCTCAGTTGCAGCCTCTTATGGTGATTCATTCCAAATACCCAAGCCATTCCAGTGTGATTCAGGAATCAGGCTTCCACTCATTTCCTCTCTCATGCTAACAATCCATATTCTGACCACATGTGCTCACGCTAATTAAACTACAGCAAGATCAAGCAGAGACACTGACACTTTTTTAACGCATGCAAATCGTCGTATGTAACATTTTAATGTGTTTATGCTTTCCAGTCCCAGGGGACAAACATGAGACATTAACTCAAGGTAAACGCCCACTGATTAAGATGTGCTGTCTTCCCTTTTGTTTGCAACGTGCATTCTTAACTTATTGCCAAACTTAATTATACAGAGCAAGCTGGCTGCTAACAATGCCACTTAGTAAAAGAGAGAGATGAGCCATGGAGGGTGAAGCAGGAGCCTTTCAGCTGCTTACTGATAAACTTGACTGGCAAGTGAAGGAGCTGAACCTGGGTTCCCTTCCTGAATAGTGTGGGCTCTGGCTTACAAGAGAAGAGCAGGCAGATAAAGGAGACTTGTGCTGCTCATAAGAACAAGCTGAGATGAAAGGAAGGGTGTGATCAATCTGGTTAGAGGCAGGAAAACAAAAGCAGCTCTTTACCTGTAGTATTTGCCCACACCCACCACAGACTGAGCTGTACAATACAACACAAACTGCTGCAGGGGTCGCTCCTTATCGATGCAATGGGCCATTTAGAGCCCTCGTAGCAAGACCCTGAATGGCTGCACAACTACAGAATTTGCAGTAACCCTCACTCAGCTCTAATGGAGAGCCTCCCAGCTGCTGCAACTGCTTTTGTAGGGTTAAACCATATAATAGCAATGGATCAACCCGTCAGAAACTGGGCGATTAATTGTTCCACATATCTCACTCTCACTGCTGCTCCTTTTTATTTGTGAGGGGAAGAGGGGGTTCAAGAAGCAAAAATAAAAAGGGGGCGCTTGCATTTTAGGATTGGTAAAGAGAATAATAGCCCATTTTCCCATTAGCCTGAAAATGAAAAAGGAGCAACGTGCCACCCCTGGGAGAAGCTCAGCGCACCCCAAATCCTTCCTTACACTGCCCTTGTGTACAAAGGAGGGAGCCTCCGTGTATTATACAGCCCTCGCTTATAACTATGTAGGACTGTATCGCTGTGGGAAAGGCCAGCAGAGGTCTAACAGCAACTACACGTCTATGGAATCCAGCCTGAAGCAGTCCCACCGGAATCACCTGGCACAGTGAGAGTACTAGGGCAGCTCCGAATCACCTTCACACCCCTCCCACAGAAACAAACAAAAGCGCAGAAGTCTATGAGCGCGTGTCCGGCCCCCTGGCGAATCCTCCCTACTCACCCACAACTCGGTACCCCAGCTCATGGCTCCGGCTGGGCGTCGGGCGGCACAACGATTAGATCCGTTTCACGGTGCAGAGATTGGGGGACGGGCGGTTCCGTGCCCTGTATCTGCTTCAGCGCTTCCTTGTGTTGTGTGAGGAGAGAGAGAGAGAGAAGGGAGAGGGGAGCAGCAGGCTAGGGGAGGAGAGAATGGGCGGGAATGCTATGGGGAGGGGGGCTGGAATAGGCAGGAAGAGACTGGAGAAGGAGGGATGTGGAGGAGTCCAGGGACAGGCCTAGAGAGGCAAGCAGGGAGGTGTACCAAAGGTGATCCTCTGGCACTTGAGACCGACTTCTGCGCTGTCAGCGTTGTTTGTGTTTGCTTTGTGCTTATGAGCATTTTAATTAGTGTTCCTTTCCCCCAATGCAGAGCTATAACGTGTTGCCTGACACGGCGCTATGGGAACTAACAAGAAAAAGTTGTGCTCACCACTAACTTTTAAAACTATTAGGCGGGGGTGCAATGAGGCTGTGACCAAAAAATTCATATAGACAAATGCAAGAGGTCCTCTGCACTAAACCCATTATCAATTTATTTAAGACATTGAGACATTCTGTGCATACAGCTACTAAAAAATGCCTTACCCTTTAAACAACAGGGATTGTTTGTCCATATATTGCAATATATTTAAGATGGCCAACTACGTCAAAGTCATCCCATATCTGGCCAGTCCTACACTCAATTTTCATATGATTCATTAAAGGAGAAGGAAATGCAGAACTACTTATTTATGTGTGTCTGATGCGCATGTGCATTAGAACAAAAATCCGAACTTTAACTTTAAAATCGTCCGTCCAGGGAAATGCACCTCAGCACGCATCCGGTAGTGATCTCCGTGGTGCTCGCTTCTATAACCCGGGGCCAGTGCAGATTTTGCCTGATAGGAGCACCGGCCCCAGGTTTTAGGTACATTAGTTTAATCACTTGGGGGAGCTTAATGTTTGGCACCCCCAAGTCAATTCTGCCTTTCCTTGTCCTTTAAGAATTCTATTGCTTCATTATACATTTTACAAAGGGACTAAGTTTTACCTGCAACTTACTTGCTGCTTTCAAAGTAAAACTCCCAAACTTGGTTGCCCTTTTATTATTGGTTGTGCTACGGGAGTCATTCATGCGCTCACTCAGCGTTCATCATCCTACTGCTTTTTCTCTCAATAATTCTTTGTTTATTCTCGGTGACTGCATTGCCAAACATGTCCCTGTCATAAAGGAGAACGGGGAGCACTGAGTTGTGGGATAATGAGACACAGCAGATATACAGTATAGTGAATAAAGTACCCCCTCTTAATTAAAAGGCTGTTATAAGTTACTGAGGAGTTTCATGACTATATAAAAACATTAGGCTGAGGTAACTTCTAATATCCTCATATTTTGGGGGTACTTTATTATAATACACAAGTTTCAGTGAGTCGTGGCATCAGAGCTCACTGTTTATAACTGATGACATCACAACTCACCGTTTGTAAGGCTATAATTTACAAGATATTCACAGCTTTTATGTATTATATACAAATGCATTCCAACTGCCACATCAAGCCGAGCAGTGCAAAACCACTAGCTATTATTTAGCAGTCTGTTCAGTGTGGAATTTCAGAAGTTATTTGGTTTTGACTGAGGGTCCAGTTTACCCTAGCAACCAGGTAGGGGCTTGAGTGATAAACTGAAAGCTGAGGAGAAGTCTTGACTAGAATGGAAAGTAATAATAAGTCACAATGATAACAAAGGGACACCACCAGAAACATTGGGGCCTGTGCAAATTATTATTTGTCTATCCACCAGCAGGTAGGTAGGTTTTGCTAATGCACGAGGCTGAATTTGATGTGTGTTTTAACCACAGTTACAATGATACTGTTACGAATGGAATCACAAACCCAGAAGAAGCCCCAAGTTCCCAGCCTCTGCTCACACTTCTGGAGGAGCTCTCTGCTACTTGGATCCTGCCAGGTCTTAAAGTGAGAGGACCAGGAGGAGTGTTCTGAGCAGGCAAGGGAACCAAACATCTACTGGAACAACAGGAAACAAGGAGTGTGGTCAAGGGACAGGTCGAGTCAATACCAAACAGGCAACACAGTACAAATTCAGGAGACAAGATGGTAGTCTAAGTCACAGGGTCAACATACACCAGAAGCGCAGTACAGAATCGAGATACAAGAAATGGTCAGAAACAGGCAAAGGTCAGGACAGGCAGCTTAACTAGACAAGGTGAGGGACAGGCAGGGTCAAGAACAGGAACTATTGAAAATAGACCTATGTTGGGCAGTGAGTTATTGCCCACAGTCCCTTTAAATATCAGAAACACTCTTTGTGCTCCACAATTTATGCTCCACAATATGTGCACAGATATAATGATTTGCATGTGCAAAAGTGCACGGGTTAGAAGGAACATTGTATGTGCTGCTTAAAGGGGTCCTTCACCTTCAAACAACTAGTTTTCAGATAGATCCCCTGAAATAATTACTTTTTTCAATTACTTTCTATTTGTGACCATTTTTCTAATATTGAAGTGTAATTTTTCATCTTCTAAGGGTAGGGACAGACAGGGAGAAGGAAAATCTCCCTGTCTGTCCCTACCCTAAAGCAGCTCTGGAAGGGGGGTCGCAAACTCCCTAAAAGTGTTCTGTATTGATACCTTTATTGGATACGTTTCTTATATTTGTCCCTCCTGAGCAGAATCCATGGATTTCATTACAGGCAGCTGTTAGAACTGATACAATAGTTGCTAATACTCCACAGATGCTGCCGAGAAATGTATTGACTAAATGTTGCAAAATTGTATCAGTTTGCACCTGCATTACTGAGCTGCCAGACTGAAACACCAGAGACACCAACATTCAACTTTAAACTTAGATTTTGGAAAAACAGTAAAAAATACATAATGGAAAGTAATTGAAGAAAAACTTTATTTCTGGAGAACAATCTGAAAACTACTGAACTAAAAAAATGTTTGGAAGGTGAACAACCCCTTTAAAAGTCATTCAGTGTTCAAAGATATATACTAAGCCAGGGGTGTCCAAACTTTTGGCTTCGAGGGCCAAATTGGAAGAAGAAAAATTGTCTGGGGGCCACACATGAAATACACAAACACTTTTGATTTCTAAAAGTAAAGAAAATACACAAAAAAACCTACAAGACCAGTTGGATAACCAGATGGAGCTACAGTATACACCTGGATATTAAATAGACATTATTATATTATTGTTACTAACTGGGCAATGGGCAGAGTCCCCCCATCTCCTATATACTTTGCAACATGATGTTTACTTGGGAACTGAGCGTTTCAAGCTGAGCCGCATTCATATCCATCCTGGGCCGCATTTGGCCCTCGGGCCACAGTTTGGACACCCCTGTACTAAGCACTCTGTTCACTTGATATACCTGTATGGTATTTTGGGTGGCTTTTAGTAATGCAATAGGCAGAGCCAAAACAACAAAATTGTCCACTAAAGTGGGCTAATAAGGACCTGGTCAGAACTAAATAGATGGTCCAGCCCCCATATTATCAGTAAATTGGTAGAATAGGCTTTCAAAATAGTAACCCTACCAAAAATACTATACTATTTACATCAAAATCATATTATCCATACAGGACTTCCAAAAGGCCATATTAAACCATATAAAAACCTCAAAATCCAGTCCAAAGATGGTGCTGAGAAATGTATCAGCTAATGTAGACAATTTTTCGGAACATGGATAACTGAGCTGACAGACTGAAACACCAGAGACTGGAGCATTACATTTTAAACTTAAATTATGGGAAAACAGTAAAAAAAAAAAGTGCAAAAAAAAAAAGCAACTGAAAAAAGACTTTACTTCTGAGCAATCTGAAAACTTAATGGAGACATATTGTATGAAAAACAAGAATTTGCCTTTGTACTATACTAGTTTACACATCTAAGGAAAAGTGCTCAGAAAAGTAGGCTTATTTATTGAATTGTTTTGCAAAAACCCTACTCATGCCACATATCTGTTCCACTTCCTGCTGCCTTCTTTCCCAGGCTGTGCAGGGGAGCTAACAGCACTCAGCACATTGCACTGTAGGATAGGAACCTATCAGGCGGTAGGCTGATCTGATGGGGAACTGAAGCCTGCCTTTATGTTACTGCAGTGCAGTGATTGGCTACCCCCTACTACTGTTCTTCTGGCAGGGACCATTAGGACACGCCCACCCCTCATTTGAATCACGGATGGAAAAAAATTTTCAGCTCAAAGTGAAACCTGCACCATATTTTATTCATTATAGATTACAAAATTGATTGATTTAGAACAGCTGCTTTAAAGCCCCCTCTCTTTCTCAGCAGCTACTTACCCTTATCATGCATGGAAAATGCTCTGCCAGTGATAAATACTGTACAGTGTTCTCAGGAAGGAATTAAGGTTTCAGTCACAGTGTAAAGATGGCCATAGACAGGGAGATCCGCTAGTTTGGTGATATGGCCCACATTGAGATGGGCGATATCAGGCTGAGCCGTTCATGGGCCCTACGGGCCAACGATGGGATCATAATGGAGGCTATACAGTCGGCTCACTGGACCACATACACGTAGAGATGCACCCGCAATCCGACTGGGTTTTTTAACCTGCCCGATCAAGATCAGATATCAATCAGGGAAGCCCATACGGTGGCCCCACATATGGGCCAATAAGCTGCCGACTCGGTCTGTCGGCAGTTTTTATCGGCCCGTTTATGGGGGCCTTTAGTCCCGGGCACAGTTCCCATTTGGATCTATGTTAATGGGGAAAGACTGACAGTGACAGGTCTTTGGCACTCATTATTAGACAATCACATTGCAGTCTTGCACACGACCTTCACCCCCCCCCCCCCATATACTGGTGTGTCCATCTTATCTGCATTTTCAGATAATAGTGTGAATAAAATGAAGAGTTGCAGTTGGTCAGCTCATATAAGGGAATAGTTACAGTGCATGCCATTCTCAGTTGTGCAAAAGGTGAAAGGACCAGTAACATCAAACTTTTTTTTGTTTTAATTGTTAGTATACATTGGGAAAAAAACTATGCTTTACTGCAAATCGGCTGTATTTGTATTGCTTCTTTTAGATAAGTGTTGTTTAAAGCCCCTAACAGGGATCATTAATCCACATTAAAAGATTGCTTTCCACTACACATTACCATTAGTTCTGTAAGTAGAAGTTAAAAAACTACAATGCTCAGCAAGAAAATATGCCTGTCCTTGTAGCACACAGATAAAATAGTGGTAATATAAGGGACAAGCAAATGTTCCTTGCATTGGAACCATCCAACAGCACTCCCAGATATTTTCTTGTCCTATTCTGATTTTAACTTACGGGTCTAATATACCTTTATGTGAAAAATCATTTGTAGCCAGGGAATGTAACAGGTAGGGTTGCCACCTGGCTGGTAAAAATAATGGTTGATCCCAATGTTATTAATAGGGGAAAAAGCTAAATAAAAAATAACAAAAGTGACATAAAGGTGATACCTTTATTGGCTAATTAATATAATCATATCAAGCATTCAGAACATTTTAGTTCCTTTTTGAAGCTGATTACAATGAAGCTGCAGTGTTCTCTGGTATATATACAACATTCAGCTCACAGGTCAAATGACCAGATATGGAATCAAACTACTTTTTGTGGGCAAAATTATTAAAGCGTTTGTATACCCACATAGTGTTTCTTGGTTCAGAAACAACACCACTGAGTGGAGGTGATCAGCCAGGCTATTTCCCTTGCCTGCATTTATCTGCAAACATAGAAACAGCCTGGGCTGACTGTAGCCAACAAGGGGTAGCCAACATATCCGTAAACACAGTATTTGCTTTGAATATGGTGATCATGTGCCAGAGAGGGAAAGTACTGTCTGCAAATTCCCCTGGCTAAAACCAGGTTTCAAATAAATCCAAGTTTCAAGTAAACACAAAGTTGAATTCCATGGAAACTAATGTAGCCTGTGTGCTTTCCACGTATACTTGTTTTTACACTGTGTAAGCTGTCTTTGCACATGATGAAAACCACAAGCCAATTAAAGGGATAGTTCTCCTTCAGGGTAATTTTTAGTATGCTACAGAATCTCCAGCAACATTTCAATTGGTTGTATTATTTATTTAATATAGTCTTTCGGTTATGTGCATTCCGCTTCTGCCTCTGGGGGTCACTAACCCTGCCAGCTAAAAAACTATTGGTCTGTGATGCTATCATTTTATAGTTACTGTTACCTTTTTCTAGGGAGTGCTCTCCAGGGCACAGTGACGTCAGCCATACACAGTGAGATCCACTCATTTTGCGATGTTGCCAGATGAGCGGATCTCTCCCCGACATGCCCACCTTGAGGTGGGTGATATCGGGCTGATCCGATCGTGGGCCCTAGGGCCCAATAATCAGATCAGAACGGTGCAGATATGGGTGGTCGGATCGCGATCCAACAGGATTTTTAATCCTGTCTGATTGACATCTGCCCGAATTTCGGTCAGAAATCGATCGGGGAAGCCCACCGGAGGGCCCCGCGCACGGGCCAATAAGCTGCGGACTCAGTCTGTCGGCAGCTTTTATCGGCCTGTGTATGGCCACCTTTAGGATGGCGGGAGAGAGGGTGCATCTATGCATAACCTTCTTGCCCCTCATGAATACAGTGGTGCTGAACATAGGCAAATCTAGGCATTGTGTTCTGACAGTGGCATATGCTTCAAATGACTTCATTTTATCTTTAAAGTCAAGTTTAGCAAAACAGTTGTCATTCCAAGCTTTGCTCACATAGAACAGAACAAATAATCAATGACTGGGCCATCAGGTGCAATTGAAAGTCATACTGTCACCCTTGAGTTTAACATCCCAGACTATAAGACACACCACCACTAATCCTGTTCCTAAGCCAGGCAACATGAGCTATGATCCCTGTTACATGACTCTCTACTCAATTGCCACAGAGAAAGAACGTTTTCACATAAACCAACTATATAAATATTGCATATCATTTCTATAAGTTGAATTCTACATTTTTACTTTTAGGGGCAGATTTACTAAATTCACATGAAGGATCCGAAGTTCGATCGAATTTTCAAAAACATTCAAATTTTCGAATGTTTTTGAAGACCACTTGGACCAGTGAGTTTTGTAAATTCGATTGAATTGAATGATTCAAATAAAATTTCATTCTACATGCTACATGAGATGGATTTACCTAAAGCACTTGTGAGCGCTATATAAATTAATGATAATAATAATTTACTTGTATTGTTAACTAATGTTTTTCATCATGGCATGAGGGTAGTACTTTGTTTGAAAAAGCCACTAATCATTTAGTAAAGCTTTGTACAAACAAAAAAAAAGTATTGTTTGTGATGCGGTGTGAATTGTTCCATACCTACATAAGGTATTTGTTTATGCACAGGTTACAGTTATACAGGTCAGCCTAATAATTTACAGCTCCAAAGCTACTGCATTGTTGTAGCAACATAGCCAGGTTAACTGACAGGATGTTATTTCTGACAAATTCATTATCCTGTAGATTTGCTAAAAGTCACATATAGACAGTCACTTAAAGAGAAAATATATCACATAAATAAAAAGAGCTTGTTTTGACCTAGAGATAGCTCATAGTTACAGGAAAGAATCTTTAATATTGAAAAGGTTATAGTGTTTTTTCTGCTTGCATATTTCCTAGTAAGCATGGACCATTTTTCTGTTTCCCATCAATCCATCATGGAAGCATACCTTGAGTTTTACTTTGTGCCTGTTGCTAGTACAGATAGTGGCAATAAAGATTTAATAGTAATGCATCACACCTATACTGCACCACAATTAAGAAACCAGCAATGGCAAGGGA
Source organism: Xenopus borealis (assembly GCA_024363595.1). Taxonomy (NCBI): domain Eukaryota; kingdom Metazoa; phylum Chordata; class Amphibia; order Anura; family Pipidae; genus Xenopus; species Xenopus borealis. The sequence continues at coordinate 97,794,390 of CM044437.1, forward strand.
GTAATAATGCTCTTTGGTTTCTACTTTTTTTTTGTCCAGTCATAAAGGGAAAACATTGAAACAATACAGAATAAAGGGTCTTTTTTAATCTATAAACCAAATAAAAGAGAGTGAAATGATCATTCATTCAAATGACGTGTGAAAGAGATGGTTCACCATCAAGTTAACTTTTACTATGTTATGGGATGGTCAATTCTAAGCAACTTTTTTTTAAAGGAAAACTAAACCCCCCCCCCCGAACAATGTAGGTCTCTATAAAAAGATATTGCATAAAACCACTCATATGTAAAACCCTGCTTCATGTAAATAAACCATTTTCATAATAATACACTTTTTAGTAGCATGTGCCATTGGGTAATCATAAATAGAAAATTGCCATTTTAAAAAATATGGACAGCCTCCTGGGATCATATGATTCAATGGTGCACACAAACATACCAAACAAACTATAACGTTAGGTCACATGAGCCAATTAACAGACAGGGTTGTGTCTTTTGCTTCCACACTTCTTCCTGTTACAGTTAGAGTTTAAATATTTCTGGTCAGGTGATCTCTGAGGCAGCACACAGACCATCACCAAATGGTGGTTCAAGGAAAGAAAAAGGGCAATATTTACTTAAATATACCAGGTTGGTAAGATTTTTTTAATATGTCACTTAAATAAACAGATATAATCTGTTGCTCAATTATTTATTTTGGGGGTATAGATTTCCTTTAATTATGTGCCTTCTTCTGACTCTTTCCAGCTTTCAAATGGAGGTCACTGACCCCATTTAAAAAATAAATATTCTGTAAGGCTACAAAAGTATTGTGATTGCTACTTTTTATTACTCATCTTTCTATGCAGAAAAGCTGAACAGGGTGAACAGGATGGTCTTGCATATGACAGTGCTGTGCTCTGCACACCCACCATATATTTAACCCAGCACAAGGAGCGGAGTGCATCAATGCTCTGGACACAAGCACTGGATAAATTAGTACTTAGGCACCAAGTTTTGTGCAATTAAGAGCTTTTGCATTTGCACATGGGGGAGGAAGGTAAGTTTATTCTTTAAAGGGATTCTGTCATGATTTTTATGGTTTGCACTGCAAATAATTCACTCTACAATATAAAATGTCATTCCTGAATCAGCAAGTATATTTCTTTAAGTTGTATGGTATATTTTTCCAGGTCATGTGCTTTCAGAAAGAGTCAGCACTTTAGGATGGAACTGCTTTCTGGCAGGCTGTTCTTTCTCCCATTCAATGTAACTGAATGTGTCTCAGAGGGTCTCTGGCTTAAACTTGGTAAAATCAAATCAGAAAATACCTTATGTTGACCATACACATACCTAATATTAAAGGCTTTATGAAGGTAATCACAATCTTCCAGTCCAACTAAGAGAGATACACTGCTGAAAACTCTGTCTGACTACAATGATTACATACATAAATAAACAAGGAGGGACAAACAAAGGCCTTAAATGAATTCTGTCGTTGGAAAACTTTTTTATTTTTCAAAATGCATCAATAGTGCTGCTCCAGCAGAATTTTGCAATGAAATCCATTTTCAAAAGAGCAAACATTTTTTTTTTACAATTTCATTTTGAAATCTGACATGGGGCTAGACATAGTGTCCGTTTCCCAGGTGCCCTCAGACCTGTGACATGTGCTCTGAGTAGGAGAAACAAAAGCAGTTCTATAGTGAATCACTGCCTCTTTCTGAAAGCACATGATTAGGCCACATGACCTGACATGGAAGTCTATGCCACCATTATTACAACTAAAAAAAAAAAACTTGTTGATTCCGGAATAACATTTTATATTGTAGAGTGAATTATGTGAAATGAAAACATTGTAATTTACAAATAAATCATGACAGAATCCACATTAGGGACAAAAACAATGTTGTAGAACAGGGTTTCTTAACTTCAGGAACAAAAACCAAAACTTGATCCCCTTCTGTTTAGGGTGGCTCAACACTGAAGGAAATCTTTGGTTGGTTTACAAACATATTCTCTCTTAATTTTGGGACCCTGCAAAAATTGTTAAATACTCTGTGTGATAGGAAACAAAATTCCCAGGTAAATAGACAGGGTTGGACTGGGCCAGCAGGACAATGGGAAAAAAAAACCCTGTTGGCCTCACCAACCCAGACCCGGCTCTCTGCCAGATATATTCAGCACTCCACTCCAACCATCTGCAGGGAAAGAATGAACTTGTACTTTGTTAGTAATATAGCCCTTCCTATTAAATTGTACATACAGCCTCAAGAATAAGTATTAGTCATTGTATAATTCATTAATAAATATAGTAGCAATGTGCTTTTTAAATGTTACATTTATGCTACTTTAAATAGAATTTTTCCGCAAACTTTGCAAGTAGTAGCCCGTCATTCTAGTGGCTGCTTTTGCAGACTTTTCAGGAGACCTATCAGCAATATACAGTGTAGGATGGAGGCAAACAGAAGCTTGGCAGAGAAGGCAGTGTATACAGTATAATTGGATTTCCATATCGTACTCTGTGGAGGATAAGCCAATTGTTCAAAGTGCCAATAGAAACTAATCCCAGGCATCATAGGGATGTTTGCTGTGACTGCCTAGACTGAGGTCAATGGTACCCTGGCTTGTTGATCATCATGGCCCTCTTTAATGTTTTACCTACAGCAAACCAGCACACAACAATCAACAATAGACTTCTTTAGTCAATAAATTGCCTGTGTTTTTTCCAGTGGTGGAAATGCCATGCTATCAGCTATCATTGCTTCCCATAGTAAAGTCTCGGAAACAAGTAAAGTCTGATATAAGAAGACACAGAAAATATATTCTAATATTCCATTCACTAAGTGAAAGTGTTTCCCATGCCTTGCTATTACAGGCATTTTCATCAGCAAAGCTATAGGTCAGGGTATTCTTTGTGTTTTCCCATCTATGAAGTTTATTCTTCCATGAGGTGGCCAACCTTCAGAGAGCACAATACTAAGCAAACTGTAGATCCTTTTCATTAACAAACTAAAACTATTCCACATTCATTTGTCCTGGAAGA
>CM044437.1:97821356-97847220 GCA_024363595.1 Xenopus borealis
TTATAGGCAGCAGGTTAGACATCCCTGATGTACATAGTAAACAAAACCTAGACATTATTATTTCTTTCTGTGGAGCCATTTTGGATGGAAGAAGCCCACACAAATTCTCTTTGACCTGCCCCAGAAATTTAAATTAAACTTGTTATATTCACAATATTTCTTGGTCACGTAAATTAATATTAATGGGGTCCACATGCAGGTGACCTGTGCAGCCAAAGAAATCAATCCAGTTTTTGTTTCAAAGCAATATTTTAAATGCCTCTTGAACACATTTTGTAGGCTCATCAAAATGACATGAAAAACATCCTTGAAAAAAACAAGCCCCTTGTTCTTGTGTGTATTTAGTATCAGCCGAAACATTTTCGACACAATTGCTCAAGAACAAAGAAAATATCACTTAAGAACCATCTTGAAAGGAATGGGGTATATAAAAATCAAACTAAAAACAGGCATTGTGTGCATTCATTACATAAAATGCTCGTTTTTGGCAAGTGGCAACAAAAGTGCCAAGCGAAAACAGCCCACGGAAAAGCCAAGGAAGGACTCCCATGTTTGGTTTTCTTCCTGGTTTACGGCATTTTATTACTCATTTTATTGCCAGCACTGCTAATGCACATTTTACACACCTTTACTGTTCTCACTTAACACAATAGCTACACAAAACTAAATGTGTTTTTCTGCAAGTGACACGCTTTACCCCACTGGCAAGTTGGTTCTTCTAGAGACATACTCAGTGGCCTTAACTGGCAATATCTTCTTTATAAAATATAAATGGACTACTCAGCATTTTTTACACCCATGGTCCTATGGCACATGGAGCAGATTTCAGGCAATCTGCAAAAAAAATAAAGAAAAAGCCTCCTCCAATGCTCAATAGGATTTTCATGTTATTTTAGGTGTTAATATTCTAAATAAATAATTGCTGCCACTTTCATTTTACTGCAATTTAACGACAGGTGGTGATTTTTCCAAAATGCCCAAAATTCACCCCATGTGCCGCAGACCTTAAAGTTTGTATGAATAAATACTGAAATGTTATTTCTGATAAACTCTGATTTATTCATGAACCCTCTACAATTGTAAGATCTATTATAGCACTAATGAAAATGCATTTTTTCAGTATTTCACTGCAGCACACACATACATATATATATATATATATATACACACACACACACAATAAGTATGTATGTATATACGAGTGTGCACCTCCTTACATGTGACACTGAGCAATTTTATTTTTATTACAGTCACTAAATTCAAGGTGCGGGTTAAATGCTAACTAGGACCATACAGCAATATAATAATCAATAACAATTAAAAATACAAATATACAACAATCTACAGTTGTGACGTGCCAGAGTACATTAAAAAAAAAGAAAGAAAAAAAGCCCTAACATGTTTTGGGGTATGAAATAATGAAGTTACAACCACAAATATAATTATATACCATCTTCACATATTTACTTTGCACCAGATGCAGTTTTAAATTGTGGTTCCCCTTTAAAAAGAGCTTGGATTGCACATGTCCTTTTATTAACTCTTAAAGGGTCTTAAAAAGAAAAAAAAAAAACTCAGTTACCACATGAATTCCTAAAAAAAGATCCCTTCCCAGTCAACATGTTTGGGCTTATGCTTCCTGTACTGACACAGTTTTAAATTCCTTTGTTTGCAAAGCCCATAGCAAAGCACCCACTGTTTTTGTCCTGTGCAAAGGTTTCACATCCTCCCCTAAAATTCAGTATTACAGACAAACTTTCTGGACAGTGATCTTTGACTTCATCATGTGTCTGCCAGACAAACCAAAATCCCAACCCACCCCACCCCACAAAATTAAAAAAAAAAAAAAAAAACCCTAAGATTTTTTTGAAGCTTAGTTAAAAGGGAAACGCAAATGTGTTTTTAGAGTTTCTGTATAAATCTCGCTATATTTAATAAAGATGTATTCTGGTTTAACACTGCTTATTGATCAAGTTAATGACGGATTGCTAATATAAAATTCTCAAAGGCGGTTAAAAATGTTCTTTTGATAGGATACTGAACCTTACTGTTTAACAGTTCAAAAAGGATATTTGTACATGTATGTTGCATACAAGAGCGGAGACTTAACAGACATCCCTAGAATACCAATAACCAGTCCACCGAGATGCATAAAAAAATTTACAATTAAGCATTTTTCACTTCGTTTTGTGCAGGCGAAAATATATTCAAAGGCCGATATTAACATAGGTGGAAATACTCAGATATCATCCTCTTCCTCGTCCTGAGAGGAACCGGCCTGGTTTGAAGCGCTGGCAGTTGCAGCTGCAAGTTGTGCTTGTTGAGCAGCCTGTTGCATTTGTAGCCACTCCTGTTGGGCCAATTCTGCTTGCTGCTGTCTTGCCTAGAATCAAAGCAAAGATCACTTCACTCTTGTGCTGAACAAGCAATAATTCAGTATACAAGTGCTTCTAAGTAATAGAAAGTCAAGACACAAGTACTTCTCAGCCACTGAGAAATGTCATAAAAGGAACAAAGTATACAGAAATAGTAGGCCATAAACATAAATCGGATGTTTGCCTTCAAGCTATAATGTGATTCTGTTTCCCAACCACAATTGTGATTTAACATGGGCAACAAATGAACCATATGCCATGGATTTAAAAGGTTATCTGTCTAATGCACCTACATAAACAACTATTATAAAATATTTATACTGGAGGAACTATTCAAGATCAAATTGACCATGTGCCAGTACATTAAAGGGGAACCATCACAAAAATGAAGATCTAATATAAGCTTCAGCACACTGAAATAAGAAGTCTTATAAATACAATCCTTAAAAATTCTGCACTGTTTTTGAAACACGTTTATCATCACTATCCCTCTTTCAGCATGTTTCATCTTCTAGAAAAGCCCCCCCCCCCATAAAATATATTGTACTAACTATCAATGACTATCTGACACCCATGAAGACAGAATGAAGAAAAACTGATGCTGAGTGATGGATAGTTTAGAAAAACTTGATTACTTCAGAAATGATAGAGTATTTAAAGGAGAACTAAAACTAAAATAGATAATGCTAGAAATGCTGTATTTTGTATACTAAATATAAACATGAACCAGAAGCCAAATTAAACAAATGATTTATTTTTTTCAAAGTTGGCCGCTGGGGGGCTGTCATCTTGTTACTATGTTAAACACCTTTGCAAGACCGAGACCATGCACATGCTCAGTGTGGTCTGGGCTTCTGTTGGGAGGTTAAGCTTAGGAATCATCATATATGATCAAAACAGCACAAGTCAAAAAATATCTGCCATAGAAGCCGATACAGCAAGTATATACAGTATATATTTTCAGTATATACAGACTGTGCTGGGTCTGCAGATAAGAATCTCTACACAGCCGTCGGCTGCTCTAGAGGGAAACAATCAAAACTCCTCGAGTTCTGAGAAGTAAAGTGGGGGCTCACCTCTGCCGTTTGAAATTATGATCGTAACCCTGCAGAGCAGTTAGGGAACGTCTGAAGTTTCCTATCTGCAGCAGTCAGAGAAAGTAAATGAAGGGGGGATTTCACTGCATACAGTCAGGTTTCTTCTAAAAACTGTAGACATGTTTTAATTAAAACATATAAGAGATAGATTTCTTTTTCATTAATGAAAGCAAAAATAGTTTTTTTCTTTACATCCCCTTCAAGATTAAAGGAAAACTATACCCCGAAAATGAATTTTTGAGCAACAGATAGTTTATATCAAATCAAGTGACATTAAAGAATTTTACCTACCTGGTATATATATTTAAGTAATTATTGACCTTTTACATCTCTTGCCTTGAACCACCATTTCATGATGGTCTGTGTGCTGCCTCAGAGATCACCTGACCAGAAATATTTCAACTCTAACTGTAAAGGGAAGAAGTGTTGAAGCAAAACACAGATCTCTGTCTGTTAATTGGCTCACGTGACCTAACTTTATAGTGTGTTTGGTATGTTTGTGTGTACCGTTGGATCCTAGGATCCCAGGAGGCTGTCCTTATTTTTTAAAATGGCTATTTTCTATTTATGATTACCCAATGGCACATGCTACTAAAAAAGTGTATTATTGTGAAAATGGTTTATTTCCATGAAGCAGGGTTTTACATAGGAGTTGTTTTATGCAATATCTGTTTATAGAGACCTACATTGTTCGGGGGGTATAGTTTTCCTTTAATATACAGTGTGTTACCATATTGTCTATTCCCAAGAAACCCAGGAACAGCCAAGTGATGCTTCTTACTCACTAACTGCAATGGAAAGGTCTGCCTCTGCGAAGCATTCTGCTTGTGATTATCCTAATTCATGTCAAGCAATAACCAAGGACCACAGGCCATTTACTGGGCTTCCTGGGAAGTGGCCTATGGGACCTCCTACAACTTATTGTCAATGCTTTCCCTAACAAAATAGTGTCAATAAAAAATGTTCTGTCTCACTAGAAAAGTCATACAAATATACTAAAACATTCCAAATTCACAGTGATCTTTAAGACCCATACGTAAGACCAAGCACTTACTTTTGCAAATAGCTCTTGTTGCTGCCTTAGAAGTTCTTCTTCAGGAATGCCCAGATTTTCAAGACGAGAACTTGCTTTTCGTCGTTTTAATGCTACAGTTTTGCATTCTTGCAGGACTTCTTTTACCTCACTGATATAGGAACCAAAACCCAAGCTTTCTAGTGCTGGAAACAAAGACAAAGAACATTATAGAAAGTTATGTTACAAACTGGCTCTAAACTGGTGCATATCTCACATACCATTGAAGCCCAAAAAGAAACAGAAAGGTTAATGACATAATACGTGTGTATGATAGAGACCTTAATTTATAAGTTTCACTGGGGCAGGGACTGCTGTAAATAATGTAAAGCATTGCAGAATATCCTGCCATTATATAAATAATACAGTAATAATATGGATATCATAGTCACATAGACATAAAATAGTTCATTTGTAAAAATAGAAAAGTTACAACATTTTTCATAATAAAACAATAATAAACAATTAACAAACAATTAGCTTTGAGTAAGGCAAGCATTCTGCACAGATGTATATATGCAGGGTGGATGTTATGAACAGCATTATTAGTGATTGAATAAAGTGTCGCTTTTAGCAGGATTGTATCACTGTGCCTTTAATAAGCTACCTGGTAGCCCATGCCTTACCGCATCCTCTATTACTGACCGAGTTGCTGAAGGGTTTCAGGAGTTGACATCAGGGCTGGGGGGTCAAACAGCGTGCTGATAGAAAGGGCAACAGTTTGCATTTAACCAAAGTCTACTGGGACTTTCCGCTTGCACCAGAAGTCTTGTAATTAGAGACCATATCTCTGGTGCAATAACTGTTTTGGCTCAATATGTGACAGTTACCCCTGGAACCATGGAATTATTTACCCATAAAAAATGATTTATCAACCTGGTATATAGATGGGGCATCTGCAGAATTGACTTCACTCTCAATTCGACCTGCCAACACGGCAGCACAATCAGACAGTTTACATAGTGCTGTTGTCAGCTATTGTAGCAAATTCCAGACATACACAAATACACATATTCAGCATACGCCGAAAAGTCACCTATCTCATATCAACTGTGGCACTCAGGGTATGGGGTCCTGAGCAGACAAGCACATTATAAGCTCACAGATGCCATTCCCATTGCCAGCACAAGGGCAAGTAGGTCCAAGGCAAGTGCCCTTGCAATTAGAGGGATACGGTCATGGTAAAAATGTATAAGTTAATAGTGCTGCTCCATTAGAATTCTGCACCGAAATCCATTTCTAAAAAGAGCAAACTGTTTTTTTTATATTTCATTTTGAAATCTGACATGGGGCTAGACATGTCAATTTCCCAGCTGCCCCAAATCATGTGACTTGTGCTCTGATAAACTTCAATCACTCTTTACTGCTGTACTGCAAGTTGGAGTGACATCACCTCCCCACCTTAGCAGCCTAACAACATAACAATGGGAAGGTAACCAGATAACAGCTCCCTAACACAAGATAACATCGGTCTGGTAGATCTAAGAACAACAATAGTAAAAACCTGTGTCCCACTGTGTTCCAATCAGTTACACTGAGAAGGAAAATCAACAGCCTGCCAGAAAGCAGTTCCCTCTTAAAGTACTGGCAGAAGTCACACGACCAGGGGCAGCTGGGAAATTGACAAAATGTCCAGCCCCATGTCAGATTTTAAAACTGAATATGAAAAAATCTGTTTGCTCTTTTGAGAAATGGATTTTAGTGCCAAAATCTACTGGAGCAGCACTATTAACTGATGTGTTTTGAAAAAAAACATGTTTTCCCATGACAGTATGCCTTTAACTTCTCTGTTCTGTCTCAAAAAGTAGTTCAGGAAAATTAGTTCAGGAAGTAGTTTAGTAGTGCAAAATACACTATCAGCTTATGTGCTTCTATTTTATGCTTTTCCCAACTATTCCCTTTCCTTTATAAGTTTCTAAATACTTTGGTTGAAGTGTCAGTGTACCTTTAATTAAACTTCTCCTTTTCACCGAAAATCAGCATGTCTACAAACTGACAGTTGATACTGCACAGATGTCAGGGCAAAGACAAAAGTAGTGGATGTGAACACTTTTGCTGTTTATCCACCTATATCAATAGGTAGATAGAGAAACAGACTTGTGTTGACGTATCCTGAAGAAACACATTTCAGAAAAATAATTTTATGAAAAAAAAAGGAACCTAAATGGATATGCCACAGTTGGACTTCACTTTCTATTAAACTAAACTTTACCAGACTAGTAGAACAATGCTCATCCTGCACTATTAATTTGGATGATATGTACTTATATAATTGAAAAGGCTTCATTAAAGTGAACCTGTCACCCCGCCACAAAAATCTGTATAATAAAAGTCCTTTTCAAATTATGTCAAAAAAAACTTTTTTTTTCTTTGGCACACCACTTACTTTTTTCCTTTAACTCCTTTAACTTCAACTCCTCAGGCAACTTCCAAGCCCAATATTCGATACAAAGAATTCCATATGGAGAAAGCACACCAATTTTTAGGCAAAAAGCCTTAAAAGCATTTAATTCAGCAGAATCAGCACAAGCTTTCAGGGTCAATCCCTTCTTCATTGCACCTGAAGAAGGGGTTGACCCCGAAAGCTTGTGCTGATTCTGCTGAAATAAATCCTTTTCAAATTAAACATGAAATCCAATTTCTATTTTTTATTAAAGCATTCATAGCTGTTGCAAGCTCATTTAGAAATCTCAGCTGTCAATAAAATATTGTCTGCCCCTCCTGAGTGCCACTGGCATAGAGGTGGGGCAGACAATTACTTTCACTTTCCATTCAGCACTTCCTAGGTTACTGCTCTCCACACATTCCCCCATTCTGTTCACTGTTTAATTGTGTAGCCAGGACATGGGGATGGACATTGGGTCCCCCATTCTGGTGCACAAACAAGATTCTAAGATGATACAAGGCTTATCTTAATAACAGTGTCCACAAAATGGCTCCTGCCCGCTTGCTATAATTTTGAATTCCTAGAAGGAAACAAGAATCAAATAATTTAAATAGAGTAAATAACGTGCATTCTGCTTGACTAATGTGATAAAATAGGATTTCGAATATTTCTTTTGGGTGACGGGTCCCCTTTAACACAAAATAAAAACAATTAGTTCAAGTAGCACAAAGTCTACCACCAACCAATGCGCACTGCCTTGTACTATTTTGGGACAGAAGTAGTTTAAAACATTACAAATCTGCCTAATACACACTAGTGGTTTATGTATGAGGGTCTATTCTACTTTGCAAACACTTGAAGTTGTTCCAACTACCAGGAAGGCATGATGCAACGTAAAGAGATCCTGTCATGGGAAACTATGTATTTTCAAAACACATCAGTTAATAGTGCTGCTCCAGCAGAATTCTGCACTGAAATCCATTTCTCAAAGGATAAAACACATTTTTTTTTATATATTTCATGATGAAATCTGACAAATATATGTATATCCTTTTCCAGTCCCAGCACTGCTTGGGCAAGCCCATATCAACGCTGCCAGTAACTTGTAGGCGTGTCCAGCAACAGAGTGTGCCCCTGACCTCCCCATTCACTTACCCTGGATGACATGCTCGGGCGATATAGTTTTTTTCTCGGACTTGTTACAGATCTCGTTTGCCTCCGAGGAGATGAGGTGGATGAACTCCGTGCAGCAGTTTACTACTAACTCGCGAGCGTCGTTGGCTACTCTAACACTGGGCAGAGTTTCTTTAATCATTTTATTGATGGCAGCCCTGGGAATAGTGAGGTCATCATCGTTCCCCGACGAAGAGGCCATTTCTGTGCAGCCCTATTTCCTAGAAACAGCCGGAAACAGAGACTGGACGGCAAGATCCTTGGAGGAAATGTTTCGTTTCAGTAGGATACTTTAGTGAATGAAATCACGCGCTTACAATAAAAACAAAATCAATCCAAGACATAAAGTTACACACACAGATCTGGCGGGAAGGCAAAGGAAAAGAGAAGCTCCCGCTGTGGCTCACTGGTCTCTTTCACACCATCCTGGCGGCTCCTCGCCAACACACAAGTACCTACTAACAACGCGCGGAGGGACGGATAAACGAAGAATAAAACGCACCCAGTTCTACAAAAACAAATGCCAAGTCAGCGGGACATCCCGGCAGAGAACCGGTTAAGGCAAAGAGCCACCTTTTCCCGCCGGAAGCGGCGTATGTGAGGGAGCGCGGCGCCCTGATTTCCACTTCCGGTAGCGCAGAGACGCCCGTTACCATGGATGCGTGGCCAGCGTCTGACATCACAGTGTGAAACTGTGTGTATGTTTTCAGACTGACAGCTCTGTTACACACTGAGAACTACCATCCAGCTGTGCGTATTCATACCTTTTTAGGTTGTCTGATGAAAGTAATTATAAACATTCCCCAATATACATTCGTTACGTATTTTCAATGGTTTACATTTATTTGTAAATATAACTGATATCGAAAGCAAAAGTGGTCTGTCCTTCCTTTTCTGATCTGTGCACTGTTGCTTATGACTTCTTAAACAATGTGGCTGAAGCCTCCTGATCAACAGACCGATAACATTGACGCCTGCTGCTTTGCTTCAAGAGCAACCTTAAGGGAAGGGACACAATAGAGCATTCAGTTTAATAAATTGTTTAATACAGTTAATCAAATATGTTTTGAAAACAATGATAAAATCAAGCATGTGTTGGCTGACAGGATAAAGTCACAGATCCGGGGAAATTTAGTAACATGTCTACTAATCGCCTCTGCTTCCGGACAACAATCTCCCTGAACTGCCTTCCTGTCCGCTACAATGAAAAGTCACTAGCGCTTTTTTAGAGGCAGTCCCTCTTTTGACAGCTAAACCAACAGGGTCTCATTTATAATGGGAAGTCCCGTTTTTCTCTGCACTGAACAGCCAGAAAAAGAAACAACGTTTCTTACTTAATTGGCTTTTGGCAGAGAGCCCAGAACAGCCATAGCAGCAGATTAGATACTTTTTAAACAATTTCTAGATAAGCAATTGTAACAATATAAGATAACAGGTAGAGTCCTGCAGTGGGTTGGGTACCTGCAGGTTGCCCTGCAAAATCCTGCGTGTTGCATGTAGAAGATCCGGGTGCAGGTATAGAAGTGGGTCGGTGATTCTGCGGGCTGAGGATCGGGCAGCGGATCTTCTCCATAATGTTTTACTACTTTTTTTCTGATCACGGCTACTTCAGATGATGTCACTTCCAGTTTACAATGACAGCACTACCTGATTCTTGATGGTCAGCGGGTCTGGGTTGTGGATAAGGTATTTGCCGTTCGGGTTCACGGGTCCAAGCGTGTAAGAACGCGGGTCAGAATGCGGGTCCCGGTTTTGGATTGCAGGTAAGGGTCGGGTACGGGTCCCAAAAAATGGACCAGTGCAGGACACCTAGGGAAAGGGTCCCTAGGGAAAAGTTAGACTCACATCTTAAAGGGCAATTCACCCCCTTATTATCAAAACTGCAATAACTGAAAAAAACCTCAGAAATATGTTCAAACTTTTATAACCTGCCAAATGTTGTAAAATGAACATGGTAAATAGGGGGTGTGGACACAAAAATGGGCACTGTGCTGCACGCGACGATTTTTTGTCCCTCTTTTTATTTTCAAAATGTTGGGAGGTATGACGTGGCGCTTTGTTTTTCGAAGTTGCCTGAAGTTTCCTCATGCTTTAGAGCTGGTGACTTTTAATCATAGCGGACAGGAAGACACGGGAAGGCAGAGATTGTCACCCAGAAGAAGAGGCGATTAGTCGCCAGGGGACTAAATTTCCCCAAATCTACTCATGTGACATTATCCTAAGCCAAGGAACACTTTAGATCACTGAAGACCCTGAAGATGCTTTATTAGCTAAGAATGAAGAAAGAAGCTTTTAAAATATTGGGTATGTTTACTAACATTGGAGATAAATATCTGGAGAGATTTCTTGAGATATAGCCCATAGCAACCAATCAGATCTTTGCTTTTGTTTTCAAACTTATAGGTGGCTGTTTAAATTTAATTGCTGATTGGTTGAGATGGTTAACATCTCCAGAAATATTTATCTCCAATGTAAACAAACATGCCCCATAGAGTGCTTCACTTGAAAAGCAAAAATACAAAAAGTGCTTATGTTCAACAAAAATATTGGTCCTCTTTTTTTTTTTACATGTTCGTTAATGGGAGGGCATTGAAGATTTCTAAAATTTCCACTTACACAGAAGACAACATTACTATTTATAATATACTGCTGTGTATGGTCTATCTATCAATACTTGTGATCAAGAGAAGAGGACTGAAAAAACTCAGTTATTAATTGTATAAGAAGGAAAGAAAAGAACAGATCTCCTCTTGATCGATATGAGGCTTACTTAAAGTGCACGTGCAAATAAGTTAATAATTATATAATTTAGAAGAATTAATTCTTTTCATAAATTACAATTAATATACAATCCCCAATAAATTAATTATCTAATAGAAATTCAAATTAATAGACATATGATTATTTTAAAGTTTCTATAATCATTAATTCATCAGTGGTGTTCCGCTGTATTGGTAATGAGAAAAGTATGAAAAGGAATAAAAGAGGTGTGGAGAAGTCCCGTATAGATCTATCTGTATTTTTGGCTACCTTCGGGACCCCACAAAGAGGGAGAAGTCTGCCACTCAAGGGCTGTGGTCTTGTAATTTAACTATCGCTAACTTTGCTGAGAACTCACTGTGCTAAAAAACCACAAACCCCTGAGTGCATAGAGTACTTTAGCTCAAAGAGATATAAGATACAAGATTGCAATACGGCAGCAACTCACCAATCAATTACACAACTTGTGCGAGTGCTACGTGTGGTTAAAAATTATCAACCCCCAGGGCTTTTGTAACAGGTATTCAGTAGGCAGAAGCGAGTGCTTATAAAAATCCAATGAGTTAGTTCAATTAAAACTACCCATCCCAAGTACTTCTAAGAACAATTAAACAAAAGGAAGCAAGTGCTCTTTAAAATCAGAGAGGTCAGCCTGACGCGCGTTTCGCTACAAAAGCTTAATCATAGGCAGTGATGATTGCCTATGATTAAGCTTTTGTAGCGAAACGCGCAAAGTTAGCGATAGTTAAATTACGAGACCACAGCCCTTGGTCCCGAAGGTAGCCAAAAATACAGATAGATCTATACGGGACTTCTCCACACCTCTTTTATTCCTTTTCATACTTTTCTTATTACCAATACAGCGGAACACCACTGATGAATTAATGATTATAGAAACTTTAAAATAATCATATGTCTATTAATTTGAATTTCTATTAGATAATTAATTTATTGGGGATTGTATATTAATTGTAATTTATGAAAATAATTAATTCTTCTAAATTATATAATTATTAACTTATTTGCACGTGCACTTTAAGTAAGCCTCATATCGATCAAGAGGAGATCTGTTCTTTTCTTTCCTTCTTATAACATTACTATTTATGTAATTCACTATTAGTTGGTGCAATTCGCAATGTTTCAGACTACTTTATTTTTCACTTTCTAATAAAACCAGAAGTACCCAGCTTTAAATACACATCAGCCCAAGAGTGACCACTCCTTCATTAAAGTCTTGCAGTGTGCTTCTATTATCTATCTGACCATACTGTCCATGTACACATATTTTTCTTGTTTAGTCCCATTTTTTCTCATTTTATCCTATAAAAAAAAGTTTTTGGTTACTGTTAATAGAAATTGGCTAGGACCTAAAGCATAAAAATGTTAGACACTGCACATTACTGCCCGGCAACAAAATTAACACAGTAGACGTTCTACACTTACTTCAGAAGTTTTGTTTTCTATTTTTGTGACCTGTATAAAACATCAATACATTTTGAAAAATATTTACTTAAAGGGCAATCCAACCACCAGGCGCTAACCCCTAATGGTGTCAGAGGGTCGCCATGAACAAGGTTCACTGGGCTGGGGCAGCTTTGGGAGACTTTCAGCTGCTTATATTTAGCGTGCAGCCTCTCTTCACTGATAACAACACAATCCTATTTTTATAGGAACGTGTCAGTATCATTTTAATCTACTTTATACTTCAATTGCCCTTTAAGGTCGAGCTGCAGATAGGCCAGTATATGGGCCCTCCAAGGGGCTGTCACAATCGATATCTGGACAAACTGGGCCAGATTTCAATTGAGCAGACTTAAAATCCCTGTCACATCAAGGACTACATTGGTTCAAGTGTATGTGTCAGCCAGGGGCTCACCCATTAAAATAAAAATCATTGCTGCTTATGTCCATGGTACAGGAGAATTGCCATTGAATGCAGTCAAGAGCAGCTCTTACTGTAAGTTACTGTGCTGTAAGGGCTAGGACAGACCAGGAGATTAGTCTCCCGCTATAATCTCATCTTCTACGGGTGACTACCCACCTGCAAATGCTTTCTCACCAGCAATATCATACATTTCCAGCAGGATCACAGCATGGGAGTCTAAGAAGTGCCCTCACAGACTCTTGCTTGTTCTACAGGAACGCCTGTGTAATCTAACGGTGCACACTGCTTGAGAAATGTTTTAGCTTATAAATGGCAGACTCTGTTGAGGGGACACCTGACTTGTGAGGCAGCATCCAGCAATTTAGTGAATTTCTGATATAAGCAAAGTTGGCCATTACACATTAATTACATTCACTTGGAGTGTGTTTTTGCATACGGAGATGCAAATAGGAAACTGATATTATTTATGTGTTTGGAGGAACAACCATTAAAGGAGAAGGAAAGGGATTTTATATTTGGGATGCTAAATGTTAGGCACCCCCAAGTGACTAATTTTACCTACCTAATACCCCGGGCCTTTGATCCTATCAGCCAAAAAAACCAACTGGTTCGGGGTTCTTCTAGTGAGCACCACAGAGAGATCAACTTCCTGCTTCCTCTGGTCATCTCAATGCAGTGCATGCACAGTAGAGTGGAAAGCCAAACTTTAGGCTATTTTGCTCTACTGCTCATGTGATTTCCCTGGCAAATGTGAAATCAAAGCAGCAGTGCTCCGTGGTTCTCGCTAGAAGAACCCTGGACTGGTGCAGTTTTCTGCTGATAGGAGCACCGGCCCAGTGTGTCAGGTAAGTAAAAGTAGTCACTTGGGGGTGCCTAACTCTGGCACCCCCAATCAGGGCCGGGCCAAGGTAGTTTGGCACCCTAGGCAAGGGGTTCAATCAGAGCCCCCACCCCCGTTCTGTATGACCATTTCCCACCTATTCACTTTTTCTTAAGAAACCTTATAACACATTAATTAATAAAACTGTACATGTGCCAGCCAACAGCACCCAGAAAATTGCCCCTAATCTGTACCTGCAGTACCTGTGTCAGCAGCACCCAAAATATTGCTCCCAATCTGTACCTGTGTCAGCAAGCCAAAATATTGCCCCCAATCTGTTCCTGTGCCACCAGCATTGCCCCCCAAGTCTGTACCTGTACCATCAGCCATGGCCCCCAAGTCTGTACCTGTGCCACCAGCCATTGCCTCCGAAGTCTGTAACTGTGCCACCAGCATTGTCCCCTAAGTCTGTACCTGTGCCACAAGTCTGTACCAGCCATTGCCCACCAAGTCTGTACCAGCCATTGCCCCCCAAGTCTGTACCTGTACCATTAGCCATTGCCCCCCATGTCTGTACCTGTGCCAGAGCAGCAGCAATAAATATTGCCCCAGATCTGTGCCAGGCAAAGGGCAAGTAAGAGGAAGGTGGGGACTGAAGTAGAGCAGAACGCTGCTGCTGGAGACAGGGGTGACGTTAAAACTTAAAGAAATATAACAAACATTATTTCTCTTCTAAAGTGCGCCCCCCCCCCATGACTGCGCCCTAGGCGGCCACCTACTCTGCCTACCCCTAGTTCCGGCCCTGCCCCCAATTGTAAAATAACTTTACTTCTCCTTTAAGATATATTAGCTTGTAATAGTTACTTCACCCCCAGGGCCAGATTTACATAGCAGGCGCCCCTAGGCCCACTGTCGTTTGTCGCTCCTGCCCCTTCCTTTTTATTTGCTCAAATTTTCACCTTCGGGATGTAGCAATTGGAATTGGCACACAGGTGTGGGTGTGGTTGGGCAGCATGCTGCCCTAGTCCCAGGCCTAGGTGGCCTCTCGACAGATCCGGGCCTATTCACCCACAAGGGAAATTCCTTTATGCAAATTACAGGCCATTCATGGAATAAGACTTTATTGGTTTTAATTTGTACTATTATATTTATCAAGTCAGAATCGTAGTCCACAAAGACTGCAGGGGGATATATGCACTTTATAATATACATACATTGTGCAATTAGGGTCAGAACGAGGGGCCCCTCACCAATCTATGGGGCAAATTCACTAAAGCGCGAAAATGCGCTAGCGACAGCTTCGCGACTTCACTAAAATTCGAAGTTGCACTCAGGGCGGCGAACCGTTACTTCGCAAAGCTCATTTACACTAGCAATGACTAATTTGCATACGGCGCAAACTTAAACGTATAATAGAAGTATATGTAACAGCCATTACATTACACTACACAAGCCCAGGAAACCTTTATTAAATAAAATAAAGTGGTCCTATTGCCCTAAACATGTTCCCACTGTATAGTTGAGTTGCCATATGTTAGGAAATGTAGGGGGGGGAAGGAGGGTAACCCCAAAAATATTTTCGCTATTTTTTAGACTATCACCCTACAAAAGGTAAAAGACGCCAGCATTTTTTTTTCAAACTCCTATCTATTGTATTGAACTTCACCAGGTCTGACCTGGCGAAGGAATATCTAGCGAAAGAAGTAACGTTCAGTAAAATGTTCATCTTAGTGAATTAGTTTAGTTACATCCCTTCATCAGTGCGCAACTTCGCCTGGCGTAAGGGTGCGATGTTACGCAAGTCTATCTACTTCGCTAGCGAATTTTGCCAGGGACACTGTTATTGAATCGGCGAAGATGCGAATTGATGTCACGCTGGCGAATTAGCGCTAGACGCTTTCGCTTTAGTGAATTTGCACCTATTACTCTATGGACATAATTTTATAAATTCAGTTATAAATAAATATGCATACATATGGGGTTTAATTTACTGCTGCACATTTGTATATAGGTAATTTTGAGCACATCCAACTGGCTGGATTAAGTCTTGTGGATTGTAATTTTATTTCATTAAAATAAACTCTAAAAAATTGGTGTAACTACCAATATCATACTTTATTTCCCATAATAACGAAATGTAGATAAAATGTATTTAAAAAAGGAAATATTACAGAATTGTAATATATAGTCTCATATAACAAAGTTCTAGCAATGGCCTCATTGTCAGCATGGACCATTATCTAGTCACAACCAATATAAGTAAGCATCTGCCATTATTATATGCACAAGTGTATAAGGACAAGCATCTCATATTAGATGAAGCATAAACAGCAACAACAAAAAAAAAACTAGAATAAACTACTTTATACCTTTGTTATTCCTATCTGCTAAAAGCTTTTCTGGCTTGCTATAATAAATGATCAAAGTAGTACTCAGAATATAAAGATAACAGTACAATAGAAGTCTGTTCCCTCTCAGTTAGTATATGAATGTTTGTTCTGCAAAGGCATGAAACAAATATGTAAAATGTTACATAGCAACACCTGCAGTTTATCTTTTAAACATTGCACTTATTTAATAATTTTCATTTCGTTCCTTTACCAGCTACTATTTACTCTAATAACAAGTATTCAAATGGATATGAATAGCTACACAAAAATTTGGTCAAGCTGCATATTAAAGTTCCATTGTAGCTCAGCACAAAGGAACATTAATATTGTTCTGCCTGTGAAAAGGCAGCCTTAGCAGGTTTCATCCAGCAAAGGGTCACTTACTTTATTGCAGTGGGAATTTGTTGAACTGTTCAGCAAAACATTCACTGCTCTAAAGATAATGCCACATGCAGCTGAAATTCGGCCTGTGGGAAAGCGCAGGTCAAGAATCAGCCCCTACACTACAATCTGGGCCTTACCTTATCTGCACCCAGAACCATTGCATCATCCCGGGTGCAGGCACACAGATCAGCTTTTGGTGCTGTAAAGCAAGAGTTGGTATTTTGACGCCAAAATCACCTGTATACACCAGCATCCAAGCAGGCACAGTAGTTTGTAGCATAGGGGCTATTACTGAACTTGCACTTTTTCACTGGCCTAGATCAGCTCTGTGTGACCCAAGTTTAATAAGGGAAATGGGATAGAAACCACTTGGCACTATGAGGCTGTCCCTTTTTCTATCAGTAATGTAGTAAGGATATGAGACAGCTAACTTTAGATGGATTGGCTTACAGAATGCCACACAAGGTGACTTAGAATGAAGAGGTAACATCACAAAAGGTTTAGTGGTGTGCCTGGGTTCATGTGTATGTGCATATATATATATGTACACACGCACCCCCTGGAAAATCAGGTGTTTCTCAGTGTTAATGTTGGGCAAGAGGATTGTAGTTTGCTTCTTAACTTTCATAAATGTCACAATTTTAAACAGTGAAGAACTGTGCTTTGAAATATCCCCCAGTAGCTCCCCATCTTTTCTAGTTCTTTACACCCCTTTGTCTGTGCTTTGGAGAATGCAATGGAGGGGAGGGAGGAGAATGCAATGGAGGGGAGGAGAAAATGATAGAGGGGAGGGAGGAGAACACAACACAGGGGAAGGAGGAGAACGCGACGGAGGGGAAGTTGGAGAACACAATGGAAGGAGGAGAACGCGATGGAGGAGAATTCAATGAAGGGGAAGGAGGCGAATGCAACAGAGGGGAGGTAGGAGAACATGACAGAGGGGAGGGAGTTACAGGCATGCTGAAACATTAGGCTGGCACAATAAGTTCAATATATAAAATAGAACATTTATATCAATATTCATGTTTATGGTTTTTAGTTCTCCTTTAAAACAAACATAATTCTTATTGGTTAGGTGTGGGGACACATCAGATCTAGGATTCAATTTGGGATTCTGCCAAATCCCAGCTCTTTTCACATGAATCATATTGAATGAAATCTGGGCATCTGGCCAAATGAGTCCTACATGTCTTTTGAATTTGACACTGGCCAGCTAAAGCATACATCTTTTTTTAGACAATTTATTCTTTTGAACCAATCTTAATATGCAAATAATTCCGATATGGTGGATATAGTGAATTCCTATAATAAGGTGCCCCCTCTGCAGACACAGTTTAGCATAAATGTATTTTATATACAAAGAAAGAGCTCTGTATGGGGTGTTTATCAACTACAATTATTGTGGCTGTGGTTTTCCAAAGTCAAAGCTTTTTTTACTTCTCCATCTCAAGAGTTTGATGAAATTAAGGCTGGCATTGAAAATTTTATCATGCTGGAAGACCATCTTATAAAATGTGTCGATGGGCAGATCACCATTGGGATCGGCATATTTCAGTGTCGTCATCGGGGTGTATAATGTGTTTGTCTGGTGACGAAATGGTGGATTTTCAGAAAGCATTATCTTCATTGTATGCTGAAAATAAACAGAAAACTAATCAGTAATGTGATAGGACAAAATCCATTTATAATGTTCTTAAATATCAGTAAATACATTCTTAGGTTTTTGTCACATTGAAATTTTCCTGTTGCAAAGAGGCGAAACTACCCACAATATAAATAACAGCAGTCTATGAGACAAAGCACATGCATGAGTAATAACAGCCTGACCATGAGAGACCATTGCCTAATCCTCAACGTTTATTTCTTGCTTCAACCTTTCCTGCAACATTTGCCAGTCACCAGGGAGATATAAATTGTATACTAGCAGTGAACTTTTTAGTTGTTACAATAAATATGCTTTTTCTTATCTTACCTATTAATGCCCTCCCAGTTTTCCTCCTATACAGATTAATAGTTTTTTTAAATTATCATGACTGAGTTTTCCAATAAACATAATAAATTCCAAAATGTCTCCCTCTTAGATGTCCAGCAATTCAGACAAACATCATATGTTAATAAAGTTTACAAAGTATTTCTTTAATAAGAAGAGTCTGGCTATCTGATTTATAAGTAGGTATCATTCAACCCCAGAATAGAAAGTCACAAAAGAGTCAGTAATATTTTCAGGGAGTAGGTTGTCCAGGGCTGTAATTCAGCTGAGTTTGAAATATGACCCATCGTCAATAAGAAATCAGCAAGCACTCTGGATATTAAAGGGGAACTGTTGCAAAATGAAAATTTTATATAAGCTTCGACATACTGAAATAAGAAACTTTGTAAATAAATATTCTGCATTGTTTCTAAAATAATCAAGTTGATGTTCACTATTCCTCTCTCAGCATCCGTTTCTCTTCATTTCTTCATGCAGGAGTTCGGTGTCAGATATTCATTGACAGTTAAGGTGGCCATACAGACCGCAGAGTCGGCAGAATATCGGCCCATGTATGGGGCCCTCCGACGGGCTGCTCCGATCGATATCTGGCCGAAAGTCAACCAGATGTCGATCGGCAGGATTAAAAATCCCGTTGGATCGCGGCCGCATCTGTTCGTTGACGAGGTCCAGCGATCCAACCGCCCGTATACCCTGCGTTGTGATCCGATCGTTGGGCCCTAGGGCCCGCGATCGAATCAGCCCGATATCGCCCACCTCACCTCAAGGCGACATCTCTCAGTGTATGGCCACCTTTAGATGCAATTTCTTATAGGGGGCTTCCTTTCCTAGCAGTTGTGTTAGAGCTCATTCAAATAAATGATTCCAGTACAAACAAAATCTATAAATAACCACTTTTTGCACAAATCCTGCATGTAGAGAGACATGATGTCTGGTGATTTTAATAGAGTGAGCTCTAATACATCTTCTAGGCAAAAGAATAAGATATTTTGGATCTAACTGTCAATGAATCTGACTCCGAACTCCTGTGTGAAGAAAGGATGAAAAGAAACGGATGCGGAGAGAGGAATAGTGAAGATGAACTTGATTATTTCAGAAACAGTACAAAATGGTTATTGTGGCTTTTTATTTCATTTTATAATAAAAAAACAACAAACATGCCTTAAACTTAAAGTTTAAGCAAAAGACAAAGCAAAAATAATAATGCTATAATAGCTCAGCTGGACTTCACACTAGTGACACAACTACACACTGGGCTTCATTCTTACAGCAGAGAAGTACTTTAGTAGGACTATTCTCTGTAAAATAGGATATTGTATTTATTTTCATTACAAATTTTTAGGAGCTGGTACATTTTTCCCAGGTAATTGGTCTGATTTTGATCATACTTGTGGTAACAGGTCCAGACTGATTTTCAAAATAGATCCCAGCATTTCATGTACACAAAGGCCCCCTCAGGGCCAAACAATAGTGCTGCATGGCATCATAGAGCAAACACTCTATCTAGAATCTGCAGAATACCAGTCCTGTAGGGTGTATATTCTGCAAAGTGTTTGTATCACCCAGAGGCAGAATCCAGAAATCATCTAATCATTTAATCATGCATAGAAGATAAAAACAAGGAGAGCTAGTGTCACACACTGTATTACCTCTGCCACTTCTTCAGGTGTCTGCCCAAGACTTTGGAAGATGGATTTGTAATTTTTAAGATAGATGTCGGTGAACATGTCAGCCGTTTCCTTGTCTGCAGCCGAAAGGTCCATTTTCATTCCATCTTCAAACACTTTTCTTTCAAACTCCGTGATGACAGGTCCAGGCTCAATTAGACTCAGTCTTTAAGAAGTATAACGAGTAGTATCAGCATGAGCTTTCTTTTCAGTATAATAAAAATACAATTATATTTCAAAGAGGGTTTTATAGTTTACTATGCTATGTAGATGGCTGCAACTTTGCTTACCTGTCTCAGGACAAGTGCAAGGACATGAGCAGGCAAACCTGAGTTCCCTGGGATGTAATGGGCTTACCTGGAACCCTTGCAGAGGTAAGCCTGAATAATTATGGGCTGTACAACTAAATGTCTGAGGATTGGTGTGGCCCTTACTGTGATTTTTCAGATCCCAAAAGTGCTTAAAGGACATGTAAATACCACCCACAAAACTTTAATCAGTGAACAGCCTCATAAATCTTTAGATACCAGCCACTCAGATTGTTAAAAGGTCAACAGTAAGGCCGCAATATACACTTTATCACTTAGAAATACTTCTCCTCCTCTTACCCACTCTGCCCCATCCCTTAGGAATTTGCTTTGGTTGTTGACCTATGAGCATGCTCAGTTCTTCTCAGCTCAGATTACTAAACACACCCTCCAGTCTAGCAGCCAATGAAGAACTCTGCTCTAGCTGTCTGATCCTATTTTTTTCTCCTAACCACCTTTCTTGAGCTCAGCTTAACAATTACAGTGCTCAACCCCAGCAGAACATTTGATCAAAGTATGTTGTGCCTTTTTTAATGTTGCATTCTGCATTGCATGAACTTTACAGCATACATGTCTCAGTGTTACTAATGGTGTGACAGATTGAAAATGGACACCGGGTGAAAGTTTCTATTTGTTTTAGGAAAGTGTAATGGCACTGGCAAATGAAGGGGGTATTGGTATATGCAGTACAAATAATGTATGTGGCTTGGGTAGGGAAGATATGACCAACTTATATACATGGTAGGAAAATGTACTTTTTACATGTTCTTTAACAGGTGTATTTATGTAAATAAATTAGGTCAGTGTCAAAATGGGAAAAAAGTGAATAAATATAAATTGCTTAGAAAAGCAATTTGCAACCGAGCAATTTTACTTTCTAGAGTATGCCAGAAATAATGACTTTACATTTTGTCCTTAATTGTAATGCTAATTTTCCCACTCTAATTTTTAAGTGTTGTGGCACATCTAATCTGTTATAATTCAATACATTCATTGATACATTGCACAGCATTGAGCTTCAGCCCATACTGAGCATGTTAACGGACATTTGTTACAGTGAATTAATTAATTAGTTATTAATTAAATTGCGGGCAATTCTCTGAATCATTTTACCTTAGGCATGTGGAAAAAGCCATGGGAAGGTGAATCTGTTACAGCCCAATATTGCCATTTCAGCACCTCATTTGACTAGAAGTTTGAGAAACAAAATTTCAACTTACTGGAGTTTGAACTTTAGGGCTTGTATTGCCAGGCTCTCACAAAAGCCTTCAACTGCAAACTTGGAAGCTGCATAGACATCATTGAACAGGATCCCTGGAATAAAGCAAAACAAGGCTCTGTCAGGAAACTGCTGAAATCAGCTTTAGGTGAGTGTTTGCTATGGCTTGTATTTTATTTATATATATATATATATATATATATATATACCACAAAATGTTCTTTATGTATTTTTAGACACATTGATCACATTTAGTTATGATTATTTGAGTTTTTAAAATAAGCGCAATGAATTTAAATCAAACAAATATTTTCTGAAATATTTTTAGCAGGGAAAAATATATGAAATGTATTTGCTTCAAATTGTTCCTTTACAGGACCTGGAACTGCATGGCTGGATGCATCGCATGGGATGTGCACATTTTACCTGTGGTTTTGTGTTTTCTGGACTATTCAACTTTCCAGCAGGTCAACTCAGGTACCACTAGCATTTATTTGCAGGATACTGAAGCACTTTTTAAAGGACATCATATCAATCACATGGAATGATGTCCCTTACATTAACTCAGCAGAATAGAGAATCCTGAAAATGGCCTAGATTTCAAGGACTCCAAATTTTGGATCCGGGCCTAGATATTCAGGCATCCAAAGAACCCCTTCAGTGAATACACCTGCCTAGACCCCACTCTTGACTGCACCTCCCTCTCCACCTCCCACTGTGAAAGGGAGATGTTTAATAAAGGAATTGTGGCCTCTATATACACAAGCCTGACCTTGTATGCAAATGCAGCCCGAGTCTCAGCTTTACTGTTTACCTTGTTTATTGCAGTCAATGCAGTCTAATGACTCATTTTGATTTAAGAGGTTTCCAGTCCTTTAGAATTACAGCATACAGACATATATACAACAGTCAAAGAAAATCCAGTGCACACCTACGAAGTGTTGCTCTCAGACTTTACTGTTTAAAGTAAGACATGATATAATAACTTGAAAAGGAGCCTCTGTGTCTGTCTTGCCAGAAAATGACTTTACTGTCTAAAGTACGACATGAAACAATAACTTCAAAAGGAGCGTCTGTGTCTGTCTTGCCAGAAAAGGACTTAAATTTGTTAATGTAAAATTTATTCAGCAGTAGTAATTCCCCCCCCCCCAAATGTGGCATGCCATACATTGAAAATCTGGTGTATTTACCTTGTATCCCCATAACACTGCTGATTATTACAATATGTCCACTCTTTCTTCTCTTCATGTCAGGTAATATTTCCTTCAGGAGTCGGACTAGTCCAAAGAAATTTGTATCCATCACCGTTTTCATTTCATCTATAGTTTGGCATTCAATTGGGCCAATGAGTCCCACTCCAGCGTTGCTCACTGTGGATAAAAACAGATCCATAATAACATGCACAATCGGTGAACTGGTAATGGATCTAGCTGCAATATAGATTGGTTGAGCAAAAAAGGGGGTTATACAGGGGTCTGACAAAGTCAGTAGTAATTACAGAAATAGAAAAAAATACCTTTTGTTCCCCAATTAATACAAATTTAGCAATTCCCCTGGTTTTAAAAGTTAACTTCAAATGCCTTGAGAAAGCAGCTGAGCGAAAGGCGCGTTGGCACTGGAATTCTGGGGAATTCCCAAGGGAAAAGGAGTTCCTTTATCTTTATTACTGTACTTACCTAAAATATCAATGTGTCTATCTGGAATGCTGCTAACACAGTTGTGTATGGACTCTTCAGAGCACACGTCCATCTCTTTGATTTCCATTGTTTTTCCCAAATATCCTTCCGTGGCTCCAACCAGATCATCTTGTTTTGCTAGGTTTCTCATTGTGGCATATACTGTAAACATATACTGTTAGCAATGCTAAACTTGCACCGTCAAAATCATCAAATGCCCGGGGGCTGGGGCTCATGTGCAATATAATATTTCATGGGAGGAACAGTAAAAGGATTATCTGGAAACATTATCCAGAAAGCTCCAAAATACAGAAATGTTGTATAGGCAAACAATGCTTATTGTTTTATTGATTCTCTGTAATAATAAAACAGTTGTACTTGAAGGCAATTGAGCTGCATAATTCCATAGTGATTTCAAAACAATCATTTTTTTTTTTTATTAGTAGCTTTTTTTTAGTAGCTTTTATGTATGGTGATGCAAATAACAGAAATATCCCTTATCTGGAAAATCCCAGGTTCCAAGCATTCTGGATTATACAAGCCATACCTGTAATAAAGCTGAAATAAAGCTTACCTTTGAATCTCTTCTGCTCATCCCTGGCTAGTTTGGCAGCAATTGCCAGCCCTATACCAGAAGAGCATCCAGTGATCAGCACAGTTTTCTGAGCCATATTGATTCTGCTCGTTCCTCAAGCCTAATGGTCTCCAAAATCAACAACTTGGAAGTTCCACTGTGGTTAAAGGACACTTCTGGGCTTAATCTATTCCAACTTAATGTTTTATCTGCACAATGGCTGTGTCAGCATGACTTAAAACTGCAGACCTACACATTCCCTCCCTCTAATGCTGGATAATCCCCTTTTTGACATTAATTGGTGTTAACATCATAATGACCTAAGCTTTGTATGCTGCTCTGCTTACAGGCTAACAGTGGAGCAAATCACGCTTGACTTTATTATCACTACCCATGAACACTGCAC
Organism: Xenopus borealis; assembly: GCA_024363595.1. Classification (NCBI taxonomy): domain Eukaryota; kingdom Metazoa; phylum Chordata; class Amphibia; order Anura; family Pipidae; genus Xenopus; species Xenopus borealis. The sequence continues at coordinate 97,845,539 of CM044437.1, forward strand.
TGTCTGTTCTCAGTTTGGGCAGCTAGTGATGTGTAACATTCCCAAAACAGGGCATTCATTCTTGGCCAAATGGAAATTGTTTTCCTAATTTGCTTTTCAATTTGCTGATGTAGGTAAAATGTTTGTTTAATTAAAAATGCAGTGTGGCGTGGCAAGGACTAACATGCTCATATGCATAAAGCCAAACGATTGGATATTATGAATATACTGAACAGACAAAAACACTGAGATGAAATGTTTAGTAATTAAAATATAATGTACTGTTGCACTGCACTGGTAAAACTGGTGTATCTGCTTTTGATACAATATTATAGTTTATATAGCCATTCAATCTGAAATAGAAGAAAATATAGTTACACAGCAGATAGAATATAATGTGTTTAGACGACAGTGTAAGTAATACACTTTATCCTCCCTTGCTTGCTATGCTTTTTTCTATATATCTCTGTTCATGTAGTTATCACTAGCTCTCCCATTTTGCCTCAGAAGCTCCATGTATCTGCAGGAAGATGGGGGAAGTTTCTATATTTTTACTATTTTGTGTTTATTTTTTATGGGAGAGTTACATAAAATTACTTTTAGCTTTTAAAGCGACAGTTGGGCTTTAACAGCTACACATTCCTCCCTCATATCCCAAATCTAATGCCTTGCCCCCCATAATCCCCCCCATGTCTAGTTTAAACATTCCCCTAGTCTCTGTTATTATTTCCTCTAGCACAGATGACCCCCTTTCTTCTGAGGTGCAATCCATTATGGCTATATAGTCTGTACCCTAAGGTATTCCAGCCAACCTTTGTCACACATTAACCTTCAACTCCTTTGAGTTGTTCATTTAGCTTTTATCCTAGATCCCTGAACTTAAATGTTAAGGTCTTCCACATACACATTTGTCATTATTACCAAAACAATGGGGTACACTAAAATAATTTGTCTGTCTGATCAACCACAACCTGGCACCATGGAGTAAACTGTTCAGTCATAGCAATCATAATGATATATTACCATATCTATATTTCTAATAACATAAATTTCCTTAAGTATAGCCCTGATCTAATGCTACTACAGGTATAGGACCCCTCATCAAGAAACCTGTTAATCAGAAAGCTCCAAATTTTAGGAAGGCCATCTCGCACAGACTCCATTTTAGGCAAATAATTCAAATTTTTTAAAATGATTTCCTTTTTCTCTGTAATAAGTAAACATTAGCTTGTACTTGATGGTAACTATGCAGTATAAATCTATGTTGGTGGCAAAACAATTCTAAAGGGTTTACTAAATGTTTAAATGATTTTTAGCAGACTAAAGCTGGCCATACAGTAGAAGATCCACTTGTTGTGAGGACACCAAGCAAGTGGATCTTTCACCAATATGTCCACTTTGAGGTGGGCTGATTCGACCATTTGGCCCTCAGATCAACAATCAGGTCATAATCGCTGCTATGCCCTCTGTTGCATTGAGGACCCCATTGAAGTGCAGATGCAGTCCCCGATCTGAAAGGAAAACAAGACCTGCCCCTCTTTTTGGCCAGATATTGGTTGTTTTGGCCTGTAGGAGGGCACTATACACAGGCAGATTAGATGCTAAATTCTTCTGAATTAGCATCTTAAAGGGAAAAAAAATCCCATTTTTACTTTCTTTAATGAAAAAGACATCTATCTCCAATATACTTCAATAAAAAAATG
>CM044437.1:97859379-97874537 GCA_024363595.1 Xenopus borealis
TATTTGCTATGAAGTCCAGTATCCTATCCTTTATTAATCCTTTGAAAAGTTTTCCTACCACCAACGTCAGACTAACTGGCTTATAATTTTGAGGTAGAGAATGGGATCCCTTTTAGCGGCACCACATTAGCAATTCGCCAGTCTCACAGCACCATGCCAGACCTCAATGAATCCTGAAAAATTAAGTAGAGAGGTTTGTCAATCACAGAACTAAGCTTGTTAATTACCCTGGGATGAATCCCATCTGGCCCTGGACCTTTGCTTATCTTAACATGTTCTAGTCTCTTTTGAATTTCAGCATGTGTGAGCCATGCATCATTAGATGTATTATTAGAATTGGGACTATTAATAAGGAAACCTTCATTAGCTGGTTCCTCATTTGTATAGACAGACGAAAAGTATGCATTCAGAATCTGAGCTTTTTGCTTGTTCTCATCAACCAGCTGACCCCCCTCTGATAATAATGGCCCTACCCCTTCCTGTTTCAATTTTTTACTATTAATATATTTAAAAAATAATTTTGGATTCTTTTTACTGCTTACTGCTATATCCTTTTCCATATCGATTTTAGCTTGTCTGATAGCTTTTTTGCACGATTTATTGGCCTTCTTGTACCTTATAAATGATTCGGCATACAAGAATTGCATACATTTATTACATTGTTTAGGCTTTTTGCATGGATATTATTTGTAGGATAGTTAAGCCATTTATTTTATCATTTCTATCTGGATTATATAAGCAATGTAGTTTTATCCTGCTATAAAGAAATATTTACCAATATTTTAACTGAATGACTCCTTTCTCATTTAGGGCTTTATGCACAAAATGTCAGCGTCATTAATATTTTGATATGGTGCAGAGGATTTCTTGCCTGTGTGTATTATATTATAGATTAATACATATATATGTATATACTATATTAATATACATAAAAAATATACTGTATCAATCTACCAAATTCTCTCACCTTTAATACAGTACAGGGATTGTTTGTCCATATATTGCAATATATTTAAACTGACCAATTGCATCAAAGTAATCACTGGTCTGGCCAGTCCTACAATCTCTCTCTCATATAAATTATTAAACGTTCAAGTATTTTATTATTCAGCATATCTAGATAGACTTAATTGGAGTTGCTTTTTCAAGAAACACCCCTCCCCCAAAAAGATGTCTATTATACACGCCTAACATAAATCTGTTGTACAGGAAACCTGACAGTGGTCTATCTTACTCAGCTCTATTGTCTGCTTGTCCTTCAGCCTTTTTCTCTTTCTTACATGAGTTTTTCTGTTTTGCTTCCCATAACTTTTTTCCTTTTCCCTTTTTCTGCTTTATTTCCACTTAATTTTGTACAATCACCCAATTCCTCCTGGGTTTCCCCTATACGCTTTCTATCTGACATTGGGAAGCAGGGCTGGAACTAGGGGTAGGCAGAAGAGGCACTTGCCTAGGGCGCAAAGCTGTGCCTGTTAAAAAGTTTTCTGCCTACGTCTAGTCCGACCCGTTCGATCCACTGGCTCCTCTCCTTCCTCCTCCCCTGCCCTTGTCACTCCCCCTCCACCCTCTCGTCACTCTCCTCCTCCCTCCCCTTGTCATGACCCTGCCATTCCCTTAATCTCCAGTTCAGGTGCATGCGCACGTTCGCCCGCGCGATGAATCGATTGTGTGCATGCACGGTTAGGGGTGGGGTTGTAGCTGACCGAGCGCCTAGGGCGCCATGTCAGCTTGTTCCAGCCCTATTGGGAAGTAGGTAAGCTGAACTTTTTTTTAGGCATTGCTACAGCAAGAATAGATAAGTTCTAAATAAACAAGGTAAAGCTCTAGAACTGGAATACAGCTATATCTCTCTCGTAATACTTCCCCATTAGACATATTGGCACCAAGTCCCACTTTTCTATGACAGTATAATATGCATCTTAAAGGGACTGTTCACCTTTAAATTAACTTTTTTGTATGATGTAGAGAATGATATTCGGAGACAATTTGCAGTCGGTTTTCATTAATTGTGGCTTTTAAGTTATTTGGCTTTGTATTCGGCAGCTCTCCAGTTTGAAATGTCAGCAATCTGGTTGCTAGGGGCCAAATTACCCTAACAAAAAAAATTTGCTTAGAATTGACCATTCTAGTACATACTAAAAGTTAACCTGAAGGTGAACCACCCCTTATGAGCTGAGAAGTCTTGACAATAAACTATACAGTGGTGCACCCTTACTTTTTCCATATCAGTTACTGTTTGTTGACTTCGCTCGATGTCTTTCTTTAGTTGATTTATAATTTGACCTTTTTGCATCAAGACAAAATCTTTTTCACAAAGCTGATCTCTTGCTTGTTGCAATTGTTCATCTAAACAGCTTATCTGTGTTCCAATAGTAAAGGGTACAGGATACAGGCAAGCCAGGCAGGTTAACTGCTTCAAACCGTGTTTATTGGTACAACATGTTTCGAGCCTTCAAGGGCCCTTTGTCAAGTCACTTGACAAAGGGCCCTTGAAGGCTCGAAAAATGTTGTACCAATAAACACGGTTTGAAGCAGTTAACCTGCCTGGCTTGCCTGTATCCTGTACCTTTTACTATTGGAACTTATACGCAACTTAGACGGAGTCGCACACAGGATTTCAAGGCATAAGAATTAGTGTGCAAAGATTAAGGACTTCCAGCCACCCTTCACAGCAGCTTATCTGTGTTAACAGGGTTATTAAAAGATCTATTATATTTCCAATATAAATGACCATTTTTAGACAACAGTGATATACCTATATGTGTAAGTTTCATACTATCAGTACTGCAGTATAACAACAACGTGCAAAGCAGAAACAGCAGCTGCCAAGATGGGGCCTAACAATGAATAGGGCCCAGTGGGGGCCACTGTGCTGTACAACTTTTGTAAAGACAATAGCAGCAAGAAAAAAAAAGTATATAATGTCTAAATAGATTATAAATTTGCTAACCTCCTTAATATGGTCCCGGGCTTCTAATGCAGTTTTCTCCAAAGCACTTTCCAATCTTACAATTTTCTGTTCCAGTTCTCCTTTGTGTTCCTGAATACTCATATCCAACTGAGTTAACTACAAATTAAATTAAATTACAATAACGAACAATGTGAAATGTTTGCAAATATAACTTAAGTGTTTCTGGTTACAATAGGCCTGCTATGTACCACAATGTTAAAGGATAACACAATATTGATGAAGCTCATCGATTAAACTTTCAATGTACCTGAACTGCAAATTAACATTCTCAATGGTAGTTTGTCTTACCCCACACGTTAAACTGCACTAGACGATTGAGTTATTTTAGCTAAAACTCTCTTCTGCTGACATCAGTGATGGAAATCTGAGCTTAGACAATTAACCTATATTCAAACTACAGAATGTCCATATGGCCATTTCTATATGAAGGAAATGAGCCTTTGAGATGCAGTGTTACTTATCATTTAGACCAGATGAGAAGGTTGCATTGGCCAGACTAATTTATCTCTGTGTTTTGGCTGAGATCAAATTTAGCCTGTTTCGACCTTGTGGATGACCTAAATCAAATCTATCCTCATGTGAGCATTAGTACAAATCAGATACAAGTAGTTAAGTGACATGAGCTATTGCTGGAATACGACACCATTAAGGCAGTCAGATTAAACAAAGTGGAGGAGGGGTGGGGTATCACACTTAAATGGCTGTAGGTAGGTTTTACTCCCAACCCTGCTTTCCTTGCATATTTACGGATTTCTCTACCTCATGTTTATATTCTTAAAACGGTACTTTTTATTTAAAAAAAAATTCACCTGCTCCATATTTTTTAAATTAGAAAAAAACCTGCAAAATGTTTGCACAGGTGTGCAGCTCTCTGTTTCAGCTCCCAGTTCCGATCTTTTAGCAGTTGATCCATATCAAGCAATTCATGGTCTCTTTCCTCAAGTTCTTGTTTGTGTGATCTGTAAATACAAATCAGTTTACTGTGACCATAAAAATAATATTATTTGCACAACAAAAACATGAAAATGTATTTAGGCTTCATCATTTTATTGTAAGCCAATATAGATATCATATTAACAGCTGGACATGTGAAATCATGTGTTTCTTAGCTTGAAGTTTGTGATGCCCCTGGATCACTGGCTGCTTTAGTATAAGGTGTTTTAAAGCGTGGTTCTCAATGGAAAGCAATGACAGCATTACATTTTCCTGTTTCCCCTATTATCCAATTTTAGCAATCACAAGCGTTTGCAGTTAATTACAATAAGAATTCTTCACCATTCACGGACACACACATGTAAGGGAAAAATATCTACATGAAACTATTAGGATTCTAATCCTATGAATAGATATTACTAGGATTCCCAGCCATAAAGTGAAGACTACAGTTTTTCCCAGAGAGAAAATAGAGGACCGGCCCAAATAAAGTGTATTCCATCTTACATGCCAAAAATAACTGTTAGAACAGTTTGAATATTAAATATATTTTTTCCCTCAAAATGACTATTGTAATGTTACTTTGATTTTTGATTTACAGCCTCCCTTGAAATTGTTGCCTCTGTATAATTCTAATATATATGTGCTTGGTTACTCCAAACAGCAATATATATTCCATTTAAAAAAAAAAAAACCCAGTAAACAGTATAATAATAGAAAACACGGAAAGAGTAACTGATATTGCAATTCCTTATGGAAGCACTTGATTATAAAACTAAAAATGTTTTATTTGTGCACAAGCACAAACTTCCACCCTCATTAACACAAATCTAGAGCTTCCACAGAACTATTAAGTAAACCCCTTGCAGAGAATTCTGATTCATCCTACACAAACTCTGCTTACCTCAGCTTTTCTGTAAGGCCCTGTATAATTACTTGTTTTTCCTCCACAGACAAGTGGGTTTTTGTCAGTGTATCCTGTAGTTCTTCTACTTGTTTTGTGTAGCCGTCTAATTCCTTTTGCATGGCACTCAGCTGTGTCTCCATCTCTTCTTTTCTTTTACTGTCCTTTTCAGCAATGTGCAATTTCTCCTCTAACTCTATCACTGGAAAAATCACGGGAGGCTTGATAAATAATGAATACTAAACCCTGGCAAATCAAAATAGTATTGCACTAATTTATCTTGCTATGTGATCAAACTATTTGATACAACAAACCCTTATGTCAACAGTTTATATTGGGACTGTGGGCCTTTCTGAGCCAAAGACTGGTGATTAAAGATCAGTTACTTTGCCAGAAAAGTCAGTCTTTTACATGTTTCCTTTAGGCTAAGGCCAGACGGGGAGATTCGGGGGCATTTTATCGCCTGGCGACTTCTCGCCGTGACTTGTAGCCCCCGAACCTCCCCGAATAGCCACTTACCTAAGCGCACCGGCGTTGCTTGAAAACGCCGGCGCGTATCCACACGGAGCGGCGCGCTTTTTAAAATTGCTCCAAATTGCCTGGCGACTTTGTGTGCACTGACAGGACGGTGTTTTTCCTACCAGTGCTTCTGCAACAGGGTGGAACTCTGTTGCTGGTTTTACACTGGCAGTGAAAATATCATGTGTGCCATTAACCTAGATCTGTTTTCTGGTTGCTAGTTAGTGTCCCCTAATAACCAAACAACATTTTAGATGCATTTATCCTTATATTTTCCAACAATGGGTACTTTATTTATTATAATAGACGTGTTAGCGAGTCATGTGACAAAAATGACAACACTACCCACTGTTTAGAACGGATGACATCACCAGTCATCATTTCTAAGGATATAATTTACAATATATTCGTGGCTTTTGTGTATTATAGACTAATCCATGCTCAAAAATTAGAAGCCACAAAAGATAAATTATTAAGAACAGAAAAGTTGTTTGCCACCACATTTTACTTTACTCTAAATATTGAAATACTGAAAATACCTAAAAATAACATTTTGTACAATGTTGCACCTGAGCTATTTCCTAGCAAGCAACAGAGCAAGTGTACTGTACATATAAGAGCAAGTCTTACTGGCACATGTTTTCGTGTCTAGTTCCACTTGTGTTTTCTGCATATCCATTTGCAGCTGCATTAACATGCTGCCATTCTTTTCTTCTTTGTTTTTTAAGGAGACCAACTTTTCTTCCATTTGTAGCAGCTTCACATTGGTATTTGTCAGTTCCAGTTTAACCTGACTGAAGAACAAAATAACATTTCAGTGCAAATTTCAGACCAAAATAGAAATTAGGGGAATGTTACATGCAGTCTTTTGTAAAGTAAAGGTTTTCCTTGGACACAAACACTCTTTGTGTCTATCTTTATATTTGCTATGAAGTTTACATGGTCTCACTTAAAACCAAACATCATAAAAAATCATAAAAACCCCACCCCCTACCCAACAAAGACCCCCCTTCCCTACTCCCCCCACCTCCAGCCTAGGTGTTACCGTCTGTAATTGCCCCGAAGTCTTTACTTAGTTGCAGATTCAGCACAGTGGAGCTCACGGGCGCCATCTTCAGCTCTTGGGTCTTCTCCGGGAAATAAGCGCTGTATCAGCGCATGCACAGCTGGAGCAGTCTTCCGGTTTTTGACAATTGCCGAAGTGAAGTAAGAAGACTGAAGAGCCGGAAGATGGTGTCCGTATGCTCAGCTGTACTGAATCTGAAACGAGGGGTAAGTAAAGGGTTTGGTTTTCCTTTAACCCTGTATTTATACTACGGTTTTCCCTATTCATACAAAATGTATAAATATATGACTTATTGAAATAATAGTTTCTATGGAAGCAATGATAACTATGGCACCCCCACAAACCCATGCTACAACATGCACTGATCCAGTAGAAAAGAAGCACCCCTGAACAGAGGGTATCCAGTTACACAATCCTGCTTCAAAAGATATTTTTCTGTGTACAGTATAATCAGTACGGTTAAGCCAAAGCGTTTTCCTTCTGAGGGCTTTGAATATTCAGGTAGTGTTGCCTTGTGGCCAGTGTTTTACAGCTTGGGAGGTAAATATGGTACTTATGTTTATTAATAGGGAAAAAAGATTACATATATGAACACTATTTTTTTTACCAGCTATACCCCACAGGGATAGTGGGGTATAGCTGGTACATACAGGAGGGCAGGACACAACAGTAGGAAAAAACTAGCCCCTCCTCTACTGGCTATAACCCCAGCAGGCAGAGCTTAGATCAGTTTGTTCCAAAGTCAACAGGAAAAAATGTATTATCCTTAAATAACTTAGTACTAAATGTAACATGTCTGACAGAAAAAATGAGATTTAACAGTGAGTAAACAAAATATCTTTTTCTCCAAGTCATCTTGGGGGACACAAACACAGTGGGGGTGTACCAAAGCTGTCCCCTAATTCCTCCGAGTGGGAGAGTGAGGCCTAATTAGAAGTGACTACTGCGGCTTGAAGCACCTTTCTGCCAAAGCGAGTGTCAGAAGCTGCAAAGGTATCGAAATGGTAGAATTTTGAAGGAGTGGATAGAGGTCCACATAGCTGCTTTGCACAGCTGCTCTGCTGAAGCTTGGTTCCTGAATGCCCAGGATGTACTCATTCACCTAGTAGAATGGGCTGAGTCTAGCCGGTGGCGTCTTGCGACGCGCCACATAGGCTCGTTGAATTGCTTGCTTGATCCAGCGTGAAATGGATTTTGTGGCCTCCCCTCCTTGATGGGGGCCCAAAAGGATGACTAGTAAGGAGTCCACCTTGCGAATGTCCTGTACCCTGTGCAAGTAGAACTTTAGAGCTCTAACAGGATCCAGGGTGTGTAGAGCCTTCTCCTTAGAATTGGAAGGTGATGGACAGAAGTTCAGAATTGTGATCTTTTGGTTCAAGTGATAATCTGATACCACTTTGGGCAAAAAAGATGAAATGGTGAGTAAGACCGTCCTATCATAGTGAAAAACAAGGAAAGGCGGTTTGCATGATAATGCACTGAGTTCTGAAACACGTCTTGCAGAGGCAATAGCCAGAATGAAAACAGTTTTCCAGGTAAGCCAGAGAAGTGGTATTAATCCTAGCGGTTCACATGGAGGGTCTTGAAGGTCTGAGGTCCCATATGGGAGCTGGTGCTCGTACTGGCGGAGCCATATGTGGTACTCCTTGCATAAAGGTCCTAAAGTGAGACAAAAGAGCCAGCCGTCTCTGAAAAAGGACTGAAAGAGCAGAGACTTGAGACTTAAGAGAGCCTAGGGAAAGACCCATGGAGAGACCCTCTTGCAGGAACTCCAGTATGTTAGGAATGGAGAATCGTTTGAACTGCATCCAGTGACGTACGCACCACTGGTGGTAGGTAGACCAAACTCAGTGATAAGCCCTCACTGAGACTGGCTTTCTGGCTGCGCATATGGGGGCAAATTCACTAAAGCACGAAGCGTCTAACGGTAATTCGCCAGCGTGACGTCAATTCTCAACTTCGCCAATGTGAAAATTCGCTAGCCAAGGACATCGACTTGCGCAACTTCGCACTCTTATGCCAGGCAAAGTTGCGCACTGACAAAGGGACATAACTATGCTAATTCACGAAGATGAAAATTTTTGTAGACCAGACCAGCTTAGTTCAATACAATAGATAGGAGTTTGAAAAAAAAACTTGAAATGTTTTCTAAGTCCCAAAATAGGATTTATGTACTTACTGTTAAATCCGTTTCTCTGAGGTCGACAGGGGGACACAGGAGACAGATGGGGGTAAAGCTCCATCCTCCAGGAGGCAGGACACTTGATGACAAATCAAAAGGGGGCGTGCCAGGACTCGGGCTTTACCCCCAGCACTTCCCTTTTACCTCAGTTGGTACCAATTCTGGACACTAAACCACTAGGTAGAACCGGAAAACTATTGTAACTAAAAATTATGCAAAAGCATGAACAGGGTAGGGATGTCCTGTGTCCCCCTGTCGACCTCAGAGAAACAGATTTAACGGTAAGTACATCAATCCTATTTTCTCTGACGTCTCTGGGGGACACAGGAGACAGATGGGGACTTACCAAAGCAGCCCCACAAACATCAGGGAGGGCAACAGGATTGTGAATGCTTACCACTTTAGGCTTGCACCACAGCTTACAACACTTTCCTGCCAAAGGCCGCCTCCGCCGATGCAAACGTATCTAGGCGGTAGAACCTTGTAAAAGTATGAATGGTGGACCAGGTTGCTCCCATCGCCCTTGTAGAATGTGCTCGGATTTGGAATGGAGGTGACTTCCCTTTTAGGATATATGCCTTTCTTATCGCTTCACGAATCCACCTCGAAATAGTTGTGTTGGACGCTGGTTGACCAGCTCTCGGCCCTGACGGCAACACGAATAGTGAATACGATCATCTGATGTCTTGCGTGCGGTTAATATAAAACTTCAACGCTCTGACAATGTCTAAATTGTGCAATTGCTTCTCTTTGGGGTTCTTAGGGTTTGGACAGAGAGATGGAACCACGATGTCTTGATTGATGTGAAAAGATGACACCACCTTGGAATGATGGATTGGGTCGAAGCACTGCCTTGTCCTTGTGAAGCACTAATAGTTGCGGGTCGCATGATAGAGCAGAGAGTTCTGAGACTCTCCGTGCTGAGGATACTGCTACAAGGAATACAACCTTCCAGGTGAGCCACTGAAGACTGATGGACTAACTCGGCTCGAATGGAGGCTCCATTAGTGCTGAGAGGGCCACGTTTAAGTCCCAGGTAGGAGTAGGTCTTCATCTCGGAGGGACAACGTGAGCCACTCCCTGTATGAATTCTTTCACAGCAGTGTCTCCGGCTATCTTGTGTTGAAACAGGGTTGACAGAGCTGAAACTTGAACTTTAATGGAATTTAATTGAAGTACTATATCCAGCCCTCTTTGTAGAAAGGAGAGAATAGCCGGAATGGAGAGGGATTCAAAATTGATGTTATGATCTTGGCACCATAACCAATATCTCTTCCATATCCTGTGATAAGCTTTGACAGAAACTGGTTTCCTAGCCTGGATTAGGGTAGCAATCACCTCCTCGGAAAATCCCTTCTTTCTCCAGATGGACTGCTCAATAGCCATGCCGTCAAATTGAAAAGCATCGGATTTTGATGCTGAATTGGGCCTTGTAGAAGTAGTTCCATTCTGCGAGGTAGACGAATGGGCTCGGCCTCTGACAAGCCCTGAAGGTCGTGGAACCATGTCTGCCTTGTTCGGAGACGTTCTCTACCCACATGTCCTGAAACTGCAGAAGTCTGCCTCCTATTGACTCCAGTGGTTCTGGGGGGCTCGCCCCTTCATGCTGAATTAGGCTTGTCTTGAGTGGGCTTGCCCTGAGTCTTGTTTGACCTCCAGCTGGGTCTGGCCTGTTGTGAAACGTGGTCCTGCGTGGCAAAGCCGAAAGTTTGGATGATTTGCTGCTTTGGCCACAAAAGAACCCTCCCCTGCGAAAGGCATTGGTTGAACGGGATTTCGACTGAGGGAGAAAAGTACTCTTGCCTCTCGTAGCTTGAGAGATTACCTTTTCTAACTCTTCACCAAAGAGCCGGGTGCCCTTGAATGGTAGGGAAATCAGTGACTTCTTGGAACTCATCTGCTGACCAATTTTTTAACCAGAGCCTGACGGGCAGCTACTGCCAGTGATGAAGAACGTGCTGCCATCTGTGCTGTGTCTAGCGCTGCCTCACTGAGATATGCGCTGGCTTCAGCCATGTCACGTGCTGTATCTAGTAGGGATGCCCTGGAAGATCCCTCTTGCAGACCAGAGTTGCGGCCCAGGATTCCATGGCTCTACCTACCCATGCTGTGGCTAGTGCGGGCCAAAGTGAAGAGCCTGACGCTACATATAATGCCTTCAGAAACCCCTCCATTCTCTTATCGGTGGGATCCTTGAATGCTGCGGCATCGGTCACCGGTAATGTGGTATTACTGGAAAGCCTAGAAACTGGTGCGTCTACCAGTGGAGGGACGGACCACTTTTCTACAAGATCCTTGGGAAATGGATACAACTTGTTAAATTTACGGTTGGGTTGGAATTTTCTCTCTGGCGAATTCCATTCATCCTGTATGACTGCCAGTAGCTGATCATGCGAAGGAAACTCAGTAGTTCACTTTCGATGTCTTTTAAACAGGCCTTTGGTTGGTGCCTGTTGTCCTCTAGGGGATTCCAGCTTCAAGCTACTGATGATCGCCTTTATGATGCCTTCCACATCATGGTGAATATCTTTTTCGACCTCACCTCCATCTTCCTCATCTTCTGATAGGTAGAGGATAGTATCTCCTGGATGTACTCCTTCATAGCCTTGGTCTCGGAAGGGGAAAGAGGGTAGATGCGACCATGAGGAGGTAAGGTGCCAGGCAGGAGTTCAATGGGACAGTCGTAGGGACGGTGCGGAGGCAAAGTTTCAGCTGACTTTTTACAAAAAACATCCATGAAATCTTGGTATACAGGAGGGAGGGCCAGAAGATCAGTAGCAACAGAAGAAAACTTGACAAGGGGGTCAGCGGGAAGGCAATTAAGTCGACAGTAATAACTCCAGCGTGAGATTTGATTAGTGGACCAGTAAATGTGAGGATTATGGCAGCGTAACCAGGGCAATCCCAGCACCACTGGGGTAGATGGACAATTGATGAGGAGGAAGGTCAGTCTCTCAGTATGTAGAGCGCCCACCTTGAGAGATAGCTCTTGGGAAGACTTGGTAATGATGGCGGTGGAAAGTGGTCGGTCATCAATTGCCAGAACTTGGATGGGGGCAGCCAGAGGAAGTAGTGGTATGGAATGAGATTCCGCAAAGACTTGATCCAGGAAATTCCCGGCCGCACCAGAGTCCAGGAAGGCTTGAGTCCTGATGGTCTTGAAAGGGAGTTCAATCTGGACAGGAAGAAGAAAGCGATGAGAAGTGGATTGGGGAAAGGAATCAATTCCGCCCAGGTAAGTTTCCCCTGGCTTACCTAGGCGTTGGAGTTTCCAGGTTTCACTGCTGCTAAGCCACGGAAGGCCCGACCGAAGTCAGGTTGTGCTTCTTCAGACGGGTCCATGGCCCAAGTATACTGTCAGGGCCCGAAGGCTCCGGAGAGAGGTAGAGGACCAAGGAAGAAGCAAGTTCCGTGAAAACAAGGTATCCGAAGGGTGAAGCAAGAGAGTAGTCAAAGTCCAGGCAAAAGGGTCAATCCAGCAAAGTTCAATACAAACGAGGTATCCGAAGGGTTAAGCAAGAGAGTAGTCAAAGTCCAGGCAAAAAGGTCAATCCAGGCAGAGAAGGTTCATAGACGAGAATTCAGGCAAGGGTCAAAACAGGAATCAATAGCAACACCCAGGAACTTTGTAACAAAGACCTATACTTGGGCAATAGTCCATAGTGCTCTGGCAGCTTTTAAAGGCAAAAGTTGGCGCCAATTAGGCGCAGTGACGTCATCATGTCGACGCGCTGACGTCAGAGTTGACGCGAGCGGCTCATTTCGTCGCGGGAGCAGAGATTCCGGCACCGAGCTGGAAGCACGAGGAGACCTGCCATCTTCAGACGCCAGGTAAGAGGACCTTACACCGATCAACTGTATGACCGATCGGCATGGCAAGATGTTGGAACAAAAATATCCAAGGCACACAGGTTGTAGCAAGCAAGGAAGACCTTGCATGTTTAATGCGTAAGTGAGCAACGTTTCGGGGTCACGCCCCTTTGTCAAGCTAAAAGTTGTGACACTCCACACACGATCCGAAAATCGTGAAGATGGTTACCTTTATTAGCCATTCTAACCCTTTTGTGTCAAGTTGTTTGCATATTATCAAGTAGAAGAAACACAGCATGAGCAAGATGCAATACATGTATAGTGTCAAACATATTTTTTCTACATAAGATCATTTGTTAATATTGCATCTTTTTATGCAAGATTCTTGAAGTACAACAACACAAATCTTGTTGAATAAAAATTCCTTTATTTTGAACTGGATCTGGATACAAACAGCCTTTTATCAAGCACCAGGACACTTATTAAAGAATAAGGAGCCGATTCTACTAACCAAGCAAATACTGCATCTTTGACAGAGAATGTATGACTGACCTTAAGCTTTTCTTCCAATCCAGCATTCCTGGATTCAGCACCAGAATAAGCCTGGCTCTTCACTTACAACAGCTTCGGAAGAGCACTGATCTTCATGCATTTCTTTACCAACTGTAAGCACATACAGATAATGACATGGGGTATATTATGGGCCAGGTTTGCAATGAGGGAAGCACAGGGGTTAGAACGGGCCAGAGCACAAGGACAGTCACATTAAAAAAAAAACAAAGAGTAGGTTTAGACTAGAGAAATAAACCCTACTAATATGATTCAGTTAAAACTCTCTAATAACACCAATGTAAGGAGTGTATTGGCATAAACTTGGAGTGGACTCTTTGGTACATAACCTATATTATCATACTTGGATCATCGTTATTATAAGACCTATGACTCCAAATAGGTCTATATAATTTCCAAACTTCACAAATAACTGCAAACCTTTCGCCTGAAAACATACTTCCTGCTCTAACTTTGTTGTTTTTTATGCTTTTTCCAGCAATTCCTGTTGAATGAGCTGAAACTGGCTAGCTCTCTGTTCCATGGAAAGCTTTGTGTTGGTGAGTTCTGTCTGTGCTTTTCCAAGTTTCCCTTGTAATTCTTTCACAGTCTCTAAGTCTTTCCTTATCCATCTGAATCTGCTTGCAAAGGAGCTCCAGCTGCATATATTTTTCATCTGCTTAACACCAAAACAAAAAACGCATCTAGTGAATATTTTGCTTTTACAAAATTTTATTAGATATCTGTACACAATGTCAGGTAAACAGATTTTTTAAAGGTTTTAAGTAGCATTCTAATGCTTTCCTATGCAGAGGGAAGGGCTTATGTTATAGTCATTGGTGATGTACAGATATTATTATTATATTAAAGGATACATTCATAAATGGAAAATAACAAAAGTGAATTAAAAAGGAAACTGAAACAAGTAAAGTTAGAAGTAGGTCCATCTCCTTTTGTTCTCACTGTCATTCCCGGTTCCTCAAACAGAGTAGGAAACCTCCATTATTTCCAATTCTTCATAGACTATAATAAAGTACTCTGGAGAACCGATGCCATCCAACAAGTGTTCTTTTTATTGATTGCACAACATGTTTCGGATCCAACAGATCCTTCCTCAGGTCCAAAAAGATAAAGAAAAAAAAGAAAAAAAGAAATTAGATAGAATACCTTAAAAGCTCCCTTGACTTTTCCTGTTCAGTTTCCAACATTGCACACTTTTACTGCAAAGCATCTTGTTCTTTTCCACAGTTTGAAAACTTCTTTTTTAGCAGCTCTCCTTCTTCCTGAACCTTTTTGGAAAAATGTATTTAGACAAAGACCATAATATAAACACCATATGGCTTATGGAAATAAACACATAAACAAACTAGATAAAGTGTTGGATTTGCCCATCGCATTTTGCCATGCCACATACTTTCACTACAGAAACAGAAAGTTATGCCAGACAAAAGAAATTTTAGTTAGGAGTAACAAACACAATTTTTACACAATTCCCCCCCCCACCCAACTCATTATCAAGTTCTCTGAAGTAAACAGCCCCACTTACCAGGACATAAGTCACAGAATCTGCAGCTCCTACCACTCACCTTTTATGCCTTCCCCTGCCCCCAAAATTTGTAATACTACAAATCCAATAACTACTATTATATACAAATGATAAGGAAGATCCATACTAGAAAATGAAAAACTTATAGCAAAAAATAAACATTACAGCATGCACAAAAGCCGTTTCAGGAAGGAAGCTGTGTTCCCACCTAGATAAATAAACCTCGATAATATTCTGAAAAGTAATATTGATTAGTACCAGCCTGCAAGTCCATAAATACCCAAATAGCAAATATACAGACACAAAACGAGCAAAGCGTGGAGAGAAACCTAACCAGCCCTTCCACCTCCAAGTGGGCCAGTTAAAGCCAAGAAACTTCCCCGCAACCAAAAGTGCACCGTGGTGCTTAAAAGTTTGAGAACCCATTTGAACTTTAAATATTTTTGCATAAACATAATCCTAAAGCTAGATAATAAGAGTGAGTGAATGTGTGTGAGAGAGTATTTGAGAGTGCATGTGTGAGAGAGAGTGAGTGCATGTGTGAGAGAGAGTGAGTGCGTGTGTGAGAAAAAGTGAGTGCATGTGTGAGAGAGTGAGTGCGTGTGTGAGAGAGTGAGTGCGTGTGTGAGAAAGAGTGAGTGCATGTGTGAGAGAGAGAGAGAGTGCGTGTGTGAGAGA
>CM044437.1:97906387-97927850 GCA_024363595.1 Xenopus borealis
GGGGGTGGCTTTGAACTCCCTTTTCCATGGGGGTGGGTTTTAATTTCCTTCTGCATGGGGTGAGTTTGAATTCCTTTCTCCATGGGGTGGGTTTGAACTCCCTTTTCCAAGGGGGTTTGAATTCCCTTTTCCATGGGGGTGGGTTTGAATTCCCTTCTCCTTGGGGGTTTGTATGGGGTGAGATTTCAGGCCTACTGTCTTCCCTTGTTGCTTCCCAGTGCTCTGTCTGTACACACTGCATCATTCTTCAACCCCCCCCCTTCCCACATAAATTGGATACTATACTACTTGCTACTTGCAAAGAAATTGTAGCTTTGTCTTTGTCTACATTCTCCTCTGGGTGCTCCCATTTCCTCCCACACCAAAAAAACAAATAAAAGCAGGTTAATTGGCTTTTGAAAAACAGACCATTATGTATGTAAAGGTGTCAGAACTATATAAAGAACAATTGCAAAATAAAAGTAAGTGACATTAACAAACTTTTATTGTCTAGGAATATTTGTTACAACAAACATATAAATACATACAATACTCATTTGTGACACAATCTTCAGATAACCTTCTTTAGTGACGTGTGGCCGAGAAAATCTCGACCAGCACCAGACTTCCCCCTTCCATTTATGGACCTGCGCCAACCTGCCTCACCGATGACATCACAAAAGGGGTGGGTCAGACACAATCCATACATATGGGTATGCACACTCTAAAATCAAGACATTAGTGAGAAAGCCCCAACGTTTCGGCCCTTGGGGCTTTCTCACTAGTGGCTTGTGTATCCGCAGCTTGTAGGTTAACCTATTTGCCACATATTCATTTGTTCTCCTTGGGGGGTATGTATACTCTTATTTAAAATGGTTGTATATTGTACTGCATATACACTGTTTATGTGATATTGTATTGTATTTTGAATATATTCAGTAAAGTTTTTTATGCATACACCCTCTGGTTAATGTCTTGATTATTAGAGTGTGCATACCCATATGTATGGATTGTATGGTCTGGGGGGATTGCAGTAGGTACACCCCTGGGTTTTGACACCTCTATAAAATTTAAGTATTGCATTTTATTGCAATTTGGTAGTGTGATTAGGAGTGCCCTCCATTTATGTATATTTCTGTGGGTCAGACACAAGCCTATAAAACACGATGGCAGTAGTATAAAGTCGCAAGCAGAAGAGCTCAACTTGAACCCCGCCTGCGACCCGCAAGGGGAACCTGTCCGACCCAAGGGTACACCTGCAGGTCCTCCCGGGTACCGACCAGCCCGCACATCACTAAGACCAAAAATATATATGCAATTTTTGTTTCTTAAGTAATTATATAATAAAATATTGACATAACAATTCCCCACCTTTGTTGTAGTTGCAAAAATACATTGCCGACAAAGCCATTTTTCATCAGTTTCTATCACGTTGGGGTCAATTGTTGGAGTGTGGCATAACTGGTGATAACCTGATAAAAATAAGGGCATGAGATTTTTTTTTTGCCCCCATATCTTATCCACAAAACAATACTGTTCCAAATAATATATTAAATCCACATCTTTAAATATTTTTCTTAGCTAGGTTTACAAAGAAATATTAAGAGATGCAACAAAATCAATTGTTTCAACTGATTTCATTGTACATGCAATGAACATGTAAACAATATATTACAAAACCTTAACTAAATAAAGCCAGTGACACTACGGTCATATTTCTCTCAGCAACTTGACTTTCCTAAATCCCCCTCCAACAAATAATATCTAAAAACACACAATTGCAACAGTGTGCATCTAATGTGGTGAAATGTTTCTGTCTGTGTGTAAAAACCCATGTCTATGTAGGGTAGGATTTTTTTTTTAACTTTTTGGTTGAGTTCTCCTTTAAGACGCATATATAGTCATAGCCATCACCTTGCAGTGATTCCAGTATAATCCTAGAGATCAAATACATGTTTAATGCTGAATTACAAATTAACATAGCCAAATAATATATTATTATTCAATATAACCTACCTTGACCACATTTGTCACATATAACTATTTCATTTGGTGCATCAGAATATTCTTCTTGGCATATGGAACAAACCATTTCCCCACTTTCAATGGCTCCTATAAAAGAAAGAAATAATAGAATGATGAGATTAGCAGGACAAAAGGGAACTAAATGAGCCTGTGTGCCATAAATTGGCAACCTATGTATGGAATTATCCCTACCATCTTGTTAAACATTTGGGCTAAATACCTGGTTTATATGGGAAATGTTATAGTTGCACTTTAGAACTTCCTCAAATAAACAGTGTTGCTGCAGTATAGTTGTTGCAGATTGCATTGGTAATAGTTAAATATAATACCGGAGAGAGAACTGCAACACTACTAAGGACCTTCCATGTCATTGCAATACGTAATTATATCACACAAAACTGGCAACACAACAAATTTGATATTTTATTGGGAAATAAGCATCACATAATTGATGTTGCAAGCAGGCATTTATAACAGGTTGCTGTCCTTTTTCTAATGTGCCTGCATGTTTAATAAACTTATACATGGGTCAAGGTGCATTGTTTGAACACAGAATAGCAGAACTAGCGAAAAGGTGAAAACTATAACATGTTTATGGCTACATATCATCCACAAAAACAAGGGCTATAATGATCTGGAATTTCGAACACACATTTCTTTGGCTTATATATTCACACATTTGCATCATATTACAAAAACAGACTTTTACTTCACCTGTCTGTATGTCTTTCCAAAGTACCCACGATTTTGAGCTATCTTCAAATAAGATAAAGCAGCTCTGTCTCAACTTATTTATCTGAAAAAGAACAAAATGTAAACATTAAAGGGGTTGTTCACCTTTGAGTTAACTTTTAGTATAATGTAGAGAGTGATATTCTGAGACAATTTGCAATTGGTTTTCATTTTTTATTGTTTGTGGTTTTATAGTTATTTAGCTTTTTATTCAGCAGCTCTATTTTGCAGTGTCAGCAATTTGGTTTCTAGGGTACAAATTACCCTAGCAACCCTGCATTGATTTGAATAAGAGACTGGAATATGAATAGGAGAGGTACTGAATAGAATGATAAATAATAAAAAGTGGCAATAACAATACATTTGTAGCATTACAGAGCATTTGTTTTTAGATGGTGTCAGTGACCCCCATTTGAAAGCTGCAAAGAAACAGAAGAAAATTGCAAATCATTAAAAAACTATGAAAAATAAATAATGAAGACCAATTAAAAAGTGTCTTAGAATTGGCCCTTCTACAATATACTAAAAGTTAACTTGAAGGTGAACCACCCCTTTAATACATGTTCAGGTTTAGATTTATAGGTTCAGCTTTGGAGACCGAATACCCAGGAGTGCATCCTGTATGTTTTTGGTTTAAAAATACACCCACTTTATTGTGTATACATTATGAAAACAAATTAAACAAAATACACCCACTACACATTAATAATTTGGTTCAGAAGTGTAGAACTGATGATTTTTACTTACCACTTATGTAATCTACTGTATTATTAAGTATCCACACTTCAAATAACTGGTATCTCATTTTTTCTTTTTTTAAATGAAAAATAATAGTCCACTCCACCCACAAGTAATAGACCAGACCCTGGGACAGAAATTTTTGGGCAGCACTGATCGAGCCAACAGGTCCATTAACAGAAATAAATGCATCCTATTCCTACGCTTCTGTACAGTTAACTACTACTTAGACCCATCTATATGTTCCAGCATTGTGTCCTAACACATGCAACTATGCTTGATTTCCTAAACCCTTCCTGATCAAGTTTAGGGCTTTTACATCTATTAACAAAATAATATAGCCCTGATTAACCATTAAGTGCCTCAGAGCTTTTGATAGCCAAACCCAAGCCACAGTTTTATCAGGAACACTATGCCTTGCATCATTTCTAATGCTCAGACTTTCACCCCTGTATACTACTAGGAAAGATGTCACACACAGCCCTTTGCAAGTTTAGAGACCTATCCAGACAATTAACTGTTTATCCATTTCTTCTCGGTACGTCTGTAGTATTTCCAGAGCCCGTTGAACGCCTTTTTTCCCCCTCTCCTTGTGCTCATATGCTTAATTTCTTTGCTAATTTGAAATATCAGATTTGCAGTTCTCTTTTTCCTCTCCTTCCCTCACCTTATGTTTATATACTGAATTTCTATTAGAATTTGAAACATCATTTGCAGCTTATTTTCTCTCCTCTAGGAGATAACCCCTTTACGTCAACTGCCTTTTCTTCCCCTGCTTCCCTTCCGACTTTTTAAAAGCTATTTAAAAAAAATTGATTATTACGCTCAGTCTTGATGCCTAACTTTTTAAATACCAATAAAAATTAATTGAAAGTTAAAAAAAAAAAAAAAAGTTACCTTTTTGATAGTTCCAAGATAAAACAATCCATCTGACCATCTTGCTAGGACATCTTGCCCTTCTTCAAATTTACATATTTGTCTCTTAGGTAGCGTTCCATGCCGTACACACAGCTTGGTCAAGGACTCAACAGCCTTTGGATGTTGACGGAATGTGGATCTTTTAAGGACCAATGACTTGCCCACCACAGTAGCGTCTCTAATTGGAAAAGATAGATCATTCAAAATTGAGATAACAAAAGCAGAAACAAATTATTTAATTTGTGACCAATCCAAAAATAATTCATATTATATAAATACTCCTCCAATGGAAAATATGAGTATACTCCTAGGATACTACTGGAGTATATATATCAAAGAAAGGGACTCCTGCAGGTAGTGGAAGAGTCAACTGCATGTACTACATTAGAAGGAAGAATGATTTTTCTCTACACTGATTAAAAAAATAAAGGAGCAGACAAGCACAGACCATTTCAGATTTTAAAAGGGAAAAAAAATGGTGCCAAACAGGGCACCAACCAAAACAGGGCAGATATGAGATAAGGCTGGGACTGCAGATATAAGAAGTTTATTGAAACTGCTGAAATCAGGGTAACAAATAGCTGTATTCCCATGTCTGCATTTAGTGTATATTTAGCATTATTTAGGTCAGAAAAGTGCAGACTCACCCTTTGACAAGCTGAACTGATTTTCCTATAACTTCTCTCGGTTAAACACGATCAGTATACAAAACAATGGGGAAAGCTACAACCAATATATTCATGTTAATCGGAGCTAATAGAA
The DNA here is from genome assembly GCA_024363595.1 of Xenopus borealis. Taxonomy (NCBI): domain Eukaryota; kingdom Metazoa; phylum Chordata; class Amphibia; order Anura; family Pipidae; genus Xenopus; species Xenopus borealis. Next base: position 97,911,542 of record CM044437.1, read on the forward strand.
ACCCCAGGGCAACTCCTTGTGACAACAGAATAAGAAGAGACCTGAAAGATTGTTTCTGACCCAAAGGTTTATGCCCCTTGTCCTCACAATGACTTTCCAGTCTCTTCTTCATGTATGCAGGAAAAGATGCCAATGAAATGCAGTGTATTAACACAAAGAGAAATAAGCTTGGACTAAGAAGGTGATGATTGAGACTAGATTGAAGGCTTGTTCTACACAAAACAAGTGAAAAGCAGAATTCAAGGTACACAACAGAGGCATGAAAACAAACATTTTTTTAAAAAAGAAATAAAACAGTGAACTGAACCCAAAATATTGTGTGTAACATTAGCTTTCAGAACATCTGTAAATATATTCTAAATAGCAGAAATGTATTCTGCTTGAGCAGCAAAATATAGTAAATTAGTGATATAAATGATTTGAGGGAAAAAAAATACAATTTAGAGGGGATTAGAGAATTTCAAAATGCTCAAAAACATTATATAAATACACGCACACTATTATTATTAATAATAATAACATGTATTTATATAGCACCAACATATTTCATAGCGCTGATTATATATATATATATATATATATATATATATATATATATATATATACACACTTGCATACAAAAAGAAATTGGAAAGAAATTATATTATTTATAAGGCCGAATATGTAACAATTAGCCACATAATTTAACATAGTAAAAATGCTAAATCCAGTAAGTTACTTAATGTGTCCAATAAATGTCCTTTTTTATAGTCCTTAAGAATCATTCCCAAATGTAATAATTTTGTGATAAAACAAAGGCTGGCAAGAAAAAAAAAAAAAAAAAAAAAAAAAGAGAACCTAGTCCTGACAAAGCCAACAAAGCCACATCTAACCTGGCTTCCCAGCAGGACACAAAGGGGTGTTGTCATTATGATTCTCCAGCTGCCTTCAGGCCTCCTTCACGCTAAAGACAAGGCTGATCGGATTCCGGAAGCAAGAAAATCAGCTTCAATTTTTTTTTTTTTTAATGTTAAAAAAAAACCCTCAATAATATAAAAACCCTGTCCTGCAATAATAAAAAAGAATCTAGCTGCAACCATCAGTTGCACTAGTCTAGATTAGAGGTGTATGGAATCTATAATTTTTAAAATGGGATATGATACCTCAACACCCAAACAAATATTTGACAATACGAAACAAGTTGGCGCTATAGAAATACATGTTAATAACAACCCATATTTGCCTCACTCGCGTGACTTTAAGGGTATGGTATCTTCAGTACATCCCCAGTCTAGATAGAGTAATGTAGCATCTTGTTGCAACACATCTGCACATTCCCACTCAGATCTGCTATTGTAATCCATTGTATCTAAAGAGCTGGAGACCAGGCCAAATTATTAATTCTGAGCAAATAATTGCAAAGCCTGTACTGTGAAGGTGGCTATATAGGAGGACAACAACTATTTGTTCAATCCTATTTAATTATAGGCGAATTTACACTGAGAGATCTAGAGGTCCCTTCATCATCTGAAGTACAACATAGAAAGCGCTGCCCAATAAGCTTGTGTTCAGCTACAGGACCTAAGCCAGGAATGTGTAGCCTCCAGCCTTCCATCTGTTGCTAAACTGCAACGCTCAGCATCCCTCTACAAACGGGGCTGTCGAGCGCTGCTAATCAATAGCTTGTTTGAAGAGAGCAGCAAGCAGTTCCAACATCCCCACTATCATTATGGCGAGCGCAAGGGTAAATAAAGAGAAGTAAATCTTGAGCACAGATAAAGGGCAATGGCGAATCACAAAGGAGCAGCGCCCATTCATTCCGGCTTTGCGCGCTCCAAGGTGTTAAATTCATAGGTAAATAGGGAAAATTGATTGGAAAGCCAGGCTCGGTCACTCATACGGAGGTTGGGTCTGCTCCGGTCTGGACCACTTATCTTGGGCCCGCTCACTCACCTCATTCGGTCTCTTCAGTAGTGCGGCGCGTTCACTACCGCTAAAATACTAAAGAGCCCTATAACGTATCAGTCGCCAGGTGGTTACCCTCCAGCTCGCGGGAAAACGGGTTCCTAACCGTGGGGTCTCCGGTTACCAGCGGCACAGTAACAGCCCGGTTCGATTACAGCCCTTCGCCATTTTGGTTTCCCGCGGAGCGCGCGATGCATTGTGGGAAAAATTACAAACTCCTCTCAGCAACCGCCAGATACCGCCATACCGTACTGTCGCAATGAGCTCACATCGCTCTCAGACATATGGTAGTGTGAGCGGCCATTATTGAATAGGGCAAAGCCCATATGCCAGTTTAACAAAATTATGCCATAATTGCTTTTGTATTATTATTATAACTTATTTTTAAAATACCTTTTGTCCTGTGCTAGTATTTGAATAGACTAATATCCACTTCCCGAGGGGGTTCCTTTAGAGTATGTTTTCTTAAAGGTCTTTTAAGAGTAGGGTTGTCACCTTTTTTGAAAAAAAAATACTGCCCTTCCTATATATAGATATTTAGATTTTTTCCCATTACATTGGGGTCCAGGGTCAAGCATCATTTTTACAGGTCAGGCCTGTAAAATACTGGCCAGGTGGCAAATATTAGGGATCATGCTGAATTGGACCCACAAAAAATCCAATTCATTAAGGGTGTTTGTGGCAAATGTGTACACTTTTATGAGGTTGCTGCCAGGGTTGTTAGTATGTACTTCCTCCTATTCCAAATTAAGAACACAGGCGAACATCAAGTTACTGCCATCTCCAAAGGTGGCAGTAGCAGTAGGGTGCAACCTTTTCTGGAAAAAATACCGGCCTTCCTATATATTTATCTTTTTTCCCTATTAATAACAGGGTTGCCACCTGCCCGTAGGGTTGCCACCAAATTAAGCTTGACCCCAATGTTATTAATAGGAAAAATGCATAAAACTATAGGACTGCCAGTATTTTTTTCAAGAAAAAGGTGGCAACTCTATTAATAACATTGGGATGACCCATAATTTTTACCGGCCAGGCTGGTAAAATACCAGCCAGATGGCAACCCTAGTTGCAACTAGAGTTGCCACGTTTTTTGGGAAAAAATACCGGCTTTCCAATATATTTATATTTTTTCCTATTAATAAAATTGGGATCAAGCATCATCTTTACCGGCCAGGTGGCAACACTAGTTGCAACAGCACCACAAGTGTTAAAGGATCTGGCGCACACATGAGAGTGGCGCAATCCAGAATTTTTTAGTGAAATTGTGTTAGATTTGGTCAAAGTACAAATGCCCATGTGCACATTTTGTCGTATCTGCCCCAATTCCATCACCCTTGTCACAGCAATTACACTGAAATTATGAGAAAACACTGCATAGTGGGCTAAGAACATGGGGATTGCACTTGATGCATTTTGCCAGTCAGAAACGACTCCTACTTCTTAAAACATATACCTATATACAGGGCTGGACTGAGAATCAAAATAGGCCCTGGCATTTCAGGTACACAGATGCCCAATCAGCTCACATAGAGGCCCAAACAGTCCCCACCAGCCCACTAAATACTGACTTTCTATGGGACCTTATAGCAGCCCATCTGGCATTTGCCCTAACCCACATATTGCCAGTCCGGGCCTGCCTATATATACAGGTAGGGTTGCCACCTGGCTGGTACTTTACTGACCTGGCCGGTATTTTTCTGGTCTGGCTGGAAAAATAATGGGTGATACCAATGTTATCAATAGGGAAAAAAGATAAATATATGGGAAGGCCAGTATTTTTTTCCAGAAAAGGTGACAACCCTATATACAGGGTCAGACCGAGCGATGGGACACTGCGAAAAAAACTCGGAGGGGGTTCGGAGGGGGGCCTTGAGACAGCAGCCCAGTTGATAGAAACAAAGCAAACATGAAATTGGTATTATATTTTAAGTTAAATTTAAAGCTAATGTCTGATATTTCTGCCAAATAATTTTTTGGAAATTTGTTGTCTTCTACTGATTTCTGCAACCAAGCACTGGGTGTTCACTTACCTCGCATCATCTGAAATTATTATTTGTGGGACAATTCACAACAGAAACAGGTCATAAAATGTGTGCATAAGCTTTCCAAAAGCAATCCTTTATCTTTTTACATGTCTGGTTTTGACAGTATCGAAATAAGAGAACCAAACATTTGCGCACAGGGCCAGAACTAAGGGTAGGTGCCTAATTCGCAGTACTTGGTAGCCTGCCTGGACCAAGCTGGATGGGCACTTTGCCCCATCCCCGGCGAATACACACACACACACAACACCCAATGTGATGGTGCACTCACGCTCGGGGGGCAGCTTGCATGGAGGAGCAAGCTGGGAAGTGCCTGTGGGGGAACAAGGGTCTGGACTAGGGGTAGGCATAAGAAGAGTTACGTGCTTGTTGCCCCCACTTTGTTGCAGTGGCATGAGCCTCTTCTGTCTACCCCTAGATCTGGCCCAATAGGCTTATCACCTAGCTTTTTTTCCCTTTCGTTCTCCCAATTCTTCTGATTTTCCTTTTTATCCTGTATCTTATACCTCTATCATATGTTCTCCCCTTAATCTTTCTCTTTTTTTCTGGTCTGGTCTTCTAATTATCTCTTTTATTCACTTCTCTTTTTCTTCTTTCCAATTCTGTTCTAGCGCCCCATCATTTCACACTTTCCTACATTTATTTTGCCCCCTCTCTTCTTTCTTTTTATACTGCCCTTTTCTCCCCTTGTCTACCACTGCTTCTCACCAGCAGCTTGATCTTTTCTTCTCCCATTCAATCCTTTCAATTATCATTACTGTTTTCCCTATTTTTCCCTTCTTTTCTGTTGACCTTGCCCTTATTTCCTTCTCAATGCCCTTCCTTTTTTTTTTTTTTAGGTCTTCCAAATTTTGTCATAACACACCTCCTCATTTCTGTTTTCACATTCTCCCCCTTTTGGCTTTGTTTCACACTTCCCCTTTCCTTCCCTAGTCCTTCCACTTCAGCTTCAGCATACTCTTTTCCTGCAACCCTATCTACATTTTGCTCTTCTGTGTACAACCACAGGAAGCCAAACAAGACCAATTCACTCATCACATCAGTTTCCATGAATGTGTGCATGGATGTTTCGAATGGCAAACCTTCTCGGCTGCTTCCTGCCTCTGATTTATCATCTTGTCTTCTTGCAGCTCAATCGTCTAAAAAGCTTTGAATACCAGCCATAGAATTCATAGAGGGCATCTACAAAGAGAAATGTCAAATAATTAATTCCTGTTCTAACTGGAACCTCTAGTATACATGCTTTACCTTACTGCCCTCTTAGGTGATAAGGCTTTCGACCTGGAACTACAGTTCATTTATATACAATTTTGCATATTTTATTGTGAGTTTCTGGCAATCCTATTTCAATATGCCAGATACCCAGGACTGTTGGTCAGTAAGCATCTGCATTTTGGTGCAAATCAAACTGCTACTGAATACGTGCCTCTAAATTCAGAGGTAGAGATAAAGGAAGGAAAAAGCCCTTTTTTCAAATCAGTGCAAAGCATCAATTGGGAAGGAAAGGGGGAAACCAGAAAGGTGCATCACTAGGGTGGCACCATTTTAGAGGCAGCATGCTGCCCAAACACATCTGCATTTACTCACTAGACACTAGTTCCTACTGACACCCAGAGCCCTGAACACACAAGGGATTTGAGAGTTGTTTAAATCGTCAGCACATAAATCCTCCAATCCTCTAGGTATCAGTAGAGACTAAGAAGCAAACATATGCATTGCATGTGAGTGGGAGGGTGGCAGTTAAGGTGCATGGATGGTGGCTGGCCTCAGGTCGCCTGAGTTATAAATCTGACCTAGGTGGCAAGCAAGAAAAGTCAAATCTGAATAGATAAGGTTGGCAATAGGTAGTTATGGAAGGTTCCTAGAACGTTCCAAGAAAGCAAAAGTCTCTTAAAGAAAAATGACTTTTATTTCAGCTGACAGCAGGACTGCCTTCAGAAATCACTGGGCCCTGTATGGCAACGTTTTCTGGGCCCCCTGGTTCCCCACCCTCAAGCCCCACCCCATATCTCAGCCACTCCACAGTCAAAAGGCCTCAGACATCAGATCCAAAAAAAATTTTTAATGGCCTGCTCCCACATATAATATTTTAAAACGCTATTGGTAGCCAGGACCCCCACAAGTTATTAAAATCCACTGGTGATCAGGACCCACCATTGGTGGCCAGCCACCCCCAACAAGTTATAAAAATTCATTAGTGATCAGGGGCCCCCTGCAAGTAAAAAATATTTGATGGCCTGGGCCCCCCATAAGTTATAAAAAGCCATTAGATCAGGGGTGTCCAACCTGCGGCCCAGGATGGAAATAAATATGGCCCAGCTTGCAATGCACAGTTCCTGAGAAAACAACATAATAATAGTATTACATACGCAGGGGAGAGACTGCGGAGAAAACGGCAGGAAACCTTTTTGGACCAACATTGTGATTCTGGGACACTTAAGAATAAGTTGTTTCTAGTTTTTTTACTTATTATAATAGTATTATAAGAAGTCTATTTAATATCTAGGTGTCCCATATTCCAGTCTATAGCTCCATCTGTTTATCCAACTGGTATTGTAGTTTTTGTGTATTTTCTTTACTTTTACAAATCAAAGGTGTTTGTGTATTTCATGTGTGGCCCCAGACAATTTTTCTTTTTCCAATGTGGCCCAGGGAAGCCAAAAGTTTGGACACCCCTGCATTAGATATTAAGTCCCAGTAAAGCTGCATTGGGATTGGATAGGCTGGAAGGGAAGTTCCTACTTCCCCTATCCAATACTTGTACAGCTTTACCGGGATTTTACACAAGCTCCGTGGATCCAGAACAAAGAAACACAGAGTTTATATAGACTTTTTTGGGTGAAAATACACAGGGACAGTTGTGACCAAGATGCCCCCAGATGACTTTGGATTTGGGTTGGCATCTCTGCATCACCAGCTGACAGAGGAAATGAACCGGTCAGGAGTAAGTACCCAATATACTTATATACAGTTTATATATACTGTGTATGTGCAGGAATACAAGAAATGTTACTGTTTTTGATTCATAAGTAAACTCTTGGTACAAAGTTAGAGATACTATACACCATGCAATAGCCTAATAAAAGGTTAACAGATTTACCAGGTTTTGTCCACCTGATACACACCAATTAAAAATCCCTTTGCCAAATGTTTTTCATTTGCTTTGTTTTTCATTTGCAAAACTAGAAGAAAAAGCATGGGTAGAAAGTCAGTAGCCCTTTCCTTTTTTTAGTAAATGGAGGTTGTGCAACCATCCATTTACCATCTTCCCTTTTCTTTCTTACTCTATAGTTAGAACTGTAACCTACACTTCTGCTTAAATATGTTATGTAAATATATAGGGCAACCATATTTTGATCTTAAATAGAGTCAATATGATCATCTGCTAGACACCCACGTATACACTATGCAATTTTTACATAAATATTACAGGCTATTACGCTTGCTCTTTTACTGGTCAAACTGCTGTACGAATCAACTATTGTTGTACATTTTTTAAATGTATGAAATATTCAAACTAAGCAATAACAAAAATGTTTAGGATGTTTAAACAGTCTGAAGAGATTGGAAAGGCAAAGAAAGGCATCAGCTGAACCTTGCGGCTGTCTGCAAATTCCCTGTGGCCCCCATTTCCACACTGCAATTTGGAAACTCAGTGCTTCACAAAAAAACACTTCTAAGAAACACCCTTGTGAAATATGAGTTCATCTCCTAAAGTCGGTAGATCACATTCTAAAACCGCAGAAGCCTTTGTGCTCCAAGGACTCCTAAGACTCCTGAGACTCTAGAACCTTGTACTTAAATGATCTAGCAAAAAGCTCATTATAGATTTGGTGCAATATTTCTGCTCACAAATTTCTTTATAATTGACTTACTATTCTTTCAGATCATTTTTTTTTTAAATTTGATGGCTGGATAAAGCTAAAACATGTTCTTATATGCTCTTCCTGGTTTGGAAATCAACAGTTCTGTAATGATGTTAGTGACAGTAACATGATTTAGCCCTTGAAGTGCTTATCTTTATCACAGCATTATTAAACATATGAAAGGCCCCCTTTCATATGGGATCACTTTCATCTGGTGGATTTATTTGTATTTTAAAATGAACCCCACATTACATTCAAATAAACTCTGGAAAAATTGCAATGCTAAAAAGTCTAGATACATTGATGAATAGGGGGAAATTGGCCATTGTGGCTGGAAATTCGGTAGTGGGCTAACTGCCAGGGGACCCTGAGGGGGTTCGGCCCAATTGCACCCCCTGCCACTGCCACCAAATGAACTATTTCTGCAACCCTGACACACTGTCAGTTGTATTGTACTAAATGTTATGGTGTATTTAAAATCATTATTTCCAGTTAGTTTAAGAAAACTGCAGTATAGAAAAGTCACATTTAAATACATAGGGTTTAACAATGTCCTCCACCCAAAAACTGTTTTTTCATAATTAAGGAAAACATAATTCTAAGCAACTTTCCAATATACCTTATTTTCAAAATTGTAAATGGTGTGCAAATGTAATTGTCTACTTGCACTAGAAACAGTATATGTTATCCCTTTTGTTCCCTGGGTCTGGCTCTTGGGTTAGGGCCAGACAATGTCAGATCAGCATTTCTCCGTAGGTCAAGAATCCATTGCCCCACTGCTCTTCCACTCCTGCTCTGCTGGTGCAGGCGGATGTGTTGGATTTTGGTGCCAAAACTTGACATTTTGCATTTTGCCCCGAAATCCCTCTGCAGTTAGAAAGACAAGTGGAGCAGGAGAGCAGCAGCTACTCCGCCTGATGAGAATCCGCATTCATAAGGATCGTCTAACCCTAGCCTTAAATCAATGAAACAGGAGTCAGGTTTCCCCAAGGTCTTTTAATCAGCTTTAACCAGCTGGCTGAATCATTTAGAAGTCAGAGCCAGAAGTGCAGACAATGTAAATAGTCAGACAGATACTGCTGTTAATAGTGATTATGTTTTGAAATAAGTTGTAAATTGAAAGACAGATACTGCTGTTAATAGTGATTATGTTTTGAAATAAGTTGTAAATTGAAAGTTCCTTAGAATTACATATTCTTTCATTATAAAGTATGAATTTGGGCAGCAAACATCACGGGAGGAGGTTGAGTTTGCTCTGGTGTGGGGCCCATTTGTAAAGTGAGATGTGGGAGTCCCATAGGTTTCTAGTACTGCAACTGCTGTTTCATCTGGAAACACACATTGCAGCAAGAAAAAATAGCACAGAAGAAAAAGAGTTTAATAAAGCATGAAGGCAGCAGGAGGCAGTACACACTAGGTACAAAGATAAGTACCTATGTGCACAATCTAAAGGTGGCCATACATCTCGCGCAAATCTTTGCGCACAACACACAATAACTTTGCAATGTCAAGATGTCATAGCGTGTAGTGCAAAATTTAGTTTGATTATAGCTCCAGGGTGTGTTTCTGATCTGATCCTTGTGTTTGCCATGAACGTGATTGCTGCCTGTCCTACATTCTGATTGTTTCCTGTTCATCAGTTTTACACTCTGGTTCCCTTGCCTGCCCAGAACGTGTGCCCTGGTTTTCTCACTTTAAGAACTGGCAGCATCCAAGTGTGGGTTTTTGGGACACTGGGTGACACAATATTTCCTGTGACCAATGGAGCTGAATAGTCAGATATGCAGTTAGAAACAATAGAATTCTACCTCTATCTGACAATGCAGCATTCAACTTCTTGCAATAAAATGTTTCCATCCTGTCTGATTGACAAGATCAGCTTAAGCTGATTGTCCCCTTGTCTCCCACCATATATGCACCAAATATAAACTTTGTTTTGTACAATAATATCTGTGCATGTATGGCCACCTTTACCCCCAATATTTTGTTTACATTATGCTTCATACAGTCTACAGGTTTAGCTACCTTCCGCTCACAACAGTTGCCTTTTATGGCCTTGACTACATATCCAACCAGTGCTAAGTTTCCTTGCCCTAGACCACATAGCCTATTGAATTATTATTTGCAGGCATCTAGTTTGTCTGGTGCCTGTTCTTCTTGCAAAATAAACTTGCTTTCACACCTCACATAGACCAGAAGCTGCTCCACCAGTTGCACTATCCAGGGAAAAAGGGGACACATTTTTCCAGTTAACACCACAGATAGAAAAGGTTAAAAATGTCTGCTAAAGTCCCTGCTAGGAGCCCTACATGCATGGTCATTGGCAATGAATTACTAAAATAAACTGTAGCACACTCAGGTCTGCCATCAAGGGGGTACAGGAGAGAAAGTTGTCCCGGGCCCTGTGGGTTTTTGTGGCTAAGGGGGGCCTGGCCATCCCGCACCCCCGGCTGTCAGAGAGCTGCAGATTTCAGAAGGGAGGGCAGGACCTCACACGCCAGCATCATTTTCATGCTAGCAACTTTTACTGCCAATTGGTCATTGAAGTCTATGTCCTGGGAAAGCTGCATGGGTATTGGATAGGCTGGAGGGGAAGTTTAAACTTGACCAATCCAATCCCTCTGCAGCTGTACCAGGACTTAGATGGTGTGGTATGGTCCGACAACCCCCTCAAGGAAAGTGATATGCCACAAAGAAAAGTGGTACATACACTAAAGGAAAGTAGTATAGTATGACACTCCCAAGAAAAGTGACTGTACCACTTTTCTATAGGGAGTGTTGGACTGTACCACTTTTTTCTGGGGGGTGTTGGATGATACCACTTTTCTTGAGGGGATGTAGGACTGTACTTTTCTTGATGGAGGTGTCAAATCATACCAGTTTCCTTGTTACATCACCAAACTGGTGATTGGTTGCCACTCTACAGTGTTAACCAGGGCCACCATCAGGGGGGCACAGGAGGTACAGTCGGTACAGTCATAACGGGACCTAAATAGAGGGGGGCCTGGCTGTGCTGCACTTTCTGAATTAACTGGGCTCACCTTAACAGCATGCAAGATTAACCCACAGGATGAATTCCAAAGTGCCAAAGTCCCAAATTGGCAAAGTCCGAAGACCTTAAATACCAAACAACGGAAGTGACGAAGACCTGAAGCGTCGAAGACCCAAAGCTGCAAAAAGACCCAAAGCCACAGAAGGAGCCAAAGCTAAAGCCATAAAAATTTAATTAAGCCCCTGGTTTTTTAAAAAAAATTAAATATTCTAAGTGCGCGCTGACCACCAATTTTTTTTTTAACTTATTGTATAATTTGGCCAAGATTCAGTTTTTTTGTGCCTAGCCAAGCCGAATCTGAATCCAAAAAATAAAGTCTAGAATCTTAGTGTTATCATTCCTGCATAACATTTTCCTAGTTTGGCAATATTATAATTTTTTAAGTAAAAACTTCTTCCCATAAAAGAACAAATATTTAAATGTATTTGAAGGACAAAAAGTTCAGCTTTTTTTGTAAAGGGGCAATATGATTATCATTTATATTATGTGTACTAAAACTAAGAACATGAAGGCTCTGTACTCTCTATTACTTGAACCCTCTCATGTAACCCCACTTCTGTTATCTCTTAATTGCCTCACTGTTGGTGATTTTGTTTAGCATCCCCATTTGTATATTTTTCTTTCTGTTTTCTCCTGATCCACATGATGTTGTTTGACTTGCTTTTTTGAATAAAAGTTTCCCATAAAAAATAATCTCCACATTTACTTTTACTCCCTGTTTTAATTCTGTACTCCTATAGGTTCAAAAAAATGTCCAAAAGATGATGTTAATGAGATGATATGTTCCTTGGCTGAATAATTCATGTGTCTAATAGATTTCTTAGAACTGTCATTGTACAAATACCTCTGAAATAAATCTGGCTGTATTAAAGAATAAATCACATATGGAAAGGAAACCCATATCCTACACTCTACACACAGTTACACAATTTGTTTATTAGACCATATTTGGATCTTTCCAATGGAGGTTCTCTCATTGGAAAATGGGTTGATCCTATCCCTACTGTCTCTGCTCCCAACATTCTCATGTTTTACTCTCATGTTATGAGAACCATCCCCTCTATCCAATATCAAACCATGACCCTGCAGATCTTACAACAATCCTACCTCACTCCATTGTGGTGGTTTAAAATGAGACTATTAAATGATTCTTGTCTAAGATGTAATGAGACAGAAGCTTCAGTGATTCAATATATCTTGTCTTGCCTAATTCTTAAAACTCTCTGGCTATCTTAAGTCTCTCTCCTGACATTAGACAACTTAGGGCTAAACTGAACTGGATATTTTGATCATCTTTTGTGGGTCAGATTTTATATAATCTTGCCATGCAACAGCACAAGATTTTGTAGGATGCTACGAAATCTTATCCCCCACAGCTGTAATGGGAAGTTGGATCAGAAAAAAGTCAGGCGGAGTCTTTTGTTGAGCCAAAAAGTGAATGTATTTCAATGAGGAAAAAATGTAAGTCGCACATCACCAGTCTTTTTCTTGTTGGATCAAGCATCCCATCCGACATGTCATGTTGCATGGTAAATGTTTCATGCAGTTTCCACATCAGAGTTTCTATCAATCCCATTATATTTTAACCCAAAAGACTACAGATGACTTGTAGGAAGTCTTTTTGATCCAACAGCATCTTAAAAAATCTCCTGTCAATGCATACAGTCAGTGCATTTCGATCAATTTGAGATTGCCTGTTGTTTTACCTTTCTAAACAACTATAATTTTTCATTAAATGTGCTCTTAATTATATACATGCCTTTAATGCGTTGTTACAAATGGGTATGACATTATTGATGTGAAATCCTGTTATAAAAAAAATAAAATGAAACATTTTTTACTAAAAGCATATACGATATGATGACTAGATATTAAGTATGAACTGCGCCTTCCATTAATGTCAAGGCAGTTACTTTATGCCTAAATTGGTCTATATTGCGAAAATGTGGCATCCTTAAACGCATCAGTTAATAGTGCTGATCCAGAAAAATTCTGTACCGAAATCCATTTCTCAAAAGAGCAAACATTTATTAAGGGCTAGACCCAAACCTCAAAAACTTGATTTTTCACTAAATAACCCCCCTAAATGAAGTTAATAGCAGGAAAGGGGCATGCTAGTCTGTGACAGTTACGTTGACGTCTGCTCTGCCAAGCATAGATATCCTCCTCCAAATGCATTTCCCAAAGAGGATAGTAAAAGTTATTGGACCCATCTACTATGATAAGTTAAATTTAGGATTTAAAAATATGACTGCCGTAGTCATCAGTGTTAGTGACCTTGAGAAAGTTAAGATGTGAAAACCGTGTCAGTCTTCAAATTCAATTCTTAATCTTCTGATGGATAGTGGCATTAGGCAATTTCTACTGCAAACGAATTCCTACCAAGGCACACAAATGTTAATTAATGCTGTGCGATTCACAATAGCACATAAACCATTTTAACTTGGCTGGCTGTTGTCCCTGTGCAGCTTGTTGGCTGCAGGGGGGAGAGTTAGAAGGTGCAAATTTTTGTACCACAAGGTAGTCTGAATTTCATCCACAGGATAAATAGAATTTCATAAATTAAATAGTCTTTATGTGTGCTTTTTTTAAACAGTATCTATTTATGCATTTATGGATAATCAAATTATGTTACATTTTAATGTTTTTATTTAATTAACTGATGTAGCTGTTAGGAAACTAAGCTTAATTAAGTAAATGAGGGATATACGGGTGTGCCAGCAGTAGGGGTCACTGTCTTCTCTTTTATTTAATTGCCGGAAATAACTTCTATATTTATAGACAATCAACAAACAGTGCAAAAAATAAAAAAATAAACAAAAAATAGTGAAAATAAAATGTTACATGATGTAATACTATATGAATAAAGTAAGCGACATGAAAGCAGAAGGGTATGGTTTATTTCTATCACAGCACAGGAATAATTATTATTGTTAATAATAATAACATGTATATTTAGCACACCACCATATTGCGCATAAATGGAATGTGCTTTATTGTGTCTTCACAAGAAACATGCAGCACAGAACCTCCCTTGCATAAGTATATATGCAAAACTCCCCATGCAACTGCCTTTGCTTCTGATTCAAGCCTTTTTCACACCTAGCCCATCCAGTTATTTACTGTGACCATTAATACTACTGGCTTTTAAAGGAGACCTAAACCCTAACAATGAATATGGCTAAAAATGCAATATTTTATATAATGTACTTATTGCACCAGCCTAAAGTTTCAGCTTGTCAATAGCAGAAACGATCCAGGACTTAATACTTGTCACAGGGGGGTCACCATCTTGGAAAGTGTCTGTGACACTCACATGCTCAGTTGGCTCTGAGCAGCTTTTGAGAAGCTAAGCTTAGGGGCCATCATAAATTATCAAGCAGAAAATGAGGTTGGCCCATAATATAAGCTAATGCTACAAGACTGATTATTAAAGGAGAAGGAAACGTTTAAAACACAAATTAGCTGATACTATTCACCTTTACCACGTCTCCTGAAACACCGCATTTAAAAGTGCACAAAGCGTAACGTTTTCCCGCAGGAGCTGAAAGAAATTTCTCTGTTTCTTATGTTTTGCCGCCACCATTTTAAAATCATTGCGTCACTTCCCTGCTGCAATAAATCGTTAGTGCACATGTGCCTCCTCCAGATCCGGTGACATAATGAAAAAGGCTCATGGACGTCTCTTTAGGGGAAATATAAACATGGAAGTACTTATACTTCTAACACAGAATCGCTAATTTGTTTAATAATCAGTATGTGCTACTCAATGTTGCTTTTCTGCAAAGAACGTTTTTGTCCCATGACACTCCTACACTCCTACACTTGCTGATTAACTGGAAAAAAAACAGAGCGCAGAAGCTTGAAAGCTTGCCTTCTTATCTTGGCAATGGGAGGCATAAATCTCATTGGCGAGTGAGTAAGCAGCCGGGGGCAGAGAGGTCAGGGATGGGGTTTGGCTTTATCACGTGAGCCGAACGTCATCTCTTCACTGTGAAGCTAGAACGTTGTGAGCATGCGCAGGGCACGGGAGAGCTGATATGCGCATGCGTGTGCCTTGAATTGGATGATTTCTGTAATGCAGCATGGCCCCCACCCCCCTCAGAATGTGATTTTCAGTGTGGCTTTGAGCAGTGTGAGCTGCTGGGGGGCTGTTTGGGGGTGCGGACCCTGGCCCAATTGCACCCACGGCTCCTCTGGTAGTTCCACCACTGAGTGGGTCCCTAAGCTCAGTAAGTGACCACAGCACAGAGCACATGCAGTGAATCAGCAGAAAAGAAGATGGGGAACTACTGGGGCATCTTTGGAGACACAGATCTTTACTGCTAAAGGGCTGTGGTTGCCTTGGGCTGGTACAGTCCAAAACATAATGTATAATATTTCTAGCTACTTCTTTAGTTAAACTTTAGTTCTCCTTAAATACTTAAAAGATCCCTTGTTTCCTAGACCTATATATATATATATATATATATATATATATATATATATTCTGTGACTTATCATATCCTTATATTTTACATTACGAGATACATAATTCATTATATATTTATAGTATGCATATCCAAAACCTGATATGGAGTTCTCGGTGCCTCAAATAACGTTTAATAAATATAGGTACTGCTTTTAAAGGGGTCGGTCATCTTTGGATTAACTTTTAGTACGATATAGAGAATGATATTCTGAGCCAATTTCCTATTGGGTTTTTTTTTATATTTAATTTAATTGTAGCTTTTTATTCAGCAGCTCTCCAGTTTGCAATGTCATCAATCTGGTTGCAAGGGTCCTAGCAACATGCATTGATTTGAATAGGAGACCGGAATATGTATAGGAGAGGATCTGAATAGAAAGATGAGTAATTAAAAAGTAGCAATAACAATACATATGTAGTCTTACAAAGCTACAAAGTTAGAAGGCAAATAATTAAAAAACTATAAAAAAGAAAAAATGCAGGTCAATTGAAAAGTTGCATTGCATTCTAGAAAAGCCATTCTAGAAAATAACAAAAGTTTTTTTACTTTTTTTTAGCGGAACCACCACCCCTTTAATCTAGTGGGTAAATTTCCACAGTCCATGATAGCAAGCTATAAAATATTCAAAAGAAAATGTAATGAACAACAATGCATCTTAAAGCAATAATATACATTCTTCACATGGCATAGTCCTTGGTCCATGCAGGTAGTTTTCTGATTTTCTCAGTATGCCTTTTAGGTTCACTTTCTTCAGGCTTATTGCAGTTGGCATCAGTAGGGAAATGTCCTTCATCAAATGGAGCTTCTTCAAAGTCATATCTAGCAGGAGCAAGACAACTTGAATTCCATATGCGTCCATCAGATAGTTCATATGTATATGATCCTCGCTGGCGTCTCACTTCAAGTGGTGTAGTAAATTTAGATTGTCCTTGTTTC
>CM044437.1:97944406-97956138 GCA_024363595.1 Xenopus borealis
TAAACAAATTTGTTGGGTAAGTTTGCAAATACCACAGTAAGGACTGCATTAGTGTGGTCTACTTCCAATGTGTCCCTGTGGGCCTGTCATATGACCATATGCTGATCTGATGTACTAAAAGCAGCAGGATTTTGTTCATCCAGTGCAGTAATTAGATGTTATTTTAGAGCCCTTCGAAGCTACCAGACGTGGACCTGTTTTTTAAGTAATTATTTCTGGTGCTATTTGAAAACCGATTACATTTGTCAAAAAAATTTAATTTGGGGAAAAAAGCTTGAAAGCTGAACTATCTTCTTATGCCATTTTGGTGAGATGTGGAAAGTATGCATTTTTGCTCTACTAGAAACCAAGCATAAAGTCTAATGACCCAATTATTTGCATTTCTTGCTGTTCTTGGAACTATGTTTGACTGACTGATGCAACAATGATCTCTAATGTTGTTGGGGATCCACCATAAAGGGTATCTGAAATCCTCTATTCAGATTTGTGGGAAAATCTGCAATATTTGCATTAATTGAAAAGTTTATCTTCAGTTACCTTGTACTTTAAAGTCACATGCTTTTTGGTATCTAAATATGCTAAATAGCATTGCAAGTTCGTTCAAAAGGGGAAAGGGTTCTCTGTCTGAATCTTATATAAAATAGATCCACATCGCACCATGAGGTAGTCGATATTGGGTCAATGGCTATCATTTGGCCCTTTGGCCAAACAATCCGCTAATAGAAGCCTGCAATGCAGATGCCAACTAGGGTTGCCATCTGGCCAGTATTTTACCGGCCTGGCCGGTATTTTTGATGGTTGATCCCAATGTTATTAATAGGAAAAAAAGATAAAAATATAGGAAGACCAGTATTTTTTTCAGGAAAAGGTGGCAACCCTAATGCCAACAGGATTTTTAAACTTGTTAGCTATCCCAGTTTTTGGCCAGATATCTATTGAATAGGCAATCTGACAGGGCCCATACATACTTAATTTGTCAATTTAGTCTGATGGGGCTGTATTGGTAGCTTAAAGGACCAGTAACATCAAAAAATGAAATTGTTTTAAAGTAATAAAAATATAATGCAGTGTTGCCCTGCACTGGTAAAACTGCAATGTTTGCTTCAGAAGCACTACTATTGTTTATATAAATAAGCTGTTGTATAGCCATGGGGGCAGCCATTCAAAGGAGGAAAGGCAGATAGCAGATAAGCTCTGTAGAACATAATGTTATCTGTTATCCATTACTTATCCTGTGCCATATAGCCTTTTTTCATTTTTCGCCATTGCTACACATCAGCTTGTTTATATGAACTATAGTAGTGTTTCTGAAGCAAATAGATCAGTTTTAACAGCGCAGGGCAACACTACATGATATTTTCATTACTTTAAAACACTTTAATTTTTTGGTGTTACTGTTCCTTTAAATCTGCCCATGCATGGCCAGCTTTATTGGAGGCTACTCAAATTCTTCCCATCTCGGAAGATAAATTATGCACGGACCTCGTTTTGTTCATTGGGACATTAACACACTGAAACTGAAAAGAGTCTTCACCCTAAACTGCTTCCAGAAAGGAAGAAGCGCATAATTATCAATAATGTCTTGTTTCCTGTAGCTTTAAGATTTGTTGTTCTTGCATTTAGGGACTTCAGTTTATACTTTGAAAACCAGCCATGGCTTTTTATTACTCTTCCACCAAAAACATTTTCAGGCCTGAATACACATTTAAAATGTTCAAGGTAAATAGAAATATTGCTTTTACAACTATTAAACAATGATACTGATTGTAAACTATAGAAGCCCCAGGTTGATTGTAAGCATTGTACTTTTGTGCAGTGGCAGATTAACTATATTGCCATGAAATAGAAACCTTTTCTTTATTGGGAAGTTTAGTGTTTTTCTGTAATGTGATCAAGCTCCTTTGGGCAAGATGAAGTCAATATACAGGCAGTTCATCAAAAGGCTTCGGTCATACATCAGTTTTTATTATACTGAGTGTTTGAATGGGCTGGCAGCTTGGTTGTTTCTTCGAAATCATTACAGTGTTATTATAAAAGATATACAATTTTTTTTTCTTTTATTTGGAAGCATGCTATTTTTTTAAAATGGTCCTCTTGAACCCAGTCCTCCTTTATTTTGATGTCCAAATAACATAGCCTAACACCAGGGCAGGAAAAAAATGATTAATGTATGGAAAGCACCTCTGTTTTTAACATCCCTCTTATGTTCCTAATTATTATAATTTGTTGTGTTTTAGTGTGTACTATTGCAGAGTTTCCATTGATATGTCAGATTTGATATCATAAATTATAATTGAAGTACAACAGAAGTATTCCAAGTTGCTTTTCATATTTAAGTGCTTTTAATGCAGTGTAATGTCTCTGCTAGCTGTAATTACGAACTGGTTGATAACTGATTGGGTCTCCGTGTAATATACATACAGTGTGTATGTGTTTTTATGGCATAAAATTCAGAGTGTGCATCTCAGAAAAGTAAATGAACCTTAAAATAAAAAATAACACCATTATTTTGGGTTGATTTTCTCTAAGCCATGTCTAGATATAAAAAACTTTATTTACAGGAACCTTAAAGGGGTGGTTCACCTTCAGGTTAACGTTTAGTATATTGCAGAAGGGCCAATTCTAAGAAACTTTTCAATTGGTCTTCATTATTTATTTTTCATAGTTTTTTAATGATTTGCAATTTTCTTCTGTTTCTTTGCAGCTTTCAAATGGGGGTCACTGACACCATCTAAAAACAAATTCTCTGTAAGGCTACAAATGTATTGTTACTTTTTATTCCTTCTCTTTTTATTCAGGCCTCTCCTATTCATATTCCAGTCTCTTATTCAAATCAATGCAGGGTTGCTAGGGTAATTTGTACCCTAGAAACCAAATTGCTGACACTGCAAACTCCAATTGCAAATTGTCTCAAAATATCACTCTCTACATTATACTAAAAGTTAACTCAAAGGTGAACAACCCCTTTAATGTTACTGCTTTTACTCATAAATGCCCACATATACTCTGAACATGTGTAAAAGTGTTTCACTGACTAATAATGATCCCAAGTTGTGCATATTATGCAAAAAATGCATATAAAGTTCCTCACAGACTGAATATGAAAATGTGCCTTGTGATGTATGTCAAGGTTTGGGACTTACTTGGTTTCTCAGGCTACAGTCAGCAACAGTAGAAAGAGCACCCAGTTACTTGGTTTCTCAGGCTACAGTCAGCAACAGTAGAAAGAGCACCCAGTTACTTGGTTTCTCAGGCTACAGTCAGCAACAGTAGAAAGAGCACCCAGTTTGATGTAGTGCAATGGGAGCACCTCAGAATGAGAAAAGCACTATACAAATTTCATAAGTATCTTCCTTCTCACTGTATACTTAGGTGTTAATATGTAAACCTACTTTAAATTTTGTATTCCAAGTATTTATACTGAAGGATTGTGAGCCTCCCTGCGGTATGGCACCAGGCTCATCTGTACAGGTTGCAAACTGCATAGGGCAGTCTGCATCTATGACCAGCTATGACAGCAAATTAATCCTCTAATCTGTTAAAAGAGAACTAAGCACAAAACATTAACATGAACTACTTAATATGATAAACTACACCCAAATCTCAGGGTCCCTACACAGCCATCTCATCATTTCTTCAGAGTCCAATTGATATCTATTTATCATTGCTTTGAAATTTTGGTAACACGTGAAGCTAGCTTTGAATGGGGAGCTGTGAAGAGATCTGAAGGGGGCATTCTCAGAGACATCAGTTGCTTTAGGCCAGGGCCAAATGATGTTTCTCCACAGCTCTAGAAACTGCTGCTCTGCCTGCACCTGGTAGCATTGTTTCCACTTGGGTATAGGCAGACACAGTGGATTTCAGAGCTGCAATGTGACACTTTGCATTTTACTCCGAAATCTGCCCACAGTTGAAAAGGTAAGGGGAGCAGCAGGTCAGTGCATTCTCCACCTGAGGTGAATCTGCGTTGCTATCTGACCATAACCTTAAAACAGCATGCCATGTATTGTATGGTTCTGGGGAATATATTTCTACGCATCATTAAATACAAAATAGTACAATAAGTCAGATAAATATTTGGATTTCTGTAAATGTGACCACAGGAAACTGTTAATAAAATGAAAGTATATATGTATATATATGCCTGGGTGCAGTGTCCAAAATTTTAGGATATCTATCCACAAAAAAGGTCCGAACTCTCAGGTCTTAAATAAAAATAACAATGTTTTATTAGCTAAAGGACGTTATTAATTAGAAACACAGTGTAAATGCTAAATTATTATGCAAGATGGGGAATTCCATATGCCAAACAAAGACAATGGGGAAAATTGTTCATACAGAACCCATAAAATGAATCTTATATTTACACAGTTAAGAGAAACAAAGAAAAACATCTGCCCAGCAAATTTCAGGTGTAATGTAACAGAAGTGACTCATTTATGTAGAGCTGAAATCATTCTAAGATTATTTAAAGGCTCTGAAATTTTACATAACTGTTGCACCCCTAGTCCAGCTGCAGTACTAAGTTGGTGTGCTCTTGTGGCTCGTGCAGTGGGCTAGATAATGCTGAACACAGGAGAAGAGCAGATACAGAGTGGAAAACAAGGAATCCTAGATGGTGAGTGGCTGAACTGGGCAAGAAAGGGGAAATAATACACAGAAGAGTAAATTCTTGACCATCTACATTTCTGCCCTAAGAAGGGTACTTAATACTAGCTGATGCCCTTAGGTCAGAAAATGCTTAGATTGTCAGGATTGTAGATTTACAATGATGTAAAAAAGGGCACACCCATAATGTAAATCAATGTGTAACTTCTTGAGACAGGGTGAATTGTTCTTGTTGTAGCACTTAAATGTAAAATAAAAGCGCACTACTGTAATTGATTTCTGGAAGTGTAGTAATTCAGAAGCCACTTCCTCACTTCACTCTGCAGCCAATTGCAGAGCTACTGCTTTAAAATTAGGGATGCATCCAGGATTCGATTCGGGATTTTGCCTTTTTCGTCAGGATTCGGCGGAATCCTTCTGCCTGAACTGAATCCTGATTTGAATATGCAAATTAGGGCCAGGGAGAGAAATCACGTGACTTTTTGGCACTAAACAAAAAAAATTACCCCTTCCCACCCCTAATTTGCATATGCAAATTAGGGTTTGGTTCAGTATTCGGCCGAATCTTTCAGGAAGAATTCGGGGGTTCGGCCAAATCCAAAATAGTGGATTCGGTGCATCCCTATTTAAAATAGATTACAAAGATGTCATGTGCACTCCCCTCATTCAATTACCTCCTTCCATACTTACCCAGTATTGAATAGTAATGCCCTCCTGTGCAGACACTGACTATTACACATTATAGCAGACCCTCTGCACTAGCATACAGATTATATTACATGCAAATACCAATAACCGATAAAAGTAGGCTCTGCCCAAAAGAGCTTACATTCATAGTATCTCCAGTACCCTTTCCCATGTGTCGCTCTTACATCTGCCCTGACTATTGTTTTTTACACTGTCTGTGCCCCTCTTGCATGGAAAAGCAATTGTGTAATGCAGTGCTGTCCAACTTCTGTTCTGTTTTGGGGGTTAGCGCGGGAGGGGTTGAATTCTCCTTTAAACACCTTAGGGGCCCCTAAAAATAATTTATTTTCAAATGCTAACAAACCCCCACGGGCAGAGCAGGGCACACACAGGGAGCATAGGGAAGGCAGAATAGAGCAGGAGAAACCATCAGGACCACACTAAGATGTACTACATACAGTGACACAGTACTGGTGCCCCATTAGCATTTTGTATAAAGTCTGAACAGGTGAGCAACGTGGGCAGTTTCAGTCTGGGTCTCAGATTTGAACAGTACAGGGCTTTAGGGGTGTTAACAATAGAGGTGTTACAAGTGTGAACAATGCAGGGGATCACAGGTGTGAACGAACAATACAGGGGATTCGTCTGAATTGGAGGTTTAAACAATGCAGGGGCCAGTTAATCTCTGTAGTGATACCATTTAAAGCTTAAACATGGTAAGCAAGCACAGCAGGTAGTGGGTCACAGAAGGGGGGGGGGGCTGCAGGCCGCCAGTTGGACAGCCCTGGCGTAATTGTAGCCAGGAAAGGCGGTCTATAACATGCACGTTTTGGGCTCCTTTTTATGGTAGTTTCCACTTTTTAAAGTCTGTGGCCCACTGTTCCAAAATTTCTTGCTTTATTAAAAACATTTAGTTTGAAACATGTACAAATCTAAAAGTTAACCTGCTGTTTTTTTAGGGGGTGTTTTATGTTGTTCGTGTTAAAGGCCTTTAAAACAGGTGTGGTTGGCTAAACCACATATATTTTCCTGTGTTCCTTTTTAAAAAATCAGCTCCACATGCTGATACTGATTGGGTTTTCCAGAGGGGAATTCCTGATTGTGGAAAAAATATGTGAAATTAAGGGCCTGGTATTCCCATGTGTAAGGTAGATGGTGTCAAAATTAGGGAAATAACTTGTGCATGGTGGTTGTAGGGGAGCAGCCATTTTGTACTCTCATCCCTCTCTATCTAGTCTCTAGCTGCATCTCTCTATACCTTGTCTATATAACATTTTTCTTTCAATAACTAGCTACTATAGAAAGCTGACTTTTTATGGGGTTGATGGCAGGAACTTTAAAAAAGACGCAACTGCCAAATGCTGAGTAATGCAGTAAAATGCCAGTACAGCAAACTTCTTTGCATCATGAAGACAGAATGCTTAATTGTTACATCATTTATCACATTTTCAATATTTGGCAGTTAAAGACAGATATTCTGCTTTTTAAATTAAAAAGGGGAATAGATAAAATTCTTGTGCTGCATGCAGAATGTTTAACTACATAATTGCATAAAAAAACCCCAATATAGCAATATGCTTTATAGTAATTTTGGTCTGTACTCAAGGTGATATAATAAATGTTAAAGAAAGTAAGGTAAAAGTGTTATTTCATTTTGTATACTTTATGTGGGTTCTTTTTAGAGGTGTGTTATGTTTTTTATATCTCAAAGAAACACACAACTCAAATATTTTCTGATTTATGCTAAAACTTGAATAGGAAAAACCGAAAGGGGACCCATCACCCAAAAGAAATATTCAAAATCCTATTTTATGACATTAGTCAAGCAAAATGAACTTTATTTACACTATAAATTATTTGATTCTTGTTTCCTTCAGTCTGTGAATTCAAAAGTATAGCAAGCAGGCAGGAGCCATTTTGTGGACACTGTTTTTAAGGCAAGCATTATATCATCTTAGAATCTTGTTTGTGCACCAGAATGGGGGACACAATGTCCATCACCATGCCCTGGCTACACAATTAAACAGTGTAGAAAATGGGGGAATGTGTGGAGAGCAGTGACATCTAGGAAGTGCTGAATGGAAAGTGAAAGTAATTGTCTGCCCCGCCTCTATGCATTTGAGTTTTCGGCGAAACCCACCAAAAAACTCCAGAACATTATTACAAACATATTCAAATGGTTCAAGGGACCTCTGCCACTGACTTCTAAATGATCTCGACAGGTTTTAGGTGGAGTATTTGAGCTATTTTCAGCATCGAGGTGTAATAAATTTAAAAAAATTTGTATTTTCTTTTTTTACTGCCTAAACATACCCTTGAAAACTTCAAATTTTTCAGGTAAAACCAACTTGGACCTTTAAAGGAGAATTCTACCAGATCAAATATATTTGTAGAAGGCAGTCCAGAAGGAGCAAATAGGGTGGGAAAATAAACAAGAAAAAGAATATACAGTGAAAATACTTCATTTGTAAGTGTTATAATGGACTTCATGATAAAATAATATTACTGAAAGAGGCTATAATAGGTATCCAAACAAGCTTTTGCAAGATCTGCTTCTATCTGTTACAATAAACAAATACGATATTAATAAGATATCTTTATTAAAAAATTCAAAGTTTTTAACTTCGGATGAATAGGCTGTATTCAAATTGTTCAAATCCGATTTTCAACACATTCGATTAGAAGGATTTTTAAAAAAAAATATGTCCACCAAATAACTCCAAATGATTTTTCAGTGGTCTCCCATAGGCTAGAACAGCAATTTTAAAGAGATTATACGTGATAAATTTCAATATTCTAATTTTGGAATTTTTTTGGGAATTCAATTCAAATTTGCACTATTTCCTAGTCGAAGTACACAAAAATTGCTTGGAATGGGACCCTTGATAAATCTGCCCCTTGGTGTTACTAAAACAAACTAAGAAGAGAGTCATCTTCCCCAAATTAATCCATGCTGACCATCTGCAAGGAAAAATAGTTTAACATGATCAACTGATATAACTGGAACTGATTAGAGGGATGGAAGACTTAAATTAAGAGGGGGGACTGTCCAGGTTGCGGTTGATTTCTCTGGAAAAAAAGGCGCTAGTGAGGGGACATGATTACACTTTACAAATACATTAGAGGAAATTCTAGAAAAATATCAGTTGACCTTTTTACCCATAAAGAGGATCGCCGCACCAGAGGCCGCCCCTTCAAACTAGAGGAAAAGAACTTTCATTTGAAGCAGCGTAGGTGGTTATTCACAGTGAGGACAGTTGAATGCACTTCCGGGTGATCAGTGGTGGGCCCTGGTGCAGGATTGTCACCCGGGCCCCCCTATCGGACTCTCCCCCTATGAATTGCATATTGAAGTTCTCCTAGCCTCTCCGGCAGGGCCCCGAGAGGGAGTGGGCCCTGGTGCAATTGCACCCCCTGCTCCCCTGGTAGTTACGCCACTGTGGGTGATGTTGTGATGGCTGATTCTATTGATGCTTTTAAAAGGGGCTTGGATGATTTTTTGGACAGATATAATATCAAAGGCTATTTTGATACTAAACTCTACAGTTAGTATATATATGTATAAGTGACTACTTTTGGTTATCTGACACCCTAGGCTGAACCACACCAGCCTGGGGTTCTTCCTTCGAGCACAGTGGAGAGATCCTCACCCTGCTTCTTCAGGTTTTCAAATTTCCCAGGGCAGACGCAAGCGCAGTAGAGCCCAGGGCTGTATTTACACAGGCACGAACCTAAGCACACCTCTATGTTGTGCGTGCTGATATCACTTCCGCATTCTTCTTTGGCTCCTCTACCCCTCACCCGCTCAGCTCTGTCACCACATTTCCTATGGAAATCCGTGGCGGAGGAATTTAAAAATAATGAAAAAAAAATAGGCATGGAACTCCTTATATTTTGCAACAGGGGGGTACTTTATTATAATACACAAGTTTCAGTGAGTCATGTGACAGAAATGACATCAGAACTCACCGTTTATAAGGTTATAATTTACAAGATATTCACGGCTTTTTTGTATTTTTTATATATATATATATATATATATATATATATATATATATATATATATATATATATATATATATATATATATATATATACACAATTTTTTTTGCAGCCACGGTAAGACCCGAAGAAGCAGGAAGAGGATCTGTGCTCAAAGGAAGAAGCCCAGGCCAGTGCAGTTTTCTCCTGATAGGAGCACTGGCCTGGGGTGTCGGGTAACTAAAAGTAGTCACTTGGGGGTGCCTAACTTTTGGCACCACAAGTGTAAAATGCTATTCCTTCTCCTTTAAAGGTGTCTTCATATACATCTGAGAAAAAAGAAAAAAGACCAATACCTTAATCAAAAATGGGGTGCTCCCAGGTTTATTGTAGTGCTCCAGACACGTGAGTCATGTTCAGACGTTTCGGGACAACGACTGCCCTTCCTCAAGTGACTTGAGGAAGGGCAGTTGTTGTCCCGAAACGTCTGAACATGACTCACGTGTCTGGAGCACTACAATAAACCTGGGAGCACCCCATTTTTGATTAAGGTATTGGTCTTTTTTCTTTTTTCTCATATATATATATATACTGGCGGTGGGAGAGGCCAGTACCAATACCTTTCCCCAACACACATTAATCTTCATATACATCACCTGTTCCTTATTCCTTTAACCATAGCCACCCAGACATAACATTATAAGCACGCACACCAAGACATTAGGTTAGAATGGTTAGAACACACCTTCTAAATAAGCCTTGTATGTTGGATGCTTCTTGCATTATAGGATTTAATTTACACTGTAATAACTTTTAATTGGATTAGATAATTGTGGGAAGAATACACTTTTATGTTTATAAGTTATCAGAGTCCTTTTATATGTTATCACGGGTATTGATATATATGCTGGTCCATTGTTAAGTGAACATTATATTCACAAACCCGGTATTTTAAAGGAAAAGTAAATGTTTTTCTTTTTCTTTCTGTAAATTTGCTCTAAACAGCCCCCCAGATTAATGTACCTTAGTCCCTGCTGCAAGTCTGCTCTGGTTTCTGTGTTATCAGCAGCTTGTTTCACCTTCTTCCTGGTGCAGAGTGAAGCCCAGCCCCTTAGCTTACTGAGCTGTCCATTTGCTGCTGTTCCACAATAGAGAGGAAGAGGGAGCCAGTGTGTGCATTAGTAAGCTAGTTTCCCCAAGCAAAAGCTGCTTCACACACTGCTCTCTGCTATGTCATAGTATGCAAATGATCTTCTGGACTAGTCCAAGATATAAGGTCAGCTCAGAAAGCTAAGGGGCTGGGCTTCACTCTGCACCAGGAAGAAGGTGAAACAAGCTGCTGATAACACAGAAACCAGAGCAGACTTGCAGCAGGGACTAAGGTACATTAATTTGAGGGGCTGTTTAGAGCAAATTTAGAGATAGAAAAAAAAATGTTTACTTGTTCTTTAAGGGGTCTTTATGTAGTTGTTCATAGTAAAAAAAAAAACCTGACAGTATTTAGGGAAGCTTTGTATAATGACTTACAGTAAAGGAAAAAGAAAACCTTTCTTACGCAGATAAGGACAAGCCTGGTTGCAAACTATATATTTACACAGATATGCATGAATTGGTATTTTGTTTTGAGACATAGGACTTGTTTATGAATGCAAACGCATTGGTTGTGCAGCAAAATGGAGTACTAAGTGACTTTTTACAGAAGATACTTATATATGTATAAGTACATTCATGGACCCAGGGAACCCTAGAGCTTCTGCCAGCCTGGTCATCTTTGTATATCTAAAGCTCCCTCACAGCAACTGACTGTGCTGAGTGAATTGGATGCTAATATTATTAGTGCTGTGTAAAATTAATGGTGTGTCCTAAATGGAGGAGTTCTTCTGAACACCGGTGTTTGGTCTTTTTACATATTTCAAGAACTTTTTATTCACTAAATAAGTGGCCTCTTTGTCTAAAGTTCAACCTAAGCAATGAACTTATGAATGTACACAATTAAAGGGGAAGTACTGCATAAATTAAAATGTAATATAAGCTTCATCATACTAAAATAAGAAATATTATATATAGTTAGATCTTTTTCTTAGAAGATGAATAAGTGCTTACGGTGAACAGAAACCTGTTACCTGAGTGAGCTCTCATCTGATAATAAAGAGCCCCCACCCCAAAACATTATATAGTGAATATAATACCCCCTATTGTAAAATGTAAGGATATAATAAGTTACTGAGGAATTCCATGACCATATAAAAGCACAGGGCCGAAGCCTTCTATAAAGGTCATAGAACTACGAGGTGACTTCTAATGTCCTCCTATTTTGCAACAGGGGTTACAGACAGTCCCCTGGTTATGTACAAGATAGGGTCTGTAGGTTTGTTCTTAAAGGAGAATGCAACCCGAAAGTAAAAAAAAAACCCCTACTTCCCAAGGCTACATGGACCCCACTGCCTCCCCCCCAG
>CM044437.1:97980749-97997049 GCA_024363595.1 Xenopus borealis
TTTTTTTTTTTTTTTTAATTTTCTGGATGCTAGATGTAATGCCTGTAACATTTGATATTGCTTAACATTTTACATTGTCTTGTTTATACAACAGGTTCGATGCCTTTGTGCAAGCAGCCTTAGCAGGACTGTTTTAATCACATCACTGATCTGAACCTGGAAATAAGTTGTCTTTAATGGTAAGTGGAGCCACTTTGCATGTGCTAACAAATAGTGTAAGTAGCATTCTCTGATGAAAATGCATCTTTATGAACTTTTACTAAAAGATAACTCATATACTTTGTAAAGAGATTCCAAAAAATAAATTATGGTTAATTCAGAAAGCACTTTATAACCGTTCCCTAAATCCTCATTGAATTGCACTGAATAAGTGCAAAATCAATGAACACTACTTAGATTCATTGCTTGTAATATCCATTTGCTAATATGGCCAAGATCCTCAGGAGAACGTTCTTATTAGCTATTGTGGGTTGAAACAGTAAATGTGGATTTATTATTGTAATACTTTTTATACCAGTAATGTGACCAGGTTTAATAGAAGGCTTGTGTTAACAATCTGATAAGTGGAGGACTGCATCAGATTAAGTGCGCACATTCATAAACACACATGAACGCATAGGGGTGTAAAAATAGGGGAAACCAAGCCTGTACTTGCTGGGGGCACGACATTCATCAGAAGTCCTTGCGCCCCATATTACTTAAGTGCCAGCAGATGTGGCAGAGTTCAGCACCAAGCCACAAGGGTTTGCATTCCGGCCCCTAAGTACTCTATATTTGCCATCACCCAAGCTGAGGTAATGTATCTGGGTGCAGGCACATGGAATAACAGAGGAGCAGATTCTCGAAACGCAGGACAGGATCCACTACATGGGGCACTAGCCTAAAGCTGGCTATAG
This sequence comes from Xenopus borealis, assembly GCA_024363595.1. Taxonomy (NCBI): domain Eukaryota; kingdom Metazoa; phylum Chordata; class Amphibia; order Anura; family Pipidae; genus Xenopus; species Xenopus borealis. The sequence goes on from CM044437.1 coordinate 97,981,646, forward strand.
ATCTGTTCGTTTGGCGACATTGCCAAATGAGCAGATCTTTCCCCAATATGCCACTAACTGCAGGGCTGGCCATACACAGGCAGATAGAGCTGCCGACATTGGATGTGAGCTTCTGATGTGTCGTCCCGATCGATAGCTGGCCACGATATCGACTGGAAAGGTTTGATTGTAAACCAACCGACCTCTTGGGGCCCCTTGCCCTCGTTGTAATCCGATCATTCAGCTATAGCCGTGCCATTTACTGGCATATCGGGGAAAGATCTGCTCATTTGCCGATGTCACCAAAGGAGTGGATCTTATTGTCTATGGCCAGCTTTAGAGGTGCAAAACAGAAAAATGTAAATGATTACTGAGATAGACAAAAACCACTGTCTACGCCATCCTGAAATATAGTATAAACATAAACTACTCACTTATTATGTGACCAATGATCCTAGAGAGCTAGGAAAATGTTAAGTGTTGCTCTTAAAATGCTTTAACCCTTTTTAAAATGTTAGCATAAGCTACTGGAGAAGTTTTATTTCAGTATTTTTGGGTTATCCGTGGTAAAACAATGCTATTATGGAAGGGTGACACACTCAATAAACCCGAAAAGTATTTGCTTCTATGTATAGTTCCAATACTTGCTAGATATTTGGAAAACACAAACAGAATTCAAGTTATTTGCTGATCTGTGGCCAAGTCTGACTATTAAATGCACCCGATATTACTTAACATCTGTACTGGGTGGTATTGCCAGTCTTCATGTCATGACATTGAGGGTACTCACCTTTTGTCTGCGTTCATATTTCTGCTTCCATTACTAAATGTTGCAGCATCTCATGATTGCAACAACAGTTATGATCCTTCTGCATCAGATGCTGCCTACATGATGCTCTAAACTTTAGAGCATCATGTAGGCAACATCTGATGCAGAAGGAGAGTTTGCACTTCCTACACTAAAAGAGTAATTAATGGAAATGTGTCTCTTAAAGGGAAACTGTCATGGGAAAACATGTTTTTTTTTTAAAAAAAAAAACATCCGTTAATAGTGCTGCTCCAGTAGACTTCTGCACTGTAATCCATTTCTCAAAAGAGCAAACAGATTTTTTTATATTCAGTTTTGAAATCTGACATGGGACTAGCCATTTTGTCAATTTCCCAGCAGCCCCTGGTCGTGACTTGTGCCAGCACTTTAGGGAGGAACTGCTTTCTGGCAGGCTGTTGTTTTTCCTTCTCAATGTAACTGAATTGTACGCAGTGGAACATGGGTTTTACTATTGAGTGCTGTTCTTGGATCTACCAGGATCCAAGCAGTTATCTTGTGTTACGGAGCTGCTATCTGGTTCCCTTCCCATTATTCTTTTGTTAGGCTGCTGGGTGGGGGAAAGGAAGGGGGTGATATCACTCCAAATTGCAGTACAGCAGTAGAGTGATTGAAGTTTATCAGAGCACAAATCACATGACATGGGGCAGCTGGGATATATACAAAATGTCTAGCCCCATGTCAGATTTCAAAATGAAATATAAAAAAAAAATCTGTTTGCTCTTTTGAGAAATGGATTCAGTGCAAAATTCTTCTGGAACAGCACTATTAACTGATGCATTTTGAAATTTTTTTTTTCCCATGACAGGATCCCTTTAAAAGGGCAAGTCAACCCTAAAATAAACCCCTAATAAAAGAAACCATAATTCTAAGCAAATTTCCAATAAACATGTATTAAAAAATGTCAGTTCTTTTAAAGCTACTTGTAAAAAATTGTTATTAAAAGCAGCATTTGATTAACTCCTGCTTGTTATTTTTCAAACAATGTTGCAAAAGTCTTGGTTGCCCAGCAAAGTTAGGTCTGTTATTAAGCTTGGCTTACATTGTATCAATAGTCTGAGCCATCAGAGCACTGAACAGAAAGGAACAGACAAACACTACTTTAAATAGCTATACATATCCAAATAAATGAAAAACCATAGAAAATGTGTGATGGATGTATATTGCAAAGTTTGCCTATAATTATGTTTTCTGTTATTATGCAAGTTTTTATTTTGGGGTTGACTTGTCCTTTAAATATACCAGGGGTGACTTCTTATAAAAGTTCTCACCTTCCTCCATTAAAGGAACCGTTAAGTGTAAAAATAAAAACCGGGTAAATAGATAGGCCATGCAAAAAAATGTTTCTGATATAGTTAGTTATCCAAAATTGTAATGTATAAAGGCTGGAGTGAGTGGATGTCTAACATAACAGAATACAACACAACTTGCTTCTTTTCAGCTTTCTAACACTGAGTTAGTCAGTGACTATAAGGGGGGGGCTACTAGGGTTGCCACCAGCCAAGGCCGGGGCCGGTATTACAAATTTATTGCCGGTAAATTTGTAATACCCCTTAAAAATGGCCCTTGCCTTGCTTTAAATCCAATGTAAAACTTACCTTTCTTGTGTCTTCAGCCGATCGCTCGTGTGGCTCCGCCCCCTTTGACGTCACGCCACGCCCATTTTGACGTCACACCATGCCCCCTTTTGGTCCCGCCCCCCGCCGGCCGGTAAGGAATTTTTCGAAAGGTGGCAACCTTAGGGGCTACATGGGACATAACTGTTCAGTGAGTTTTCAATTGATCCTTCGCATTCAGCTCAGATTCAAAAGCAACAGTTATAACCCATGTGCCCCCCTTTCAAGTCACTGATTGGATACTCCCTGTTAACCAATCAGTGGAAACCAAGAGAGCTGAAAAGCAGGAAGTGGTGTTCTGTTTTGTTACACATCTAGTCACTCCAGCCTTTATACATTACATCTTTGGCTAACTAACTATATTAGAAACCTGTTTTATTTTGCACAGCCTATCCGTTTATCCAGATTTAAATTTTTATAAAACAATTCCTTTAAAGAAGTTGCTGTGTATGTAATAAATTGGAATAGGGCTATACTAGTTGACATAGTGCCCTGGCATTATACATTTTTGACAAACGGCAGATATGGCAAGTACCAAATCTCATCAAAATGTATATGGAAAATGCTTCTGCTAGGGAATTTTACACCTTAACAGAATTAGACCCTCAATAATTAGCACTGGGCAGAAGAACAATATGGCTGCTCACGCCATGGGGCCAATTTGCAGGAGCTGCTGGATTACATTATTAATTAGATTTGCTCTCTGAATTCGGTTAGTGCATCTTGATATTAATAATGTATTACTCTACTGTTTTCAGTGTTGTTATATTAATTATTTCTGTGTTATAAATGTTACACAGATTGCTCTGTTGAGGCTTTGCTAAAGTGAAAATATACTACATTAAGAAGTGAGATTAAATTTCCTGTGCGTCGGTGAAATGTATGGGGAATTTATTCTGAGCTGGGAGTCTAGCTTCCCTGCAGAAGGAAAACTGGATATTATCCATAGGATCAAATGGAATAGTCTGCTAGTGACCAAATTGATTATACGCAATGACTGATTATTTGGATTTATCAAGCATATAGCATTTATCCGTGTCTATCAGACATGGCACATGCCCTTGCAACTTAGCATGAAGAGACTATCTATTGATTGAAAACCCCATAATCAATTTGCATAATGTCGCTCTAAAACTATTTTTTATTTATTTAATTTTTTGCAGGCTCGCTTGTCTTACGTACGGATTAAATATCTTTTCTTTTCATGGCTAGCTGTTTTTATTGGCAGCTGGGTTCTCTATGTAAGGTACAACTCTTACACAGAGCTCTGTAGGGGACAGGAATGTAAAACAGCTATAGTAAGTACAAAGTCTGTTTTTATTGTAATTAATGCAAATAATATTCAACTCTATTGAATCTGCATGTGTAAAATAAGGTTAAAAAAATAGATGCCTTTAAGTAGTGAGTTGTAACTGGGTAGTGTTACACCGAGAATCCGTTTTTAACCGTTGATCATTATAAAATAAGAGTCTTTATTTTAGCTAGCAAGCAATCAATGTAAAACAACTCTAGTTTCCAGGATTCATATAATATCCCTGTAGTGATCTGTCCCTGGAAAGGTAAATGTTATTCAAAGGTTAAGATATGCTGAAACAATTGGTCTGCATGGGTTGCTCATCACATGATTTCTCCTTCTGCAGAACCATACATATATCTAAAAATGTATGGACCGTTTTACCAAATGTTTTTATGACATTTTGTCTGATCTACTCCTAATTCTGTATATATTCTTTGTTTCTGAACACACAAATTGTATGTTTTAGAACTGAGACTGTTAATTCATTAGTGGCTTAATACTGCTTTACCATTATAAATGCTTGTGTAAAAAAAATGGCATATAAAATGGGGTAATAAAGTGATGACAGTTTCCCTTTAACAAGTGAAAAGAGCAAGTCTACAGTTAAAGATGATTGATTCCCCAATTCCTGTACCTTAGCTAATGCTTTTTTTTTTTTCCTTCTTCAAGTGTGATAAATACAGAAAAGGAATTATTGATGGATCGGCGTGTGAAGGTCTTTGTGCAAAGGAAACCATTTATTTTGGGAAATGCTTGTCGGCAAAACCCAACAACCAGGTAACCTTTAATTGTACCTGTCTGGGAAATGGCAATGTGTGTCAGCTGCAGACTAGCCTAATAGTTTATATTGTGAAAATAAATTGGTTGACTGTTAGGATATGGCATAATAAAGTTTGATCCAGTCTAGTAATTTACAGTGACCAGTCTTGCTAAACCTGATGCAAACTTTGTGACTTTTGCAAACTTTGTGACTTAGCCCAAATTGGACAATTATTTAAAGGGATTGTTCACCTTTAAATTAAATTTTAGTATGATGTAGAGAGTGATATTCTGAGACAATATGCATTTTATTTTTTTTTCATTTGTGGTTTTTGATTTATTTAGCTTTTTATTCAGCAGGTCTCTGTTTTGCAATTTCAATCTGGTTGCTAGGGAGAGCGGAAAATAAATAGGACAGGACCTGGACCTGAAGAGAAAATTGAGAAATAAAAAGTAGCAATATATTTGTAGTCTTACAGAGCATTTGTTTTTAGATGGGGTCAGTGACACCCCACTGTAAAGCTGGAAATAGTCAAAAGGCAATATAGCCTAAAAACTATAAAATATAAACGATGAAGACAAATTGCAATGTTATTAGGAATTAGTCATTCTATAAAACCTATGAAATATAAACAGTGAAGACCAATTGCAAAGTTGCTAGGAATTAGCCATTCTAGAACATACTAAAAATTACCTGAAAGGTAACTGCTCCCTAACACAAAATAACAGCTGCCTGTTAGATATAAGAACAGCACTCAACTATAAAAACCCAAGTCCCACTGCGTTCCATTCAGTTACGTTAAGAAGGAAAAACAACAGCCTGCCAGAAAGCAGTTCCCTCCTATAGTGCTGGCACAAGTCACATGACCAGGGACAGCTGGGAAATTGACAAAATGTCTTGCCCCATGTCAGATTTAAAAACTGAATATATTAAAAAAATCTGTTTGATGTTTTGAGAAATGGATTTCAGTGCAGAAGTCTCCTGGGCAGCACTATTAACTGATGCGTTTTTGAAAAAAAAAAAAAAAGTTTTCCCATGACCGTATACCTTTAAGAACAATTGTTTGGCCTCTTTGCAGTAAATGGTATAAATAAGGCACATGTGTTAGAAATGGAAGGATGCATCTTTCAGAAATACACCTACTCTTTTACCCTACCTCATAAACAGCTACCAAAAAAGGGGATACAAAACCATGTGAATGGAACATGCAAGCTACGTATTTTATGTATAATCGGCAGTATTTAACCGTTGTATATGACCTGCCTGACAGACTTCCTGACTGATATATATCTAAAAATGTGATTGTTGGCCCATTTAAAAAGTCAATTCTGCGGTTATGTTCTAGATCTACAAGTCCACAAATATTTATATGATATGATACATGCTTTATATCTCCTGCAAGGAAAAAAAGCCAAGAATAATTAAAAGCAGTAATTCTGTAAATAAATTGCAGTAGATACAGCACAGTATAAGGAGCAAGTAGTCTATTTACAGTGTCATGTTTGCAGTCAGGCCTAATCAGATAAACCCTCATCACTGCTTTCTGTTAAAAAAATCTATAAGGTCGACACATTCTACCCTCTAATTCAAAGCTTGCAGTTCAAGCTCCTAGTGCTTTTGTGTGGAGAATAAAGAATACATTGTGTATTTGCTATACCCAGTTTTGTATGTGTTTTAAGAAAGTCAGGGATCCCCACCAGTTTTTATGGATAGAGATAATGTACAGTTGTCTGCAGGCCCACAAGTTCATTGGTTTTCTACTAGGGTTAACCCTATGCCTGTTAAATAACAGCCTCCCATTAAACACAAACTTATTCCCTGGTTTCTGGTATCACCATCCTCCTTCTCCATGCTGTAAAAGCCCTTAGCCTACACCATTTTTTGCCTGGCCAGAATGGTATCTGAAAGAGCCCTTGTTTATATCAGCTGGGGTACTGATTGGTGGTGCTCATACATGTCAGCCATGTTACATACAAAATTTTATTTTGATATTTTAAAAAAGTGAATAGCTCTGAAATGTTTTTACTTTCTCGGAATGCTTAGGGCAATGTTCTGACTCCATATGTAATTGACATGAATGCTATTTCTTTCCAGATATACTTAGGAATCTGGGGTAACCTTGAAGGTGTGATAAAATGTCAGATGGAAAACACTCTGCATCTGGACTTTGGAGTTGATCTGGAGCCCAGAAAGGAAATTGTACTGTTTGACAAGCCAACAAGGGGCACCACAGTACAGAAGTTCAAGGAAATGGTGCACAGTCTTGTGAAAGTGAGTCTGTTAGCTTATTGTTTTCAATTCGTAGAAGTAGTATTCATTTCAAAATAACAGTATTTTGTTGTTAGTAGTTTGTAAGCTCTTTTGTATCAGTTATTGATGTTTTATTTAGTGTTTATACTCTTATATGTTCAGTGTATACACCCATTTCCTGGCCAGTGCTGAATAGGTCATACTTGTTAATAATAACAATTGTTTAAATGGCAGTTTTGTGTAACTGGCGCAGTTTACTTCAGTGATACTGAGCGTCGGAATAAATATTGCGTCTTTCTTTAGAACTGTTTAGAAATCTAGCTGACTGAAATCTGAAACGTCAATATATATTTGCAAGGTTATATATAATCCTAACAGTTGCTTTGTTAGCAGTTAATCCTGATTCTCCATGTCACTCCATAGGGAACCTTAACTTAATTTATAGGCAGAGCTTAAAATGTTTTCAGTCAATGTTACTAAGGTCTATGCCTAAGCCATGATTAATTAAGCATATATTAATGACACCCTTTCTTAAAAGTGCACGGTATGCACAATTTCAGATATATGCATACATGTCAATACCTCACTCAGCATGCATTATATAAAGCTTCTATCTTTATTGCTTTATGTGTATTATTATTCTTTATGGCTCATATTACACATACTATGGACATGAACAAGAATTAAATTACATCAGAGGAAGGACCAAATTGTGAAAGCTTGCAACTAGGTGGAACAATTTGTTCTTTTCAGTAGTCAATTCTGTGTTTATGAGGGATACTGTTGTGGGAAAACACTTTTTTTTCCTTCAAAACAAATCAGTTAATAGTGCGACTTCTGCACTGAAATTTCTCAAAAGAGCAAACCAATTTTTTTATATTAAATTTTGAATTCTGACATGGGCTAGACATTTTGTCAATTTCCCAGCTGCTTCTGCTCATGCGACTTGTGCCAGCACTTTAGGAGGGAACTGCTTTCTGGCAGGCTGTTGTTTCTCCTATTCAATGTACCTGAAGGAGTGGGACATTATGTTCTTAGATCTACCAGGCAGCTGATATCTTGTGTTAGGGAGCTGCTATCTGCTTACCTTCCTAATGTTCTGTTGTTAGACTGCTGGGGGGCAGGATCGGACTGGGGGGCCCACCGGGACTACCGTCCAGGGCCCCCCACCGACCCCCCCTCACACCCTCCGACCCCCCCTCACCTGGGGCTGCCGGCATTGACTTCTATGCACGTCTGCGCATGCGCGCCAGGCACCACGCTCCACCGCGCATGTGCGCTAGGCGCCGCACAGTGGACAGTTTTTTATTTGCAATTAGATAGGGAGAGGGGGGTCTGGCCTGGCGGGGGCCCACTGGGTTTTTTTCCGGGGTCCTGCCGGGCCAGTCCGACCCTGCTGGGTGGTGATATCACTTCAACTTGCAGTAGAACAGTGAAGAGTGATTGAAGTTTATCAGAGCACAAGTCACATGAAATGTATGAAATATAAAAAAATCTGCTTGCTCTTTTGAAAAATTTATTTCAGTGCAGAAGTCTGCCGGAGCAGCACTATTAACTGATGCATTTTGAAAAGAAAAAAAAAAACATTTTCCCATGACAGTATCCCTTTAAAAGAGAAGACAAGGTCGAATCCAGGGGGATGACAAATGTTTGGTCACCCTCCCCCGCAGGATTGTAATGCTCCATGTAGCAGAAAACTGCACCAACCCAGGGCGCTTGTGAGTGAGTGATCCTGATCCTCGTCCTCCCTTCTTCTTTCATCAAAATCCAGCAGCCAAAAAATGCAGGTTTTGTTAAAGTCTAGCTTGCAATTCTACTGTGCATGCTGCTCACACAAAGTAAGTTGGAAGGAGGAGGATCACTTGTAAGTAGGGTTGCCACCTTTCTTGAAGAAAATACCGGCCTTCCTATATATTTACCTTTTTTTTCCCTATTAATAACATTGGGATCAACCATCAAAAATACCAGCCAGGCCGGTAAAATACCAGCCAGGTGGCAACCCTACTTGTAAGAGATCTTCTTCCTTCAGTCATTGTTAGTGTGGGTGTGCATGTGCAGTAGAGATAAAAGCTGAGCTTTATCAGGTAAGTCATTACAGTCCTTGGAGGGGTGTCTTAACATTTGGCACCCCCCTCCCCCAGTGGATTGGAAATTCTCTTCTCCTTTTAAGGGCCTGTAAGTGTAGGAAATGTAATATGATTTAAACATCATATTTACTTTGAAAAAATATATACTGTTTTCTAAAAAATACATGTAGTTGTGGTGGATTTTCAGGGCTTTGGGGACAGTTCATGGCATTATGTGGCACTGTTCTGACAACCTCAGCCACCTCCACAGGTCTCCCTCATTCCAAACCGGATCACCGAGGATTAACCAAATACCAACTATAATTTTTTCTTGCTGATACATAGTGGCACTGCAGGGTTGGCAGACAACATCTTGCATCACTTCAGGTCATATTCACTGTGACTGCAGACATGGAAAATTTGCTTTTGAAGCCAGATCACAATCGACTTCAACTGTGCCTATACCTGAGGTGTAGAGCAAGATGGCTCTCGGCCTAACTGCACTGCATAATAATGTTATACCACCAAAATTAATACTTGAGCAACAGATAGTTTATATCAAATTAAGTGGCATAATAAAGAGTCTTACCAAACTGGTATATATATTTAAGTAAATATTGCACTTTTACATCTCTTGCCTTGAGCCACCATTTGGTGATGGTCTGTGTGCTGCCTCAGAGATCACCTGACCAGAAATATTTCAACTCTAACTGTAACAGGAAGAAGTGTTGAAGCAAAAGACACAACTCTGTCTGTTAATTGGCTCATGTGACCTAACTTTATAGTTTGTTTGGTATGTTTGTGTGCACCGTTGAATCCTAGGATCCCAGGAGGCTGTCCATATTTTTTAAAATGGCTATTTTCTATTTAGGATGACCCAATGGCACATGCTACTAAAAAAAGTGTATTATTATGAAACTGGTTTATTTACAGGAAGCAGGGTTTTACATATGAGCTGTTTTATGCAATATCTTTTTATAGAGACCTACATTGTCCGGGGGGTATAGTTTCCTTTAATGAAATGTCTGAAATTCTAAGTTTTATTTGTGTTCATTCTGATTTTTGTTTTAATTTTTAGAAAAAATTAGGTGATCAAGGTAATCTTCAAGACCTGGTAAACCTTATCCTCAAAGCTGCTGATAGTAATAAAGATGGCCATGTTTCTCTACCTGAGGCAAAATCTGCATGGGCTCTACTACAGCTCAATGAATTTTTATTGATGGTTGTCCTGCAAGATAAGGAACACACCCCAAAGCTGCTGGGATACTGTGGAGATTTGTACATAACAGAGCGAGTGCCATATACATCTCTGTATGGAATAAGCCTACCATGGATGATTGAAGTATTTATTCCCATGGGCCTTAGAAAACGTATGGACCAGTGGTTCACCCCGTCCTGGCCGAGAAAAGCTAAGATAGTTATAGGTCTCCTAGAGTTTGTAGAAGATATATTTCATGGTCTATATGGGAATTTTCTCATGTGTGATGTAAGTGCCAAAAACTTTGGTTATAACGATAAATATGACCTAAAAATGGTGGACATGAGAAAGATAATACCTGAAATGAGTCTGAAGGAATACATTAAAGATAAATCCTGTGAATCCGACTCAGACTGTGTTTATGGTGCCGACTGTGGTACAACATGTGACCAGAGTAAAAGGTGCACTGCAGATGTAACCCAGCCAAACCTAGCAAAGGTCTGCTTATTGGTGAAGGACTATCTGCTCAGTGGAACCCCATCTGAAATCCGAGATGAGCTGGAAAAGCAGATCTACTCCTGCACTGCTCTGAAGGCTGCGACCAAGCACATGGAAATGGAACATGCATTAATATTAAACAATCTGAAAGCTCTTTTATGGAAGAAAATATCGCATACTAATGATTCCTAATTCATGTCAGACTTGTAACAAATGCAGTGAGCTTGGACTAATGCACTTTCAGCTTTTGTACGTATGTTTTTTTAATTCTACTTTGTTTGACAACCATTTTTCATACCATTACAGCATTCATCAAAACAAGAGGCTGGAAAGAATTATAGGGTTTTATCAAGTGTCACTTTGTAAAGTGAACCGGTGTACATTTTTGTGGTTTGCACTGTGTTACTGATTCTCGTGTATTCTTCATCTGCAGCAGAATGTTTTGTGTGCACTTGAGCTGCACCGATTGTTGACAGAACAAAATATTGCCACTTTTTTTCTACTCATCACATTTTGCTGATTTTATGATGCTGTGAAATTCCCTCCTAACCTTTTGCAAATTACTTTTAAGAATTACTGGCCAAAAGACCACTCACTGGGTGGTTGAATAGAAGCTGCTGTTGTAGTTAATTTTAAGAACACTTATAAAAAGTTTACCAATACTTTAGCATGGGTAATTTTGCACACACTTGTTCAAAACAAAAGAACTGCTAACGTGAACATTAAACTTGTAGCTCATCAGCTATTTTGTACAGCTGGTTATTACACTGGTTTTCATTTCTCTGTGGTTTTGTTATAATAAGTATTATGGTAGTTTGGTGTACCTTGCACACAGACTGCTGACCACCACAGGTTAGTGATCTCAGTGCTGTCATCCATCGCCAAGTCCCGACGTGTGACCCACTAATTGGGGTAATAGACACTGATAAGGGAAATACAAGTAAAACTTCCTTTACAGCATGAGACAGAGAGAGAGAGAGATTCCTTACCCTGAAAACCCCAAGCATTCTGGATAGTAGATCCTATACCTGTAATAATTGCATTGTTCAAGGTGTTTTGCTGGCAATTGGTTGGAGTCAGAGCAAGAAGTCAAAGGCTAACAGTGCAGATGTTTAGAGCGGTCAGTTGTATAATTACATAAAGAAATGAGCACTGCACCAGGTAAAGTTCAATAACACAGTGATGTGCACAGGCCTGGATTTTGGGCATGAGCTGCTGGGTCCTAGCGCATGGCATCTTTGTGAACATGTCACAGAGCAACCAGGATTGAGCATATGGGGAAAGCTTTTGAAACTAAAATACCAAAAAGAAAAAATCTTGCACCAACATCAAGAAAGAGAGCCTTGAATTGGACAAAAAAGGAAGACAATGGCCTCCGCACATTCAACATTTAGATTACAGTCCCAATGCTCTGCTCCTGTTAGGGACACCTGCACAATATGTCCCTTCACGAAATCTAACAAAATCTAAGAACAAATGAAGCGCCAATATATATAATATATTTAAGACATTGAGACATTTTGGGCATATAGCTACTAAAAATGCCTTACCCTTTAAGGGTTGTGACATACAGGCAGATTCAGGGAGATTTAGTCGCCTGGCGGTTAATCGCCTCTTCTGCGAGGCGACAGTCTCCCCGAGCTGCCTGCTCCCTGCCCGCCGCCTGCTTGAATGAAGAAACGCCAGCGCCAATGCACTCGCGGCGCTCAGATTTCCGGAATAGCACGAAGTTGCCTCGCAAGGAAACGTTGGGCGATTCCGGAAATCGAAACGCAGCAAGTGCATGGTTTGTTTGACCTTTTATTATTTGCTACTTTATTTAGGCTTTCCCAGCATTATGCCCACAGTTCATGGAATCTGTATTCCCACCAGCAAACACACTTACACCTCCTTCTAAAACACTATTGTGTTACTTGATATTAATTTCAAGAGCAACTAGTGTGTGTTTTAAGCTGAATGTGGCCTGCATGTTGTACATTTGTTGTGGGGTACCTTTTTATGTCTTAAAGAAACCCTGGATGGACCATGGCCTCCACAAGACAGCGTGTTATAGTAGAGACAAAATATTATGCATCCAAAGAGCCATTTTTCTAGTTGTATGCTGGCATTTGCACTGTACCAAGTAACGGAGACTGGCAGTTCAGGATTTTCTTATGGCATAGTAACATCTATTCTTATAATCTATAACTATATCTGAATTTATAAAGATTTTTCAGAGAGGACTTTCAGTCTCCTTGTGCTGCCATAATAATGTGACATGGTGATAAAATGTAGGGATACATCTAAGGTACAGCAAAAAGAATCTGCATTAAGCAAACCCCAAAGATACAAGGTAAGGTAAGTAAGCATTTATTAGAATTGTAAGGATTTATCAGGGGAATGTAACATTGATACAGTCAGGTCCAGACTGGTAATCTGTGGGTTCTGGCAAATGCCAGCTGTAGGCTGGTAGGGGGCGCTGTTTGGGTCTCTGTGTGGGCTGTTTAGGCCTCTGTGTACCTAACCTGCCAGGGCTTATTTCAATTCTCAGTCCAGACCTTGATATAGTGATGCCCCCACATACTTCAGGCAGATGGTACATCTTTCAGGCACATGACTGAATGACAGTTATCTGTTGGCAGACTCCACATGTTTTACCAGCAATAAAGCCACAACCCTGCTAAAGGTAATTCGAGCTTGAAACAAGGTTGTATGATAACACAGCACCAGCAGGGGTGGATCACAGTGAGTAGGAAGTGACATCTACTAGACAGTCCTTACAATACAATGCATCACCATATACATGGAGGGACTGGGAGGAATGGTGGGTTTGCCTCAACACACATTCTCTATTTCCCTTACAATGACAAAGTGCATTTCTTAGTGATGCTCAAGCTGTACTGTATATTGCACTGCTAAAACTTCAGTTTGCCAGACCAAAGGAATTGCACTAGAAAACAATCTTTATATCAGTGAGGATAAAGCAGATTAATGAATGAGGGAGACTTAAGACATTAGTGAAGCTGCTTATATTAAATTATAATCCCTCTATAATGCAGATTTCATGGAGGGTGATAGTAGATATAAAATAAAACTCTTGTCTTTCTATTAAACTATCACCATTCTTCCATCAATTAATGAGATGTTTACCTGTCATCAACTGTCAGCCTGCCATCTTTACTGGCTAACATTAATCTGACCTACAGTTGAATATGAAATGCCAATAGGATGAATAGGGATAGTAAAGTCCACCCCTCCCCCTTCAAAAGACATCACATCTTCTCCTGTTATGATTTGCTGATCTACACTGGAATGGGCAAATTTACACAGTTCTTCCAATTATATTTCTCTCCAATCTCAGTTTAAAATCTTTGCTATTGATATCCCACCCTTCCCTAGAGCGAATCAGGATTTATTTATCCTTTAGGGGTTTTGGGTTAATTCAGCTTCCTATTTTTAATGGGAAAATATACATTCATTGTCAACATAGGTTCAGATATTGCTACTTGTTTTTGCTAATTCTACCTATTATTAATTAGTTTAGGCCTGCAAAAATGATTAACATGATTTCAAAATATCGCTGCCTTTTCTGCTGGAATGATGGGGCCGTTTTCATTCTAAATCCTTCCTGATGTAGGATTATAGCACTCCATATACCAGTAATGCAGATCAAAATGAAAAACCAGGGGCATCTAATGAAAAATGCTATTCCCAACACTCGTGTTACAAATCACATATATTTTTTTTTTTTATAGTTTTTTTGTTTTTTATTATTTAAACTTCTGGCGGGCCATCATATTTCCTTAAAAAAAAGATTTTAAAAAAGCATCCTCAATTTAAAAAAAATAAAAAAGCAAATTCCAGAGGGAAGCAATATAGTTATGTTCAACAATATATATGTATATAATACAGGTATGGGATCTGTTATCCGGAAGCCTATTATCCAGAAAGCGGCGAATTACAGAAAGGCCTTCTCCATTTTATCCAAATAATTAAAATTTTTTGAAATAATTTCCTTTTTCCCTGTAATAATAAAACAGTACCTTGTACTTGATCCAAACTAAGATATAGTTAATCCTTATTGCAAATAAGCAAAACCAGCCTATTGGTTTATTTAATGCTTACATGATTTTCTAGTGGACTTAAAGTATAAAGGCTCTTACACACAAGCGTTTTTACCTGTGATCCCCTGTGTTCCGTTTTGCTGCGTTCAGCCGCAGGGGAGCGCACCCAATTATTTTCAATGAGGCTGTACTCACACGAACGCATGTAGGCGCCGAACGCAGGTTCAGACGCAACATGCTGCATTTTTCCTGCGTTCGGTGCCTACATGTGTTCATGTGAGTGCGGCCACACTGAAAATAAGTGCATCTATACCAGTGGTCCTCAAACTTGGCCCTCCAGCTGTTAAGAAACTACAAGTCCCACAATGCATTTGCCTGACTGTGGCTGTCAGACTCCATCATTGCATTGTGGGACTTGTAGTTCCTTAACAGCTGGAGGGCCAAGTTTGAGGACCACTGGTCTATACCTGTGCTCCCCTGCGGCTGAACGCAGCAAAACAGGAGTGCAGGTAAAAACGCTCGTGTGTAAGAGCCCTTAGAAAAGATCCCTTATTTGAAAAACCGCAGGTCCTGAGCATTCTGGATCACAGGTCCCATACCTGTATATATAAAAACAGTATAGTGTCCTACAGTATTTCAAAGGAGCATAGTCTATAGAGGGCTGATTTGGAGCACACATAGTTACAAGGTCCTTATATCCATGTATCAGTCCATGAGTGCAATATGCCCACCCTCATTTGGCAAGTTGCAAGAACAGACAACCAATTGCCACATGGAAAGACAGAACACAAAGGATATATATTGAGTAGATATTCTCCATATACAGTGGTGTGAAAAACTATTTGCCCCCTTCCTGATTTCTTATTCTTTT
>CM044437.1:97999858-98020920 GCA_024363595.1 Xenopus borealis
AACATGCAAAAGAATAAGAAATAAGGAAGGGGGCAAATAGTTTTTCACACCACTGTATACAGCAGGGATGTCCAGCCTGTGATCCAGGTGTTGCTCAAATGCAATCTCAGTATACCACCTGTCAGCCATTGACTATTGAGGAAGGTAACTGGAGTTGTAATTCAAAAGCTGCTCAATGCACAATCTTCTTGCATTGCTAGGGAACCCTGATTTGATTAGAACCTTCAGATAAGAAATAACTGGTTGCATACATTTATATGCACGGTGTATTAATAGTTCAAGAAGGTGAAACTCAACAAGAAGAGGAATTGTAAAATGGTAGCATGCCCTTTAATGGCATTTGTCACATGATGCATTGCAGGACCATGATTCCAGTGACAGAATTCCGGCAGTTTTCCGAGCAGCAGCCAGCGTTCCGTGTGCTCAAGCCCTGGTGGGATGTATTTATGGACAATCTCTCGGTGGCCATGCTGATGATAGGAGGGTTTGGGTGTACATTACAGGTAAGGGCTTTGTTTCTGGGGATGTCTCATGCAAGTGTAAATGGCTCTGCTAAACATCAACGACTTTCCCATATAATTAACTATTTGAATTTTGTATCCTCCCTCTGTATTTCTGTTCCATTTCTATTGCTAACTGAAAGCCCTTGGAATTCTATAATAAATGTATAAAGATAAAATCTTTGTACCTTGTACCAGAGTACCAGTTACTGTTTGTTATTACCTGGTATCTTAGTCTTAAACAAAAGAGTACGAATGTCCCCTCACCAGTGATACTATGGGGCAGATTTACTAAATTTGTGTGAAGGATTCGAAATTCGATCGAATTCCGATCGTACGATTTTATCGAATATTCGAATATGCAAATTTGGCCACTTCAATCATCAAATATGCAAAATTCAGTCGTATCGAATAGATCGAATATTTCCCTGAAGTACTTCCCCTTTTCTTCGACTGCCTACTTTGCCAGATTGAACCTACTGAATTGCAATAGAAGCCTATGGGAAGTTTTATGGTTGAATACCAATCGTACGATCGAACGCATCGATCGTTTGATTCATATGATTTTTTCGAACAATCGAACGATTTTTTCATACAATTTTATCAAAAAATCAAATAGCGCCAAAAACCATTGAATTTTACTACAATTTTATCGAATTTTCATTCGAAAATCGGAGAAGGGTCGAATTCGAGGGCAAATAGCCCTCGAAAATTCGGCCCATAGTAAATCTGCCCCTATGTGTAGCCTTGTACTGTATCCGTGATCTTCTACAAAGCAATGCATGTAGAGTAGGTTGGGAGGTAGAAATAGAAGATATTGTAGAAAATGGGGGAAAAGATAATAAGAGAGATGGACTAAAGACAGAAGTGAAAAGAAAGTAATTTGGTGTTTTCCATAACTGGGGGGTTTAGAGCCATAACTGGGGCCTGAACATTAGTTATAGTAAAATATAATTGTTCTTCTAGACTCCTGAAAGCCCATCTTCTATGTCAATTAGAGTGAGATTTAGCATGATCATATATTTAATGTTGCAGATAATTTTGGAACCGTGACTTAAAACCATTAAAGTTGACACAAATGTGAGTGAGAGAGGCAAAAGAACAAGGGTATAGAATGCAAGCAGCTGGGGAGAATAGAAGTGAATAGAAGAAACTGTAGCTTGATGGCTTGACAAAGGGCCAGCGTAGCCGGAAACGTTGCCTAATGCAAGTTTTCTAATTTTTCAATTGTACCGGAGTGCTGCTGTTTTCACTGGATCCTGGAAACTGTAGATGAGACTTGGGTAAGAAATGGGTCCTAAAAAGAGATTATATAGCATAGCAGAAAAGAGGTAAAATTTGGAATTTAAGCAGATGAGTAAAATTATTATTGGGCCTTGTTCTGGTTGCCCCAGCTACCACTGAAATCCACTCCTATTATATTACTATCTTTATTTTGTCTTCTTACAGTTCTTTACCTACAATAGACCTCATGCTTTCATTTTACATATGATCCTATATATATATGAATTTTATTCTTCCTCAGATCATGCCAGTCAAGATTCTATGTTTGCCAGAAAGAATACAGACTGTTCAAAATTCTTCAGGCTATAATACATTAAATTCCCTGACCAATAGCTTGTTGACTTCTCCACCAAATCCAATGGCACCAGGGACAGTTGAAATGAAGGGACTCAAAACCAACTTAGACATTCAGCAGTACAACTTTATAAGCTACATGTGCTATGAGCTTGCCATTCCATGGTACACCAAGTATTTTCCTTACCTGGTTCTACTTCATACGTTAATGTTTATGATTTGTAGCAACTTTTGGTTTAAATATCCAGGTTCATGTTCAAAAATTGAGCTTTTTATATCAGTACTATGGAAATGTTTTGACTCTCCTTGGACAACCAGAGCCTTGTGCAATGTGTCTGGCGAAGAACCAAAAGAAAAACACAGCAAAAAGAACAATGTGAGCAAGCCTAACATAAGCCAGCCAGTAACTGAGGCTCCATTGTTAAAACCAACAGCTGAGACCTCTATTGTGGGTAAAGCTGCTGCCAGAGATATGGATGAGAAGGAACGAGAGCAAGCCAAAGCCTTGTTTGAGAAGGTGAAAAAATTTCGACATCACGTGGAAGGGGGCGTTCTTCTTTATATTACATATGTCAACCAAATCATATTTAAATTGCTACATTTTCTGTTTGTCATTGGATACAATGGTGCATTGGTTTCAGAAATACAGTTTACTGTAGACTGTAAGGTTGACATTGAAGACGTGACAGGATATAATCATTTCTATTGTAATCTTCCTATGGGTCCTTTGTTTTCGAAGCTGTCCTTTTTTTATCTCTGCCTTGTGGGTGTTTATGGTCTCTCTTGCCTCTATACATTATATTGGCTATTCCATCGCTCTTTAAAGGAATATTCCTTTGAATATGTCCGTTTGGAGACTGGCATCAACGATATCCCAGATGTCAAAAATGATTTAGCCTTCCTGTTCCACATGATAGATCAATACGACCCCTTGTATTCCAAACGCTTTGCCGTGTTCCTTTCTGAAGCTAGTGAAAACAAGTTAAAGCAATTGAACTTAAACAATGAGTGGACAGCAGACAAGCTGAGGCAAAGGCTTCAAACAAATGCATCCAACCGACTGGAGCTACAATTGTTTATGCTCTCTGGCCTTCCAGACACTATATTTGAGATAAGGGAAATACAGTCTTTAAAGCTGGAAAATATACCCAATGTTATGATTCCAGCAACCATTAATCAGCTTGACAATCTACAAGAACTGTCCTTGTGTCAGTGTCCTGCGAAGATTCACAGTGCAGCCTTGGCATTCCTAAAGGAGAATCTGCACAGTCTGAGTGTTAAGTTTACTGATGCCCGAGATATTCCACCATGGATATATGGCTTAGGAAACTTGGAGGAACTGCGCCTGACTGGTTCATTAAATCCAGAAATAGCAAAAACCATCCAATTTGATTCATTCAAAAAGCTAAAGAGCCTGAAACACCTATATATAAATAGCAATGTAACCAGTATCCCTCAGCATATTGTCGATATTTCCGCGCAGCTTCAGAAACTCAGCATTGACAATAATGGAATAAAACTGGTCACACGGAATAGTCTCAAGAACATGTCCAATCTCATGACACTGGAGCTTGTAAACTGCAAATTGGAGCGCATTCCAAATTCAATATTTAGCCTTTTAGCACTAAAAGAACTGGATTTAATGAAGAATAACCTAAAGTCGATTCAAGAAATAGCTAGTTTTCAGAATCTGCAGAAACTTTCTATCTTAAAGTTGTGGCACAACAGCATTACAAAGATCCCAGATCACATACACAGACTGGCAAACTTGGAACAACTTTATATTAGCCACAATAATATAGGGGACCTTCCTTACGAGTTGTTTTTGTGCTACAAACTCAGGCACCTGGAGCTGTCCAACAATATCATTAGGTCAATTCCACATCATATTGGAATGCTCATCAACCTAAAGTATTTCTCGGTTTCTTTCAACCTTATAGAAACCATCCCAGATGAACTGTACTTGTGCAGGGAACTTGAAACTCTGAACTTCAGACACAATCATTTACACACACTCTCATCAAACATTGGCAACTTGGCACACCTCTCATGCTTGGACCTTCAAGACAATCCCATTATAACTTTGCCACCAGAAATTGGTTCTTGTCAAGCCCTTAAAAGGAACGGACTCAGTGTTGAAGAGAGACTTTTTGAAACATTGCCATTTGACATAAGAGACAAAATGACAAAGGAACAAATTACTTAAATGCCAATTTATATTTAATTTGTTGATAGGCAGACACCCTCTACAGTAAAAATATAAAAGGCTTTAGACACAAGGTAGCAATTTAGATGTGCAAAAGTATGCACTTCACTGGAAAGTGAATCCTATGAAGATATTTAGAGCAGATTTACTAGCCCTAGTGGGAGGTCTGATATGAAATGGGCAACTTACTGGACAATAAGTAAGATGTTCCTGGTATTGCATCAGAATTGCTGCTGGAAACAGAATAAAGCTTTATAGCATCTCTACATCTTTTCAGTGACGCATATGGGAATATGTAGCTCCAAGCAACAATGCAAGCGGCAAGGGACTCGTAGAGAGCTTTCTCATCTTGTATTACAAGCCTTTCTTTTTATAATACATCTTTCTGATCAGGCTTTCCCCGTATTGTCCGGTCTGCCATTCCAACAACTCACTGCTGATAGAGCAATTAAGCAACCAAATAGTAATGACATTGTTACATTAAAAGTGGCCTAGTAACAGTGAACACCATAATTAGTTTTACAGTTAACAGTTCAGGTCATTATTTAGAGTTTAGAGGTTATGCTTTTCTTTGCTACAAAACCTACTTTTGATTAAAGCAAATTAGTGTATTGAAAATGTTTTGTGACTGTTTGCAACAGAGATGTGCCTGTTCGAATATGCCTACATTCTCTCTCTTGTATATATGAAACTCATTGATAAAGTTTTCACCTACAACTTCTACCCAGGTTAGAGTCTAGTAAGCATCATTAAAGGACCAGTAACATCAAAAAATGTTATTGTTTTAAAGTAATAAAAATACAATGCAGTGTTGCCTTGCACTGTTAAAACTTCTGTATTTGCTTAAGAAACTTGTATAAATAAGCTGTTGTGTAGCCATGGGGGCAGCCATTCAAAGGAGAAAAGGCTCAAGTTACACAGCAGATAGCAGAAGCCCTCTGTAGAACATAATGTTATCTGTTATCCATTGCTTATCCTGTGCCATGTAGCCATTTTTCAATTTCCACTATTGCTCCTTGGCAGCTTGTTTATATGAACTATAGTAGTGTTTCTGAAGCAAACACATCAGTTTTAACAGTGCAGGGCAACACTACATGATATTTTCTTTACTTTAAAACACTTTCATTTTTTGGTGTTACTGTTCCTTTAAATGTAGTAACAGAGCCAGATGGGTTGACTTCAAATAAACCAGATCAGTAGTCTGGGAGTTCTTTGAACAAAATGGACAGAGCACACATTTGCACAAAAAAATAAAAAATTACTGTTTTACCATAATCCACTAAAAGATCAGGCCAGCACAATAATATTTGCTAGTATTGGCAAAATAAAAAAGCACAAGAGCTACACCTAGTGGTTAAAATGTATATCAATACAGATGTTTTACAGCCGAATCCTTGTGCCAGGCCGAACCAAATCAGAATCCTTAAAATCACGTGACTGTCACAAAAAAAAAAAAGCTTTCACCTTTACTCACTAATTTGCATATGCAAATTAAGGTTCGTAATCAGTATCCAGACTAATCTTTCACAAAGGATTCGCCAAATCCAAAATAGTACCAGTGGGGTTTAGTTGGGATAACAAATTGTTCCAGGTTCCAGTCATCTGTGCTGCCTCTGATCACCGGACCATAATGCAGCTCTAATTGTAATAGGAACAACTTTGTCCATTAATTGGCTCATGTAACCCAATGTGCATGTGTGCCCTGGTTTGTTTGTGTGCAGCATGAATCATGGTTCCAGGGGGCATACTTAAAATGGAAAATTGTATATTAAGGATTACCCATTGGCACATAGTGCTAGATTAGTATTTACATGAAGCAGGGTTTTATATATGAACGTTTCATGCAATATAATTTTAGAGACCTACATGGTTTGGTGGTATAGTTTTCCTTCAAGGTTCATACCAGCCTGCTTTAACACATTAGTGTTAGGAAAGATCAAATTAAATATTTGCATAATCAGATTAGGTGGGGAGGGAATATTGCTGGCCTTTGCCGTTTCAGAGGGCAAAGAAAGGGTCAGTGGTCAAAAGAAAATAAGCATTGCAGTACAGACTAAAAAGTAACCTAGAACCATAGCAATGCTGAAGTTGCAGTAAGGATGTGATAGCACCATTTTTTGACAATAAAAGGACTAAGTAGCAAAGCAACAGAAATCTACTGTAGCTGCAAGAATTTCACTGATCATAGTCTAATGTTCCAGAACTACAAATTCTTTTTTTGCCAACATTCCAACAATTTTTTATTACATTTCCATGTAATTACATTTCTTACTGTTTATGCCAGTGATCTCCAACCAGTAGCTCGTGAGCAACATGTTGCTCTCCAACCCCTTGGATGTTGCTCCCAGTGGCCTCAATGCAGGAGCTTATTTTTGAATTCCAGGCTTGGAGGAAAGTTTGGATTGTACAAGAACCAGGTGTACTGCTAAACAGAGCCTCAATACAGGTTTATAATCCACATAGGGGCTACCAAAGGGCCAATTACAGCACTTATTTGGCACCCCAAGAACATTTTTCATGCTAGTGTTGCTCCCCAAATCTGTTTTCTTCTGAACGTTGCTCATGGGTTGGGGATCCCTGGTTTATGTAATAAGCTAGCCCCAATAGCAAGAAGAATCTTAAATTAAACACAAACTGACCAAGTGATGTTAATATATTTAATTTTTTGCTGCAAAAACTTAGAAAATTGCAACGTAATCCATTTAACTGTCTGCCTTCTCCTGAGCTCTGAGGAAACTGGCTTTTTTCTGAGCAACACGGTCCTTTTTCTGTTCCAGTGACAGTTTGGCACGGTTCCACCTGGAATGAAATCGTACATTAAAATGTATCAATATTCCACAAATATGAGCCAAAATCCTTTGGTGCATTAAATATGCCAAGACGGTTAACTGTGCTAATTAATTTGCTTAGTGTTTCTGATCTTAAAGTGATACGGACACTAAAAAATTAATTTTAACATATGAATGTACATTAATTGTTACCTATAGGTCATGTTGATCATGTTTTGCTGAAAGGTTTGTTTTTGTATATAACTGTTAGCTGAAATTTCTAAGCCTGACTGACACCCTGACACTCTTAAGCTGGCCATAGACGTAACAATTACGATCTTTCTCGGAAAAGATCTTTCCAAGAAAGATCGTTCGTTTCAACACACACGTGTAGAGCTGAATCGTCAAATATACAGGTAGAAACAATAGAATTCTACTTGTATCTGACGATTCAGCACTAACAGTGGCCGATGTTCAGGGTGATTTCAAAGGCATCCGATCAAAATTTTCCGTCCAGCCCGATCAACCAGCCGACCGATATCTTAATCTTGACGATGTCGGTTGGCTCATTTCCCACCATACACGCACCGAATATCGTACGAAAATTCGTTTCGTACGATATCTGTGCGTCTATGGCCACCTTAACTTTGCCAACCTAATAGTCCCATCTCAGTCTTTTAGTTACAGCTTGTAATAACAGATGCCTGCTGCACAAATATGGCAGCCCCCTCATGCAGGAACATGGGGGATCAGACAGGTAATGTAAAAGCATCATGCAAATACTTTATTGCAAAGTTAGAACTAGCTTTCAAAGCCAGTTGTTATAATAGATGTAAAAAAAGAGTTTAATTTCAGGTGTCAGTATCTCTAAGTTCATGCCTGAAGCAGAAGACTAAAATGTGTATCTTCAAATGAATGCACCATATCTTTGCATACAAGTGATAAGGTGCGAGCCACAGCAGGGTTAGCTCAATGCAAGGCCCTGTGTAATGCAGAATACTCTAGGGAGGAAACCGGTAGCCTCTAGACTACGAGTTCAGCATTCTTCTTCTAGAAGACAGTTGAGCAGTTAAGTGAGCAACATTCCCTTTAGATAATTGCTGCCAGCAACAGCATCTCTCAAACTAAAAGGACACAAAGCCAAATGTAGTTTTACTCACTAAGAGATAATGCCTATATATTTATGTACAGAATATGGCAAGGGACCGTAAAAAAAAAAAAAAAAAACTACCACACAACAACAACTTAATTGCATTGTGAGACTTGTAGTTCCTTAACAGCTAGAGGGCCAAGTTTGAGGATCACTGACTTAAGATTTCCAGACTAACAATAACATACCTCTTCTTTTTGACTTCCTTTTTGGGTTTCTTTTCGTGCACTGGATTCTCCCGAATACCTGCATGAGCCTTTTTGTATAGGTCTTCTATCTACAAAAAAGAAAGCTTGGTATTATTACAGAACTAAGATTTAGATTAGTAAAAAACTAAACGAAAATAGTTGCCTGGCAAACGTGTTTCAGTACTTTTGTAAAATGGGAAATAGCTGTGGTAATTTCCTTTAAAAGCCTATCACCATTAGAATATAGCGGATATTACACTTTAAACACCACTATACATAGTAAAAGTTAATTTGTTCATGTGTGTGTGTAACCCAGTGCAAAATCTGGCTTAAAAATTGTTGCCAGCTGGGTGCATACAAATGCACAAAAGTGGCACCCTGCCCTATTATATACATTTTTTGGGTGCAGTACACCCATTGCCAACACTTAACACTTCCACATCATTTGGAGTGGCACAGGCAGGTCCCTCCTATAAAGCATGTTAGAGATCCCTCATATCAGCAAATCAAGTTATGTAGAACGACAAATGGAGAGGAATAGCAACATAAAGGCCATAAGCCTTTAAATTAAAGGCATCACATTAAAGACATTACAACTTTACAGGTGGGGACAGGTAAATCGCTTTCCAACATTTAAAACTGTCCACGTGGTTAAAAGGTTTTACTGTATGCAGATACTTTTCTACACAATTCCAAACTGAGCCACATCTATTTTTAGAATTCAAACCAAGAGCAGAAGCCCTGGCTTAACTGCAGCACCATGGTAAAATAAATGCCATTACAAAAAGTTACCTGATCTGCTGTAACACCATTCTTTATGTACTGGGAAAACTGCTTTTTATATGCATCCTCATCTTCTTCCAACAGCAGACGCATGTACTCGGCAACATTCTGGCCAAAGATGTGCTTACGGTGGACCTCTGCATTGAATTCTTTGCTTTCAGAGTCATAGCCAGGGAAACGCTTGGTGCTAGGAAAAAAATTAGGATTCGTTAATTAAAAAACAAAGCCACAGCAGTGCAGATATTCCTTGTTGTGAGTTTAAAGAGCATGAAATAAAAAAAAAAAAACCACTTTGCCTCTATCACTGGCCTCTCTACGAAACCTTTTAATAAAAATTTGGCATGGTGGAGTTTGCATGCTACACTGTGAATCATTTTGACCTCTGTTTTCTAGCACAGTCACATCAGAAGCAAGAACAGTTTATGCCAATCGGCACCTGAAATATTCCTGGTCAACACATTTACAACATAGACTATCCACTGTAGGTTATATTTAAACAATCAATGGAGCAGCACTAACTTTTCTATATCCTTAGGGACCTCAAATTTACAAATTTCCCCAGTGAAAATGGATAAGCAAACATCCTGTTCCTGCTCTGAATTTGGATTAAATGAAGTCTGAAAAGTGAAGTGTTGAACCATTGATTTAAATTTGAGAATTAAATTGTGGAACTTTGCAAATAAACATGTACAGCATACAAACGTCTTGCCCAAACAAGCAGAGTACAGAGGTAGTGACTGGAAATATTGCGAACATATCTGATTTTCATTGGAAAATTTAATTTGTAAAAAAAGCTACGGAGATGTTGGCTACAGTTATATCCATTCACAAAATAGGTTGAACAAGCAGATCTCTCCTATATGTACCAAGCAATCTTCTATTATGTTTTATATAACGTCGGCACATCCCAGTGTTTTACAATAAATAAGTATATATTAAACATACAAAAACCAGTACAAGACAAACCTTTTCATTCATGTTAAAGTAAGCCTAATCCTATTTATTAGTATGTCTGCCGTGGGCTCTTACCAGGTAAAAAAGTCATAATGACTTAAAACATGTCTGCTTCACAACAAAACAATGTGTGGGTACTCACACACCAAGCCTAAAACCAAGTTTAAATTTGCCTTTCATTTAAAACTGTATTCCAAACACTTATAATTACTAACTCTGGGTAAGCCAGTAACTCAACAGAAAGTCAATGTTGATCCTAGTAAAATACCTTTCACCATTCTGATCAGAAAAAAAAAAAAAAGTGTGCAACATCTAGAATCTTACATCACTTCTATCATCTATACATTAGCTTCCGCCTACCTGTGTGGAATAGATAAACCTCCATCCACAGCTCCCTTAAGAGCACCAAAAACTTTGTTTCCAGTGGTGGTTCTGGTCAGGCCGGCATCAAGGTAGCATGTGAAGGCACCAGGTTCTCCATCAATGCTCTCTACGTTGTACTCATCTCCTGTTACTTCCACCTGACCTTCGTAAACTTTGTCCAGACCGAATTTGTTGAGAAGCTAGAGGTGGGAACATAAACATTCAAGTTATAAGAGAACGTAACAGAAGAGGTACTAAGTTATGACTCAAGCCTTTAGCATTCTAAATAGCTGTTCCCTATCTTGGGTCTTATTATGCCATGGTTTAAGAGCCAGTAGCAGGTCACACGCTGCTCCAAGTTGCTTTTGAAAAGCTAAGCTTCGATCATCAGAACATTACCAGGAAACAAGGATGTGTATTTTAAAGGAGACATATGGGATACATGAAAAAAAACTAATTTGTAGGCAATAATCAGTAATATATAGTGTTGCTTTTACATGGTGCTAAAAATTAATATCTAAAAATAGCCCCTTTATTAGAGCTCCCTATAGATGTTCTCTGGTCCCTGTCTGTTTCAAATGAGGGGTGGGTGTGTCCTAACTGTCCCTGCCAGAAGCACAGTAGGAGGGGGACAGCCAATCACAGCCATGCAGTCACACAAGCACAGACAGGCTTCAGTTCCCTATCAGGTCCTGCTAGCTGCTGATTGGTTCCTGTCCTACAGTGCAGTGAACAGAGCCGCCGGCTCCCCTGCACAGACTGGGAATTCAGGGAGCAGGAAGTGGAAAAGAAGGGAGGGATTATAAGGGGTTTTGCAGAAATATTCAATAAATCAGCCTGAAACACAAATTTTGGAGTGCACTGGTACACTTATTTTTTTACACAATATGTCTCCTTTAAAAGTTAATGCAACAGGGTTTTTAAAGGGTGAGTACTACTAAGATGACCAACATGCGGTGGAAACAATGATTCAAAAGCAATGACAGGTAATCAAAATATGCTTCTGTGCAGCCATATGGGTAGCCACTGGCAGAAATGTATAGCAGAAACAGATAAGATCTGTAAAATACTGGAATCAAAGTTTATTCAAAAGGTTTTTAAACCCCAGACTAGTGGCCACATGGCAGACTTTTCTATATGGGCACAAATGTTTTCCTGCTGTAAAAACTGCACTGAGCCAACTACAAATGGATAAACAAATCTCCTTATCGACACGTGTTGGCCAAAAAGTTATTCTGATTGTAAACTTTTATGTAGAAGTTTTCCTTTAGGGCAACCACACGCTCGTTTTAGGACCATGTTAAGTGCTGCATGTTCTCAAATGCAGAATTTTTACATTTGCCGTTTCAGCAGCCAAAACAATGCATTTGCTACCTAATTTCACTAAATACAAACAAAATAAACAGTGCAGCTTTAGACCAGTGCCAGATGATGGCAGATCTCTGCCTGTGTTTCTCCGGACAGAATCTGCTGCCCTTCCGCTCCTGGTCAGCCTGCACCCGAAACCATTGTTTCTGCTCTGGTGCAGACAGGCACAGCGGATTTCAGTACCGAAAGCCAATATTTTGTGCTGAAATCTGTCCCCCCCAGTCCAAAAGGCTAGGGGGGAAGCAGGGCAGCAAGTTTATACATCCTCTGGCCCTTGATTTAGGGCTAGAATTAGGACAACAAAAGCAGCTGTTCTGTGTAGCTATGGGTTCTGTTATCTGGAATGCTTGGAGCCTGGTCTTTCCATAATCAGAATTAAGGCTGCTAAAAAAATATTTTCAATATAAGGAAGTCCGTTATGTGTACAGTTTCTAAATAAGCATAACTAAATGAGCTCATGAAAAAATGGTTATATTTTCCCTATAAAACAAACCTAACTGAAAAAGCAAAACCCCCAGAATTCCCCCTGCTAGCTGACCTGTGTGAGGTTGCAATTAGTTATTACAAATGCTCAAGTAAATAGGCTTGTGTCACATCTGAAATTAGTATTTACTGGCTGATGCTCAGTCGCTAGAAATCATTCAATATTAGCTTCTTGGCTACCACAGTTTACAAGACATGGTTTTATACTGGTTTTAAGCAAAAAAGCGACTGTATACCTCTTATCTTGCTCACTGCTCTGTAAACGTTAAGACAAGTTTGAATACTTACCCTACGAGCCAGCAGCAGGCCAGTACAATATGCTGCAGCATAGTTTGTGAGGCCAACTTTGACACCATACTTGGGAAGCTCATGAGCATATGCAGCACAAACAATCATGTCTCCCTCAATCCTAGCGTAAGCAATCTAGAAGACAAACAGAAGTCAATCAATTATAAAACCCATCAAAATAAAATGTTATTAGCGCAAGACACTTGTCATTCTAATCACACACTAGGCAATCCTTTGAAGAAAAGATGGTGGTGGGGAAACTAAAAGCAGCTCACTAAATCTGAGCAGCAAAGGACTGGTGGGTGACGGAAGCTAAGAAACCATTCATTCCCCTCTCCTGTATTTGCAGGAGATGTTTTGTACCAATAAATCCAATTTCCTCCATGTGCCCAATGTTTCTAACAAACCATATTTACCTGGCAGATGATGTCTCTGTTGGTGACACGCACAATCATCCTGTACTTGGGAGTATTGTACTTGTTCTTATCCTGGATCACCAGTCGCTTGCGAGCAAAGTAATCGGTCTTGCCCTCTGCAGTCATAGAATACAATTAATATATATATATATATTAAAGAAAAAACAAAGGTTAAACAGAAAAAAAACAAACTTGCCTCTCCTTCTGCGGAACTTGACCTGGTACCTCTTAAAATAAGCCTTGTTCTTGATGACCTTTACGAACCCCTAGGCGCAAATGAAAACCAGTATGAATGCATCATCAAGGGTTAATCAGTATTCAAGCAACAGTAGGTGCCAGCCAGGAGTGGTTCTGTCTAACTACGAGGAGGCTCCAGTGAATAAGGCTACGTGCGGATGATCATACTGCGTTTAGAACAGAGCACCGACTGGAGAAATAACATTTTTGAGAAAGTAGCCCGAGAGCTGTAAAATGCGTCAAGCTTTTGACATTCCTTTTCCTTCACATTTTGGAAAACTGATTTTAACAGATGAAAAATTGTTGAATTTTATGGAGTCTCCAGTTGGTGCTCCATTCTAAACACGGTATATTCGATAGGATGCCTTCCAGAGCAGCTCTGGACATGTAGCACATTTGGGACGAATTTTCCCCTTGTGCATGCGATGATCAGACAGTATTGCAGCCACACACTGTACAGGTCAGACAGCAATAGGTGCAGTACAGAGGGCCAACCAGAAGCTACATAATGCTGCATCTGAGAAGCCAGCAAGTTTGCACCCACTGGAGAATGATGCAGATTCTACTCTATATCCCTTCAACCATCAGATTCTATATAGTTTGTATAATGGCAAGGCCACTTGCACTGCACGCTACAGCCTAAAGAACTTTATATAGAGGGAATTATGGAGCCCCTGTTACAAAATAATGATATTAGAAGTCACAACCATATAAAAAGGTACAAGAATGTCCGTCTTGCAGATTTATTTAACAGGAGTGTTTTGTTGTTTTATCATTCGTCTCACAATAAAACAATAAAAAAGTTACAAAGAACAAAGTTTTCCCCTTTGCCACAACTCATACAAAAAACACCAACATGCAGCAGTATCAAATTAATTCGCAGCACCCTACATACAACTCTCCCAGCACCCTACATACAACTCTCCCAGCACCCTACATACAACTCTCCCAGCACCCTACATACAACTCTCACAGCACCCTACATACAACTCTCCCAGCACCCTACATACAACTCTCCCAGCATGCACCACTGAAAGGCCCAGCCTTGCCATGAGCATGGAAACCTGTAAAAGGAGCTATAAATGGAAGAGCCTATAATGTCCGATGATAAAAGGTTCTTATTACAAATCCACTCACACACTGTCATTCCAGGAGATTTGAAGCAAACCCATAAAGCGTCCGTATAGTGGATTGTAAGGCTAGACAGAGCTGTACATAGATGGACTACAACTCCCAGCATGCCTGCCAGTGTTCGGATCGTTTCGGTGCATAAGTAGTAGCAGCGCCACGAAGAAAAAAACCCCGGCAGGTAAATGAACCTCCATTTGAATGGGGATGAGAGAGGAAGTGACCGAGGCAGAAAGGCCGGCTTCCCCCGACACATACAGCGGCTTTATGGTAGAAAAGGAAATAAAATTAAGCAAACTCATGTCAGAGGACAGTGTCGCAGTGAAATGACAAGCGTCCCAGGAGCAAGCAGCCGGCCGGCCGGCAGCCATTAAGCCACGCTGGAAGTTACAGACACTCGCGCAATACAATCTCATCCAAAGCCATCACAAGGATTTACACACTCCCCGCACATGAAAGCTACTGCGGGTGATGTAGGGGACACTCAGGTACTAATAGACAGTCATATTGCTCCGGTTTACTGACCATTTTGCTCTATTTTGTGCCGTCGGGGCTAGGACCGGAGAGTCACAGCCCAAACGTTAGGGCGCTGTAGCACTGGGAAAAGGCCGTGCTTAGTGCGCATGCGCAGTAAATAGTCCGTTTACGAGCGAGAGGAAGATTGGGTAAAAGAACAGGAAGATACTGAAGAGGAGGTGGGTTGCCTGTCACATCATGCTGCCCTCCGCTGGATGGAGGCCATAACACGTCACCCTAAAATCATTTCTCTGGTAGAGATTTATGCTGTAGGTAGGCTCACTCCCCGATATACCTGCGCATGGCACTCAGCAAGTAGCTGTACATAGAATCTAGTCTAGTTACTAGGCCCCCGCCCCCGCATCAGATATAATACGTCAAAGCATTGCATTTTTTTATTTACTCTTTCTGAAGTTTCTCATTCCGAAATATAATTTCATTATTGCATGTGTGTGCACGTATGATAAATATTAAACCATGTTTTGTTACTTAATATAAAAAATGTTCATAAATGAATGATTTACTGGGTGGAGCATTTGGAAACAGAACAAGAGACAAAAACATAAAGGGCCAGTCGTACCAAGTTCGGGGCCCAATTGGAACCATTTTGGTGGGGCCCCCTAGAAGGAACTTTGCTGTCTGTCGCAGGGTCACAGAGCTGGATGGGCAAATAGTGGCTGCTTTCCCCTCTGTCCAAATGAGGCTGCCAGTTGGGGGTGGGAGCAGGCTGGGCAACTGGGAGAAAATGTTCCCTCACTTTGTTTAATCTATGTGCGCTAAAAAAAAGTGCAAATTTTGGTTACCACTGTGTTTGTGCAGCACCATGGATTATATATACAACATTAATGCATTTCACTTGTTATTTGGGCCAATTGGGTTTGGGGCAGGCTGGTAGAATTTGGTTGGGGGGGGGGGGGCTGTGCCAATCAGGTTCAGCTGTGACCTTGGCCAATCAGGTCTGAGCGGGCTGGGCCAATCTGAATTAGGGGTAGTCTGGGGGATTAAGGGAATAGGAATCAGAGCTGGCACTGGAGCGGGGCCGAATTGGGCGAAATTGGTCCAATGTGCTTAAGACCGGCACTGAAAACATATACCGTGCTCTGCGCAGATCATTTTTTGGACACGCCCATTTTGTGACCACACCAAGGTCATGTAGGGTTGCCACCTTTTCTGGAAAAAAAACCCTTTTCCCCCTATTAATAACATTGGGATCAACCATCATTTTTACCGGTCAGGTGGCAACCCTAGGGCTATGGTAGTTATCGGCACCCAATTAGAACCCCCCCAGTAACGTAACTAGAGGGGGGCGGGTCCTGGTGCAAGACATGCAGCCGGCCCCGCCCCCTTCCATACATGATTTACCGTACACAATTCCGATGGCGTGAGAGCTGCCGAGGGGCCCTGACCCCCTGCACCACCGGTAGTTCCCCCACTGACCCCCCCCCACGCTATCCAGGCCCAGCCATATCCACCATTAATACTGCAGACACCAAGCCCATCCCACCACCTGTACCTGTACTGTGCCCAACCCAAGCCCACATGATCTGTACATGTGCTGTTGCCAGGCCAGCAGCCAACAATGGCCCCAGGGCCAGCCATATCCATTAATTCTGCAGCTGCAGGCCCCAAGCCCACGCCCCCGACCATACCTGTGGCCAACCCAAGCTGCCATGATCTGCATACCTGCCAAATGTCCTGTTTTGACCTGTCCCGTGTCCCAGGTGAGTACTGGAAAGTCACAAGTACTGGAAAGTCGTGGGGGCAAATTCACTAAAGCGCGAAGCATCTAACGCTAGCGCTAACTTGCCAGCATGACATCAATTGAACGCAGCAAAACGGAACGCAGGGGAGCGCAGGTAAAAACACCTGTGTGTAAGGGCCCTTACGCCAGGCGAAGTTGCACACTGACGAAGGGACTTAACTACACTAATTCACTAAGATGAACATTTTTGTGAACATTACCTCTTACCATAGATGTTACTTACTTTACTTACGTTACTTACTAATAGAGAGGAGTTTGAGAAAAAAAACTTGAAATTTTTTCTAAGACCCAAAAAACACTGGCGTCTTTTACCTTTTGTTGGGTGATAGGGTTACCCTCCTTCCCCCCCTATATTTCCTAACATATGGGAACTCAGCTATACAGTGGGCAGATGTTTAGGGCAATAGGACAACTTTTTTATTCCTGGGCTTGTGTAATGTAATTTAGTGGCTGTAACATACACCCTCGCTAGCACATTTTCACTCTTTAGTGAATTTGCCACATGATCTCTCTGCACTGATCTGGAAAGTCCTTATTTCTCTGCACAGCCAAAAGAGATACAATGTTTCTAACTTAATTGGCTCTTGCCAGAGATTAGGGTTGCCACCTGGTCGGTATTAATAGGGAAAAAAGATACATATATAGGAAAGCCGGTATAGATACTTGAAACATACTTTGTAACAGTTTTGTCCCTTGGAGAAGAAGATTCACAGCTTAAAGGGCAATTCACTGTAAAACTGTAATAAAACATAAAAACTACATAAATGTGTTCAAACTTTCAGAACCTGGCAAATTTTGTAAAATGCCCGTGGTAATTGGGGGTGCGGCCACAAAAAAGGGGCGTGGTAAAACTTTTGCCGAACTCTGCACTGCAACTCTTTTTGTCCCTCTTTCCATTTCCAATGTTGAGAGGTATAGATCTGTACCTGTGCCAGCAAGAAGTAAAAGGCAGGTTCAGCTGCCAAAAGCTTAGCAGGAAAGAGCAGACAGGTCTCTTGAGCAAGATGCTTTACTGCTCCCCTCTAGCGCGCACAGCAGGTCCTATCTGCCCAACCAATCATGGTTTTGTGATGACGGACTCAGACTGACATCTCGCACCAGCCCTGCAGTCTACTACACATGCGCGTCAGAGCGTCAACTCGCCAGCATGTCAGCATGCAACTGGAAGGTGCCAAGTCATACTCCAGGGTGGGGGAGCCCATACATATACACCAGGCTAAAACAAACCCCAGAGGGTGTTGGAGTATGCAAGTTTTTTAAATTATAATGCTTTTAATGAAGGCCAACAAGCCAAGTGAACTGAAAAGTAAAAATAAAAAAGTCCCCTGAGAAGTGCACCCCCCCCCCCCAGTGATTGCACCCTGGGCAGTTGCCTACCCTGCCTACCCTTTGACCCAGCCCTGGACCACACCTCTTAAATACCGTGCCCTTTTTACAAATTTGGCTGGTTATGAAAGTTTGAACACATTTCTGTGGATTTTATGTGTTATGAATTGCCCTTGGCAACTAATCGCCTCTTCTTTTGGGCAACTAATCTCCCTGAATTGCTTACCCCTGTCTCGCGCTGGCTGAATTGGAAAGTTGCCTGCGGTAATTCACACGCTGTGAGTGTAAGTTCTCCCAAGAGACCTGCTTATCTTATATTGTTACAGAAGTATCTAAGTATCTATTCAGGGTTCTCTGCCAAATGCCAATTAAGTTAGAAACGTTGCATCTTTTTCTGGCTGTTCAGTGCAGAAGCAATTTGAAAAAGCCACATGGAATAAAGGCTTTTTAAATTGAAAATCCTCTTTGGAGCTGTGTCATACTTCACATTGTTTGCTAAATTGGTGAGTGTGTGGGCCACCGGACACGTGCACCACTTGAGAAGAAATAAGTGGATAGTGGGTGAGTGCTGACTAAAAAACTTTCTATTGTTCAGTGCAGAAGATCAAAGAGAAAGTTGGGACATTTCAGTAACAAATACAGGACTGCAGACTGAGCTGTCAAAATTAAGACTGTCGCGCTGAAAGCCAGACAGTTGGGAGGTTTGATTTACTGCAGTTATCCTATTTATTTTACTTTTTATATTTCTGTTCTGCAGTTATACAGTTTGACATCTAGAATGCTATGCACAATTAATCTGCTTAATTTCTATGAAAACTACTACTTTTAGGCCCATAGCACACAAAATGTTTTCCTTTGCTGGTTTATTTCCACTGGAATTTTTTTTTAGTGGAGGCACCCTTTTCTCCTCTGGCAGTAGCTGATTTGTCTATGGCAGCCAGTGGTGACCAGGGCCGGTCATATCAACTGTGGGGCCTAATTGGAACCATTTTGGCTGGGCCCCTGAATTGTTTCTGGCTGGCAAAACAGTTTCAGGGTTGGGTGGGGAAATAGTGTAATGACATCTCACCTCTCTCTTTTGTCCCATTAGTCTCCAACATTTCATGGCACAATGTGGAACACAAACACTTGTAATTGACATGTCAAACATGTTATATACAGGTAGGAAATATGGGCAAACTGGATGAGAAAGAGGAAATAACATAATTTTTAAAGTGAAAATGTTGGACTTTTTTGGGAGACACACCCAGATAAACCACTCCATACTGAATATAAAGATAGGTAAGTACTGTATCTATTTTAGCTTTTCGTATGTTCGAATGGGGTGGGGGGGGGGCAATGTAGTTGACCGGGTTGCCTACTGGTGGCAATTACATATAAACATAACCCCAGAATTCATAGCAGGATGGCACACCCCAATAACTCAGCAGGATGGTACACTGGCAATTCCATTTACAATACCCCCAGAACTCATAGCAGGATGGCACAGTGTCAGTTTCATATATAAACACCCTCAGATCTCATAGCAGGATGGCACAGTTGCAATTTCATGTATAATAACCCAGAACTCATTTCAGGATGGCATAGTGACAATTCCATATACAGTACTGATGAGACAACTACAGAGTAGATATATATGACTTATGGGTACAGAGGGTGGTTGTTAATGGTACATTCTCTATTTGAGGTAAGGTTCTTATTGGGGTACCTCAGGGCTCGGTATTGTCAGGGCCGGATTTACATAGCGGGCGCCCCTAGGCCCACTGCCATTCATCGCCCCATACTCTGTCCTTTATTCGCAAATTTTCATAATCAAGACCAGAGCAATGGGGACTGGCACATGGGAAATGTGAAAATCTATATTATCATCTGTGTATCCCCAGTGTTTCTGGACCCTTGTGGGTGTGGCTGGGCAGCATGCCGCCCCCTAAAATCCTGCCACCCTAGGCCCGGGCCTAGGTGGCCTTTCCACAAATCCGGGCCTGGGTATTGTGAACCAATTCTGTTCCAGTCTTGTATTCAAAAACTCCAGAAATTTAAAAAGAGGCCAAAGGTGAAAGGTCGCTTAGAACTTTTCATTGCAATACACTAAAAATGTTAAAAACAAAATTAAAGTAATCTAGTCATAGGCATGTAATGAGGGCCACCTGTGGTTACTGCGCCCTGAGCAGCCCCTATGCCCTTATTGTGAAATGTATGCATGACACACAAAAGTTCATTGGAAGCTTCTCACAGGTTCATAGGGGCAGACCAGAGTCACAACTGACCAGGAACATCTCGTTGACTAATCTAGTGTGTCCAGGTGACCAGGTGAGGGCACATGTCTCCACAGGAAAACAAACTTTTTCCAAAATGCATGCATGTTAAAATGCTTCCTTACTTAAACAATAGCCTTTTCAAAATGGGCACACGCACACAACTAAAGCCTATATACTTTATGCATTGCTTCATCCCATCTTATCTTGAATGCTGGGAAGGCCTACCTCCCAACAGTCCTTATTTTAACAGCCCAGCCCACAGTCTTAGTTTCGCACTGAAATGTCCTGGCTAATTGCTGCTTTTTTGGGGCAACTAATCTCCCTGAATGGTTAGCTGTTATCTCGCACCCGCTAAGGCTAAAGTCGCCTGCGCCTATTCACACGCGGCAACGTGTTTTTCAAAGTCGCTCAAAATTGCTCGTATAGATAAATCTCCTCATTCTCAGACAGAAGCCATTGGTGCCTGCAGAATTATCTGTTTTATTTATAATGCTCACAAAATACTTAGTAGGATTAATGCAGTGATAACCCCCCAGAACTCATATTAACATGGCACAGTGGCAATTCCTTATACAATTACAATACCCCCAGAACTCCTAGGATGGCACAGTGGAAATTTCATGAATAAATACCCCAAGAACTCATAGAAGGATAGTACAGTGGCAATCAGGGCTGGAACTAGGGGTAGGCAGAAGAGGCATGTGTCTAGGGCGCAAAGGTAGAAGGGTGCCAGGCAGTGTCGGACTGGAACATCAGGGGCCCACCCAAAAACCTTACACTAGGGGCCCAC
>CM044437.1:98046669-98059371 GCA_024363595.1 Xenopus borealis
AATTGACAATATGTCTAGCCCCATGTCAGATTTCAAAATGAAATCTAAAAAAAAAATCTGCTCTTTTGAGAAATGAATTTCAGTGCAGAATTCTTCTGGAACAGCACTACTAACCGATACATTTTGAAAAAATTTTTTTCCCATGACAGGATCCCTTTAAGATCTTGACACATTCTTTTTAAAATTCCTTAGGTAATTTACGTATGTTTTGTCTTCGTTATTTCCGCTAGCAGTCCATTAAGACCTGCATGTTCTGTTCCAGTTGGAGCATTTGTCATTACTGAAATTTATAATTAATGAAATCAAGTTTTTATTGTTTCTAAATATGAATTACAATTATTGATGTATTTTTGGTCACTGGGTTGTTATTCCCTCTGTTTAATGTATTGTGTTTTTAGACAAGTAAATTATATAACTTATTCACATTTGTTGTGGGCATAACCTAGTTTATCCCAACTTATGTATTAACAGCTGTTATAGGTTTTTCTGTCCAATTATTGAAATATTATAGGTGGGGTTTCTTTTCTATATTATTTTTCACATTTGTCATTATTGTCAGCCAGATTCTACAAAAGGAATTGAAAATAAATCCATTTTGTACTTCAGTTCTTCTGTTTGCTTTCACATAACTTAACCTCTCTTGATTTTGAATGTTAAAGGGGTAGTTCACCTTTGTATTAACTTTTAGTATGTTCTAGAATGGCTAATTATAAGAAACTTTGCTGTTGGCCTTCGTTTTTCTTTCTCATAGTTTTAGACTTAGTAGCTTTTTTTCTTTTGACTCTTTCCAGCATTGCAAAAGTGTAGAGTTGCTGAATAAAAAGCTCAATAACTCAAACCCAAACTAAACCAATTGCACACAATATGACTTTCTACTAAAATTTAAGGGGTGGGGCAGACGGGGAGATTTAGCCGCTTGGCTTTTAATCACCTTTTCTGTGATGCGACAATCTCCCCGAACTGCCAGCTCCCTTCCCGCCTCATGTTTACACCTTTATTTTACTCTTGGATCATGCAACTCATATATCCAATATGGGATGTTTCCTCTTTGCTTTGTGGCACGCCAGTAATGAGGTGTACATAGATTTTGTGGTTCAGAGCAGAATGTTTAGGGTTATGACAGAACCCACAAATGTTTACACTCATTGACACACAGTCAAATAATTTCACTCTTATGCCACAACAAAGGCAAACAGTATTTGTGCAGTATGTGTTTTTTTTTCTAGCTGCTAGAATCCATTATCAAGTTTAAAGGGTCTCTAAACCCAAAAAAGAAATTTCCCCCCACTGGCATAAATAATAAAAGTAAATGAGAGGGTGCATGTTCGACATAGTGCATTGCATAATACTTGTTTTTACTATCATTGAGCATTTTTTTAAACAACCTCCCAAAAATAACATTCAGTGTGGATTTGAAGTAAATTTTCTCATTTTTATGTCCCAGTGGCCACAATTGTTTAATCTTCATAAGGTGACTGTATATTGTACGGAATCTGAATCATTGGCCTCAGTCTCCATCAGGAATAGATAATTAAGATTGTTGTTAGATAGAACACGGAACTGTTGCTGATCTCTAAGAACACATAAAACAGAAGGTATCAAACCTTTCAAAGGACAGGAGTGTTCTTCCACACATAGTAAGTTAAATGGTTGGCACTCCACACTGCTTGCATCCAGCTTTTTTTTTCCGGTGTATTCAAACATGTTCTGACAAATAGACTCATCTTCTTTGATACACGTAACTTTATGGACTTTCATGAAAGTATGTAGTAACTAGAATAGAATGATGGGAAGCCCAGTAGGATGTTTTGGTAATTTGCCTCTAAGGGCAGAGACACAGGCTCAGATTTGGGGAGACTTAGGGTGGCCACACACGGAGAGGTCTGCTCGTTTGGTGATGTTGAGGTGGGCGATATTGGGGTAATCCGATTGTGGGCCCTAGGGCCCAACGATCGGATCACAAAAGAGGAGATACGGGCTGTCGGATCGCAGGACTGCATCAACGAACAGACGAGATTTTTAGATCCATCCACTTGACATCTGGCCGACTTTCAGCCAGATATCGATCGGTAAAGCCCATTGGAGGTCCCCATACACGTGCCATTAAGCTGCCGACTTTGTCTGTCGGCAGCTTTTATCGGCCCGTGTATGGCCGCCTTTAGTCGCCCAGCGACTAATCGCCTCTTTTCCCTGGGGCCAACCCCCCCCCCCCCCAACTGCCTTCCTGCCAGCTACAATGTAAATCCCTGGCTAGATGGCACTTGGAGTGATTCGTTTTCCTAAGTTGCCTAGGAAACTTTGAGCGACTTTGGAAAACGAAGCACTCTGAGTGCGAAGAGAAAAGACGATTAGTTGCTGGGTGACTAAATCTCCCCAAATCTGAGAGTGTCTCTGCCCTCATATATCCCTAGTATATTATCTGTTAATGCTTTTAAAGGAGAAGGAAAGGCTAAAACTAAGTAAGCTTTATCAGAAAGGTCTATATACTGTAAGTACACCAGTAAACCCTCAACATAATGCTGGTCTGAGTCCTCTGTCAAAAGAAACACAGCATTTCTTTCCATCTAATATGTACACATGGGCTTCTGTATCAGACTAGGGCTTGAGTATGCTCAGTTTGCTCCTCTCCCCCCTCCCTCCTCCCCTCTCTGCAGTAATCTGAGCCCAGAGCTATGAGTGAGCAGGGAGAAACTCGGGCAGGAAGTGATATCACACCAAGCTAATATGGCAGCTGCTATCCTAAACAAACAGAGCTTCTAGGCCTGTTTACTCAGGTATGGTTAAGCATTCTGCGGAATACATATAGTGTTATAGCTTGCACTATTGTGGCAACAAACTGCCTCGGTAGCTTTCCTCCTCCTTCAAGAAAAGGTTTGGGTTTACTGGCTGTCTTATTTTCTTATTGTACTTATTTAATGTGGGCTTGCTCTAGAATACTATTGATCTGAAGAGCTTTCCAAAGTTTGTTTTTCTTTT
This sequence comes from Xenopus borealis, assembly GCA_024363595.1. Taxonomy (NCBI): domain Eukaryota; kingdom Metazoa; phylum Chordata; class Amphibia; order Anura; family Pipidae; genus Xenopus; species Xenopus borealis. Next base: position 98,049,646 of record CM044437.1, read on the forward strand.
TCATCTGGCAGCTGTTCTCTGCTAAACCCAGATGTTCTAGAAACTCTCTTGGTATGATGTCATCATTTTAAAAAGAATACACCCTGAGAACATCTAGGTTTAGCAGATAAAAGTGGTGATCTCATACTAAAAGAGTTTGTTACACTGTTGTGTCCTTTTAGGGAATGTTTTTCCTTTTCTGATTTGCAGTTGGTCTTAAATTTCATTATTAATTTCATGTGGTTAATTTTAACCTGTTTGCACAAGCACCATTCAAGCTCTCATTATCTACCACGGGGGGTGCAAGAGTATGCTCCATAGTGTTCACTGGGGTAGCAACTGACCCCTTAAAAGGATACCGTCATGGAATAAAGTTTTTTTTAATTTTTTTCCAAAATGCATCAGTTAATAGTACTATTCCAGCAGAATTCTGCACTGAAATCCGTTTCTCAAAAGGGCAAACAGATTTTTTTAATATATATTTTGAAATCTGACATGGGGCTAGACATATTGTCAATTTCCCAACTGCCCCCAGTCATGTGACTTGTGTTCTGCTAAACTTCAGTCACTCTTTACTGCTGCAGTGCAAGTTGGAGTGATATCACCCCCTCCCCCCCCCCCCCCCCCCCCCCAGCAGCCTAACAACGGAACAATGGGAAGGTAACCAGATAGCAGCTCAACAGCACTCAATAGTAAAACCCAGGTTCCACTGTGACACATTCAGTTACATTGAGTAGGAGAAACAACAGCCTACCAGAAAGCAGTTCCATCCTAAAGTGCTGGCTCTTTCTGAAACCACATGATCAGGCAAAATGACCTGAGATGGCGCCTCACGCCAATATTACAACTAAAAAAAAAAAAACCACTTACTGGTTCAGGAATTACATTTTATTTTGTAGAGTGAATTTTTTGCAGTGTAAACCGTGTAATTTAGAAATAAAAACTACATCATAAAAATCATAACCAAATATCTTTTGTGACGCTTCGAATATATTGAAGTTCCACTTTTCACACAACTACAAGCTACATCTGCAACCAGCAGTCGTGTTGCGTCAGATCAACGCTGCAGCACCATCCTACTTTATATTACTTACCTTGCTCCAGTTGCATCAGACTTGACTCAGCGTTTTGTCGCCCATTGTTGGATATGGCAAAGTTGCGGAAAAATTGTCTGTGTAGTTCTACCCTAACTGTTCTACATTGTTACAATTAGTTGATGCATTTAATTTCTTTGTCCCCACTGACCATAGTATAAGAGTTTTATTAAAGACAGCTGTTATAATTATTACAGTTGCTATTATTTCCCAGATGCTGCCAAGAAATGTATCAACTAATGTAGCAAACTCTTAAGAATCTGCATATGGATGTCTGAGCTGCCAGACTGACACACCAGAGACCGGAACTAGTGATGTGCGGGCGGGCCCGATACCCGCGGATTTTGGCCAACCTCACACCCCTCTTTGCTCCTTGCACTGCTGGCTTCCGACACCCGTCTTCTTCTTTATAGACGCTGTCTATATAAGGAAGCTGGTAGGCAGATGCGGGCTGGCACGAGTTGAGGGAGTTCGGGTTTCAGTAGATTTTGCCAAACAATCTGATCTCTCCCAGATATACTTGCATTGAGATTGGCAATATTGGGCTGATCTGATCGTTGGCCCTAAGGCCCAACTATCGTATCGTATCGCAGTGCAGGCATCGGGTGGTTGGATCATAGAATTGCATCAACCAACAGATGCGGCCACAATCCAACTGGATTTTTATGAATGGCTTTTCTGAAAATAACTTTTGAAGGATACACTCCTATTTGGGAAAAAATATGCATATTTTACTCCATGTTCCAGTGTAAGGCTGGGTAAATGAAGCAGTCCTATGTTTTGGGCACCACAATCTTGAATCCTCTATAAGGTACTCCTACTCAGCATGTACACCACTTTTGTTTACTTCCTAGGGCCACAGAACTCTGTTATTACATGAATTCTGCACATGTATAATGGATCTAGATGGCCAAAGATGAAGGTACACAGAAGATAGTTGGGGTGGCAATGCCTCATTTGAATGCAAACATATGCCAAGAATTCAAGCAATAGTTTAAATGTAGGGCTGACCAAATCAGTGGCAGAGAAGGCTCAGTCTGAAGTTACTTGCCTGTTTTTTGTAATAATCTGAAAGCTCATCAGGGAGGTCATTCATGGTAAGATTTGGGGCGAAAACTATTTTGTTCTAAATATTATTGGAATTATAGTTGAATAACTACTACGTCAATTGTTTCCTACATCTGTAACCTTGCTATGAGCTAATGTGGCCTCCCACCAAATATTGGACCCCACATGGGGGCCCTGAACTGTAATGTCAGAAAACCACTGAATTTAAGTCACTTGGTTGTGGTTTGACAGTATAATAGAAACAACCAGTGCGTTTTCCATGTTCCTAAAAGTTACCTACTGCTACGAAGTTGCAAGACACTTTGTGTTTCTTATAAGATGGGAATAAGTTTATTTCAATTTAACAATGAGCCACACAGCAAGTATGTAGAGTAATGATTTAAGGACTAGCACTGTATAATCTAGCCTTTAACAGGGTTACTTACTTTTAAATTAACACTTAGAATGTGATGCTGAGATGATTTGCAGTTCTTCCTCAATGTTTATTAATTATTTTTCTTATTTAGTTCTTTGTTCAGCAGCTCTGCAGCTTGGAATTTCAGCAGCTATCTTGTTGCTAGGGTCCAACTTACCAGGCAGTGATTTGAATTTGATGGAGTGAGAAGGCAGCAAATAATGAAACTATTACAAATATTTTATAAAAAGACCAGTTGAAATGTTTCTAAGAATTGACCATCTACTAACATTCTAAAAGTTATCTTGAAGGTGAACCATCCCTGTAATGTCCAACATGTACAAAACATTTTCTGTCATCCACAGTTCCAACCAAATATCTATGACTTCAAAAACTGGATCTCTAAGAGTGAAAATAAGCATTCTATGCAAATCTCAGCCTAACTGGCCACTGGCATTGATCCCTTGAGCCACTATCGGGACACGACTGCACTGGGATTCCTGCTACAAAGAAGCCCATAGCCCCCACCAGCCCACTTAATATTCACTTTCTATGGCAATTTTAGCAGCCCATCTGGCATTTGGCAGTACCCACAGATTGCCAGTCCGGGCCTGGCCACTGCCACACTGAGCCACTTTGTCATATAGAACACCTGATCATCTCCTAAAAAATACATTTAGTATGGCAGCATGCATTGCAACCTCTGAAAAACCTGCATGGCTGGGATTTTTTTTTTATTCAAGTGATGCTTATTCTATTATGAGCTTTCTTTTGTCCATACAGTTTAGTGTAAATAAAGATTTTCTAAATAAGTATACTTGAGCGTCATGGTTCAAATGAAATACCAGAAAATGAACTAACCTTATTGATCCGCTGCAAATATTCAAAATTGTGACATGACAATATGCTGACTTGAGGCTCCTATTTCAGAGGAGTTTTTGCATGACAATATAATGGTTGCACTGAAAAGCAACAGTATGGAAACTCCTGCCAATACTAATAAGTCTGGTGGCTGATTCTGTGGTGGATGACAATCGCCTGAATTGCAGGCAAATTTACAGGTGATTTTTAGTATAAAAGGTACAGTATATGCCTGGGTTGAATGTTCTGACTAAAGAGAATATCAAGCAAAAAATAAAAATAATTGTATCTTTTAAATTGTTTAGATTATTTAATTTAATGGTAACAATTTAGAGTGGGGGGAAAAAACAGGAACATTGTCATTATTCAGTTATTTGTAACTTTGCAATTGAAATAACTTGTGACAATATAACAGAAGCCAGCTGATTAACACCACCTATGTTTGCTGGAAGAGAACAGACTATTGCAACATTGTTTTAAAGGGAGAACCTTGCTTCTTTTTGATACAAGTTTGTTCAGTTGGAATTGTGTAGAAAAGGCACATTTTTTTTATATAGAAACACCTGATTTCACCAATTGAAAGGAAACTATGAGTTAGAAGTTTTAGAATTGCAGTTTTCACGTCTTTTTCCACAGATAATATAAATTATTCCTGACTGGAACTGCCATATTAAAGGTGCAATTCTCCTTGAATAAAATACCTGTACATTGTCATGTAAATTGTGTGTGCTGCTGTGCTATCTGAATAACTTTCCACCTCATGTCAGCTGGAAGAGGCAACCTAACTCTAGTGTGCAAATGTATTGTGTTAATATCACAGCTTCTTTTTCTTTTTTTTGATATGAAGTAGATGATAAATATATTCTGATATATTCTGATTTTACATACACTTATTCTCTTGATGTGTCATTTCTGCATTCAGCATTAGTTTAGTTTTAAATGGGTTTCTATCCAACCAAAGTCTATACTGAATGCTGCAGGCCTTGGTGAAACCACTTTCTCTGCTTCTGAAACACTGCAGATTGGTTCTTGGTTTTCAGAATACTGTATCTATGGTGAAAGGCACCCATATGGTGGATTGAATGAAAGCAATGTCAGTCATATTATGGGTCCCAACGCCACAACTTACACTTAAAGGGCTTGATATACCTGCTCAGCCAGCTGCTCTTTCTGGTTTATTTGATATTTCCATTCCCTAAAGACTGCTTTTAGCACAACCTATAAGATTGTTTTGCATCTTCTCTACTACTACACATAAGTGCACCTGTTGGGGTCAATATGTATCCTGCATTAGTGCAGATTTACGTGTATTAAACCACATTTCAAATATGATAAGTAGAACATGTCCATACAAATTTATCGTTGACACAAGTAAGACACGTGAATATGGGTGAATTCAATTGAAGTATTCATTCAGAAACTAGCCACTGTCTGTCTTATTCTCCTAGTATTTGCACATTACTCTGGATGTTTAGTTGAGGTCATCCAGTTCAGACCAGGACTTATAAATCAGCTACATAGAGCTACTGCCCAGCAAAACACTGAGCTTCTAAGCTTCAGCTTTGCCTAGGGAGCCCTAGACAAGCATATATACTTTGCATGTGATGGGTGTGTTTGCTGCCCCTGTCCTTCATTAGGTACCTTTCAAGTGATTCTGTACTGATCTCTTTCCTGATATTTCCTCAAATAACTAGCATTTGTGACTTGCAGTTTTGCAACCCTCTTCTTCTCTCTATACATATTGGCTTTGGGGTTCTTCTGTATGTGAAGCTTCCATTGAGAAGAGGAGAAGAAGTCCCAGTGTAATCCACCATGTTGGCTTAAATGACATTTGTTGTCTAAAGATGCATTAATGACCGATCTGTCTCCATCTTTGCCACATGATACTGGCTATCATTTTATACATATAATTGTGTTATGGAAATTGATCATAGGATAAGGAACAAGGGGAGTGAAGAAACAGAGCTGTCAGCAATGTTCTGAAATTGTTTATACTGTGGGAGAAAATCTAAAGTTTAGAAGTAGTGTGATCTGCAAACCGTGCTACTGATTACTTTCCAAGGTCACCAAAACTGCACACTCAGATCCTAGTGCACATTCATTACCATGCAGTCCTACAGGATGTACAGCCCTATCCATTAGCAGCATTGTTCAGTGACTTTTTCAAAAGTTTATGTCTGACAAAGCTGGTGACCGTCTCCCACTGAAAACTGTCAGATCAGCAATACATGCAGAGATGTTATCAGCAGCCGACCGGAATCTTCTAACTTGAACGATCGCCATGGCATGAAAAATGTGGGGACACACATCAAAGATATCAAATCTTTGCGTCTATGACCAGCTTTATATCTACTTATAATAATCTACCTAGCTAGGACTATAATGGAGTAACTTCATTACCTCTTGTTGCACACTATGCAAAACATATTTTCATCACCAGCCCTAGTTCTTGAACTCCTTTCAAACAAGGGGTTATACTGCTGTCAGTGGGCTGGCACAGTAATAACACTCAATGTATCCTTTGTTGTTGTTTTGTTTAAATCAAATTTGCTCCTAAATTACACATGTTCTTTGCTAATGTATGGACTGGAACACAAGCTAATTACAGGCTGTGTTATTTAAAGCATACAGAGTATTTCCTTAGCTTGTTTAACTGAGCCAGCTAAGCAAGACATTCATTGATGGCCCTTTTCATCCAGGGATCAGTCATGTTTGAAAAGTGTTGATATTGGCTAGAAAAACAAAAGCACAACTTGAGTTACATGAGCCAAGCTGTTCTATCCCAATTCACTTTATAGCAACGCTTTATGGTAACCTGTAGAAATTCTCCGCTTTGTCACCTTATCTCTTTTTGATGCCTAAGCCACCTTTACACTTTATATTGCATTCTGCTTCACTTTCTTTCATGTCATGTCTCCTTATTACCTCTCACGTTCTTTACAACTGTCCCACCCACCCTGATTAAGATTTCAATGGAACATTTAGTGTAGCATTATCATTCTGCCATAAAAACTATTGTACATGTGTGATCTGTAATCATTTGCTGGGGGATTTCCATCCTACAACATTTTATTTTGCACAATGAAAATGTAATGCCAAGCAGTTTATCAGGTAAATTAAATATTAGTTTACAGTTGTAGCAGTGGAGTAAAATGAGTAAAAAAAGTACATGATTTTCTAGTAGACAAAAGATCGTAACAAATTACAGAAACATCCATTATCCAGAAAACCCCAGGTCCCAAGCATTCTGGATAACAAGTCCCATACCACTACTGAGCATTCTGTCCAAGGCCTAGTGCTTCTTTACAGGCCATGGAACTCAGAGATCACTTTGTAGAGGGCATTACTAAGCACCATATATATTTTACAGAATATTGGTGGTGTTTGTCTATTAGAAATTGCTAGCTGTGTCTTGTCTGTACATTGATTACCAATACACTTTACAAATACTGTAATATTGATATTTGGATTACCGTATGAATCCTTATTTTATGTTTTTAGTGGGTCTTGGTAGTTTTCGCCTCGCTCATTGTTTGTGTGTATTATGCAACAGGGAATTTCAGGGAACTTCCTCCAGTTAATGCAGCTTATAAAGAACACTAGTAGTAAATAAAGTGCAATTTAATTCCAAAAACATTTTCTGTTGAGTACACACATTCTGGCAGTGCTGGTAGATTCTATGTGATTGATTTCCCTTTTATATATACAGTTTAGTCTTTTCCTACTAGTTATATTTTTCAAAACCCCCTTTCTGAAAGGGAAGGGGAATGCTGTTCATTTGCTGCAGGAAACAAGGCTAGACCATTTTGGAGACGTTTGACAGTAATTAGTTGAAAATAGCAAAATTGCCTTGTGAGCTAATGTCAAGCAAAGCTTTTAATGTTCTGAAAGCTGAAGCAATATTTGCTGACAGAATGGGGTTAGAATTTATGAAAACCTATACTTGGGGATGTTTTAAAGAACTACCCAAAGCTTTGATGATGAGACATCTAGGTTTCAGCTTAAACTAGTTGTTATTCTTATGGTTGCTTTGAAGAATCTTTCTGTAGAAACCTAAGCAGTGCTCCGGCACTAGAAATAGTATCCTTTTTATATTCCTCCCAGTGTTTGACTTTCTCTCACACTCCAGAAAACATACAGGGAAGTTCATTGGCTCTGGTGAGTTTATGGGAGTTTACAATTGCAAGCTTTCTCTGAGTCACTAACTAATAGGAATGACTAAATAAGTTGGCGATAAAGAAATACATGTTAGGCTGGGTGCAGACAGGGAGATTCTGTCGCCTGGTGATTAATCGTGGCGACAATCTCCCCGAACTGCCTTCTCCCTGTCCGCCGCCTGTTAAAATAAAAAAGCGCCAGCTCCAATGCACACGCTTTGTGAGGAAACTTCGAGCGATTCTGGAAATCCCCGCGTGTGTATTGGCGCTGGCGCTTTTTGATTTAAACAGGTGGTGGACAGGGAGAAGGCAGTTCGGGAGATTGTCTCCAGCGATTACAGAATCTCCCCGAATCTCCCTGTCTGCACCAGCCCTTAGAAATACATGTTAACTGTTTCCATAAAATACAGTGACATATGTCTGTTGTCTAACAGATTAATAACATTTCTTCAACCCGTAATCTTCTATGAGTTATGCGTCAACAGACTCAGCAGTGTTCAATATTTGCGACAGCTATATGTATGGCCAACTATAGTCTGTGGTAGATCCAGATTGTACTAAAACAATGTACTGACTGTCCTTTTTCAGCTTCTGGAGTCTTACATTTTGCTACAGCATTGATGTGTTTACGATATCTTTAGGCCCGATAAATGGCTGCACTCATTCTGCTGGGTTTACTTATTTGAGTTTGACTAGGCTATTCGTTCTCTGTACCAAGGCAATGTTAAACTATACTCTGTGGCTCACAGCACTCAGGCCCAGTCACAGGTACTGTAGTCTGACAGATAAAACTGAGATTGCTTGAGCATTCACAACATGTATGGGTAGTGATGGGCGAATCTGCAGTGTTTTGTTAATTTTTTGCTGTTTTGCGAAACACCGGTACGTCTCGTTTTTGGTCGCAGGCGTCCGTTTTTTGGACGCTGGCGCACAAAACCGGACACCTGCGAATGCAGTTTTGCTAATTTATTCGCCTGCGGCAAATCCCGGGGGTTTTCCACGAATTTGCCCATCACTAGTGCAAGGTTGTGTGGCTAAGTAGGTTATTCTTTAGTCTTCTGCATATTCTATGAATAATCTCTACTTGTGTGTCCAAGTTGACATGCCATTAAAAGATGTTTGAGAACCATAACGGGCTAGAATAAAACCCTTTTAATGCTTTAGAATCTTTGTAATTTAGACCTGAAACCCTCCTGAGCTTGTTAAAGCTAGAATTTTACTGATTATACATATTTACCATATTCTAAACCACTGACCTTTTACAGACTGGATGTGAAACCCTATTACTATGGCAAGGTGCACTATTTTCAGCAACAGACCAGCTCTGTTTTCATGTTGGAAACCACCAAGGCTTCCATAAGTACAGACTATGTGAAGATACAAGGGGGACCAAGTACTTGGTAAAGCAAGTACGCCTCCTAGCTTTATTAGTTAGCATTATTAGTGCAGTATTGGTCACTAGGACCGGGATCAGCAGCATCTTGCAATTTCTGTTGCCAAGGTACAACAATCATCAATCCAGTGACAGCTATTTGCTGTAATTGAGAAATTTGGGTGTAGTTCAGGAAGAGTTGCAGGGCATGGACCAATTAGGAGTGGGAGGGAATTGAGTATCAGTCCTGGCGTATCCCTGTAATTCATCTGACTATACTGCTTCCCAGCATTATTGAACATGCAAGGTGAATACAATACAGATTTGAACTGGCCAGAGGTTTGCTATAGCCTCACACTTTTGACCGTTTTGAATTGACAGTTTCCAGCTTTACTATGGTGGATGTCCTTTTCAGTCAACTGCTGATCCAACACTGAAAGCAATTATCTGACTGGTTGCCAGGGGTTTCTGCCTAGGAGCAAATTTGACCATTGTTTATAAATGAGCTTCACTGTATTAAGACTGATCCAGAATTTGTATTAATTGGCAATGCCTTGGCAGTTGTAAGCTTCTGCATTTCCACCTTCTTACTGTGTATTTCTCTCCACAGAATTCAGCCTCCAGGTCAAGAAGCACGAGGTTCAGCCAGGCCTTCTGAGGAACAGCACATGCACTATTCTGTATAAGTGCTATCAAGGTACAAAACCTTTTATAGATATGCCTGAGAAAGTTAGGAGTTAAGATGGCCATAGACGTAACAAATACGATCTTTCTCAGAAAAGATCAATATACAGGTAGAAA
>CM044437.1:98059708-98070881 GCA_024363595.1 Xenopus borealis
TTGGAAAGATCTTTTCCAAGAAAGATCGTAATTGTTACGTCTATGGCCAGCTTTAGGCATTATGGGGGTTATGTAATAAAAGGCAAAGGCAAAAAAAAAGTTTTCAAAAGGGCAATAACCCATAGCAACCAATCTGCATCAACCACCTGTTTAAAGGCTAACATCTTATTGGTTGCTATGGGTTACTGCTCCTGGGCAAACTTTATGCCTCTTATTACATATGGGGGATTGTCTTTAAATGAAAACACTATTCTATATTCTAATCCACTAATTTTCCCTTTATCAAGGAATGTTTAAAGGAATTGTTCAGTATAAAAATAAAAACTGGGTAAATAGGCTGTGCAAAATAAAAAATATATAGTATACTTAGTTATCCAAAAAGTAAAAAGGCTGGAGTGACTGGATGTCGAACAGAACAGAACAGAACACTACTTCCTGCATTGCAGCTCTCTTGGCATCCACTGATTTGGTTACCCTGGTTACCAAGCAGTAACCAAACAGTGACTTGACTGTGGGGGGCACATGGGCCATAATGGTTTGCTTTTGAATCTGAGCTGAATGCTGAGGATAAATTGCAAACTCACTGAAATCCCATGTGTTCTCCCTTCAAGTCGCTCACTAAATCAGAGTTAGAGAGCTGAAAAGTAGGATTAGTGTTCTGTTATGTTAGACATCCAGTCACTCCAGCCTTTATACATTACATATTAGTAACGTTTCATTTTGCACAGACTATATATTTTGCCAGTTTTTATTTTTACACAGAACTGTTCCTTTAAGGGGATGACATTTCTTTCTTTTCAAAATTTTTTAAATTCATTTTACAATAAGGGATAGCATTTCTAACACAAATAGGGCCCTTACACACGAGCACAGGGGAGCGTAGGTTGAAAACGCTCATGTGTAAGGGCCCGTAGTCTGCAGTTTTGAATTTACAGTTCAAATCTTTCACATAAAAGCACCCCCCCCCAAATCAACTACATGGCTTTTATCTGCTTCATTGATAATGACAAAAATTAAGGAATTGCCCACACCTGCCCATGAAATAGCCTTTCAGTCAATTATCCAATTACATTTGAGCCCCTGAAATGAAGTGATAGTGCTAAAAAAAGTCTTTAGTTCCTCACATTTTTATGCAATCTTTTTGCATCACTGCGCATGGGTGCTGGGCTTGCACGCCCCAATTAGATTGGGAGATGGGGGGGGCTATGTCATAATAGATTTTCTATTGCCAGCAGGGATTGGCTGTTCCCTGTTGGCAATAGAAAAAAAAAACATTTTCTTGCTTGGAAACACGAATGCGTTGTGGAATTCATGGTGCTTTGTGGACTTCATGGCAGGGAGTAATTCTACAGGAAGCAGTGTTTCACTACATCTGTGTTGATTTAACTTTTTTTTTTAAACATTTTTCCACTTGCCATTCTCATTTCTGTTGCAGCATAATAATTTCCAGCAAAATACTGTAATTAGAATTTTTTGTAAAATAAGATCTGCCTATAATTAAATTTAGTTTTGAAAAACATTACAAATATTTGCAAATCAGTAGTAGGTGGTGGTGCACTAGCCTTGTTTTCTCAACTTGAGTTCATTGAGTAGGGTTTGGGCTGAACATACTTTATGCCTATTTCAAAAAATTGTGTTTTTTTTTTAATACTTGAGCTCTCTGTACAATGCTAAATCTGCTCAATTGCCAAACGAACTTTAACCCAGTTTGGCCAGCCATATGGTGGGCCAAATCTGCCTGATCCTATCATTGGCATGAGGAATCAGAGAGGCCTACAGTCCACACAAACTATAGTCCTTGTTGGACAGGAAAAGCGATTGGCCAGTAAGCTACCGACACAGTCCTAAAGGCCATTGTATGGCAAATTTAAAGGAACTGTATAAAAAAGAAATGGTTTTAAAGTAATAAAATATAATGCATTGGTGTTCTGCACTGGTAAAACTGCTGTTTGCTTCAGAAACACTACTATAGTTTATATAAATAAACTGCAGTGTTGTAATGGGGGCAGCCATTCAAAGGAGCAAAGGCTCAGGTTACACAGCAGATTGCAGATGAGCTCTGTAGAAAACAATGGTGTTATCTTTTATCCACTATCTAACCCAGTGATCCCCAACCAGTAGCTCATCAGCAACATGTTGCTCTCCATCCCATAGGATGTTGCTCTCCAACCCATAGGATGTTGCTCCCCAACCCATAGGATGTTGCTCTCCAACCCATAGGATGTTGCTCTCCAACCCATAGGATGTTGCTCTCCAACCCATAGGATGTTGCTCTCCAACCCATAGGATGTTGCTCTCCAACCCATAGGATGTTGCTCCCAGTGGCCTCAAAGCAGGTGCTTATTTTAAAATTTCTGGCTTGGAGGCAAGTTTTGGTTACATAAAATCCAGGTGCACTGCCAAACAGAGACTCTATGTAGGTTGACAATCCACATAAGGGCTACCAAATGGCCAATCACAGCACCTTTGTGGCACCCCAAGAACTATTTTCATGCTTGTGTTGCTCCCAAACTTCTTTTACTTCTGAATGTTGCTCACGGGTTCAAAAGGTTGGGGATCCCTGATCTAACTTGTGCCATATAGCCGTTTTTCAATTTCTGCCATTGCTATATATAGCAGCTTGTTTCTATGAACTATAGTAGTGTTTTTGAAGCAAACACATCCACAGTGCAGGGCACAGTACATATTTTCTTTACTTTAAAACACATTTTTGGTGTTACTTTTGGATTACCAGTATACAGCACCCACCATTCCCTTTTTTTGCCAATTATACTGGAGATTATCTTTACGTGGAGGAGTAGTGTTTGTTTTATTCACGCAAAAAATTTTTTTTTCTTTTTTTCTTAAAACAATGTGTTTAATGCAAGTGGTTGTCATTTAACTGATATTGTACATAATTTGATCAAAGTATAACCTAGGGAGGTCTCCTGTTTCATTAATAACATTTATTCCTGTATTAACGATTCAAAATAGGGCTCAAATACTGACCAGTTTTGATAAACAGTGTGATAAAACAACAAGTTTCTGCACTGTATTGTATGCACACATGCATGAAGGATGCTGATGCCAATTATATATTATATATGTTTTAGAGAGACAGCAATTAGCACTGAGGCCCATATTTGTTTTACCTAAGTATATTGACACTGGCTAAGCCAGGTATGACCAGACTTTGTTACACTGGCATCTATTCTTGACACCTGGCCCCATCATTAGATCTACCTTGATAACGAGCAGCAAAATTTTTTGACCATGCCTGTTTTTGTGGCCACACCCCCTAATTACCTTGTTTAGTTTACAAAATTTGGAAGGTTATGAAAGTTTGAACACCCTCCCTTCCCTGTGCTGGTTGCTCTCGGCACTCCCTTCCCCCTCCGTGTCCATGCCTACAGCCAGCCCTCCCATGTCCTTTCCCTCCATACCTGCAGCCCTCCCTCTTTTGTCCTTTCCCTCATTGCCTGCAGCCCTCCCGTTGTGCTGTTCTCGTCTCCCTGCCCTGCTGTGCTGCTAGTCTCCCTCCCTTCCCTTTGTGCCGCTCGTTTCCCCTCCCCTTCCTGCCGCTCTTTCTACTCCCACTGTGCTGCTCATCTCCCTTAGTTCCTCTTCTCTTCAGGTCAGCGATGTTGCGCCCCAGATCACTGTCTACCAGGAATATTAACAATCTACAGGTAGACCACAATCAACTTTCTGGGCACCCCTGGGCAAAGCTAATAAAATCCTTGCAGTTTGTGTCAGACCCTGTGATCATGATCAAGCCAAAATATAAAATTGTGCAGAATGATCACCTGATTTGCGATTGTATTGGTTTATTGGCCAGCCAGGGAATACATGTAGGAAAATTTCCTTCAAGCCTTCGAAAAATTCGTTCGATTGGAACGATGGAACGCTTTGATCGTACGAATGTAATTCGAGCAGGACTTAAGGTGGCCATACACGAAGAGATCCGCTCGTTTGACTATGTTGCCAAACGAGTGGATCTCTCCCCGATATGCCCACCTTGAGGTGGGCGATATCGGGCTGATCCGATCGTGGGCCCTAGGGCCCAATGTTCGGATCAGTATGGGCGGTTGGATAGCGGGACCGCATCAACGAACAGATGCGGCCGCGATCCGACGGGATTTTTAATCCTGCCCGATCAACATCTGGCCGACTTTCGGCCAGATATCGATCGGGAAAGCCCGTCGGAGGGCCCCCCACACGGGCAGATAAGCAGCTTTTATCTGCCCGTGTATGGCCACCAGTTGTCTTAGAAGCCTATGGGGGGTTTCCCATAGGCTTCTATTGCAATTCAGAGGGTTTAATCTGGCGAAGTAGGCAGTCGAACAATTGAAAAATTTTGATTCCTTTGATCATTGAATGATCGAATTATCGAATAAACGATCATCTGATCTATTCGATAATTCGGTATTTGATGATCGAAGAGGCCAAATGATAATATCCGAATATACAAAAAATTGGTACGATCGGTATTCGATCGAATTCGATCAAACTCATTTCACGTGAATTTTGTAAATTTGCCCCTTAGTGTCTTGAGAGATTCTTACCACTTTATTGAACTCTTCTGAGTAGTTACAACCAACCCAATGGAGACCTCAGGGGATGATGCAACAGACTGGGGCCATTCTGACGGCAAATAAGCAGTTTAAATGAATTGTTCAGTATAAAAATAAAAACTGGATAAATAGATAGGCTGTACAAAATAAAAAAATGTTTCTAATATAGTTAGTTAGCCAAAAATGTAATGTATAAAGACTGCAGTGCGTGGAAACCAACTTCCTGCTTTTCAGCTTTCTTGTTTTCCACTCAGTGACTTGAGGGAGGGCCACATGGGCCATAACTGTTGCTTTGTGAATGCTGAGGATCAATTGGAAACTCACTGAACAATTATGTCCCATGTGGCCCCCCTTCAAGTTGCCGACTAAAGGTGGCCATACACGTAGAGATCCGCTCGTATGGCGATGTTGCCAAACGAGCGGATCTCTCCCCGATATGCCCACCTTGAGGTGGGCGATATCGGGCTGATCCGATCGTGGGCCCTGGGGCCCAACGTTCGGATCAGTACGGGCGGTCGGATCGCGGGACCGCATCAACGAACAGATGCGGCCGCGATCCGACGGGATTTTTAATCCTGCCCGATTGACATCTGCCCGACTTCCGGCCAGATATCGATCGGGAAAGCGCGTCGGAGGGCCCCCCACACGGACAGTCTGTCGGCAGCTTTTATCTGCCCGTGTATGGCCACCTTAACTCAAAGTTAAAGAACTGAAAAGCAGGAAGTTGGAGTCTGGCTATTATATTAGACATCCAGTCACTCCAGCCTTTATACATTAAATTTTTGGCTAACTAACTATATTAGAAACATTTTTTATTTTGCACAGCCTATCTATTTATCCAGTTTTTATTTTTACACTGAACTGTTCCTTTAACGATACACAAAGGTTGTCTAGAATCTATAGCTAATTATACCTTGGACAGATTTTCCCTATTGTAATGTGAATGGCTAAATGGCACATTGAGTGGCGTGTGTATGCTGCTTGTATTGCGGTGTGCATCTCTGTTACTGAAGTACAGGTATGGGATCTGTTATCTGGACACCCATTATTCAGACAGCTCCGAATTATGGGAAGGGCATCCATAGACTCCATTTTAATTAACTAATTGACCAAAAAAAAAATCAATTTTCTCTGTAAAAATAAAGCAGTAACTGAGTAATTGAGCCTAATCCTTATTGGAGGAATAACAATCCTGTTGGGTTTCTTTAAAGGAATTGTTCAGTATAAAAATAAAAACTGGATAAATAGGCTGTGCAAAATAAAAAATGTTTTCAATATAGTTAGTTAGGCAAAAATGTAATGTATAAAGGCTGGAGTGACTGGATGTGTAACAAAACAGAACAGAACACTACTTCTTGCTTTTCAGCTCTATTTTGTTTACACTGACTGGTTACCCGGCACTAAACAATCAGTGAATTGAGGGAGGGCCACATTGGTCATAACTGTTGCTTTTGAATCTGAGCTGAATGCTGAGAATCAATTGCAAACTCACTGAACAGTTATGTCCCATGTGGCCCCCCTTCAAGTCGCTGACTAACTCAGATTTAGAAAGCTGCAAAGCAGGATGTTGTGTTGTATTCTGTTATGTTACACATCCACTCACTCCAGCCTTTATACATTACATTTTGGCTAACTAACTATATTAGAAACATTTTTTATTTTGCACAGCCTATCTATTTACCCAGTTTTTCTTTTTACCCTGAACTGTTCCTTTATTGTTGTTGTTTTTTTTAAGTATGGAGATTCACTTTACAGAAAAATCCATTATCTGTAAAACACAGAGCATTCTGGATAATAGATCCCATACCCATATAGAAACTCCCCACCATATTCTGCTGGGGTTTAGTCACAATGGAAAAATTAACTTATGGGTGAGTAGCTCCAAATATTTTCCTACCTGTAAAATACTGGAACACAAAAGCTTTGCAAATATGTATATAAGTATCTGTGCAATGGAATCTGCTTGTGAATGCTTGCACCTCAGGTAGTTGCAGGGGCTTATGGAATTGCTGCTGCCAGTTTACAGAAAGCCAAGACCTTGGCTTCTATTTTATTTTCTGCATACATATATTTACATTCAGTGCACATGGCAAAGCAAACACACAGGGTCTGTGCTGTTACAGGATCTGCTGCTTTTTTGGTGAGTTCCTAGCTTGCAGGCTGATCTCATAATGAATTTGAGCTTATTTACTACACAGATGCTATTTCAATTATCTGGAAAAAACTACCTTATACCAGTGCCGGGTCAAGCTGATCTGACGCCCTAGGTGACCTGGCCCGGCCACTACGCTCATCCCGTGCTCGCGCACGCATGTGCGTGCGTCCCCAATCGCATTATGCGCAGAACGCCGGACGGAGTTAGACGAGAGCCGGGCCCAAATGGGAGGAGAGAATGTGGAGGGGATGAAGGCGGAGAAGAGGTCTGGATGGGATCGAGGCTGAGAAGAGTGCTGGAGAGGAGGGAGGCGGGGCAGAGCAGTGAACATGGACTAGGGGCAGGCAAAAGACAGGTACCTGAACAGTGCCCCCCTTTGGTTGCGCCCTAGGCAGGTGCCTCCTCTGCGTACCCCTTGTTCCAGCCCTGCCTTATACACATTGTGCCACCATCATGATGAAACACGAATAAATGAACTTTATGGCATACAGAACTGTAAGGGTGGAGATTCGAGGAGACTTAGTCGCCATGTGACAAATCTCCTCTTCTTCAGGTGACTAATCTCCCCGAACTGCCCTCCCACCAGCTAGAATGTAAATCACCGGCAGGATGGTACTCTGATCTTAGTTTTCTGATGTCGCCTGAAGTTTCCTCGTGAGGCAACTTTGGAAACAAATCACTCCGAACGCCATCCCACCAGCAATTTACATTCTAGCCAGGGGAAGGGAGTTTGGGGAGATTAGTCACCTGAAGAAGAGGCGATTAGTTGCTGGGCGACTAAATCTACTGGAATCTGAGCGTCTCTGCTAATAAACATATTGGGGCTCCTTTATCAACACTGGGTAAATTTGTCCATGGGCAGTTAACTATTACAACCAATCAGTGATTTAAAGCCAGCTGCAAGTAGAACAATGAATGCAGCAATCTGATTGGTTGCCATGGGTTAATTTGCTCAGTGTTGATAAATGGCCACTTGTAACTAGCAACAGGGGCCAGACTTAGCTTTAAGGACCACACCTCTATTCTCTCTCTTAAAGGGCATCTAGAACCAAAAATAATATAATCTTTATTCTGAGTGTCCTCTGTGAACTTTTAGCGTTTCATTTTCTTTTTAAGTAGATTGAGATATTCGCAGTTGTAGAGCTATGTGTACTGCTATGGAGGCTTTGCTTAAAAGATCTGTTTGACGGCCCTGTGTGTCAGCGACTCATATGGACTCTCTTGGCTTCAGTTAACCCTGGGGTTGGAGCCAAAACTTCATATTGGCAATCTGAATATGCTAATATCTCAGAAACCATTAAATATAGCAAATTAATGTGCATAATTGCTGAATTTTAAGTTGACATAAAATCATATGTTTGGTTTATATATTAAGTGCTTCTCTTCCTCTTGTACCTTACAGAGTGATTCTGGTTGCCTAGCAACATTGGAACACCTTTGTGTATCTCCAGAATTGGTGCATTATGACCTACATACAGTAGAATAAAGAAATGCATAAAAGCATGGATTAAAGCAGTGCGTGATAAATGGGCCATACATGTTTGAATAGTTGTAGAACAAAATACATTTTTTTTACTCCATATTATTATAAAGGAAGTGTTTTTCTCGTGTGCCTTTAAATGCTTAACAGGGCTTATTTACTAGTGTATCTGCATATTTGCCCTTACCTAAAGTAATAACCCATAGTATCATCTGTTGGTTATCTTCAGGCTGTGGCACTTAGGGGCAGATTTACTAGGGTTCAAATTCGAGGGTTAAAAAATGGGAATAACTGGGAATACTGTGGGAAGATTTTACCACAATTTGATTGGTCGAATGATAGAATAGGAAATATTTGATCGAGCGATAAAATAGTTCGAATCCATCAATTCAAACGATTCGATCGAATATTTTTTATTCGAGCAAAAATAATGAAACCCAATTCGGTAGCTTTGATCTGGCGAACTAGGCAGTCGAATAAAAATTTAAAGGGGAAGCACTTCAATTTTTATCTGAATCATTCAATTCAATCGAATTTTCAAAATTCACTGGTCGACAAAAACATTCGGAAATTCTAATTAGAATCTTTTTGAAAATTCAATCGAAATTCGAATCCTTCATGTGAATTTAGTAAATCTGCCCCTTAGAATTATTAAATCAAATACCTGTTTTTTTTACTTTTCAAGTGAAGAATATCTTAATAATAAGTAGAATCTGAAATAGATTTTGTAATGCACCCTGTCTAATATATTAGTAAAAAATACAATTTGCCTTTTCCTGTTCATTGTTCTGTATTTTTTTTCATTACTACCCCCAATAAATAGGAAAGTTTACCCCCCCCAGTGCGTCTCAGGTTTATAGATAGATAAGGGAGGCTGGTAGTTTCATCAACTGCATTCTTCTCCTACTGACACAGTAATTCTGAAGAACTGAGATGCTGCAAAAGGAAAGCCCTTTCAATTTTACAACTTGACTGATTAAAAGACCACTTTGATTGATATGTAAAACACTGGTGGCCAACAATAGATTGTTTCAATACATGTTTAGGCTGGGGACAGACAGGGAGATTTGGGGAGATTCTGTCGCCTGGCGTTTTTAGCAGGCGACAAAATCTCCCCGAATCTCCCTGTCTGTCCCTACCCTTAGAGCTTAATCGTCAGATATACAGGTTGAAACAATAGAATAGATACTATCTGTATCTGATCATTCAACACTAACAACGACCAATGTTCAGGTGCCTTCAAAGACACCCAGCCAAAATTTTCAGGGCGGCCCCATCAACGAGCCATTTGATATCCAAGTCTTCTGCCATATCAGTCAGCTTATCTCCCCACTGAATATCAGATCGTCTATGGCCACCATCAGAGAAGAATAGGCAAACACAAGAAGAGGAACCGTTGTTTTATGTTTATTTTAGGCAAAAGCACTGTTTATTATATATCATCTTAAGGTTGGAGTTAAACTACAGGTATAGAATCTGTTATCCTAAAATGCTTTATTCAAAAAGCTCCCTATTACAGGAAGGCCATCTCCCTTAGACTTGATTTTAATCAAATAACATTTTTAAAAAAGATTTCCTTTTTATTTGTAATAATAAAACTGTACTTTTTACTTGAGGCCAACTAATATATAATTGATCCTTATTGGAAGCAAAACCATCTTATTGTGTTTATTTAATGTGTACATGATTTTTTTTAATTAGACTTCAGCTATGGAGATCCAAATTTTGGAAGCTCCACTTATTCGTGAAAACCCCAGGTCCCAAGCATCCTGGAAAACTGGTCCCATACCTATACTACAAGAAAATGGAAAGTTTTCTATTAAGCAGTAGAAGACCCTTGTTTATCTCACATGTGGTGTACTCCATCAATTGCAAACCTGAAATTAGCATTTACATCCACTAGGTTTGTGGATACTGCAGTATCTATGGCAGATTTTGTCTTGTACAGTCTGCTAAGGCTAAGAGTATCTTCGCTGATATCAGAGAAGCTATATTCTTTGCATACTACATGTTCCATTACTGTGTATGTCTTTGTGTAGGGACCATGTCTGAATGAGTAGGACGTGACCTTGATATGTAGAGAAGTGGTTATACTATTATCTGTATGATTTACACATCAGGACCTGTCAGACCAGTTAATTGTGTTGGTCACATTTGGCACCTCCATTACATTAATAGGAAACCATAAGCAATGGGGACATTGTAATGAAAGTGTTGTAATTTGCAATTTTCCAAAATATGTAAATGCTTTGTTTTTTTTTTTTTTTAATTCAATTTACCTCTAAAATGTAAAGTGCAATTATTCTTTGTCACTTTTTTTTGTACTTGGAGTTGCAGTTTCCCTCCCTTCTTTCTTGAGATGACATTTTATTTTTAGCCTTTATTTATACAGTGTCAAGTACATTTTTATTGCTGTGCATGAGGCAAAACAGTTTTGGCTGCTCAGAAGATATGTCTTGCAAACGGCTCCTTAATGCAAAGCATTTGGGAAAAGTCTGAGTATCGCCATGCTGTGTGTATTCATGGAGAGTAACTTAAGGAGTATGAAATGTTGACTGTTTTGATTAGAAACTAGGGGTGAAAGATACAATACAGACCACCTGTATTGTATACTATATACTGTATTCTAGTGGAGTGACTTGTTGGACTAGCAAAGTTAGACTCTCAAACATTTTTGCTTACTTCCAGACTTTTCTGTTCCTGACCCCTTTGAAGGTCCAGCATTTGGTTAAGGATTTATAAGATTATGGGCATATGAAATGTTGCTATGTTAGCTATTCCTCCGTAGATTCAAGACTATCTAAGACACCAAATAAGGGTTAACCCCCACATTCTACCTTAAAACGACCTGAACTTGCTCTTCAGTGAGTATTTAATAGCACAATATAGCCGTTTTCCCTAAATGTTAAAATCATCCTATAATTCTATATAATCCTGTACCATGTTGCTCTCCAACCCCTTGGCTGTTGCTCCCATGGCCTCAAA
>CM044437.1:98072246-98086406 GCA_024363595.1 Xenopus borealis
ATCTCCCTGTCTGTCCCCAGCCTAAAAGAGCAGGTTCACTCTTGTAAGAAGAATATTTGGTTTGCAGTATCACAATTGCACCTATTTTCCAGAATAGCATATGGCGTGGAGTGGATCATACAGGGAAGTCGGTGAAACCATTTGGAATGACAGAGTATTAATTTGGAGCTTCACTTTTTTTTTTTTTAGCTTTGCTCCTATGTGCCCGTCCTGAGTTCTTTAGGTGGCCCTTGTCAATCCCCGCATGTACACTGATTTCATTAACATTGCTGACTAACATTATTTAGATTGTTGCAGTTCTAAATTTAAAATAAACATCTACTCTTCCAAGATATCAATACAATTCGCTTTTCTGCTATCATTAGGTGGCGACAGACAAGGTTGCAGAAAAGTTGAGTTCTACTCTCTCATGGGTGAAGAGTACTGTGTCATATACTGTCAGTCAAATGGCAAGTCAGGTGGCGAGCCCATCAGCCTCGTTGCACACTATATCCTCCTCGACTACTCTCTCCACTCCAGCACTTTCACCATCTTCCCCAGTAGAGCTGAGTCCAGATGATGTTGAGCTGCTGGCAAAATTAGAAGAACAAAACAGGTAAGTAATCATTCTCTGTTTTTTTTCCCTCATGGGTTTAATGGAAATGTATCTTGTGTAAAATTGTGTTAAATTATACTAATGCCATTCAGAGAAAATGAATTGAGTTGTATTCTTACTAGATTTGGATTGTGGAGACATGTCTGGATCAGCTGAATTGATCCTGTTGATTGGGCTGTCAAATTTTTTGTAGCCATATAAAGAAATGTAGACCGTCCCTTGACTTATGACTTCATGCATGCACTGATAAGAGACCTACCTAGTTCAAATCATATGTATCTTCACCAGCATTTGATATGCCAAATATAGTATATACCTATTGGAGCACTGAAATATTATGTAATCTAGTCCAGATTTGGCTCTCTTGAAAATGTGTCTCTGCTGGAAATAACAAATCACCTGCGGCATAAATAATTGCATGTGACAAATTTCCCAGTCAGCCACTGCCCTAAGGGCCGATGCCCAAAGCTTTATGCAGTTTTGCCCTCTAGTTTGTGCCTGACTGATGGACCTTCTTTCTACAGTGTCTCTGACTATATGACACTAAGGGGCAAATTTACTAAAATTCACCCAAAATCCTACGAATTTATTGAAATTCGTTAAGCATTCGAATATCGAATGCTTATTGAATAGTTTTAGGCTATCATTTTGCTCGATATTCGATTTCTCAATGAACTCGTACGATCAGATACCAATTGTTCGATTTCACAAAAAATTTGTGATATTTCCTTCGAGCCTCCGAAAAATTCATACTATTCGAACGATTGAAGCGTTCGATTGTACGAATGACATTTGTGCAGGACTTGGCAAAAGAAGCCAATGCGGGTGTTCCCATAGACTTCTATTTGTATTCAGTAGTTTCAATCTGGCGAAATAGGCATTCAGTGGATTTTAAAATTTTTATTCCTTTGATCATCGAATGATTGAATTATCGATCTATTCGATAATTCGGTATTCGATGATCGAAGAGGCCAAATTTGTATATTCGAAAGTCCGAAAAAAATCGCACGATTGTAATTCGATCATAATCGATTGAACTACGATCCATTCACGTGAATTTTGTAAATTTTCCCCCAAATCTCTGTATCCATGCACCACTTTATAAATAAAGTTATACATTCAGTAGAACCCCGACTTTACATTTCTCGAATTTTCATTTCCCCGAATTAGTCACTGATTATTCGTGCTCCCATGTTCAAGTGCACCATTTTTTCCCTGGATTTTATGTTTTCCTGAACTTTGCATTTCTTTTGTTTAGCCCCATGGGAAGCGAAAAAGCGAAGTTCTACTGCACACTGTCCTACAAATAAAATTCTAAAAACTTTCTGTTTTTGGGGGAAAAGTTTGACTTTTGGCAAAAACATGTTAATTAGTTTGATCTACATTTTAATATCTAGAAACATGTTTTATTCATTTGTTTATGTTGAGTTATGAGTAAATCTGCATTAAAGTTATAATCAAAGCTGCATTGACAAAAAGCCTCTCTGCCAACTTATATTTGCTAATAATGTTAGAATTAGGTTATTTCTAGCATGTGTTTGCTATTGGATTGCGTGTCAGTTTCTTTGTCACAGTGAAGCAAAGCCACCTAATACATCTCTGGTTAAATTATTGGCTGGACTGAAATCAGTAATGGGACTGAAGGGTTGCTAATGTTATTTATTGGCAAGTAAACTAAAGGTCATATGCCTCTTGCCACAGTCTTTTAGGAATTGAAAACTAACATACATTTTACATTAGTTCTCCAAATGATGACTCCAACTCCCATATTTCCACCAGCCAGGCAGTTGTTGGTGGGATGTTGTCAATAGGAATTCATTAACATCTGGTGGTCGGTAAATTGCTTGTACTACATCACATTCTAGTATGCTAAACTTTTGCCAAAAATCATAGCTGAGATCTCTTCAATCCATTGTGTATATTTCTGCTGTCTCTAAAAGAAAATTTAGCCCAGCAAAGTAGATTTGGCTGTTGGGTTCTGAGTATGGCTCTCGGAATTCAGTGTAGTATGACTTTTACCTTAAGGAAATCACTGGATGTGCTCCTCAGTGATTATAATCATTATAGATAATAATGATTATAGTACAGGGCTACTATGTGTGATCTTCTTCCTTTTTCATACTGGGTGCCCATGCACAGTGAAAATCCTTACTTTAATTTAAAAAAAAAAAAAAGCCAGCTTTTTATACTACAATGACCCAGGGAGAAGAAAGAAGAAAACAAGGGGGGATAAGAATTATCTTGCTCTTTATTCCCAAGATGTCCAGTGTACACCCCTCCATTCTAAAATCAGTGGATGGTCAACGCATGGGTATCCCTGCTTTGAAATGCTTTTGATGTCTTTAATAATCTTGAATTTTCTCACTTATTTCTGCCTTCTACACTTAAATGAGCTCAGTCGCTTGAAGCCGGGTTATTTAGGTTTGTGTGGAAGCGACCCTTTATTCCCTCACTGAAATGTAAATGTTCTGTTCCACAAAGACATAGTGGAGCTTTCGGAATTGCAGTGCTGGCAAAATTTGGTTTGGCTTTTTAGGGCAGAGACACATGTGGAGATTCGGGGAGACTAGTCGCCCGGCAACAAATCACCTCCTCTTCGGGCAACTAGTCGCCCGCCTCCCCACCAGTTTAAATCTGAATTGTTTCCTTGTGAGTGCCATCCCACGGGCGATTTACATTCTAGCTGGTGGGAAGGCAGTTCAGGGAGATCAGTCGCCCTTAGAAGAGGCGATTTGTCGCCAGTTGACTAAATCTCCCTGAATCTCCACGTGTCTCTGCCCTTAAATTGTATTTTTAGTAGGTTTGCCTTCTAACCTCAATAGGTATTACTTTTAAGCCATTTAAAGCACTGAAATACTGCAAAGCACAAGTAATTGGCAACATTATTAGACTGACATTTGTGTTGCTTGTTTCCTGCACAGTAGATGGCTTACAATCTAGAAGATTATATTGAAATGAATTCAGGCATCACGAATGTGATTATCCAGCTCAGTGTGCCTGCTGTCAGAGCCTCCACAGATTTGCACACTGCTTGTTAAAATTCCAGCTTTTCCTTTTCTGCTTTCTTGTGTTGGCTTAATGAATGCATGTCCTGACACAATGCCACATCATCCCCCAGTGCCCAAGAACAAGCTTTTCATTACACATTGCTATGAGATGGCACAGACTTGAAAAAAAGAAGAAAAGAGTTAGTGCTACTTCCCAGGTATAATCCTACTGGAATTATCTAGAAAGTCTCTGGACTGTTATTGTGTCAAACAGCACCTCCGCTTACAAATCATCTCTCTAATTCTGTTTAAACAATGCAATAGAAAGAAAAACTGGACACCCCCTGCCAAATTACATATTCCGTTAATTTTTTAAGTGAAACTAGCACACCGCAATTGCAGGAAACAGTAATATTGCAAATGTTAATAATGCACAGTTACATTTTATTTCATAAACTTTAAAACATAGAAACGCCCTCTTAAGTACAGATCATTGTTCATAAACATCTTTTTTATATAGGGAAGAGTTTTTCAGTTCTTGTTGTAGGAATTGTGTCCACTCTTACTTGCAAGGTCGCTTCTAATTCTGAGATCTTGTTAGGCTCACTTGCAAGACCCACCCACTGATTTTTTTTTTATGGTGTGTAAGTCAAGTGATTGTGGGGAACATTTTAAAACCTTCAGTTGCTTTTCATTAAGTAGCTCATGGTGGCGTTGGATGTATATTATGGATAATTGCAGCCATATCCCATTTGTAGCTTTATCTTCTTGGCTGTTTCACATTGGCATCAATAATCAACTGATTACTTAATGAAATTTATTTTGCCCTCTCAACATACAATGTGGCACTGACTGCCATACAAAACCAAAGCGTAACAGATCCATCCAATGTTTAAGGGTAAGGTCACACTGGCAGATTCGGGGAGATTTAGTCGCCTGGCGACTGATCGCCTCTTTTCCTGGGCGACAATCTTCCCAAACTGCCTTCTGTCTGCTTTAACGAGAAAACAAACCGTGCAATGGCACTCACGGTGCTTCAGTTTCCGAAGATTCCTCGTGAGGCAACTTTGGGCTACTTCGGAAATCAAAGTGCCGCAAGTGCATTGCCGCAGGAGATTTTTCATTTTAGCGAGCGGAAGGTGGGTTTTTTTTTTTTTTAAACACCTCCGTTATAGACATATGGGATGATCAGAGCTTAAAGGAGAACTAAAGTTTAACTAAAGAAGTAGCTAGAAATGTTGAACATTATGTTTTGGGCTAATGTGCCAGCCCAATGCAACCACAGCCCTTTAGCAGGGAAGATCTATGTCTCCAAAAATGCCCCAGTTTCTTGTTCCCGCTAAAATGAAAAGTCGCCTGCGCCTAGTCATGCGTGGAGTTTTCCTAAGTTGCTGGAAATTGCCTCGTGAGGCAATTTGGAGCGACTTAGAAAAATGCAGCGCAACATGTGAATAGGCACAGGCGACTTTACGTGTAGCGGGTGCGCACAGCTACCAAGCTATTTGGGGAGATTCGTCGCGGCGATTAGTCGCCAGGCGACAGATCTCCCCGAAATCTCCCCATGTGGCCTTACCCTTAGAGTGAAGACGCATTGAGCTACTAGTAGCAGCTACTAAAATATACAATGCTGATAATTTACTGATAACTGCCTCTACGTGTGTTTTAGCAGAGGCAATTCTCAGCATTGTCGATTGTAGGGTATGTATGCTACTAGTAACAGTAGAATTGTGCGACTTCATGCCTGGGTCAGCCAAACCTTCCTATAGGTCTTGTGCAGTCGTATGAGAGTTTACCTTTTTGAAAGTTTTGTTTGTCTTCAAGATGTTACCCTTTACCTTCATGTTTTTCTGACATTACAGTGGAGCTTGTGAGCTGGAAATGTTATGGCCTTCCCCTGCTTTTAATAGGCATATATTAAACTTCATTTTCAGAGCCTCACTCAGTTGCTTCGAGGACTCCATGGTCACTAAGTGACCATCCAAATTTTTGTCGATAAGTGATAACGTTTTGCAAAAATCAAACTAGAGTTAATGATGAAGATTAAAGTGGATGTGCCACCCAGACATAAAAATCTGCATAATAAAAGTCCTTTTCAAATTAAACATGAAATCCAAATCCTTTTTTTTTTATTAAACAATTGATAGCAATTGTAAACACATTTAAAAAATCTCAGCTGTCAATCAAACATTGCCTGCCCTTCCTCTATGCCAAAATTCAAATAATTTATATAGTGTGATTAAAGTTTAGTTTGCTTGAGTAAAGTGATAAAATAGGATTTGGAATATTATTTTCAGGTAGGCCTCCTTTAACTTGATTGTTTCATAAACCGTAAAAAAATATTTAATTGATTAGAAAGCTTGTTATTTACATGAGCCAAAGCTTAAATTTTGTGATCGTTCTTATTTAAAAAAACATTTTTTTGGGTCGATATTGTATTCACTCTCATTAATTATAGATCATTCTGGGTACATTTGCTTGTTCAGGCCGACCACCAATTTGGGAAATCACAGGCAAAAACTGTTAAGAAAATTAGCCAATAGAAGCTCATTAATCATTTGCCTGCTGATTGTATAAATGCACTTATAAGTATCATTGGCCCAATAGATTTAGATGTTTGCTGGAAAACAAGCCAAATAATCAGCCGTATGTTAGGTTTATGTGGAATTTTAGAAAGGTCAGTCTTACAATGAAGGCCTTGTCCCGAAAGTGAAAATGTGGCTTGTCTTTAGCACACACTTGGCAGTATTTATTGTGAGTGTGATGTGTTGGCACATACAGCTCTTAAAGGACCAGTAACATCAAAAAATGAAATTTTTTAAAGTAATAAAAATATAATGCAGTGTTGCCCTGCACTGGTAAAACTGCAGTGTTTACTACAGAAGCACTACTATTGTTTATATAAATAAGCAGTGTAGCCATGGGAGGAATTAATCAAAGGAGAAAAGGCTCAGGTTGCACAGCAGATATCAGATAAGCTCTGTAGAACATAATGTTATCCGTTATCCATTACTTATCCTGTGTCATGTAGCCGTTTTTCAATTTCCACCATTGCTACTTAGCAGCTTATTTATATGAACTATAGCAATGTTTCTAAAGCAAACAGTGTTAACAACGCAGGGCAACACTACATGATATTTTCTTTACATTAAAACACTTATTTTTTGGTGTTACTGTTCCTTTAAAGGGGTAGTTCACCTTTAAATTAACTTTTAGTATGATGTAGACATTGATATTCTGAGACCATTTGACCTTAATTTTTTATAGTTTTTCAGTTTAACTTTTTTTTTCAATCGCTCTCCAGTTTCGTATTTCAGCATTCTGGTAGCTAGGGTCTTATTTACCCCTAGCAAAATGATAATATGAATAGGAGAGAACCTGCATCAAAAGGTATCTATTAAAAACAAACAACTGCAATTCAGTTGTAGCCTCACAAATAGACGGTATGGCATCGGAAGGCAGTTTGGGGAGATTGTCACCCAGACGAAGATGCGATTAGTCGCCAAGTGACTAAATCCCCCCAATTTTAGGGTAAGGCACACGGCAAGATTCAGGGAGATTTAGCTGTCTGGCGACTAATTGCCTTTTGGTCTGGGTGACAATCTCCTCGAACTGCCTTCCTGAGCTATACTGCTGGCTTGAATGTAAAATGAAGTGCCGCAAGTGCCATACAGCTAGTGATTTTACATTGAAGCCGACGGTATGGCACGGGAAGGCAGTTCGGGCATATTGACGAAGAGGCGAATAGTTGCCAAGTGACTAAATCTCCCCAAATCTTGCCATGTGCCCTTAACCTTAGAAATAAAAAAAAAAATACACTTGATGGTTCAGAAATGAAACATGGTAGAATGAATTATTTGTAGTGTAAACAGTGTAATTAAGAAGTAAAAACTACACCATAAATTTGGACCACCCCTTCAAGCAAGTCTACATCTACCAACCCATGCAACGAAAGACTCCTCCCTTCATTCTGTGGCTGCTGGTTGGTGCTGGCACAGCAAGAGGTTACAAGACCACAGAGATGGCAATTCCCCAGCAATTATAAGGACTTCTTCCCTATTAAGACATGTCCCTGGACTGCTGATAACCTAATGATCTCCCAAACCCCACCAGCCATTGTTGCCAGGACCCTCTTTCAACCAGGAATAACAGAATAATAATTGAAGAACCACTGTAAACGATTAAGAAGAATGTTTTATTTAAAAAAAAAAATGCTGTAATTAAAAAGGCTATTCAAAGTCACCATGACATTTACAGTTATTAGCTTTATAAAGTAGGGGTGATTTTGTCCAATATAATCTATTTTTCATGTTTAAAAACATTTCTCCCACCCCCATTAAGAAAGGCCCAATCATTTTCTAGCTATGTTTGCCAAAGGTAAATGATTGCACACTTTGAAAGTGGGACATGGGCAAAGTTTGGCTGCTATGTTACTTGTAATTCTGTATCCCAGAGGAAGAAACTGCTGAAAATGTCGACAATTAACCTTTTAAGGTAAGGTTAGCTTTCTCTGTATCTTTAAAGTTTCAATTTGAAAACCTATTCATACAGTGAATTGTATAGCTTCCGGTTTGTCAGTACATTCTCCTTACATGGCAGCTTTTTTTTTAATTATTTAACTGCATACATCTCCTGTTTTATAATGAATAATAACAGTTTGTTTCATGTGATAGTTGCATGATGTTTCATTATGACAAAGTGCTTTCAAGACACTATGTATGATTTAGGAGTGTTGTTGTTTTTGGAATAGTTCTAGAATTGCAGCTCGGTGGTTAATAAAACCATATTTTAACTTTAACCTTGTTAATGGGGTATTGGCCAATGTTTGTAGTAGAAGTGGTCTTGGTTCTAAAATAGTTTGTGGGCATTTATATATTCTTTCTGTCCCTATCCCTCTCTCCCTATGTTTGGTGTAGTAGTTCCTATATGCAGCCCACCTAAAAAGCACTTTCTGCCTTGCAAAAAGTGATTGTCTTGGCCACGACCAAAGTGCTGGCAAGTTTGCCTGTGGGCATAAACTATTAGCAATAGCTTAATGGTTTGTTTTTACATAGGTATCGGGTAATGATACAAGAGTTTGACATGGTGCAACTAGTTGATAAATGAGTCGGTACGTCATATCTGAAAAATGACTTTTTGCATGGCAGCTTTGCTTAAGGATACATAGTTATTCAATGAATATTATTCACATTATTCTTTAATTTTTAAAACTACACAGACCAATTAAATAAGCCTGTCATTGTTTTGCACTGGTTATGATGCCGGCATTAGCAGTTTGCATAATAATGATAATTTGGTAAGTGAGGGAATCGAGCCTAAACTTCAGAGTTCAGAGAATGTCAACAGTTCCAGTTCAGGAATTTGGAATTGTTGGGATACACGGCTTGGCTTGTGTAAACACCAATGTTCAAGGACAGCGTACAACAGCCACACAGTAAACATGACTTTCTCTTTTTGCTGCACTTTGCCTTCCCAATGGGTCACTTCCTCTGTCTCTGTTCCGCTGCCTGTTTTTCTGCTTTGAATGCTGGAGAGTCAGAGCACTTTGTTTTCACATTATTTCGTATGGACTCGTCCATGCATATAATACAGTGGTAAAAGACCAGGTGTGTGCCATGGTTTTGGGAAAGACCTCTTGTTCTTTTAAAGTTATTTATTTTCTGGTAATATCATCATATATTGTTTACTTGAACAGCATCTTGTATTTTAGCCCCAGTACTCTGAATGTGAATGATCAGGCAG
Source organism: Xenopus borealis (assembly GCA_024363595.1). Lineage (NCBI taxonomy): Eukaryota > Metazoa > Chordata > Amphibia > Anura > Pipidae > Xenopus > Xenopus borealis. The sequence continues at coordinate 98,081,568 of CM044437.1, forward strand.
CTCTCAAAGGACCATTTTATACATGTTTGAGTTTCGTGTTGAGTTTCTGTTACCCAACAACTGGAACGATTGCTGTTTTTGATGAAAATATTAATTCTCTAAATGGTGAGAGAGAGAAATGTTACCAGAACAATGAAACCTTTTCATTTTATTTAAAGTTGACATATGCAGTTCTTATTCTGTATGCAGGTCACGGCATTACTCTAAGGGAAATAATACAGACTCTTGGAAGTCATCCAGAGTGCTGTTAGAATGAGAAACGTTGCATCCCCAGTCTAATGTTAACCTGCTGCTTGATTTCATTTCCAGGCTCCTGGAGATAGACAGTAAATCCTTACGCTCTGTTAATGGATCAAGAAGAAACAGCGGTTCCTCTTTGGTTTCAAGCTCTTCTGCCTCCAGCAATCTCAGCCATCATCAGGAAGAAGATTCATGGTTGCTCTGGGGTCGGATTGTTAATGAATGGGAGGAAGCATACAAAAAAAAAGAAAAACAAATAAAGGTATTCATCTGTCCAAACCATTTCCATTCACTCTTTATTTTTTTATTTTTTGGTAGAGAAAAAAATGACATAAAAGCCAAAATATGCCAGGTGTTGTTGACCTATAGCTGTGAGAAAGATTGCTGAAAATTGTAGTCGGTGGCAAATCGGTAGTATGAAGATAATCTGGAAAAAAATAATGTGAAATCCGGACTTTCAGTTGTGTCAAGGAGAGCATACCCCCACCCATTCTAACTAGGAATGCACTGAATGCACTATTTGGGATTCGGTCAAACCCCTGAATCCTTTGAGAAAGATTTGGCCGAATACTGAACCGATTCCGAATTTGCATATGCAAATTAGAGGCAGGAAAGGAAAAAGAATGTTTAACGTCCTTGTTTTGATACAAAAAGTCACTGGATTTCCCTTCCCACACCTATTTATATAAGCAAATTAGGATTCGGTTCAGCCACACGCAAGGATTCGGCCGAAGCGGAATCCTGCTGATAAAGGACGAATCCCAAACCGATTCCTGGATTCGGTGCATCCCTAATTCTAACCTTAACTGGCATTAAAACAGAGTCCCGCTCCTGCAACATGCCCCCAGAGTTTCCAGCCCCACATTTTGGGAATCATTACTTTAAACCCTGCCTTTCCAGAATTGCTGCACTAACTGCCAAAGCACTATGTAATACCAACTTGTTCTCCTCTGTAGGAACTGGTTAGAAAAGGAATACCTCACCACTTCAGAGCAATAGTGTGGCAACTACTATGCAATGCTCAGGATATGCCAATCAAAGATCAGTATTGCGATCTTTTAAAGATGACTTCACCTTGTGAAAAACTTATTCGAAGGGACATAGCCAGGACGTATCCAGAACATGACTTCTTTAAAGAAAAGGACAGCTTGGGACAAGAAGTTTTATTTAATGTTATGAAGGTGAGTACATACTCCTGGGTTTTTATTTTACATGCATTTTTTTGGATGTTTTGCACAAAATGTTCAGGTTTTTGGCATTCGGACTAATGACTAATCCCCTAAATGTTCTTTTCAGTGGGACATCTAGAAAATGTGGTATTGTTATATTCTGTACAGTGCTTGTTTCTTCCTGTTACTCGTGTGTATTGACAGACAAAAGCATTCTTAAAGGAACAGTAACCCCAAAAAATTAAAGTGTTTTAAAGTAATGAAAATACCATGTACTGCTGCCCTGCACTGGTAAAACTGATGTCTTTGCTTCAGAAATACTACTGTAGTTCATATAAACAAGCTGCTGTGTAGCAATGGTGGAAATTGAAAAAGGCTATATGGCACAGGTTAAATCAGCGGTTCTCAACCTGGGGGTCGGGACCCCTTTCACATACACACGTTAATTTTTCGATGTTTCTGTTCCTTTTTTTAAGCACAGGCAGATAAAAGTTGCCAACAGACAGTCAGTTTATTGGCCTGTGTATGGGTCCCTCTGACGGGCTTTCCAGATCGATATCTGGCCGAAAGTCAGCCAGATGTTAATCGGACATGGTTAAAAATCCCGTTGGATCACAGACCGCATCTGTGAAGTTGTCTCGTGATCCAACTGCCCATGCTCCAGCATTATGAGTTGGGCCCTAGGCCCAGGATCGAATCTGCCCGATATCGCCCACCTCAATGTGGTCATATCTGGGAGAGATCTGCTCTTTGGCCACATCACCAAACAGGAGGATCTCTCTGTGTAGGGCTAGCTTAATAGTTCAGTGACTTGTGTTTATACATGAGGGATCTGTCATCGCTGACCAGTGCTGCTTTCATAGTTCTTGCAGTTGTTTGGTAGTAGTCATTTCTTTGCCAGCTGCTGTGGATAAAAAATGTTGTTTGAAATTGAATAATTATTGTATTTCCCAGAACGGACAGCCTCCTTGTTTTAACCAGATGTATCCAATGGATCCTGGAACTGCCACAGAATAAGCATAAATGTGCCCCTTCTGTGCCTGTTCCCTAGCAATAACATCATTGTCACATCTGATTAGTGCTTGAGCTTCATCTGTAAGAAGCAATAGTGTGCTGTTACATTCAGCTTGCTTTCTTCTTTCACAGATTTAAGCAAAACCCTTTGATATACTTTCTCCTTACAGGCTTATTCTTTGGTGGATCGTGAAGTTGGGTACTGCCAAGGGAGTGCTTTTATCGTTGGCCTTCTTCTTATGCAGGCAAGTAAATTCATTGGAGCCCAGTATAACATTGCATGGTTAATCTTACCTTTAACAGAATATAATTGCTGGGGAAACAAACTACTTTGTATTCTTGAAATTAAATCTGCCTTTTGAGAAAATAGGTAGTTTCTTATTCCTTCATTTTAGTTTTCTTCAAAATGTTTTTTTTTTTTATGTTGATTTGCTCTACAAATGAATTTGTTCATAAGCTCTGAAATACACCAGCTGCCCTATGAAGACATATTACCGGTAATGGCAATTTTGGGTTTATTAATTTAAGGTTGTGTTATTTGTGTCTTTCAGTCATGTCAGCCAGAGGATATTATTGTCTTTAAGCGCAAAGCATTTGTTTTTCTAGTTAATTAGTTTTATCAGTCTCTCTTTGCCATAACATTCTTGCTGCTATGCAACCTCTTTAAAGGGCAAGTCAACCGCCAAAAATACAAAATTTGCCTAATAAAAGACGGCATTATTCTAAGCATTAGGCAAATTTTTATTTTGGGGTTGTCTTGCACTTTAACAATTCTTTCTTTTTTTACTGGTATATGGTCCATTGCTGAAGCATTCCCTCATTTTAAAATTTATAGTGGATCACTGTTTCTGTTATGACATTATGGTATGCTAGAATTTTTTTTTTCCATGTCCAACTTGTGCTCCAAATGTGGCCGTTTTTTCGGATGTGCATTTTATATAGACCGTAACATTGAGTAATATAGTGTATAAAGTTACCGAGGAGTTTCATGACCATATAAAAACTCGAGGCAGACGGCCGAGTGTTTTTATACAGGTCATGGAACTCCAAGGTTACTTCTGCATATTTTGCAACAGGGGGTACTTTATTATAATACACAAGTTTGTGAGTCTTGTGACAGAAACAACATCACTACTCACCGTTTATAACTGATGACATCACTACTCACCGTTTATAAGGATATCATTTACAAGATATTCATGGTTTTTGTGTATTATAATGTAATATTGTAATAAAACTATTAAACAGATTTGTAGATAATTTCATCACGTCTCTTATTGTGTCCTAATTTGATCATAACTATATCACAGCTCATATCTTGGGGCTTTGTGTGGCTTATTTATATAAATTGAATGCAGTGGTTAGATTTTCATCTAGGAGGCCATCATATTGGACCTTGAAACTCTTAAACCAGTTGAAAGCCAATATCTGTGTAGCCATACACAGATACTGGCTGTCAACTGATTTAAGAGTTTCAAGCATATGTGACAGTTGTGGTTTATGCTGATCTGTCTCTTTAGAGTTGCTTGACTTAAGTTGCTAATTTTGCAATGTCTGCTAATATAATCTAATATATAAGACCTATGAAATGCTATAATTGCTTTTGTCATTTTTCATTCATAGATGCCAGAAGAGGAAGCTTTTTGTGTTTTTGTTAAATTAATGCAAGACTATCGCCTTCGGGAACTCTTTAAACCCAGCATGGCAGAGCTAGGTCTGTGCATGTATCAGTTTGAGTGTATGATACAGGTGAGGAGAATATCATTTTCTTGTTGATTGACATGATTTTCTCTTTGGATTCCAAAAGCTGTAAAAATTGTTCCTGTATCCCTATTCATAGGAATCCTGCATGATCTTTGAATTCAAAACCCTAGGGGAGGGGGCGTATAACCTTCCATGATCTGAACATCTCCTGTAATTGATTATTTCAAATAACATTGTCAGGAACAGCCCTCAGTTTCCTCTCAGTGTGTATAGAGATATAGCAGAAGCTATGCCAGTGTCTGTATTATCTGGTATCTTACACAATTTAGCAGAGACAGTTTCTGGTATAGTGGCCCTTTATTAGATTGGCCTTTATTTAATCAAGTTTAAATAAGTGTGGAGACAATATTGCAGTATTTACTTTCCAGTGATAGGCTTATGATGTAGCTAAATAAGCAATTGTATTATGTGTATTCCATTTCTGATTTATGCATTAAAGGACCAGTAACATCAAAAAATAAAATTGTTTTAAAGTAATAAAAGTATAATGCTGTGTTGCCCTGCACTGATGCAACTGCAGTGTTTGCTTCAGAAGCACTACTATTGTTTGTATAAATAAGCTGTTGTGTAGCCATGGGGACAACTGGTCAGAGGAGAAGGCTCAAGTTACACAGCAGATAGCCGATAAGCTCTGTAGAACATAATGTTATCT
>CM044437.1:98094591-98120759 GCA_024363595.1 Xenopus borealis
TTTAAAAGACAAACACAAATTGGATGGCTTATTGAGAAATTTTAATTGTAGGGGACATATAATGTACTTATGAACTTGCTATACACCATGTGATCTGCATTGTAAACTAAGGATCTAAAAATACAGTGACAACTTTATAAACTTTTGAAAAAACTTGTTGGAGCTTTGCTCTGGCCCTCTCTCCTCTGTGTCGGAATTCAGATTACCAGTGTTCTGACAGTGCCAGGAAGTAGTCATTGCTTCTGATTGGCAAGCATGATGCAAGAAGTTGCTGGTTCCTTTCTTATCCACCCCCATGAATCAGAAAGACCAAGGTTGTGTAGGCTGGACAGTGAGGCAACAAATCCTGTTATGCACCTTGCAGTTTGATACAGTCCTACCTGTTGGCCCCCATCCCTCAATTTCCCCTTCCACGTTTTTTTTACTTGTAATTAAAACAATTGGGATTTTGCTGACTATACATTTTGCCTATTCTTTGAACCTGTGTTGCAGAGGAGGCATATGCTATTGTGATACATTTCTATTTCTTATGAAAGCTTCTTCTTCTTAAACCATTTTATCACTGTCATTTTAAAACAGAACAAAAACTATTTTGTATGAGAATTTTTAAATATTCATTTCTTGGTGATGGACTCAAGCACTAAACCACAATATTATTCTTTCAGCACTTTCAAAAAGTCATTCCACACCAGTTTGATGGGGGACCTGAAAAATTAATCCAAGCTGCTTATCAAGTCAAATACAATGCAAAAAAGATGAAAAAGTAAGTGTTTGATCAACTGCATTTAATGTTCCTCTCTGTGGTGGTGGTTTTTTTATTTTAATAATTTTTTTCATTATTTATAACTATTTTATAAAGCCAGTTACCGAGTTTAAACTGGCTTAATAGATAGATAGCCGTATGCCCTAACAATATGCCTTAATGAAGGCTTTAGATCACCTTTAAAAGGAGCAATTAACATAGAGACTATAAACGAAACACATGCATTTCTTAAAGGACAAGTAAACCTTTAATATAAGTGGATGTAAAATTTATGATCGTGCTATTCGAAGCACTTTTGCTGTTTTCATTTATCATAAATTCCAACCATGAAGTCACTTTTTCTATGTTATAGGTAGGGACAAATGAATGAAACTCCTACCTGGGAGCTCAGATTAACAATTAAGCGTTGACTCGCAGAATCCTATATATCATTTGGATTAAATATTTTTTTTTTTTTTAATTCTCATTAAATCTTGTTTTCTTTCTATTTCCTGTGTGTGTGTGTGTATAAATACTTCCTGCTGCTCTTCAATGTTTTCAGGTTAGAAAAGGAGTACACTACAATAAAAACAAAAGAGCTGGAAGAGCAAGTTGAAATCAAAGTAAGAAAGCTCACGTGATTAATATTTTGTTAGTTTGTGCTTACAATATGGTGTATTTTTAACTGATGGGCTTTAAATACCTAAGTGCATAGATAACCATGGTGATGATTAATTTATTATGAAGTGCCCAAGGAGTATTGTGCTGGGTATATATATTTATATAAGATGCAGGAAAATGATAGTAGTCGTACCATAAGACTAGCTACTATGCACCTCTTCTTCAGGGCGACTAATCTCCCCGCATTCCCCTGCCTTCCCTCTGGCTAGAATGGAAATCACCGGCGGGATGGCACTGGGAGAGCTTTGTTTCCAAAGTTGCCCAAAGTTTCCTTGTGAGGCAGTCTGTGACCTGTACTTAAACCTGTACTGCATGTAAAACTGTTTCATATTGTTTGTTTTATTCCAGAGATTGCGCACAGAGAACAGGTTATTGAAACAGCGGATAGAAACACTGGAGAAAGTAAGGACTATTTAAAACTGTTTCATCCCTGTTGTCACCCTTGCTATGTCTCACTGGGAACAAGCAGTGATGTAATTACCAGGGCACCAGGGGGTGCGAGTGGACCAGGGCCCGCAGGGCCCTCCGGCAGATTGCACCTCGCTGCAGGCACAAAAAAAAATTGGCACGGAGGCGGGTGGGCCCAGCTGCACGGCCTGCACCTGGGCCCGCCCCCACCTTGTTATGTTACTGGGAACAAGACTTTTGGCTTGCTTTGTTATAATTCAGACTGTACTTTTAAAATAAACTGTTACCTGGTTTGCTCTCCAGCTCGAAACAGGATTCGTGTGCACATTATCATATACTTTTTAGTTGTTCTTTAACTTGCTGACCTCTTGGGATTTATTTCCTGGGCAACTTAGCAGTTATCCAGATTCTTACAAGGAAGGTCCATCTCGCTCACTCGTTATTATTTTTTTGCAACCCTGCCAATCTGTGTTGACTGTAGACAGTGGTTTTATGATAATTGTATGTAGTGTAGATTACTTACAATTTTGGCTATCTAAATATAGGGCTTATTATATCACGTTACATTTTTTATTAACAATGTTTGGTTTAAGGGTAAATAACGTTTTTAATCTATCAGACCTAAATGTTATTTCTTTATGTATATAACATTTTCCTTGCATTTTGTCTGGACAGTGCAAATATGTTTGTTCATTCTGTATGTACCTGTATCTCCATTGTATTGTCAGGTCAGCAAACGTGTAGCATGGATACTACATGGACAGTAGTTTATGTTTTCAGCTTGGGGGTTAATTGAGCTGATGTTATTGTTCGACTAGGGCCCATGTACATACCCAATTCACGCCCGATTAGTAAGAGGCATGGGTCCATGGACTGCTAATAGACTGCCAGCTCTTCTGTTAAAGGGGTTGTTCACTTTCCAACTTTTTTTTTTCAGTTCAGTTGGTTTCAGATAGTTCACCAGAAATAAAGACTTTTTCCAATCACTTTCTATGTGTGACTGTTTTTCTACTATTGAGTAAACCTAATTTTTCACCTTGACCTTTAGTTGATACATTTCTTATCTTTGTCCCTGCTGAGCAGAATCCCTGAATTAAAGACCGCTGTTAGACTGGATACAATATTTGCTAATATTCCAGATACTCCAGAGATGGTTCTGCGGAATGTATCAATTAAATGTAAAAGCGCAGCATCTGCACTTGAATTTCTGAGCTGCCAGACTGAAACGCCAGACACAGGAACATTAAACTTTGAACTTAGATTTTGGAAAAAAAACTGTAAAAAAAAAAAGTTTGGAAGGTGAGCAACCCCTTTAAAGGGCAAATTCATTTACTATAAGCATACTATACTATTACTGTAAGTAATTTAAAGGTGTCTTTTAAAGTGGACCCGTCACCCCAAAAAAATATTCCAAATCATATTTTATCACACTAGTCAAGCAAAATGAACATTAATTACACTAATAATTATAAAAAGCAGGCAGGAGCCATTTTGTGGACACTGTTATTAAGACAAGCCTTGTATCATCTAAGAATCTTGTTTGTGCACCAGAATGGGGGACCCGATGTCTAACCCCATGTCCTGGCTACACAATTATATGTTGTAGAGAATGGGGGAATGTGTGGGGAGCAGTGACATCTAGGAAGTGCTGAATGGAAAATGAAAGTAATTATCTGCCCCGCCTCTATGTCTAAGGCATAGAGGAGTGGCAGACAATATTTGATTGACAGCTGAGATTTTTAAATGAGCTTAAAACAGCTATGAATGCTATAATAAAAATTTAAAATTGGATTTCATGTTTAATTTGAAAAGAACTTTTATTATACAGATGTTTGTGTCTGGGTGACGGGTCCACTTTAAGGTTATCCAGTCAATTGGCTACAGAATTAAACCTTGCTAACTGTCATATATGGCTGCTAAAACATTCATAGGTTATTGATGGCTACCGAAAGTTAATTTGAAGGAGCTGTGGTCTATCTTACTGAAACTACCAAAAATTGATTTTTTCTTCCAGCACAAACTGTAATCTACTTTGCCTTCCTTATTGCATGCAATATATATTTTCCTTCTTATTCTGCTTCTCTTCAAACTGAAATTTCAAGCCCTTGGTTATGGAGGTTCACTGGCCCTAGCAACAAATTGCTAGGTTATTTTGTATGTTATTTCTTTTTTCTGTATGGCCTCTAGTCTGTTGTACTCTTATTTTGTTGATAGCTGTTCAAATGCCAAAAAAGTAACCATTTATAATTCTAACCTTTTGTTTGATTGATGCTTATTGCTGTTCTCACATGGACAATAAAATGTAACCTTATTAACAGTTTGAAAGCTAGGTCCATAAAGGCAGATGTCCCATATATTTACATTAGGGAATTATACATGCACTGGAATAGGTCAATTAAAAAGATGGCCTTGGTGTATTGTTCATAGGCGAGAATTATTTGTGCTACCTAAAGTAAAGTCTGCAGCAGTAGCTAATGTAATAAACCTGGGTTTTTATAAATAAGCTGAGTATAGCATATGCTTGCTGTGGTTCCATTTTTATGTAGTCTCTTCTTAGTGATTCACTTACAACTTTAAAAGAACGATTTTCAGCCAGCTTAATATACATTGTTTTGGCAGCAGTCCTAATAGGTTTGTGGCCAATTAGAGTAAATGCAAGAATACCCTCTGCGTTGGGCATTGTTATTAAAGATTGAATTGGTATCTGTATCCTGTAAGAAGCTATAAGGAACAACTTACTATAAATATAGACTATTCCAAAAAGTGATTTATGTCTTACAGAAAAAGTTGCAAGGACAATGGGATAGAATAATGTATCTTTTTTGTGTTTAAGCTTGTCTGTATCAGTTGGGGATTTCAGTGCTGTCATGCAGTAGCCAGCTATGTGATGTTTGTACTCCATGCATTATACTGAGTGTGTGCATTACTCCCTGTTACATTGTAATGGTGCAGATGGCATTCTATGTTGGTAAAATGTCTCTGGTATATACAAAGTAAGTGTGCTGTCTCTCCTCATCTGTTTATTTTATGTATTTATATTTCCCCAGACCATATTGCTGTTATTTCGAGTTGTGTGACTGAGTTATTTAGTATCACATGACGCATGGGTTCGCTTTTGTTTTATTCATCTGTTATTTTAGGGATTCGAAATCCAAATGTCAGGTCCAGAAATAAAAAAAGGAAGAACAGTGGTGGGTCCTGAGGTGTTGAGGAGCCCATTTGCCTGACTACTAGGAGTTCAGTTTTAGGGAGCCATGACTGACGCTTTATCTAACATGTACATTGCTAGACTTTATATTGTGGTTCTTCTATAGAAGCTGATAAAGCCACAGTGTCAACTTTGTGCCTGCACAGTGGGAGCTATGCCCCAGGCAAAGCAGGATTTGCATTCCTAATGGTGCTGTAACAAACTATTTTAAGAATACATGATCATTGCTATGTTCCATGCTGTTGATTTCTAAGCCCACATCACTATGCACACTTACTCTTTATTTCTTTAAACACTCTTTGCTTGTGCACGACACTCCTAAGAATCTTGACAGATCATCCTACCTCCTTGGAACTGTCTGCGAAGAATTCTCAAAATTAACAAAATAAAACAAAACCTTGGCATTTCTGTACATCATGTCAAATTTCTCTTTCGACTGCCAAAGAAAACCCTTTATATGTTGCCAAGTTCAGCCACGTTTTTTTTTTTTTTTTTTCAAGTGGACTTGCACTGCTGTATTCTACAGTGAGAATCACCTGACAAAAACCTAATGTAACCCTTAAAGGGATACTGTCTTGGCAAAACATTTATTTTCAAAATGCATCAGTTAATAGTGGTGCTCCGGCAGAATTCTGAACTGAAATCTGTTTCTCAATAGAGCTAATAATTTTTTTTTATATTTAATTTTGAAATCTGGAGGCTAGACATATTGTCCGTTTCCCAGCTGCCCCAGTCATGTGACTTGTGGTCTGATAAACTTCAGTCACTCTTTACCGCTGTACTTCAAGTTGGAGTGGTATCACTCCCCCAGTAGCCTAACAACAGGAAGGTAACCAGATAGCAGCTCCCCAACACAAGATAACAGCTGCCTGGTAGATCTAACAACAGCACTCAATAGTAAAACCCATGTCCCACTAAGACACATTCAGTGCTCTTTCTGAAATCACATGACCCGCCATAATGGCCTGAGATGGCTGCCTACACCCTAATATTAAAACTAAAAAAATTCACTTGCTGGTACAGGAATTAAATGTTATATTGTAGAATGAATTATTTGCAGTGTAACCCGTGTAATTAAGAAATAAAAACATCATAAAATTAATGACCGAATCTCTTTAAGTGATCCTTTCTGGGGGCATAGAAGAGCTCTTTTGGGTGGCCTGGTGCCACATTTTAAGTTAGTGAAAAATGTGGCAAGTAAAATGCCTTCTAGCACTCCAAATATGTTTTTTCCTACGAGAAGGAAAAATCACTAACCTATAGAGCAGAGGAGAAGTTTAGGGCAGTTGGTTTTGTTGCTGCCGGTTTCCTTGAGGGGAGACACGCCGCGTGCAGTTAAGAGCAAATGGATTTCCCAGTTCAAAGGAGGTATTGGTACATGCTGCTGCCACACACTTGATTTTTTTTATCGCTATTCACATTGTTTTATTTCATCTTTTGTGTCTTCTGAAATTCCTTTCTGCATTTTTCCCTTTTTGTAGGAAAGTGCATCCTTGGCAGATAGATTGATCCAGGTATAGTCCTTAAATATTTTACCCCCAGATAACCAAAGCCCACTTAACTGGTTCCTTTTGTGGCGATGCATGCCGTCTTTATATTTTTCATGCATCCGTTTAATGAAATACCCAAAGTCCGACCCTTGTTTTAGCTTTAATTATGACCTAAAGTAAAAACTGCACGCTACCTTAATCTAGCGTTTAACCCCTTTGACATCTAGGATAAGAATATTGTTTAAATAAATTAATCTTATTCTTAACAACGTTCTGCACTAATTTTCATTGCATGGTCCAGCTTACTCATTGTGCATGTGTACTAAATCCTAATGGGAATACCAGCCTTCATTATGCTTGCTCCATGTTCATTTCCCCCAACCATTTCCATTAATATGGTTGTCGGTCTTAACTTTAAATGTGAATGCTCCCGGGGAGTCTAATCTTATAATCAAATTCGCAAAGATGCTTTCTTTGCATCTGACTTGGACTGCTCAAAACCTAAAACTTATGTCCAAAGGGACAAGTGACAAGGGCCCAGGAGGCAGAGGAAAACTACCTTATAAAACGGGAATTGGCCACCATCAAACAGCAAAGTGATGAGACCAGCACTAAGCTGGAGCAGGCTCATCATACCATCAGCGAGCTCCAGCATCAGCGGCAATTGGTAAGATGCCTGGCACCACTTTCTCATCTCTTTTTAATGATGTTTATATCTGTTATGCTTTTTTTTTTAATGGTAGTGCCTTCTCTCAGTCAGTTTACCTGAACTGCTATAATGAACCTTGTATAAAACCTTGACTGTATATAGTAGAGCTTTGTGTTTGACATGATTGAATGTTAAATTGTATTGCTTTTCAAAAACTTTTTGGGGAGAATGGCAATTGGATTGGTTGTGTGTGTTTTGCACACCATGTTGCTTCTTGGTTATTATTTGTCAAAGTGTCTGAAATCGCCTCTTGTGACTAACACGAGCAAGAGAATTTCATTGTTAAAAATTCTCAATACACCGCCATGTGTGGTGGTAAATCTAAAATGTAATTTAGCCAGGGCAGTGTCTTGGGTTAGGTTTGCAGTGTTAATAGGATTCTGCTTTTACAAAACAAAAATCCATATAATACAGAATTGGAGGGCTGCCCTACACACTTGAACGCAAAGCTGGGGGTACTTACTTTTTACATGAGAAATTTATTGGGATGCCTTATAATTGGTCTTGTTTTGTACCTGATGTCAAAGACAGACATACTTTTATAAGCTTGATATTTCCCACGTAAAGGTAGGCATATCGGTGAAAGATCCTCTCATTTGGAGACCAAACAAACAAGGAGATCTTTCACTGATATGCCTACCATTTGGTGGGAAATATCTGACATCCAATTGGTTGGATGATAATTGCTGTTGTGCCAGCAGTTGGATCAAGGACACATCAATGAGCAAATGTGGATTTTGGTCCAATAGGAAAATCAAACCTGCCCAATCGACTGCTGTCTGATTTGTTGGCCCGTATTTCAGTCGGATAGCCCTTTCAGGGTGTCCCATCCAAACAAGTCCAGTTAAACTGCTAAATTGGTCTGAAGGGCCTGAATTGGCTACTTAAAGGAACAGTAACTCAAAATTTTTTTTAAAAAAAATTTGTTAGTATACAACGAAATAAAAACACCAAAACAAATTCAATTTTAAAATAGCAAAGCCTTTATTAAGAAATAACTTACAGAAACTCCACTTCCTGTCCTCTTCAGAAAGGGCGACCATCAATTCTGCTGCACTCAATTTCTCCTCCCTGGCTTCCCTCTCCCTTGCTCATGCCGCTCTCACTGACACTTATCATCCGGGACTGAGCAAGTCTGTTTCCCCTAGCACTCCCACACTGGCGCTAACACGAGTCATACAAGTGCCTCCTTACCCGGTTACACCTGGAACCCCGAAAGCCGCAGACTCTTCCACACCCTGACATAACTCGCTCCCTGGGCACCGGCAGCCTCTCTGCCGACTCTCTTTATTCTTTCTCTGCACTTGCTACAGTGGTACGGGGTGCCGGGTGTTGCGATCTCACTTCTGTGCTGAGTGTGTGTGTGCAGCCACGAGCAAGAGAAAGAGATAGAGAGTCGGCAGAGAGGCTGCCAGTGCCCAGGGAGCGGGTTATGTCGGGTGTGGAAGAGTCGGTGGCTTTCGTGGTTCCAGGTGTAACCAGGTGAGGAGGCGCATGTATAACTCGTGTTAGCGCCGGTTTGTGAGTGCTGGGGGAAACAGACTTGCTTTATCCCAGTGAGAGGAGTTGGTGCTCAGTCCCGGATCATCAGTGTCCTGTGAGGGAAGAGGGAAGCCCGGGAGGAGAAATCGAGTGCAGCAGAATTGATGGTCACCCTTTCTGAAGAGGACGGGAAGTGGCCTTTCTTTAAGTTATTTCTTAATAAAGGCTTTGCTATTTTAAAATTTATGTTTTTGTCGTTGTATACTAACGAATTTTTTTTTTTAATTTTTGCTGTTACTGTTCCTTTAAGCACCGTTTGATTTACCGTGTATTAGTATACAACTAGTATTTATAGAGAGTAAGAACACAAAATGGAAAGAAAGGGATGAATAACTGGTTGTGTTATAACAAGTTTAACGTATGTAACACTGGAAGTACTCCACTGCATTTTATTTCCATTTAAGTTTAGTCTTCCCAGTTGCAACCTGAAACTGATGGAACACGGATGCTTAGTCTGGTTAGTTTACACAGTACAAAGCCACCTTGGCAAATGAATAGACTCTGCATGTCCATCTGCTGTGCTGAATGTCAGAAAAGGCTGTAACATGTACAAAGCCAAAATGGGTATCAACTCTTATGTAGAGATATCTGAACTGAATTATTATCTTGCTATCTCTCTCTACATGTACTGTGACTTTTTCATTGTGTCATCTGTATCTACTCCTTCAGGCTTCCACAGCCTAGATATATAGATTACTATTATAATCTTGGGGTCATCAGTATGGTTCCTCCCATTACTATGAAGAAACACATATATGCAGGTTGGCACAACCTACAACTTATTTTCCAAAACATTCATGAAAATATAAATTGAATGTATATCATTATTTTATATTGAGAGTATAGTGCTTTTAGTCATTTAGAATTTAAAGGAAAACTATACCCCCCGGACTATGTAGGTCTCTCTAAAAAGATATTGCATAAAACAGCTTGTATGTAAAACCCTGCTTCATATAAATAAACCATTTTCATAATAATATACTTTTTTAGTAGTGTGTGCCATTGGGTAATCATAAATAGAAAAAATAAGGACATCCTCCTGGGATCGTATGATCCAACGTTGCACACAAACATACCAAACAAACTATAAAGTTAGTTCACATGAGCCAATTAACAGACAGAGTTGTGTCTTTTGCTTCCACACTTCTTCCCTTTACAGTTAGAGTTGAAATATTTCTGGTCAGGTGATCTCTGAGGCAGCACACAGACCATCACCAAATGGTGGTTCAAGGGCAATATTTACTTAAATATATATACTAGTTTGGTAAGACTCTTTATTATGCCACTTAATATGATATAAACTATCTGTTGCTCAAGTATTCATTTTGGGGGTATAGTTTTCCTTTAATGCATTATGAGGGTGCTGAGTAGCGTTGACAGATTTGGGTGCAGGCCAAAAAGCATGCAGTTGAAATCTCTCCTTTTGGTTACATTTCATATATATGATTTTATAGTGTGTAATACAAGATTCTGGTGAATTATACATGTCCAGGTTCATTTACACAGTGTGATGCAGCTAGTTGAGTTCATTCAGTGTGTAGTTACATTTGCCGCACATACGACATCTATACCAAGCAAACAATGCTGCTACCTTCCCATTGTCCATGCACCAGCAACACAAACAACAGAAGTATTAAGTTGAGCTGACATCATTATTTTCCCCCTAGATGTGTAATATTGTTTTGTGGCACACGCGTTTCTGGGTCAACCATCTTCATCTTTTTTTTGTTTCCTACTTTCTAGATAATGTCACCAATATTTCAAAATATTTTTAGGTAATTGAAATAACCCCCCCTCCCCATTTAGTTTTATGTTACCCATTTCACAGTCCTCCCTTCACCTCCACAACTACATTATGCCCCACATACCTGCACCCAGATACCAGCTGCAAGACAAGCTTGGTGGTTGGGTCTATCACATTCCTAAGTTCCACAGTGGAGATTGAGCAGGAGCATGTGCAATGAGCAGAACCACAGTCCACCACTTATCTTTGCCCTTTAAAAGATACAGCTATAAGTTCCATAACAAATCATTAAAACCTATTGGCCATATTGCCTTAATAGACTTGTGTGCATATTCCCCGATCATAATGTACAGGAATAGGACCTGTTATCCAGAATGCTCAGGACCTGGTGTTGTCTGGATAAGGGATCTTTCTGCAATTTGGTTCTTCATACCTTAAGTCTACTAGAAAATTATATAATCATTAAATAAACCCAATAGGCTGGTTTTGCTTCCAATAAGGATTAATTATATCTTAGTTGGGATAAAGTACAAGCTACTGATTTATCATTACACAGAAAAAGGAAATCATTTTTAAAAATCTGGATTATTTTATTATAATGGGAGACTGTCCTTCCGTAAATCCGTAGGTTTCCGGATAACGAATCCTATACCTGTATAATTATAATGAAAGCAGGTAGTCAGTACAAATCTTTCTCAAAGGGAAAACATACTCCATTTATGTGTATTTTCTATTGTCCTTTTTTAAACTGGCATTAAGTAATGCAATCCGATCTTTTTGTTCCCATGAAATACTACAGATCATTTTATTCCAATGAAATAATACTTCTCTGCAGGGCTGCCATATTGTTTCATGCCTCTGCCTTTCCTGCAGTTAGTAGTTAGATCCCGTAGTGGAAAATAATATTGCTGTAGTGCTGGGACATGACTGTAACATGAGCAGAAAAGGAACATGTGCATGCTGTTGCTTTATTATGTTTGCTAATTATATAGCAATACCCCACCCAATCATTTACAAATAGCATGACTCCCAAATTACAACAGCAGTGTCAATGTAGGTTATTCAGTCCCACCCTGTGAAGAATAATATAGCCTCAAAACAGAGAAAAAAACTTGAGTATGGGATCAAACATTTTTTTTTATTAGTAAAGCTTCAGTATCTTAGCTGCGTTGTCAAGGTATATAGGGGAAGGGCTCCATTTTAATGAAGAAATAATGAAAAAGAAGGTTAAGTGGATGTTACAGGGAAATGTCCTATTTACTTGCTGGCTTTTTATCTACGTATACTTTTTCGTGTGCCTCCCATTGACAGGGATATAACTTGCATTCTTGCCTAAGAAAAGGTTAATGTGCAAAAATGCTCACCAAGACATTGTATTTAGTAATGCCCGTTGATGGCCGTTGATGGTATCTGTGATACAGATATCATGCATTCTAGAACCTCTGTAGATTTTTTGTGAGTTTTCTGCCATTCTTACTCTTCTTGCCTTTCCAGAGAGTTCCCCGCCAGCCTTTGTCTCTGCTGGTGTTCCACTCCATTAATAGCCCCGCCCGTGTGCAAAAGTGCAATATTACCATGTTATAAAATATCCAGCGAGATAGAACTTGGTTACTAGATCTGGAGAGCAGATATTGTTTTTGTGGATACAGATGCCATCAGTTGAGCAGATTTAGCTGCTTTTAATGGGGAATTTGCAGGAAACATCTGCAGCATCCAATCCTAAAACTCTAGGTACCGACAGGCAGAATGGGGTGGGTAGCAGTGGGGGGAAAAAGCAGTGGAATAAGCAGGACGCTAGTGGCTGAGAAATGATCGGTTGTCAGTAAATTATCATGAGCAACACAGAGAAAGATGTTTCAGCAGAACCAGCTTTATTTTGCTGTTTTTCTTTCAGATTCTCTTATGGCCCAAATACATTTTCTTGTGTTGTTTTTTTATGCAAACAATTGAATGACGGGTTAAGTGTTGTATAATTTTAAAGGGCAAGTGTAACAACTACAGGTAGCACAAGCTTGCCTATTCTATATCACTGATCTATAAATGACTTTTTCTTTCATATATGGATGTATTGTACTGTAGATATCTGTGGAAGTAGTCATTTCAATGATTAGGCCCTAGAGCAAAATTCCATTCAACTGTTGTTTATGGTACGAAATGAAACTATTTTGACCTATTTTCCCAGCATAAATGTAACCCTCGATACAGTGAGGAATTTGTGCTCCAGCTGGAAAAGGAGTTGGTTCAAGCAAGGCTTAAAGAAGCAGAATCCCACTGTGCAATGAAGGAAATGCAGGACAAGATCCTGGATATTGAGAAGGTAAAAGACTGACAATGTGAGAGCGAGACTTGGTGTAAGTAAGGTATATCTGTACCTCTATGGCCAGCTTAAGACTTTGATTCAGTTTGGAGTTTCCCATCTACAGGAAAGATCAGCAGAATCAGTCTTCACTTGTAGCAGTACCTGCATATACATGGAAATCTGAATGTTAACCTCACTGATACAAGATTATGATCATGGTTTTGGATTATTTTACCCCCTGAAAAGTATAATCAAAAGTTTTATGAAATCAGTTCCTGTATCACTATCTATCTATGTATATTTATTGTGAAGGGCAATTTTGCTTATTTCCCATCTTTCAATCAATTTCCTTTTTTTTTTGCTAGCACATCCTATAGTATAATCTAGTTTTAGACATATAAGCCTGTACAAATTCTTGAGCATGTTGGTATCACTTTAAAATTTGCAGAACACAACCCAGGTCACTAAAGGTTTTTAACAATTTGCAGACAATGATAAGTATGAGAATCTGACAGTCTGCTCCTTGTTTGATGGGCCCACCAGTTCTTTTTGCCTTATCACCAGTGATTGGCTACTTGCTATAAAGACTGCCAGAGCATGTCTGTATATTACCATGGGCATTATGGATTCTCTTAGCCTTCACTAGCCTTGATTCTTACTGGAGTATACTATATATCTATTTGAGGCCTGCATTCCACTTGTCACCTGTTAAATTATACAATATATATAGGATTATAGAACTGTTTCATTGCACTAAATGCAGATAATAAAATAAAATACAGGTACCATATTGGCTATAGGCATAATATTGTGTGTAGCCATTGGTAAGTAAAAAGATGACTTGCTGTTATAACTTTGATTACTGTTTTGGTATAGAGGAACACCTCTCTGCCTGATGAGAACAACATTGTGAGGCTCCAGGAGGAACTGATTGCTGTGAAGTTGCGGGAGGCAGAAGCAGTAATGTCCCTTAAGGAGATGAAGCAGCAAATAAAGGATTTGGAGGAGCACTGGCAGGTAGGAAGATGGCTGAATTTGTTGGGGCTACACCTGCATCTTCTTATCCCAGTCACTTCTTGTTGTAGATAAATATGTGTCCAAATATATTCAGGGTTGCAAAGTCAGTAGTCTTGAATATATACCTACTTTGCTTCTATTCACTTGCTTCCCACATTGTACTTGTGATCTCATACATATGGCTTCTCCTGCAGACTGAAACCTGAAGGAAAGATCAGTATTGTGTCTAAACTATTCTAGTTTGGCTCAGATAAAGGAAAGCTCACTAATAAAGGATTTTGTATATGTTATAGAAACAATTACTTTTATATTTTCCTACCTTGTAGCGTCATTTAGCTCGCACTGCGGGCCGGTGGAAAGATCCACCTAAGAAGAACACCGTGAATGAGCTGCAGGATGAGCTGATGAATGTCCGACTGAGAGAAGCAGAAAGGCATGCTGAACTACGGGAGATCAGGCAAAGAATGATGGAGATGGAAACACAGGTACTGCAAAAGCACATTATAATGGTTTTATATTTGGTATTTTATTTTGTACTGATACATTGCAGCTAGTGATGGGCAAATCTGACTCGCTATCCTTCGCCTTCCAAATTTGCCTAAAATGCATCAATGTATATGGACAAAAAAAATTTGGACACATTGTTGCTGCAAAACTTACCAAAAAATGTTGCTCGTCACTGCTTGCAACATGTTGATTGTTTGTAACCTAACTGACCTTTCCCAATATAGGCTTTACTTACTCTAAAGGTGGCCATAGACGCACAGATAATATCGTACGAAACAATTTTTTGTACGATATTCGGTGCGTGTATGGTGGGATATGAGCCGACCAAGATCGTCAGAAGATTAAGATATCGGTCGGCTGGTTGATCGAGCTGGACGGAAAATTTTGATTGGATGCCTTTGAAAGCTCCCTGAACATCGGACATTGTTAGTGCTGAATCGTCAGATACAAGTAGAATTCTATTGTTTCTACCTGTATATTTGACGATTCAGCTCTACACGTGTGTGTTGAAACGAACGATCTTTCTTGGAAAGATCTTTTCCGAGAAAGATCGTAATTGTTACGTCTATGGCCATCTTAAGGTGTTCATTATGTCGATCGTAAGATTACCATAGTCATCAGAACATCACCCAGCAGGGGATTCCACAGCCCTCATCGCAGAGAGATATTTTATCTGCTTCAAATAAAAGTCCAAAGG
The DNA here is from genome assembly GCA_024363595.1 of Xenopus borealis. NCBI lineage: Eukaryota > Metazoa > Chordata > Amphibia > Anura > Pipidae > Xenopus > Xenopus borealis. The sequence goes on from CM044437.1 coordinate 98,109,636, forward strand.
GGCGACCTTTGCCTCTTTGTTTTGTGAATAAAATGTCCCTCTATCTGTCTTTAGTCGCAAAATCTACATCACTCTTTCCAAGTACATAAGAGGTCATTAAATACATATTTCATGATAAACATGCATTATGGGTTTTTGTTTTTTAGTACTTTTGTTGGATTGCCTAAAAACAACAAATCTTTGTGTGTTTACTGGCACTGGAGATTAGTCACACAAGAAAAATCTTCTCCAACACAGGCAAATAGTCATCTGCAAATGGGCGCACACACAATACACAAGGCTTTCGTTTCCAAGAGTAGCCCAAAGTTTTCTTGTGAGGCAACTTCAGGATTTCAAAGTGACGTTTATTTTCTTCCCTCTACAGACTTTAGAGAGAAATTATTGCTGGTGGGAAAGCATTTGCAGGAGATTAGTGGTGCACAATAGAGGAGATTTTCTGCAGGTGACTAATCTCCACATGTGCCAGTAACCTACAAGTATGAGTTTTCTGTATGCAGCTTCAGCTGTGCTTGCTGGTACTTAATGTAAATGGGAAGGGACAAAGATGTCCGCTGTCAAACAACCTAGCTTATCTGTCATTTGCACACTCACAGAGCATAAATGGGTGCACAGACCCTTCTACGGAAACAATGGGGGTTTATTTATGGGCTTTAAGGGCTGCTTTATTCCATCACTGAGAGCACTCCAGCACTTGTACCCAGGGCAAATGGTAAACGAGAGGCCTTTTGTTTTTTGTTTTTGTTAACTCTTGAAACTACTTATTTGAAGTAGTGACCACTAGAGGGCAATGTTTAAGCATACACAGAATCTCTAACGGCTGATAGAACCAACAATCACCAGTCAGATCAACTGCACTGTACTTGTACTGAAATGCCTGGCTGCTAGGGAAAACCCAATTTACAGCTCTGAGTAGAGAACAAGTAGGCAACTTGCCAAGACTTTCTTCAGGGCCCAGTATATATTCTCCATGCACTATCCATTATACATTCATTGAACAATCTTAATGGGTTTAAAGTTATTTGTAACTTGAAACTGCAAATAAAAGTAGTGTTTATCCCTTCCTGTTCTTAGTTCAACTATTACACAATTTGAAAGGCCTGTAAACAGTTGTAATCAGCTGGCTTGCAACCGTCAGACGTGTTACTTTTTATATTAATTACATTTTCAAATAACGTTAAATCCTGTGCAAATGTAATGTAATTAATGTGTATGTAATTTATAATGTAATTTATTTTACATTGCATAGTTGCTCACTACCCTAAACCCTATTTTACCTGTTTTAATGTGAAATACAATGCTACCTCATCATCATATTCTTTATTTCAGAATCAAATAAACAGCAACCAGCTCAGAAGAGCAGAACAAGAGGTCAGCAGCCTGCAGTCAAAGGTGCAGTACCTCACAGCCCAAAACAAAGGGCTACAAGCTCAAATGAGTGAATCAAAGCGCAAACAGGCCGAGATTGAGTGCAAGGTAACCTCTTACTATGATAGTTTTGGGTTCTGTTCTGTGTAGTGGAAGATCCCAATGTTACTCACATGGAACTATATCTGGGGGGGGGGGGGCAGTTTGAAAGTCATTTAGGATTAAATGAATGGTGAACATTTGTTTGCTGTCCTAGATATGATTGGGAATATTGTCAGCTGGCTAGTACAATATCTTTATGTATATAATGAGCTCTGGATCTTCGAATGTGAGCTAAAGTGGTTATCATCAGCAGTAGATCCCTACTAGATCTACAAGTAAATCTAGTAGGAATCTGTGATTGTGTTTAAGTAGCAAGGGCATCTACAGAGTCCTGCGGCATCTAACTAAAGTTTAACCTACATATAAAAATTCTTGTTTTCCAATTACCATAAACTATGCTTATAGGCAAAAGTATCTAAAAGAAAGTGGTTAAGGAGAAAGAAGAAAAGGCCCATGGCCATGAGCTCATTAAGAACCAGAGAACTGAAAGCAAAACTTAAAAGTGGAAGGAGACAAATGATTCACTGTGGAGAGTCGTACTAACTGTAAAAAGACCTCATTTCATATCAGTGAGGTGGAAAGTTTCCATCATATGGAACAGAAGAATTGTGCTGAAATCAGACATTAATGCTCACAGAAATTTGGCAGATACTCTTCATGCTACTTCTACTTTTCTGAGGGGGCACAAGGGATCATGTGGGATTTTACCTTCGGCTTGAATTCTTCAGAGCTATTGTCATAACCTTATAATGTGTTACGCACTACATTTATTTTGCACTTAGACCTGTAAATGTATGTGTGTTTATCTAATCCCTAACTGCACTGATTTAATCAAAGCCCTGTACCTCTCTTATTACAGGCACATTCCAAAACATGGCACATTTTGTGACTCTAGTAACATGTAGCAACGGCCTCACAAAAGTGTATAAACACCTAATAGAATAGGAATGGAATACTTTCATTATTCTTTTTATTGAAAAAGTGGGAGCACTAAAATGGTCATGAATCATAAATTGTAAGATTATCCAAAAGTTTCCTTAATTGGCAGACATTTTATGAAGCATCTTTCTTTTGAATCTGCCATATAATAATATATTTAAAAGAATAGACCTTTTTATGGCAAATGCCTGTTTCTGCCACCTGTCATCCATGTTATGCTGCATTCAAGTTTATATTGAACTGAAAATAGACATGCTGTTTCATAGTGTTCCAACAGTGTTTTGTGTGCGGTTCTCCTTAGAGTTCCTATATGGTGTCCGTTTATAAGAGGCTTTGAGAACATAGGACGGATCTGCGTCAGGGAAGTGCAATTATTTGGGAGTCTAATGGATGCATTTCTCATTCTGTTCTCTACAAAGTATCCCACTTAAACAACACAATCTGTTCACCTTTGAGTTAACTTTTAGTATAATGCAGAGAGTGATTTTCTGAGATAAGTTGCTATTGGTTTTCATTTTTTATTGTTTGTGGTTTTATAGTTATTTAGCAGCTCTCTAGTTTGCTCTGTCAGTAATTTGGTTTCTAGGGTACAAATTACCCTAGCAACCCTGCATTGATTTGAATAAGAGACTGGAATATGAATAGGAGAGGTACTGAATTGAATGATAAATAATAAAAAGTAACAATAACAAGACATTTGTAACCTTACAGAGCATTTGTTTTTAGATGGTGTCCGTGACCCCCATTTGAAAGCTGCAAAGAAACAGAAGAAAATTGCAAATCATTAAAAAACTATGAAAAATAAATAATGAAGATCAATTGAAAAGTTTCTTAGAATTGGCCCTTCTACAATATACTAAAAGTTAACTTGAAGGTGAACCACCCCTTTAATATCTTCAGAATAAAGAAATATTATCACCCAACACAGAATATTCTGAGAGGCATAGGCAAGTTCATGCCAGGGATGTATTGGTTTATTAATAAAATGTGAGCAGTTTTCTTTTCTGATGTCCCCCCGTTCCTTTGCAGAACAAGGAGGAAGTGATGGCCGTTCGGCTTCGAGAAGCAGACAGTATTGCGGCTGTGGCTGAGCTTCAGCAACATATAGCAGAGCTCGAGATTCAGGTAACAAACACTGGACCTAAATCTAATTCATGAATGCCCTATAAAATAGCCATCATTACATTTTTAATAACCTCTCTCACATAGTGAAATGGCCTGGAACTAGGGCCTTGGCATGACACAGTCCCAAAGAGACAACTCATAACCAAGGAATAGTTGCAGAGGACTAATAGTGGACAATGCAATACTTCCACATATTCATAGAATTTCATATGTACATTTTTAGAACCACTTTATTGTGTATTTGCTCAGGATCCCTGTTTTTATTGCAATCAATTTATTTGGCCTTATATTTCCAGTAAATTAAACATACAGCACTGCCACCCATTCTTACCAGCAAGCTTTCATGTTTATTTTTGAAGCCCCTGTAAAATGTGAGGTTTTACAAGTCTTATACATTACAGGAAACTCTCTCCTCAGAACTTTCTCACTTTCTGAGCTCAGACAAATCTGTGACATTAGTGTTTAGGTAGAGCTTAAACCAGCCAACTGGTGTTTACTTTTTTTAAATCATAATCACTACACAAACTACCCAAATGACCCTGATCAAACGTTTACATACCCCAGTTCTTGATATCGTGTATTGCCCCCTTTAACATCAATGACAGCTTGAAGTCTTTTGTGGTAGTTGTAGATGAGGCTCTTTATCTTCTCAGACAGTAAAGCTGCCCATTCTTCCTATCAAAAAGCCTCCAGTTCCTGTAAATTCTTGGGCTGTCTTGCATGAACTGCACATTTGAGGTCTCCCCAGAGTGGCTCAATGATATTGAGGTCAGGAGACTCCATAACCTTCACTTTATTTTGCTGTAGCCAATGACAGGTCAACTTGTCCTTGTGGTTTGGATCATTGTCATGTTGGAATGTCCAAGTACGTTCCATATGCAGCTTCTGGGCTGATGAGTGCAAAATTTCCTTGAGTATTTCACCTGAAGTTATTTGTGGGTTTTTCCTTGCATCCCGAACAATTTTTCTAGCAGTTGTGGCTGAAATTTTAGTTGATCTACCTGACCGTGGTTTGGTTTCAACAGAACCCCCAATTTTCCACTTCTTAATTAAAGTTTGAATACTGCTGATTGGCATTGTCAATTCCTTTGATATTTGTTAATTTGGGTAGTTGATGTAGTGATTATGCTTTAAAAAGCGTAAACACAGTTGTTTGACAATAAATGGCTTCAGCCAACCACTAACCATGAGTGAAAGAAAAGTTTTTGTGTTATCATTCATATTCTCTGAAAAATGGTTAAGAAATCATAAATTCTGCTAGGGTATGTAAACTTATGAGCACAACTGTATGTAAAACTTATGTTTGATACAAATAAAGCTGGCCATATATTCGGAGTTCCACTCGTTTGGCGAGGTCGGATCTCTCCCAGATATACCTACATTGCACTAGAGTCCAACAATGAGAATATAGGCCGCATCCACGAATCGATACAGTCAGGATTTTTAAACCTGCCCGATCTACATATGGCCAACTTTTGATTGAGGAAGCCCATCTGAGGGCCCCCATACACTGCCCAATAAGCTGCTGACTTAATCTGTTGGTGGTTATATCTGCCTGTGTATGGGGGGGCCTTTAAGGTGGCCATAGACAGATTCACTTGTTTGGCAATGTTGCCAAATGAGTGGATCTCTCCCCAATATGCCCACTTTGAGGTGGGCAATATTGGGCTGATGCGATCGTGGGCCCTAGGGCCAGCAGCTTTTATCGGCCCATGTATGGAGGCCTTAACTGTTGTTTTTTTTCTGCTAGGAAATTGTAGCTTATATTTAATGTGTGTGTGTGTGTGTATATATGCTGAGATATGCTGTATATATAATGCTGAGATATGCTGTATATATAATGCTGAGGTAGAATATTCAGATGTATGTGAATATGACTGGATGCAGATGCCAATAAATATGGTTGGATGAGAGAAAAGGCTGATGTTTCTGGTGGAAGGACTATACGGAGGCTGATATATATCGTGAATGTTGTCATGAAAGCCTGTGTATTTAATTAATGGGAGAAGTAGAGACAATTGAATTTGGTTGGGGGAGAGACTGAATGATAAAAAGCTCCATTGGTGGGCCACTTGTTTAGGGAGCGCAGGCCATGTAACATAGTTGATAGACTGTGCTTTCTAAACCATCAATTGGACTGACCGTGGAGTTCAGAATTTATCATGCCTTGATTGATTGTGGTACAGTAAACTGATGTAATATTCGTTTTTTGCTGCAGTTCTGACTCTTTGCTCATGCATTGCCCATGCTGTTTATTAATAGCATTTCTGTTTTACATGCAAATGAAAGTAACTTTATGAAGACCATTGGCTACTCAGGTGCTCAGTCTTCATCAAGTTCTGTTGCAATACACTTGCTTCTCGGAGGAACTATACAAAATAGGCATCAGTGGGTTTGGTTTTGAGGAAGCACACACATCCCATGTTTATAACACAGTAAAGATTGCATTATAAAGAAATTCACAGGGGAACCACTGGACAGTGACAGTGAGGGAAGTATTCCCAAATGCTATTTATGGGAGATTTATATTTCATCACAATGTTCTGTGGTCTATTTAAGCACATTGTATTAAACACGTGGTTTCTTTGACTATTCTCTGTATACAAAGGAAGAACATTGTATGTTGATGCATCCTTAACATTGTCCTTATATTGGTCCTATATACATTCAGCTTTATCACACGCAGGTTCTATTTAGGGAAATCCAAAGGTTACAGGTCTGCAATATTTAATAAACCTAGGTCATGTGTATTCCCTCTTGTTTAATTCTATAGATGCCATCTGTCTTACTGTGTAAAACTATGTGCACAGTAATACTATAGAATATCTGCCTGATATATTGACTGAATAATCCAGTGTTAGCTGAGTTGCTATTCAGACTGCCATGCAGCAACTTCAATTCTGAGAGGTAAATGCGAGAAAAGACATTTTATTCAAGTTGTTGTAAACACATATGGAATGAGAACACTTGGGTGTGATTGTAGGCCACACTGCCATCACACTAATATCTGTTCAGAGAACAGTCAATTCTAAATTGTCTGTCTCAATTGCAACTCCCACCTTACTACTGATATTACTGATGGACTTGTAAATCTGTGTGTTCAATTATTTGTGCGTTACAAACACCCCCAGCAAGAGAACATTTCTCTTTTTCATGACAGAATCGGTCGTTTTGGCTTCTCGAATATGAGATATTAAAATCAGAAGAATTCTTCATTTCCCATGTTCTGTTTGGTTCATATATGCCTGTCTACGCTTGAGTTTTAAATGTTTGTTTTTACTCTTTGTCAGTGGCAGGAAAGCGAGGAGAGGACAGAGCTGATTTATTTGGCAGCTTGTTTTGCACAGCAGTTGGGTCAGAGCTTCCATCCTAAGGGTAAAGACACACACGACCACTTCAGCAAATTTAAGCACCACATTTTCTTTTGGTTGGAAAAAATGTCACTAAAGCAGCCAACCCTTTAAAAAAAAAATTGCTTGACAATTCTGAAAATACCCTGTGATCATTTAATAATCCCGGACAATCCCTAGCCAGACAATTTAATATTAGTGGTGAGGCTGCTTTAGGCTATTTCGCCCTGTGTTATCAGGCTATTAATGATCATTGTAAAGCGGCTGTAACAGTCCCATGTGCCTTTCACATTAAAGTGACAGCTACACAAAACACTGCTGAAAGTCACTTGACAGAGGTTTACAGACTTTTCAGCTTTCTAAGGTAAAGTCCATTGCTACAACATTTTTGGGCCATATAATCAAAGAGCAAAGACTGTTCCCCTGTCTGATCAGCTGTTCATAAATGCACTCCTTGGGGGGGAGGTGGTTTTGGAGGAACAAAGACAAACATTTAATAAGGCGCAAAGAGGTCTCCGTGTGGTTTGAAGAGTATATAAAACTGTGTTTGGGGTTCATTTGCACAAAGTTTCTCTACATGAAAGCCTTCCTCTCCTGCTTGCTCACGGCTCCTAAGCGTAGAAGTGAAAATGACACCTAGTTTGGCCTTTGTGCTCCCTGCAGCTCAGGCCTATTATTTATCAAACCACATCACTTCAGTTTCTCTATAAATAACTTGTCCCTGCTAAATCAGCCACATTAAAAAAACTGTGATCATTTGCTAGACTTGCTTTTGCTTGCATCTCTTCACTAGCCTAAAAGCTCACTGGCTGGCACATTAGTATATTGCATGCCTCCCATGGTTTTACCAAATAAACTTCATGATATCATTTACAGTGTGCTACATGCGGGAAAAACACAAGTTTGTGGCAGAACTTAGAATTGTCAATTACAGAATTGTACATTGTGCCCAACATAGACCCAATCTGCTGCGTGTTACATACAGAAATGCATATTCCATGCTGTTAAACAAAGCCTGTGTGCAACCAGTACAGACTGGGAAAGGCTACCCTCCACTTGCAAAGAGTTCCAGTATTAGTAGGTCTACAGGCCTTTACTTATAAGAAGTATCGCCCCAAAAAATTTGAGAACATCTGTTGTGTAGTCATATACAGTTCTAAGTTCTCCAATGAAAAGCTGTTTGCTGCAAATTTTAGTTTTTCTTTATATCAGCAGCAAAGATAATGGAAATGAGTTTATAATAGTCTAAATGCATGCTGCCTGGGGGAAGCTATTTTGCTTGGCACAACTCATTTCTTGAAAGCAAAATCTGTTACACTATACCTTAGCACGGAGTGATCTATATCAATTCCTTTATATCTTCTTTGGAGAGAGGAGATAGTCTTCTGTCATACTATGTAATGAACATGGTTCCATTTGTTTCTAGCGTACACTTGTGCTCATTAATAAACAAAATGGTTTTGTTGCTGTCTACAGGAAACGTTCCATCCACACAAACTATGTTGAATGTTCATGCTGCCCTGATCCACCTAGATCAGACCCAGTCTTTCCCAAGCATAGCTATCTGTCAAGCTTTGCCCAGTTTTCATCACAAGTCAGAGGACTGCCCTTCACCTGAAAAGCTGGCAGCTATAAAATATATTTGTATATCAGCTAGAAGTTATATTATTATATTATGTGGTTATTTTACTAAACAATCTAAGCCTTTCTTCATTGCTGTGCTGTCGCTATCTAGGGGGCAAGTTAATCTTCTCAGGGTTTACTTGCCCCTAGTACAAAGCCGTACCTGGAGTTCGCAGCAGTTTGTACCATATTTGTTTGTGTTTTGCATCATGGTAGGATATTTGAAATGTTTGTTTTTCATCAAAAATCAGTGCCCTTAAGTTAGTACTACGTTCTTAAATACTAAAATTTTCTCTTGTAAAGACCAAAACCTCAAACTCAGAAAGGTTTAGTTTCCATCTGCTGCTTTACAGGAAATACAATTTTTTTTTTCAGATCAGCCCTAGTGCTTTATTTCATTTTGTTTGTGTGTTACTCAAATGAGTCACCACAAAGTCAGCAAGAGGACACCTCACCACATTTATATGCCCTCTCAGATACAAATCATTTTCTGAAAATCTGGTCTCCATCTTAAGCGACCACAAATATATCTGAAATTCTGTAGTGAGGTAACTGTGCACTCAGCACTTGCAACTAATGCTTGTGATTGTCACCAGGACCTGTTAGTGTGCTACCAAACATCTATTTGCACTGCCAAAAAAACTATTTGCACTGCCAAATACCCTATGTACACTGCCAATTCTTAGTCATCTTTCTACTTTTAGCCATCAGGGAACCGTTGCTTCTTGACAAAAATCCATTAACTGTAGCAGATCTTTCATGAATCGTTTTCTAACAAAGTTGTTTCTTACTTCTAGTTATTTAAATATTTATTGGTTCCACCTAGCTTATATACTCTGGCTGCAACCAACACAATCATGCTGGGATTGGCTGTCAGGTCTCACTGGCTCTGACTGTCCGATTTTTGAATAAGTCAGTGATTTGCAGAACCCCACTAACCAAAAGCAAGATTGTGTTGTTCGCAGTAAGAGGAAAAGTTAGGTTGAGAAAACACAATAATAAATCATATCTTAAAAACTGTAAGGAAAAAGAAATCTTATTTTGGAAAAACACATTGATGGGATAGTTCACCTTTTAAAAACCTTTTTCTTGTTTCATTGTTCCAATTTTACCTCAGAAATAAAGGGTTTCTACATTTATTTATTTTTTAACTGATTGAAGTTTAAATGTGAGCTCATACACTTTGGCTTTTGGAGAATAGGTGCAAAAACACTGGATATCTGAACTTAAAATCTAAGTAGATTTTTTTTTTCAGAGACCTACCTGACTGTTAATGTTATGCATTACACTGTGTGCCTAAGGGGGGTTTGGGAAATGGTCTCACCAAGCTCACAAAAGTAGATTAAAAGGAAAGCAATGCAGACTAGATGGTGTCGTTTCTGAAGAAACCACATGATGTTGGCTTGGAAACGTTGTAGAGGTCTCGCCCAGTCGCCCCTGGAGCATAGAGCGTATCCAAAGTCTTTGAAATCTGGTTTAAAACTGAGAATTAAAGCAAATCAAATTTTGCCATTGAAATCTATAAAAAAAAATCTGGCTTTATGTGGCTCCACCCACTTAAACCCCCCCCCCCAAAAAAAAACATTTGAATCCCAGTCACCCAGTGACCGTATGTACTAAGTTTGAAGACCCTGCCATTAACAGTGTAAGAATGACAGCAATTGAAATATTCCCATTGAATAGCAATGTGTAAAATTTGATTGGCTGATTTAAGCTCCACCCAGTTTTCTGAATTTTAACCCCAGTTATGGTCAAGTTTGGGGCCTCTGGCTTTAAAACTGTGAGAATGGCAGTATTTGAAGTCAATAGGTAAAATCTGGCAGTTATTGGCTCCTCCCACTTTTGCTAAATTTTGACCACAGTCACCCAGTGAGTAATTGTGCTAAGTTTGGGACACTTGGCATGTACACCGTAATAATATCAGCAGTTTGTTGTTTTTCATTAAGGTGAATGGCTTAAATCCGATTGGCTGTTGTTGCACAGCCCCCTTTTTTTCCTAATTCTGAACCAAGTGACTAACACTTTCAGAATCATGGCAATTAACATGTAAAAATGGTAGCAGTTTTATGTTTTTCTATTGAAAATCAATGAATGACATTTGATTGGTTGTTGGTGGGCCCGCCCACTTTTCCTAACTTTAAATTGCAAACACCCAGTGACCACCTTTGTGATATCCGAGGTCCATGACAGCAATAACGTGCAATTTTCTTCAGGGGGGCGCGGAGGGTGGGATCGATTAACAGAGCACAAGCAACCTATTCGGGCATTGTACTCCTAAAACTGAGAGGATTAGCGTATAGAAAACTGCCCACTTTCAGGTGTCCCCCCACAAATCACACTTTTATTCGGGGTGACGCCAACAAAAGGTGGTCCGAGTTTCGGGAGTGTAGCTTCAAAACTCTGCTATTGGCGGCGATTTAACAAAAAGCCGCACATGCGTGGTGGGTAGGATCGCTAATTAAAGCGCATGCAATGTACTTTGATATAAGATAAATAATTATGGAAAGTTTGGCGCTTTTACACCCAAAACTGTAGGAAGAGTAGCGTATAAAAAAGGAATAATAAGAATAACCAGCTGAAATCGAAGAACATTATGTTGCTTGTTTCAAGCCAATATAAA
>CM044437.1:98180740-98191898 GCA_024363595.1 Xenopus borealis
CGTCAGACTAACTGGCCTATAGTTTTGAGGCAGATAATGGGATCCCTTTTTGAATAGCGGTACCACATTTTCCCTGTGTCCCACCAGCCCAGTCTAGGGTTGCCACCTGGCCGGTATTTTTGATGGCTGATCCCAATGTTCTTAATAGGGAAAAAAGATAAATATATAGGAAGGCCAGTATTTTTTTCAAGAAAAGGTGGCAACCCTAGCCCAGTCTGACCCTGCAGTGTCAGACTCGAGGGTCCAAAGCCCCCCAGGGCTTCTGACATAGGGGCCCCACCCACCTCCAGACACAACCCCCCTCCAGGCCTCCCTGCCCCAGGCACAACCCCCCTCCCTTCCGGGCTCCCTGCACGTACCTGTCTCTAGTTGTGGCCGCGATTGGGGTCGATGTGGGCAGCAAACAGGTGTGTGTTTGGGTCAGTGGGGCCCACAGATATTTCAACCGGTGTTCTGCCCACCCAGGCCGACCCTGGACCCTGGCACATAGTGCTTTGCACATGCATCTGTAAATGCAGCCCTAGAATTAGCACCTGTATTGATTCGGGTTTACTTACTGGGTTAGTGAATATAACACTAATGTTGTGTGATGGAAATGATACCATTCACAAAGTTTCACCATAACACAAGGCCAACTAGTTACACGGCACTTTACATTAATTTAATAACAGGGGGCTTACAAAAATTTAACAAACAAGGGATACAGAATGAAAAATAGGATCAGAGGGCCCTGCTCACAAGAGGCTACAATCTACAGGTTGTGCAGGTATCAGTACAATATGGCTTTAATTAAGAGAAAAACCACTGCATTTTGGGCTGTAGTGGAAAAGAGCAAATAACAGAACAGAAAGAAATGACAAATGGAGAAAATGTTGTTACATAGGATATTGTACAACAGAATGAAAAGCAGCAAAAACAAACACCGACAAAATTGTCTAAAATTGTCTAAATGAACCAAAAAAACTACATAAAATATAAAAAATAAAATGAAATAACAAAAAAGGTGGAAATGTTTCAAAGTCAAATAAAGTAACCTAATATAAATATATATTAGTAACTACAGCTCCTTAAGCAGTAAAATTACACATAAACATTAGAGACAACAACATTTGTGAAATTTTTTTGCAAGGGCCGGGGGTGGGGTTAGGAGGGGGTTCGTCCAATTTGTGTGTGCCACAGCTAGGGTTGCCACCTGGCCGGTTTTTTACCGGCCTGACAGGTATTCTTGAGGGCTGATCCCAATGTTATTAATAGGAATAAAAAATAAAATAGGTATGTTTTTTAAGAAAAGGTGGCAACCCTAGCAACAGCTCAGTTCTTGCGTACTAGGCTCAGAGGCCCAGTTTAGGACTGTCCACAGCCTGGTTGTGGCAATTTGGGACCCCTGTGTTAATCAGCTGCCTTGTTACATTGTTTCAACAATCTGAGAAACCAGGACAGAGAATATACAGGGACAGACAAACTGCTTTCAATAGTAATACAAATATAATAAAATAATAGACAATTCTAAGCTACTTTTCATGTGGTCTTCATTATTTATTTTTCATAGTTTTTTAATTATTTGCCTTCTCCTTCTGACTCTTTCCAGCTTTCAAACGGGGTCACTGACTTCATCTAAAAACATGCTCTGTAAGGCTACACATGTATTATTATTGTTACTTTTTTATTACTCATCTTTCTACCCAGGCCGTCTCCTATTCATATTCCAGCCTCTGGTTCAAATCAATACATGGATGCTAGGGCATCCAGATTGCTGAAATGGCACAGCTGCTGAGTAAAAAGCTAAATAACTCAAAAACCACAAATAATATGAAATGAAAATAAACTGCAAATTGTCTCACACTATCATTCTCAACATGAATGTAATGAATGTATATTCAATGTATAATGCATAAGTAGCCTAGAATTATGTTTTATTTTATTAGGCAAACAATTTTATTTGAGTTGACATTCCCTTTCATTTTTTTTAAATACAAAGGACAGAAGTATTATAACTGAATGTCTGGTGGTACTTGTGGATACAGTGGAATACTTGTGGGATACTTGTGGCATTCAGTGGAAGCTTAATTTTACATCCCCATTTCCCCCTCATTTTATAGTTTTTTGTGGTCCTGCAATATATAATACATAACATAATTCCTGGATTTTACGCCATTTTTTCCTGGTACCCTGAAATATGTAAAATTGGGTTTCCACTGTAGATGAAATTGGCACTGTGTTTATCCTGCCTTATGTAGTTATTTCATATGAAATTGTGACTATATTTATCCTACCATATGTTTTGAGGGCTTTATACACAAATAGTTACTGCATTTATCCTGTCTGAAATAGGTACTGTGTTTTTCTTTTTATGTGTTTTAGGCTGGGGACAGACAGGGAGATTCGGGGAGATTCTGTCGCCTGGCGTTTAATAGCAGGCGACAATCTCCCCGAACGTCCTTCTCCCTGTCCGTCGCTAGTTGAAATGACAAAGCGCCAGCGCTGTGCACACGCGGCGATTTCCGGAATTGCCCGAAGTTACTTCGTGAGGAAACTCGGCAGGCAATTTGGAGCGATTTTAAAAATCGCGCCACTCCGTGTGAATAAGCGCAGGCGTTTTTAAGCTATGCCGGTGCCTAGCTATTCGGGGAGATTCGGGGGTGATCCGTCGCGGCGAGAAGTTGCCAGGCGACGGATCGCCCCCGAATCTCCCCGTCTGGACTAAGCCTTAGGGCAGAGACAGAAGCTGCTATTTCGGGTGATTAGTCACCCATCAACAAATCGCTTCTTCTTCAGGCAACTAATCTCCCCGAACTGCCTTCCTGCAGGCTAGAATGTAAATCACCCATGAGATGGCACTCAAATCACTTTTGCCTTCTGAAGTTGCCCGAAGTTTCCTCATGAAACTTGGGGAAAAAAAGGGTTCTGAGTGTCATCCCACCGGCGATTTACATTCTAGCCAGCAGGAAGGCAGTTCGGGGGAGATTAGTCACCCAAAGAAGAAGTGAATTGTCACTGGGCGACTAATCTCCCAAAATTAATTAGCTAGATCAGCTTTGCAAGATCATGCTTTTTAATGTGTCCTTTTATTTTTTACTATTATTTATCCTCTGTTCAAAGTTTCTGTTTCATGTTTAGTGAATACATTGTTTTTCCTGTGCTGTCCAGTGCAGAGGTTAGCTGTGATGTTCTGATGGCTTGTTTTCCAGCATTGAGCACAAAATGAGAATGTTTGTGGGTTGCTCTCTTTTCCTTGGTGTAAGATGAAGTGGGTGAGTCTAGCAGACAATACAAGGTATGAACCAGTACAAAGATCCCTATTAATTACTGACCAAACCTGCAGCTCTTTAAATTGTAAGCTCTTGTGAGCAGTACCCTCATCCTATTTTTATTCGTGTTTGTTAAAATATTATAAGACCCTGTTTGTTATAAATTAATGAAAAGTGCTGTGTAACCTGCTGGTGCTACATAAATAAATGATGATGATAGCCTGAATGTGATCTGTGCTTTTGCAGAGAACTTGCAGCAGTTTTAGATATATCCCTAGTGCTGGGTGATGTCACTTGCATCAGGCATAGCTCCTTGTTGACTATACCTTTGATATGACTCCACTCCTATAGCTTGCACTTAATTATTATAATGCTTGTCCTCCCTGTGTGTACTTTTCTACACTGTAAAAGTATACAATTGTACTTAATGTTAGCCATTCATACAGACAGGTACCCAATTAGTGGATGTGACTGAACGAAATCCTGATGAAGGCTGTGACACTTGACTTCTTTGACTGCACTTTGTTATTAAAGGGGTGGGTCATCTTTAAGCTATATTTAGCTATGTTATAGTATGGCAAATTTTAAGCAGCTTTTCAACTGGTCTTCATTAATTATTTTTTTTACTGTTTTTGAAATATTTCTTCTATATACTATTACTATTATATTTTATATACTTCTAACTCTTTTCAGCTTTCAAATGGGGGTGTCACCGACCCCATCTAAAAAATAAATGCTCTGTAAGGCTGCAATTGTTTTCTCATTGCTACTTTTTAGTACTCATTTATCTGTTCAGGCCCTCTCCTATTCATATTCCAGTCTCAAATCAATGCATGGCTGCTAGTGTTATTTGGACCCTAGTAACCAAATTGCTGAAATTGCAAAATGGAGAGCTGCTGAATAAAAGCTAAGTATCTTAAAAACTAAACATAATAAAAAATAAAAACCAATCGCAAATTGTCTCAGAATATCACTCTCTGCATCCCCAACCAGTATCTAGTGAGCAACATGTTGTTTTCCAACCCCTTGGATGATGCTCCCAGTGCTGCTTATTTTCGAATTCCAGGCTTGGAGGCAAGTTTTGGTTGTTTAAAAACCAGGTGCTCTGCCAAACAGAGACTCAATGTAGGTTGACATCCACATAGGGGCTTCCAAATGGCCAAATGCAGCACTTATTTGGCACCCCAAGAACATTTTTCATGCTAGTGTTGCTTCCCAACTCTTTTAACTTCTGAATCTTGCTCACAGGTTCAAAAGGTTGGGGATCCCTGCTCTACATCATATTAAAAGTGAATTTAAAGGTGAGCAACCTCAAATTATAGGCAGTTTTCTACCCTGGCACTTTTGGAATGTTCTGCTGTTTGAAAGCAAATGAAAACACTTTGTACAATATTAAAAGAATCTGATTACAATTATAGGCATGATGTCAAAGCTCTAAGGGAAGGCCAAAACTTTCAGCAGATATAAATAAATGCTGTCACCCCAATAATGTCAGCAGTATCTGATTCAGTAGCCGTGCAGGTCGCTGGGTTGAACAGAAGAGGCTGCAATAGGGCTGCCAAGCTAATTTATCAATCTGTGTGTTAAATCTGTGACTTGTCATTACGGAAGTTGATGTGGGGGTGTAGCAGAGATGTGTTTATCTCTCAGTACAGTGATGGAACAGTGAGCAACAGTTTCGGGCCACTCGGTGCCCCCTCTTAGGATCTTTTATGACTCCATCTGCCAAGGAGGATGGCTCCTATGTTGAACTCAGACTGGGTTTTCTGAAACTCCTAACGCTCAGGAAGTGGATTCTGTGGTCAGGGGGGCTGAACAGATCTTACAAAAATAAAGCATCATCTTTTTAAAGCAAACTCTCAGTTCATGTATAGCTCAAGTACCTGCCTCCAGCTCACTATGCCCAAATCTGATCAAGCTTCTCTGCATTCCACCAGTGCCTTCCAGGTAAGAGGATTTCCTTTTCAATAGAATAGCACTATGCCAGGGGTCCCCAACCTTTTTCCACAGATGTAAAAAGAGTCGGGGAGCAACACAAGCATGAAAAATGTTCCTGGGTGGTGCCAAATAAGGGCTGTGATTGGCTATTGGTAGTCCCTATGTGGACTGGCAGCTTACGGATGGGTCTGTTGGGCTCTACACATAGTTTTTATACAAACAAAACTTGCCTCCAAGCCTGGAATTCTAAAATAAGCACCTGTTTTGAGGCCACTGGGAGCAACATCCAAGGGGTTGGGGAGTAACATGTTGCTCACAAGCTACTGGTTGGGGATCACTGCACTATGCTATAATCCCATGTCATTTTCTCCCATTTGCTGGACGCTGTGTCATTCATTTGGCAGTTTCCTTCATGTTAATAAACAAAATCATTTTGAATCACTGTACTGTACTGAAACTGTGACAACCATTGCATAACATATGTGCACAACCACACACATATATATAAAAAAGATAAGAGTCTTTATTTGTCACATGCAGTTATATAAGTACAGCATGCAGTGAAATACATCCTGATCCACTTTTTAAAACATACTAGTTAACCAAGTACAAAAGTATTGATAATTATTAAAAAAAAAACTATATATATATTTCTATTAATAATTATTGCATAGCGGGACCAGGCACTCACTGGGTTAAAATCGATGCCTTTGTATGGAAGGGATTTGTGTTTAAAAAAAGCTGTAACTTTGTGGGGTGACGAGAGATACAACTGTGCTGGATATTGCACTGATCTGAGATTGAAGGGGCTTTGTGCAAGTAGCCAGGGGTTATGGAGATAAACATAACGACTCGCACTATATTAAGTTTCGTGTTGTTTCTTTCTGCTGTCACTGATTTTATCGCTATCCGGGGCTTCAGTTCTGGTGCGTAACTGCGCGCACTGACCACATGCCGGGAGTTAATAAATAAGTCATTTGTGGATGAAACAGTCCATTTAGCGCAGAACAAAAGCCGAGGGTGGGAGCAGTGCCCTGAGCAGCAGCGCGTCTATGTGATGCCTGTGCGGGGTCTTTGTCTGAGTTATCCCCGTGCCTTCCAGCTGTTGTACTTGCTTAGGTGCTAAAGTGAGCCAGGTGGGCTGGAGGGCACGTTTCCCACATTAACTCACAGTCTTATCGCAAACACTGGCCTTGGAGTTACAAGTCCAGGGAAAGATTCCCAGCCAGTTTTAAACAGAGTTGAGATTATAGTAGACTTCATATTGAAGGTAGAAGAAACACCAGAAACGGCTGCAACCCCCAGGCTATATAGCTGCAGCTTGCAGAGAGACTGCTAATAATGTTAGGAAAATACGTATCAATCCGGATACCTGCATCTGAAAAATTAAAGGAGCGTGTGCTCATTCTCACGATATCAACTTTTCTCTCTGTTCCACACACACGCACACACCATCTTCATCATAGTGGCTTAAATCACACAACTAAATATATATCAGTCTCCTCGGCCTTGTTAAATAATTACTAATAATGCCCGATCTTTTGCACTTGCTTTCCATATTTCAATCAGCCCAACCTGATCATCCTGGATTTATGAGTTTAACTTCAGTATCTAGCAGCCCAGCCCAGTGCATTCGCTTTTATTCAATCTTAAAAACGGTGCAGAGTCAATAAGGGAGGATTTCCTACTTAAAGGGATTGTTCACCTTTATATTTTTCTATTTTGTGTTATGGATAGACCTTGTCTGCACAGTCTTTCACTTTTTTTTTTAATAAGTATGCCTATTCTTGCCTATCCCCAGCCTGCAAGTGGCAATGTTGTCTGGTTGCTTGGATCAGGGTAATCATTGATATTGTTATTTTAAATTGCTTATATTACTTTTCATGTCCTCTTCCATCGATCCAACTGCTCGTTGAGTGTCAGGGCAATTGAGCCCTGGCAACCAAAACCCAGTTGAAAGCTGAGAGTCGAAGAACAATAACAATGTAAATATTTCAAAAACCACAAATAGTTAAATAGAAATTAAGGCCAACTGCTAGTTGTCTTCAAAAATGCAGTGTACACAGTACCAAATTTTGCAGTAACACTTGCACAAAGTGTCCCATTAAAAGGAACAAGCGCTAGTCCTCAGCACCCACCCTGCTACTGGTGCTAACACAAATTATCAAAATACTTTGATTTATTTGTACTGCCTGACTAACAGTGCTTTCTTCTTTCAAGGATACCAGAGCCAGGCAGGTGCTATTCTCCCATCGCTGTTTCTAGCATTGAATTCAGAGATCTCTAACCTGTAGTGTGCTGCGCTCAATACTGGGAAGCTGTAGTTCAGCAGCACCTGGAGCGCCTAAAAATACAAACCTAGTAATGTTGTGTTCCTTTGGATTGCCAAACCAAAACTTGACGTTATATGACTGCAGTTTGTGCAGCTATTTTCGTGTTTTTTATGATGGGCCTTTGATAAATAATAATATTAATATTTATTTTTATATTTCATCCACTTTAATGCTGACCACAAATTTATAATCAGTATTTTCTGCGCTCGAATAAAGCAGGGAGAAGTTGCTAAATTTGCGCCAAGGCTGGTGAAGCGCTATACGAGCAGCAACCACATCCAGTACTCGCTGTAGGTAGTAATACTACACGTTTCAAAACAAATGTGCAGATGATTCAGCAACCTATATATATATTTTATGCCCAGCTGATTGCCGCTCTTGGGTGCCAAACCAATGGTGTCACTCCCATTATTTATAATTGTATGAATGCTGTACTAATAGCAGACTAGACTGCCGCCCTCGCAGGTTATTCCGAAGTGATCGCGCGCTTGCATTGCACCCTGAAACTAAGAACTTGATCTAATATAGTTATCAGTATAGTAGACTGCAGCAGAGGTGTCAAATGATGCGGCGCAAACTAGTGGTACGCAGCGAGGTGCTGCATGACATCTCCCAGTTTATTCCAAGTAAGAGATGAATACAGGTTTGGTAGCCCCGGGCTAGCTAGCAGTAGACAGCTGGCACACGCCTCTCACCTGATTGTGTTACAGGAGCAGCTTTGTGCAAGGCTCACATTATACAGGTATAGACCACAGCCTCAAAACAACAAAAGAGAACAAACTCAGCTGACAATATCAGATTATTTGGACATTGGACCGACAGTCGGTTTCCTTATAGTTGCCTGACAGTGATTTTATACAGAGGAAAATAACTTCTCCCTCCCTTGCTATATCTGCAGCACAGACCTGTCCTGGTGGCGCTAAATTAGAGGCGCTTCGTTCAGCCTAAAATAATTTGATGGAGCTTTGAGCTGGCTGGGCAGATGAGCTGATAACTTTCGCTATCTGTAGGCTGGCTCCTCTCAGCTCAGACACATCCCATTTCCTCTCTCATTTGCCCCAACTCAGCGATTTGTTATGGAAGGCAGCAGCACCCATTGGGGTCAGGAGGTACAGAGCACGGTGTGCACCCCTTAACATTGGGCCCACAGAACTACATACAAGGACACAGAAATAGTTTGTTCATAGGCCATTGGTCGAGCCTTGTACATCTGGATCTGAGACAGTAAAGCCCAACATAAATATAATGGACAGTTAATATTGTTTTACATTACTCCTTACTAACATCAGCACCATTACTGTAGTATAAATACAAAATGCTCAGTAGGATGGAATTAAGTGAATACATTAATACATGTAATATGAATCAGTTTAACTTACTGCATTACTATTATCCTCTCTTGCCTTACTGTGTAGGGGGGTGTTTGGTGGATCTAGGGTTAATCTGATGGAGTTCTGAAGAAGTCGTTAAGCGATTGCCTCACGTGGGGTTGTGCACAATGGGGCAAGAGATAATGTGAGCAGGGGGGTTATTGGTCTGCCAGTGCTTGCTCAATTGCTTGCAAACTGCTCTGTTCCAGGCCCGGCCTCTGATGAAAGATATGCTGGTGCCATTGAGTAACAGGATTTGGGTAACCCAGCCAGAGCTGATCAGTGTCAGTCATTAGACCCCTGATTTATTAGCATGAGTTTATACAGCAGCACAACAACAGATTCCGCAGGACCGCGGCGCTGTACAATAATTACATACATTGAACATACTGCGTTGCTGATACAAAATGTATAAAAGAGCTTACAATCTGAAGCAGGGGTGTCCAAACGCTTGGCTTCGAGAGCCACATTAGAAAAACAAAAACTGTCTGGGGGCCACAAATGAAATACACAAACACTTTTGATTAGTAAAAGTAAAGAAAATACACAAGTTGGATAACCAGATGGTGCTATGCACTGGAATATGGGACACCTGGATATTAAATAGACTTATTATTATATTATTATTACTAACTGGGCAATGGGCAGAGTCCTACCCTCCTCCTATATACTTTGCAACATGATGTTTTCTCTGGAACTGAGCGTTTCAAGCTGGGCCACATTCATATCCATCCTGGGCCGCATTTGGCCCTCCAGCCGCAGTTTGGACACCCCTGATTATTAAAAAGGAGAGCTATGAATACAGTGCTGCCCATCCTCTCCTCTACAGCAATAACTGCAGGACCAGGGGATAATATCTGGAATCACCTGCCAGAATGACACCTGGTGAATATAGCCCGTAGTAATCCATGCTGTAGTCCAGCCCCCAGCCCCTCCCTCTAGGTGCTCCGCCCACTCCCTGCATATCCCTAACCAAAGCATGTCAATCTCTTGCCAGTTCCCTACCAAGATTTAGAGCCCTGAAGACACAGCGTCAGCTCCTATCTTGGTGTAAGCAGTGTCAGGCAATCATGCCAAGATCCTTCCTAGTGAAGAGCAAGAAGGCTCACAGCTACCACCAGCCCAGGGCTAGCGATGGCGACTACAGCACGCAGGAGGGCAATGTCCTGGCTTACGCCTGTGCAGGTATGTACCGTGTTGTGCATCTGACATCAGCCTGACACAGGCTCTATATTAGGATCCCACATTGTCTTGTTTTTACTCTCCTACAAACCCAGCCAGTAGCCAGAACATGATGCCCCGTGTTTTTAACCCAAAATACCACCCCCACTGCGGCACTTTGTGTGTATCCAACTCACAGATTTAGAACTGCAGGCACCTCTGATGTTACTTGCAAATTGTACATGAAGCAAAAGCATCATATTCCATAGAGGAACAAGATATGAATGTCGCGACTTTACTCGTAAATGCACAGCAAATTGGTTATTTTTATATGGAATTCGGATCAAATCTTGCACTGTTTTATTTGATTTAATTTTTTGGCTAAACCTCGTTACTAAATTTCCATGCAACTAAAATAATGACTAATGTGTTGTCACGTCTGTCAGGCCAATAGCCTGGGATTTCCAGCAGGGTGATTTTATGAAGGGTGGGTGCCAACGAAAGAAAATGTGTTTAAGGGACGAATTTATATGAAAGGGCAGAAAAAGTCATGTTTTCCCAAACATCAAGTGACTATGACTGGCTCTCACTTATGTATTGCAGTCTCCAATCAGCGCTGTTATTAATTATTATTAATATACATCTATGAGTTCAAACTGCCCCGTTTAATTAACATTATCCAGACTCTGGTTTGTGAGATTATTGCATTAATTAAAAAAGCTAGAAACATTATTAAACAAAAATTAGTCAAAAATAACGGGTTTGTATCAAAAGAAAAAGTCGGCACAATTAATTTAATTATGAAAATCTAGCTATGGGGTTTTTGGTCGCTTGAGTTCTGTGTGTACAAATAATTGGGGGGGTGTGTGCATGCAAGTAAAAGTGCACCCACAGTTATATGTAGGGAGCCGGCACACTGAAAGTTCTGAAGCCATAACTATTATTTTTTGTCTCGCTGGACTTGCAGAGAGCCCCATTATCCCTGGGATGATGCAGTGTAGTTTCTCTCCGGTCTCCTCTAATCTGGGAGATGGCACAGACGTGTCATCGGATTCCCCTGGCAGCAGGGAGGGCAGCGTGTGTGAGACAAGCCCCTCTGAATGTGAAG
>CM044437.1:98194278-98216443 GCA_024363595.1 Xenopus borealis
ATGCATTCCCATATAACTGCTGCAACGGTTGCTGCCCTTTGAGGCTTCCAGGAAATGGTACCGAGTGGACATTGGGAATAAGCTATGGGGTGGAATAAGGCTCTTATCTCTGCGCTTCTCTAAACTTCCCCAAAGGCAATAGCAGTACAAGCGCTATTAGTAACAGAGCCCCTTCACTCTGTTTGAGGACTGTTTTCAGGAAAGGAATGTTTGCCCTGAGCCATCTGTCTTCAAATAGGAACCCAGTTATATTTATACTATTAGGTTTTAAAAAACGATCTGACAAATTATGGCTAGGGCAAAATAAAAGAATCGAAATCTCTGTTCAGTAGTTAAAATATATAAATATGTTTGCTAATACTACTGATACATTCCAATGAGCACACAACTAAGAAAAAAATATTTTTTATATAAATTCAGGTAAAATATACTTCACTCTTCTTCAGCATCTTTACATTGCATTTTTTTTTATATTTTGCCAGAGAAATTGATGTTATTGGTAGGCATGCAAAATTCAAGAACTGTATTCGGGCACCGGTAGCGATTTTAGGGGAAAAGGGGTGTCCTTCCTCTCAAATGGTTTTAACGTTTTTTTTCTAAATTAAAATGTATTTATAGGGGTTGTTCGCCTTCCAAACACTTTTTCAGTTCAGTTGTTTTAAGATTGCCCCCCAGAAATAAAGACTTTTTTCAATTATTTTCCATTATTTATTTATTGTATTTATTTACTGTTTCTCCAAAATCTAAGTTTAAAGTTTATGTCTGTGTTTGAGTCTGGCAGCTCAGTAATTCATGTGCAGACTTTGAGCTGTTACAATTTTGCAACATTTAGTTCTCAGCAACATCTCTGGAGTATTAGCAAATATTGTATCAATTCTACCAGCTGCCTGTAAAGAAACCCAGAGATTCTGCTCAGCATGGAAAAGGATAAGAAATGTATCAATTTCAATTTAGATCAGTTTACACAGGGTCAGTGACCCCCACCTTACAGGGTTATAGAAGATAGCTCATAGTACAAGCTGATCCAGGGACTAGTCCAATTGCCATTTTGGAGTCAGGAAGGAATTTTTCCCCTTCTGATGCAAATTGGAGAGGCTTCAGATTGTTTTTGCCTTCCTCTGGATCAACTAGCAGTTAGGCAGTTTAAAAAAAAAAAAAGTTAAAAGGTTGAACTTGATGGACGTGTGTCTTTTTTCAGCCTAACTTACTATGTTATCATGTTACTCCCAGAGCTGTAAAAGGTAAACAAATTACACTTTACACTTCAATATTAGAAAAGTGATGACACATAGAAAATTGAGAGTCATTTTAAAAAGTCAGTATTTCTGGTGATCTATCTGAAAACAACAAAGGTGTTTGGAGACAAACAATCCCTTTAAAGCAGTATTTGATTTTTACAAATCAATCTTGAAATACTGAAAGAGTTCTCATCCAGGTCTGTTGTCTTAGGGGTAGTGCAGAGAATAAATGAGGTCAGATATGTAGTGCATGTAATAGCAATTACATGTACACATTAATTCAAAAACATTTAAATTGTTGAAGTTGCATAAAATTAATTTTCTTTCATCATGTAAAAATGCTTTTGGATGGACATCATTTTTAAGATTTTCAAACATTTGAGGTCAGAATATACAGCATAAATGAGGTTAAATGCTCTGCTCTGTTTTAGTTTCCTTCAAATTTAATGTATACACGAAGAATCAGATCCAGTTCTATATTTGGAAAAGTGTTATACTGAAGGGATGGAAGTAGGTTAAAGCCTAAAACCAATGGGTTGAATCATTACATAATCTTGTCTGTCATAACATAGCTTTTCTAACACAGAGTCTGTTCTAATTCTAATCAAATACCCTCACAAACAGGATGGAAACATATGATAAAATAGACTGTTCCAGTTCAGATAAGGTGCTTTAGGTGATTGGATTTGCAAGCAATGAAAGCCTTTGTTGCAGGCCTTAAAGAGGAACTCCACACAAATATACAATTGTATACAGTGACAATAAGGTGGATTCTAAATAACTTTCCTGCAAACGCTAATTATAAACTTCAATTACACTGATTTTTTTTATTTTTCTTTCATTTGCTATTCTATATCACTAGCCTTATGAATCACTGCAACAATTTAGAGAATCAGTTCTGCTGTAGTCCCCTCCTCACATTAGTAATTCGTGTATATTGGAAAGCTGCATTTTTTAATTTTGGAGGGAGTCATAATGCCATTTTGTAGGGAATATTATCAGTCACAATTATTTCTTACCAATTACAAATGTTGTGTTCCTCTCTCGTCATAGATGAATTAGACAAAACAATGGTCTGGCTCCAGTGTGCGTCATTCTATCTATTAGCCTTTCACGTCACACCACTGGCTGGTTTTCTGTTCCAAATGAATGTCTCTGCCATAAAGAAAGGATGGGCTGCGGTTTGCTGACAGTCACACGAGGGCACAAAAACCCAAGACAGTTGAAATGTATTTTTTTATGTCCAAAAAACCAATCTTTGACACTGTATTGCTTTTAGCCATAACGTAAATACTGTTTATCAGGAGGGCAGCGTAAAATTTTGAGTTCTTTCTCCAGACAGTTAGTTCCCTGATCTGGTTAAAGCTGGCTGGTCGGCTACAATATCCCGTACCGGAAAGTGCCAGTGATTTCCTCACAGGGTCAAATGAAATGTTTTATGTAGCAACGAGATAACTAAGCACCGCTTATTTGGTCATTCTCTCCACAGCCTCAGAGAAGTCCGCCTGTCCCTCTCTGGATGAGTCCCCGCCCTACTCTATGCCCTTCAAACCATACGCCTGGGACGAACTTGCGCGCTCGGAGCTGCGCCAGCTGGTGCACAGTTACCGGCCCCCAGCGCTGGACAGAAGCCCCTCACTGTACGGAGAGCGGGAAGCCCAAGCCCCTCCCACTTCGCTCTACAGCGCAGATAGAGGCTTGCGCGGATTGTACGGAAGCTACAGACAGGCCATAGGGCGCTACGGAGACCCAAGAGGCCAGCCTCCACTGTACGGGGAAAAGGCTCAGAGCATCAAGGTGGAGTCCGACCTTCTCTGCACACGGCTACTACTCAACAACGGCTCATACAAATGCCTTAAATGCAGTAAGGTATGATTGTGCCACTCCAAACAGTTTATGGTGCATAATAAACACTGTGCATAGCAACGGTCAGCATTACTACTAGTAGATACATTCCTTGACTCAACCCACACGGGGCAAATTACACCACGTGACTCGAGGTATAAAAATGGGCGGATGAACTGTCCCCGCCCACTTGCGAAGCCGTGCCTTTTCATTGTTTAAGGTGATTCAGTGAGATTTCACCGCTTAAATTTTATAGTTGTAAAGTAGTCTGGTGATGATGATGATGATGAGTCTGCTTGAAGTCTGTGGCCTCAGTATGTCCCCTACACCATTCAATTCATTCGACCTTTGAATGGGAGCCATGTTCCACAGAATAGGAGTTGCTTCTCACCACCAGTCCTGCCAGTTTAGCTGTCTTTTGACTGAACAATTTACAGTCCCTCACTCGAAGTCTAAAAACGAGGAAGAAACTGACCCCTTTGCCTCCCTCACTCACTGAGAACTTTTTTGGATCTTGAGCACTATGCTTTAGAGAAGTTAAAGCAGAAGGAAAAGTATAGTTACTGGACATTGCTAAATGATAGTCCCCCCAACGATTCTAATTATGGCACTACTACAGCAGTACCAGGTTTGGACTGGGAGTCAAAATAGGCCCTGGCATTCTAGGTAAACAGAGGGCCAAATATTCCTCCACCAGCCCACTAAATAGTAACTGTCTATGGGACCTTACAACAGCCCCTCTGGCATTTGCTAGAACCCACAGATTGCTAGCCCGGTATTAGCAGTACCTGTGGTTGTTGCGGTTTTCAGCAAACAGAAACCTTTCAGAGATTTCAAACTAGGGAATTCTGATGTAACCCACTTTCTGTTTGGCTTTTGTACACCATAACATTCTAAGGGTAAGGGTCACAAGCAGATTTGGGGAGATTTAGTTGCCTGGCGATTAATCGCCTCTTCTTTGGGACGACTAATCTTCCCCCTGTCTTGCATTGGCTATAATGAAAAGTCGCCTGCGGCGTGACACGCGGCACTTCGTCTTTCAAGGTCGCCCGAAGTTGCTCTGCGAGTGTCATGCAGTAGGCTACTTTTCATTATAGCCGATGCAAGAAAGGGGGAAGTGGTTCAGGGAGATTAGTTGCCCCAAAGAAGAGGTGATTAGTCGCTAACCGACTAATCTCCCAGAATCACCAGGTAGGAAGGACCAAGCCCAAGCAGCAAATCAATTGTATCACTCACACTTGAAAAAGGGTTCTACACCCAAAACGTGGTGTGAAATAAGCACCTTGCAATAAACTGCTTGGTCCTTGGTTAAAAATGTTGTAGTTGCAATATAACATCTGGATGGGATGTGGAAGAAAAGCCGAAAATAAAGGTATAGTTGCATATGGGCAAATGTTTTCTCTAAGGCTTTTGTATACCAGTTCATCAGAACTGAATTTACAGCTTTGAGCATTTAAATTCAGTTCTTTTTAGTCAGGCGTTCAGCAGCAAGCTAAACTGTACACCCAATTCATTTGGTAAGTCCCTAAAAAAACAATTTGTTAATTTTAAAACAATGGAAGTCTATGGAGACTTGCCAAATTAGTAATATTTTTTTTACGTTAATTATTACTGTAATGGAAAATGATTTGTAAATCTGAACTGGTTGTAAAAAACAACAACTATTTGTACATCGGTTCTTGGTTATTCTTTCAACTTGTATTTCAACTCATATGCAGAGCTAGTAACGTTTTATACCAACAACCTTGCAATTTGGAAATGGTAAATGCAGCGAGTTTAACAAAAGTTAACTGATTAGTGTTCAACATTGAATATGTTTGGCATAATTAGTTATTAAACACACAATAACTATTTAAAGCTGGTTTAGATTTAGTAATCTGGTTGGCCAGGTTGCCTTAATTTCTCTGGATAATTAACCAAACAATCTGAATTTTGTCTTATTTCTTTTCAGGTTTTCTCCACACCCCATGGACTTGAAGTACATGTACGCAGGTCTCACAGTGGTACAAGGCCATTTGCTTGTGAAATGTGTGGCAAAACCTTTGGCCATGCAGTCAGCTTAGAGCAACATAAAGCAGTACATTCCCAGGTACGTAAGTACAATGTCTAAGCACTTTCTTATTATAAGGTGTTTTTATTTTATAGCCTTAGCAGTTTTGACAATAATTGGATAACTCTATAAAAAACAATGTGGACAGCAATCATCTATGGCAATAAATTACACGTTAACTGCACATACTTTTATTATCTGCCATCAATATCCTTCCTGTATTATTTGCCCTTGTTTGTACTGACTTTTGAATTCTGCATGAATTGTCTTGATTTTGTATTATCCCTATAAAAGTATATAATTATATCACAGTGTAGCACTGACAGAAACACTTGGTAACATGGTTTATTAATTTTTCTTATGCACCAGTCTTATATATATAAAGAACACACAGTGCACTTGAATGTTTTAAAAACATACAATTATCCTTTTGGACCTTTCTCTGTGACTAGAACCAAAACTCTGAGAAAATATCAACAATCTGTAATATCTTTCAGTCCCCTGAGCGCATTTGCTGTCTGACATAATCTGTGCTTTCAGCAACAATGTATATAGGCATATTTTGATACAGAAACCTATGTACAGACTACTGTTTCACTTCTATTACAGCGCATAAGCACAGGATATGTTTTGCTGTTCATTATATACGAAAAACATGGTTCCATATTATGTGATGGTTTCTACTTTAACTGATTTCATTTGGTGTGTGAATGGAATAAAGATCGAGTTTTATGTTTTGCTGTATTTATTCAGGAAAGAAGCTTTGATTGCAAAATATGTGGCAAAAGTTTTAAAAGGTCGTCAACACTGTCCACTCACTTGCTTATACATTCGGATACCAGACCATACCCCTGTCAGTATTGCGGCAAAAGGTTCCATCAGAAATCTGACATGAAGAAGCATACATTTATACATACAGGTTAGTATCCTGATACAATAAAGCATGGCAGCTCATGAACTTTTTCATTTTTAAATGTACTAGTATATGGGTCAGAGACCATATGACTATGATCTTTACAATAAAATGCAAAGCAACAGTTCGTTTTCTTTATAACACATAGAGGCCCCTGGCAGGCAGTAAAAGGTAGCTTGCTTGATAGCTTCTCTTTGTGGGAAAGTCACTAAACTGTGCCCAATTAATGCAGAATTAACATTTAGTATGATGGAGAAAGCAAAATTCATTTAGAATATTCAATTGCATGATTTTATAAACATTTTGTAAAATTGATTTTTGTTCTGTAGTTTTCCACTTTGAAATCTAAACTGCTATCTGGTTGCTAAGTTGACATACCTTAACACCCTGTCATTTGTTTTAATGTCATGAGTGAAGATAAAAAAAAGAAAGTGGTTTATAAACATAATTAAAGTTAAAAATGAAAGTAGTTTATTAAAAATAAATAAATAAATAAAAATCTTGTCCCATTTTAGAATTTAGAAGAATTGCCACGTAGAAAAAAACCCCAAACAATTAAAGCCATTTGCAGCAGAATAAAAGTAAATTCCTCCTTTAAGTAACCTAGATGCATTATTTAAAGGGGCCACAGAGAGGTGCTGGCAATGCTCTAAATGATAATTGTGCCTGAAGGTATCTGTAGATGGACCCGGGCAAAGTGCAGCTGAAACAAATATATACTAGGGCAGGTAGTTAAAAGTTTAAACCATAGTCAGAGGAACAAGCTTGTCAGCATTGTATGGTTCTCTTTTTAATAATGGAATGAAAATAGTTACATCCCAGACGTCTCTGAGAAACAAGACTAAAAATAAATAAGCTTCCCTGATCTTTGTGAGGATATGAAACACAGTTTAAGCAGTTGTTGCAATGCCACTTCTATGCTCTCAGTAAACCAATCCAACATATTAAAATACAATTTGGTTTCATACTGCATTAAACTACCCCCAGCTGGGCTTGACTGGCTTCACACCAGCACACCCATTCATTGATTAACAGTTTTTTTAAAGTGCACATGGACAACACAGAACCTCTAAATACGTAAAATAGCAGTTGACACTGTTATGTACCAAACAGTTGCATTGTCAAATGTAAAAAAAAAGACTTAACAAAGATCTTCCAAGGCAAAACAAAACATTCATCACATAGTTAAACAGTTATTTTTTCTTTTGATACCTTTCTGTTATATGCTTATGTTGCAGTATTGATTATTATACATCACTCTGCATATATATGTGTGTATACGTGTGTGTGTTCTGTACCTGTACATATAACCTAAGACTCTTTTATCAGTAATGCATTGAATAATAGGTATTACAGCTTTTCCTGCATTCTGTTGTTGTTTTACAAATGTGGTGACCTCAAATCCATCATCACAGAATTAAGCTCTATGTGCAAACAATATTTGTAGAGAGAAACTTGACTTTGTTTTCTGCATCTGTTTATTAAGTGAATCTTAGCAATCCAATCAGTGTTGCTTTACTATGCCCTTCCCTGTATTTGTTCAGAAGGGCTTTTCTGTATGATGATAAACAGGCTATTGTGTTGATGTGGCCTTGATTTAAAAGGCCAATGAAAACGGCAGGTGACTTCAGTCGACAGATGCAGAGGACAGTAACCTCCCTCCCATTCACTGCCAATCCACTTTATCATCACAGAGAATACAGAATATAATAACATGAGGCACTACTTATTAACTCTTCCAGTGCCTAATGGACATAAACAGCATGGATCTGCAATGTACAGTAGTATGTGTTATATGGCAGTACACTAAAAGCACAGACTGAAAATGGTCTGGTTTTGTTTTGGCTGGTTAACACCCTCAAGCCTGACAATGTTCCATACAATTATCAGTGAACAAACTACACATTTTATTTGCAACTCTCTTTGTACAGAGACTGGAGTAGACTCAGCAGGCAGCTACATTATCTTAAATAAAATAACTTCAATTAAATTGAGATGCCATACAATGTTGTACCCATCTGCATCTCTGCTCTGTTGGTTAGGCACGAGCAGCCATTTTTGCAGTCTTTGACCTAGGCCTGAAATTTGTTAGTCCTGAAGTGATCTTAGTTGTATACGATCATCCCAGCTTAATTCCTGGCCAGGTTTAGATAAAAGGATGACTTTTTTTGTGTCCTACTGAAAGGTAGTCTTTATATTCAGGCCAAGTAATAGCAGCCCTGAACTATATAACACTATGGTTTAATGGTCATGCAATAACAATTCTGTAATAAATGATCTGATGAATTGGTTCATACAGCAGCTATAGTGTAGCTATAGTGTAGCTAAAGCAAGAGTCACTAAAGATGATCATTGTTGAGTGCTGCAGGCTCCTGACATTGGCCCATATCAGCAGTGACCACCACTTTTCTCAACATCAGCAGTATACTGGGTGCTCCTCTGAATTAGGATTGTGATCTAGAGTTATGCACAAAATGTTAATTTGATATGTTCTGTACTTGTGTTTGTTCAATGTAGTACAATCCTGAACACAGCCCTTAAACATTAAAACATATCAATAATTATGTTTCTGTAGGAGAAAAACCACATAAATGCCAAGTTTGCGGCAAAGCATTCAGCCAGAGTTCCAACCTGATTACTCACAGTCGCAAACATACTGGCTTTAAGCCATTTGGCTGTGACCTGTGTGGAAAAGGTTTTCAGAGAAAAGTGGATCTGAGGAGGCATCGGGAGACCCAACATGGACTTAAATGAACATGAAACAAAAAGTTCTGCTCTTGTTCCATACAGGAAATCCGCACATATAGCAGCCTGAGAACACTATCTGTACTTCAACCTAAAAAATCTGTGGCGTTGACTCATTACCACTAACTATGGTGGCATGTGCAAAAATCTCAGTTTTGAGTTTACTCACCATGTTGTACCATCAGACTCCTGACCTTCAGAGACAGCAAGTCTTCTGTGACCGAGTTCCAACTGATGACAAGAAAATGTACTATACACGGTACCACAGACAGCGTGGAGGTATAAACCACCCTTATGCGGTAACAACTAAAGACATGCAATCTGGGCCACCCGCTTTGAAGAACCATATGTAGCCTAGAGCAAGAGACTAAAACAATGAATTTGTGAGTGTGTGTATGTCAGTATTATATATATATATATATATATATATATATATACATGCTTTACACACACCAGCGTCTGAGTGACCATTTTATTATTACATCCATTTAATCAAGGACCATTTAGACTCAAATTAATTTTTTTTGTCCTTTATTTAAAGATATCGTTTACTTTATCTACAGGCCTAGTGTTTTATTACCCAGACAGAAGTGACTTTGACAGACAACCTATGGTGTATCCAGGAAACAGAACTTTCTTATGCTTCTCCAGCAGTTTGTCAGTCTCCTGTCCTGCTGTGGTCTTGACTAATAGTGAAAGGAATCTATCAATCTTCCCTGTTGATCTGGAAAGGAAACAGAATGGAGGAAGGGGGCACATGGTAATGATCCAGTCTGGTTATTTCAGTTATGTGCACTTGTGCATTGTCTGTATTTGTTGAGAAAGTAGAAGCACCCTGATAGCTCCTAATCTGCTTCCTTGAACCTATGTCTAAGCTCCAAGATTAGAGATAAGATAATAATGTTAACAGACCTACACCCTACGGGAAGCTTTAGCAAGTGCAGCATTATATGAAAGACTGTGGTGTACAGCTAAAATGTAGATTGCAACTATATCAATTGAACACAAGATTGTAAAAATAGTTTTCTCTTCCATAAATGTTTTGTTTTGAGCAATAAAGAGGAGAGCATACTCTGTTCATAGCCATTTTATGAGCATGGCTTTCTGCAGATGTTTCCATAGGGGCAATTTCCACAATATTTAATGGAACAATGGCATCTAACATACTGTTTTATATATGTGTCCTATGTAAAATAATTTTTTCCCTTTCAATGCTAATGAGAAAAGCTTTTTTGCCTGACCAACATGAGTTCACATCTTAAGGTGGCCATAGACACACATTTAATATTGTAGGAAACAAATTTTCGTATGATATTCAGTGTGTGTATGGTGGCAAATGAGCCAACCAATATTGTCAGAAGATTTAGATATTATTCGGCTGGTTGATCGGGCTGGACGGGAAATTTAGATTGGATGCCTTTGAAAGCAACCTTAACATTGTTCGTGCTGAATCGTCAGATACAGGTGGAATTCTATTGTTTCTACCTGTATATCTGACAATTCAACTCTATACGTTTGTGTTGAAACAAACGATCTTTCTTGGAAAGATCTTTTCCGAGAAAGATCGTAATGGCCAGCATTAAATGCAAAGGAAGGTTGTTTTTTTTGTAAGTTCCCTTTTGATGTTAGTGGAATTCTAAAAGTTGTAGTTAAACATCACCTGAATATGTCTGGTTGCCCATTTCCAATATCAGCAGCTTTAACAAATTCATCAAGTACATTTCCATGATCATGTATTAAAAATTACTTCTTCTTTTCTGAAATATGAAATATCTTCTTGCCAAGAGTGTGCCCCATTCTGCCAAGACTTGCTACATCAGATGTTCAGATTTATCGTACATTTCCACAAGTTCAGTCTTAGTATACAAAAAGGTTTGTAAGTGTTTGAAAGCATTCCTTAGGGCAATGCAGGCCTTTTGATTACTGCAACTGTCTCAACTAAAGTGTAGCAACCAAAACATGCTTAGCCACAGAAACCTCTCTTCCTTATAGTCTAAACATTTCAGTAGCAGCTACTTTATGCTTGCAGATTACTAGTTCTCACTGCAAATCAATCCTAGGCAAATGTGAAAAGACTAGAAACCTTTCTGGTGTTTGCAACCCTTTTCCAAGCATTGGTTTAGGGAAATCACACTGCCTATGGAACATGGGGAAGCAGGAGAGGAGCACTTTAAAGGACCAGTACCATCAAAAACTTTAATTGTTTTAAAGTAATAGAAAATATAATGCAGTGTTGCCCTTCAGTGGTAAAACTGCTGTGTGTGCTTCGGAAGCACTACTATTGTTTATATAAATAAGCTGTTGTGTAGCCATGGGGGCAACTAGTCAAAGGAGAAAAGGCTCAAGTTACATAGCAGATAAGATTTATAGAACATAATGGTATCTGTTATCCATTACTTATCCTGAACCATATAGCAGTTTTTCAATTTCCACCATTGCTACTTAGCAGCTTGTTTATATGAACTATAGTAGTGTTTCTGAAGCAAACAGATCAGTTTTAACAGCGCAGGGCAACACTACATGATACATTCTTTACTTTAAAACACTTAAAAATGTTTTGTGTTACTGTTCCTTTAAGAGAACACCATGCTCCTTTTCTCCCTTGATACTTGCTTGGGTGTGCTTCACGTCATAGGGAATCAACATTAACCTCTACCAGTGGTTAGGGGTATTAGTTTTCCTTGGTTTTTCAAAAGAAGGTGGCAGTAACCAAATGTGACCTACAAATGTAGATGTATGTGTACATTATTACAGTAGTACCACACAAACAGGAGGAAGGGAGACACAGCACATTAAAAAACACATTCTTTATTATTGATTAGATCAATTGGTTGGGATATAGTAGCAAAGATAGTGTAGGAGCATTGGGTTACTTTGGAAAGAAGAAGTGATACCATCTCTGCTTACGAAGGTACTTTTCTTTCCCTGGTTCAGGTTGTGATAAAACTTTGAACCTGCTAAAATGATTTAGCTCTTGGCAAATGCTTGATTGTTACTGCCTTTGGACACATTATTTTGTTTTCCACACACTAAGCAATCTTGATTAGGTTCTGTTTACCCTACGTCTGAAATGGCACAAAAACATGTACAGTATGTATACCAGCTGGCAGCAAACCATTAACCCTTTATTGGGAGAAATTGGGGAGCTACAAGACCCTCCCCCCATTCCATGGGTTCAGCCATTCGGGGTACTGGCTTTATTAACTAGACTTGCTTTGCTATGATAAAGTAATGACCTGTATTATTACCTCATGATCTTTGCCTTAAACAAATGTTTCCACATCATGTAGATTAACCTGTTCTTTCTAGTAAGGTTCCTTGTAAATACCTTAACATTTTGGAGTGTTA
The DNA here is from genome assembly GCA_024363595.1 of Xenopus borealis. Lineage (NCBI taxonomy): Eukaryota > Metazoa > Chordata > Amphibia > Anura > Pipidae > Xenopus > Xenopus borealis. The sequence goes on from CM044437.1 coordinate 98,206,418, forward strand.
TCTGTTTTATGATGCTTATTTATTGTGAAAATTGTTTTAAATTAATAAACAACATTTTTCTTTTCTTTTATTGACGTGGTAAATGAAATCATACAATTGTTGATCACATACCTTTGCACACTCTCTAATACTGAAGCGACTACTACAAGAAAGTTATGCTAAGTGCCCCATGTCCTGTCCAGTTAAACTGGCATGCTAAATAGAAGCAAAAGAAGCATGCAGGCACTTGATGCAGTATAGAATGTGCCATGACCACTTGGCAGCTTAGAAAGTGTCTTGTCTTGATGATCCCAGAGAGGATTTTCGTAAACTTGTGCCTACATAGTTACAAGAGCCTGCACTTCTCATAGGAGCAAACAGATGGAGACACACTTATCCTGTGTCACATGACTGGCATATCCACTTAGTTATATATATTATATATTATACTTAGTTTTTATGCAATTAAACCTTACTTCCAAGTCTGGAATTCAAAAATAAGCACCTGCTTTGAGGACCCTGAGAGCAACATCCAAGGGGTTGGAGAGCAACATGTTACTCACGAGCTACTGGTTGGGGATCACTGCTCTAAACTGATACAACTTTGCAGCATTTAATTGATACATTTCACAGCAACATCTCTGTAGTATTAGCAACTATTGTATCAATTCAATGAATGTAATGTAATGAAACCCAGAGATTCTGCTCAGCAGGGACAAAGATAACAAATGTATCCATTAAATGTATCAGTTTAGAACAGTTGGGGGGGTCAGCGACCCTCCCTCCCAGAGCTGCTTTAGAAGGTGAAAAATTACACTTTACACTTCAATATTAGAAAAACGGTTACAAATAGAAAATAGACAGTAATTGGAGTGGTTATTTCTGGTGATCTATCTGAAAACAACTAGTTGTTTGAACAACCCCTTTAACATAATGAATCTAGATACTATAAGGATCTGGGGTGTCCAATTATATATTATTATATATTTTAACTATATTAAACAACACCTAAACTAATTAAGGACTTAAACCCCCAGATGCTTAGACTTAACTAAATCTAAGCATCTGGGGGTTTAAGTCCTTAAAGGAGAACTAAAGTTCAACAACTGAAGTAATCTACAAATGTTGTACATTACGTTTTGGGTTTCTGTACCAGCCTAAGAAAACCTCAGCCCTTTAGCAGTAAAGATCTGTGTCTCCAAAGATGCCCTAGTAGATCCCATCTTCTTTTCTGCTGATTCACTGATTCACATGCTCTGTGCTGTGGTCACTTACTGAGCTTAGGGACCCACTCACAATATACAGTACACATAGAATAGAAATGTCTCAATATAAGGCTGATTAGTAATTAATACAGATACTACATGGGAGCATAGAGACCAGTGCAACTAGCATCAGAATTGAATTAATATTCAACCTTGTAACATCTGCTTATATTACAGGCCAACCTCATTTTCTGCTTGATAATTTGTGACAACCCCAAAGTTTAGCTTCTCAACAGCTGCTCAGAGTCCACTGAGTATGTGAGTGACGCAGACACTTTCCAAGATGGTGACCCCCTGTGACAAGTTTGAAGTCCTGGATCATTGCTGCTATTAACAAGCTGACATTTTAGACTGGTGCAATAAGTTCTGTATATAAAACACAGCATTTTTAGCCATATTCATTATTAAGGTATAGTTCTCCTTTAATGTGTTTTGGTGTTGTTTAATATTGTGCCCAGTAATGCAGCACCAAGTATTAGTACTTCGAAGAGGTCCTTGTTGATCCAGTGCTGTCCATCAGCCACCAATGGCTTTTTGCCCAATGTGAGTGGCTGCCAATGGTTCCAAGTCATCTGCAGCATTTCCCAGCAAGTGTTTTAGCTGCCACTCTCCTACATAACATGTTAACACAGCAGGATACCTTTACAGCCAAAAAGGCTGAATCCCAAACTGAATCCTGGATTCAGTGCATTTAGGGTTGCCCTGGCCTGGCCGGTATTTTTGATGGTTGATCCCAATGTTATTAATAGGCAAACAAGATAAATATATAGGAAGGCCGGTATTTTTTTCAAGAAAAGGTGGCAACCCTAAGTGCATTCCTATGCACCGAATCCAGGTTCAGTTTGGGATTCAGTCTTTTTCGGCAGAATCTTTTTATCTTCAGCATTCTTCAATTTATTTCATGGCATTACCCTAGTGGCAACTTCATGCTTCAGCATCATGATATGTTTTGTATTAAATAAAAATGACATGATTATCTAACATAAAGCCAATACAAGTTTGAGACCTATTATACATAATGCTCGGACCTGGGGTTTTTCAGATGAAGGATCTTTCTGTAATGTGGATCTTCGAAACTTAAAGGAACAGTTCAGTGTAAAAATAAAATCTGGCTAAGTAGCTAGGCTGTGCAAAATAGAAATGTGTCTAATATAATTAGTTAGCCAAAAATATAATGTATAAAGGCTGGAGTGACTGGATATCTAATATAATAGCCAGACTCCAACTTCCTACTTTTCAGTTCTTTAACTCTAAGTTAGTCAGTGACTTGAAGGGGAACTACTTGGGACATAACTGTTCAGTGAGTTTGCAATTGATCCTCAGCATGCAGCTCAGATTCAAAAGCAACAGTAATGACCAATGTGCACCCTCAAGTCACTGATTGGAAACTGCCTGGTAATCAATCAGTGGAAACTAAGAGTGCTGCAAAGCAGGAAGTAGTGTTCTGGCTATTATATTACACATTCGGTCACTCCAGCCTTTATACATTACATTTTTGGCTAACTGACTATATTAAACACATTTCTATTTTGCACAGCCTATCTATTTACCCAGTTTTTATTTTTATACTGAACAATGCCATTAGTCTTCTAGAAAATAATTTAATTTAAATAATCTCATAAGACTTGATTTGCCTCCAATACAATAATTATATCTTAGTTGGGATAATGTACAAGGTACTGTTTTATTATTACAGAGAAAAGTTTGGATTGTTTGGATAAATCGAAGTCTAAAGGAGACAGCCTTCCCGTAATTCAAAGATTTTTGGATAACGGGTTTCCAGATAACAGATCCAATACAGAACTGTATTTAGGTTTGAAGCTGCCCTAGGCATCAGACCTAAATACGCCCCTACGCACGGTGCGTAACGTCAGTGCGCCGGAAGTAATGTCACACGCTGCACGGAAGTGACAGAACACGCCTCGCCAAAGTGACGTCACTTCTGCAAAAAGCTGCCCCCCTGCCCCTCACCCCCCTGGACCTTCCACTGGATTTCCTAAAGAAATATGTGGAAGTAGCTGGGTGATTTGTTTTAATAAAAAATACATCTATAGGCACCCGAGGAACGCCCCCCCCAAAACCTGCCACCCTAGGCACAGGCCCTCGGGTGCCTTAATATAAATACGGGCCTGATACCATACCTGTAAAAATACTTAGTTTAATGGACATAAATACATTTGAGAAAAAAGTAATGTGACCTGATACACAGCAAACATACACTCAAATAAGCAAAACCAACTTCCTCCCTTCCCTTCCCTCAAAGTTTGAAAAACTAGAAGGAAACTGTTTGGTTTCAAGACCATAGTGTTTTCTAGGAAGGAAGTGAAAGATTATAAGACCCCTATCTCAGTAACCGACATATAAATCCATACTGTAGACCTTGAACAACTTTAAGGGAAGTGCAAGTGTCATTTGGAAGAAACTGTCTCTAGCCAGTGCTAGACGTAAAGAATGTTTATATCAAGTGCAACCTTATATAATATGAAAAACTAATTGTGGGGAGGAAGATTGACAGGACAATGACAAACAATGCTGAGTCTAAGTATAAGGAATATACACATCTCAGTGGAGCTTTGAAAGCTTGTGGACTGGGCCTTTGTCATCCCTTATGTGGCTAGAATAACTTGAATTTGATTTTTAACAATCATAATATTTCTGTGTTTTTCCTTTCTTTTTTTGTTCTAATTAATGCTTAAAACATCACAACACAAGTAACATTTGGCAATGAAGTTACATGTGTAGAAAATCAGTTTAATAAAAACAGTAAACAAGTATTCAAATTGTAGGCACACGTACATTTGTGACATTCATTGAAGGAGAGTGCACATAGTCATACTACAGGGGGTACTTATGCAAGGGTATATTAGTAAGTGGGACAATGGAGGCCCTTCCAAAAGCTTTTTTTGCATGATCATTTGACAGATAACTAGTTGCAAAATATGTTGCATGTTAAATACACTTAAGAGTTTATTTTTTTTGAAGTGAGGCCTCCAACCAATCCATGTGAAAGAGCTTAGTTTTGAAGAAAGACAGCAAAGGGGTTTGTCTCACTATCTATACCTGTTAGGGTAAGGGCACACTGTCTGCTTCAATGAAAAGTCGCTAGCAGTATGGCACTCGCGGGCTTCGTTTTCCGAAGATGCCTCAAGAGGAAGTGCCATACCGTTAGCGATTTTACATTCAAGCTGGCATTATGGCATGGGAAGGCAGTTCAGGGAGATTGTTGCCTAATCGAAGAGGCGATTAGTCGACATGCAACTAAATTTCCACAAATTTGCCCGTGTGCCTTTACCCTTAGATAGTTTAGACACACAGGCTGTTGTTAGTGGCTGTGGTTAGTCTGTGTATTTTTGTAGGCTGAAAGAAGCAGATCTGCTCAGTGTCCCTGCTCCATTGATTTGAATCTGATCAGCATGTGTGTGGTCACACACAGTGGAGCTGAAGCTAAGTTTAGCATGTGATGATTAAAATCAATGGATCAGGGGCACTGAGCAGTTCTGCTTCTCTCAGCCTAGGAAAATACACAGACAGACAACAGCCACTGACAACAGCCTGTGTGTCCATAGACTTACTGGCCACTGTGGATATAATAAAACAGCATTTTAACCCCCCCCCCCAGGTAAATCTAGTGTTTATTATATTAGGGATACCAAAAATTGCCCATTCAAATGATAAGGGTACATTGCCTGTGTTTGTAAAACTGAGCAAAATCCTAAGACAAAAGCTGGTACACCCAAAATACTCAATAACAAAGCATGTGATCAATGCTGCCGTGTGTACTGAAGAGGGTCCAGTCTCATTGGGGAGAATACACAACCACTCAGTAAGTGAATGGCCCAACATAGGGGGGCTTACTTCCTAGGACAAGACCCAGCAGTAAATCTACATCTGAAGGAAATGGGACACTGCTTTGAGGACAACAACATTGGACCGAGAAGAAAAATGGGTTGAAAGCGGTATGAAGGAGGCCATTTATGTCAAACTGGAACAACCATTGCTAAACAGAGGAGGGGACCTATGGAACAACAATGTACAATGCTGCTCTGTTATCCTTACCCAGTAGTTTCACGACATTTCACACTTCCAGTAATGTACATAAAAAATTGGATACATGGTACCATTGTGAATGGATCACACTTTCACACTTTTTTGAGTTTTCAGCAATTACCTACTTGAATCATTCAATTGAACCATTATGGATGTTGGTAACCCCTAAGGATTTAAATGCCAGGGAATTCCCAACCATTCAGTTGAACTGAAGAAGCCACTCGTATGAGTGGTGAAATGATTTCAAGAAAAGTCAGAAAGTCCAGTTTCTTTAAACTTATTTCTACTAGATACTGACCAAGGAGAATGACAATCTTCTGACATATTGCATATTATTGTGCCAGTTTGACAAAGATGCAGGTGCCAGTTTGTTAAACAATTTTCTGTCAGGAAAGTGTTAATAAACAGTGGAAAAATATCATTCTGCTGGGGATCTGTATGTAACTGCTGTGTGGAATGTAGCCTTTTTCCATTAATAATTTGTTTGACTGCATGACTTGCTAACCTATTGTTTTTAAATCTGAATTCTATAGAATCATGTTGAAGGTAGTCCAGAATCAGAACAAATTACTGAACTCCATGCACTGTGCCATTTGAAGATTGCAAATATCTTCCTTAATGTTATTACTTGGCGGAATTAAAAATGCATTGTGTATATTACATAACACATTATTCATGAGGCAGGTTTAATACCCTTTGTTTGCTGAAGTAACTGTAGAAAGGGTAAGAGGAGCCTCTGGAATACACCTTTGTTTCTCCCTGTAAATTTTTAATGACCCCTCCAGCTAGCCATTTGGTGCCTGAGAGTGGAAAGGCACAGCTATCTCCGGGAAGGCTAAACCTTTCAGGAGATCAGTTTAGGCTGTGCTTATCCACACCGCTGCTGATTAAATTACCTATCAAGTGTGCGCAGCTATCAGAATTCAGGCTCAAGTGGGTCCAGGTAAAACCTTGTCTCATTGATCTTTTCAAGTAATAAACTAGTAAAAAGCAGTCATATTTATTTTTTGGAAAGTTAACTTACTAATCTCCTTCAAACAATTAGGTGAACCAAAGTGAAAGTAGAAGTAAAATAACAGGCTGAATCATTTCCAGTCAAAGATCAATAATATTAGCTTATAAAATTATTGTGTCTATCCTGCGCTCTCCTGCGTTCCGTTTTGCCGTGTTCAGCCGCAGAGGAGCGCTCAATGCTTTTCAATGGGGCTGTACTCACACGAACGCATGTAGGCGACAAACGCAGGAAAAATGCAGCATGTTGCGTCTGAACCTGCGTTTGGCGCCTACATGCGTTCGCGTGAGTACAGCCCCATTGAAAATAATTGAGTGTGTCTATACCTGCGCTCCCCTGCAGCTGAATGCAGAAAAACGGAACGCAGGGGAGCGCAGGTAAAAACGCTCATGTGTAAGAGCCCTTATATGGTTACAAGGGGCGAAATATATCTATAACACATTGAAGTGAGAAAAAAAATTACTCTTTCTTTAGTGATCATAACCTTTCACAATAAGGTATGCAGATTGTCATTTATAGGTTTAGGATATGATAGTGGATCTATAAATAATAATGAATAAAATGTATAAAGGGACTTGTTATCCAGAATGCTCATACCTGGGGTTTTCTGGATAAATAATCTTTCTGTAATTTCAATCTCAATATTTTAAAGGGGAGATTCACCTTTATGTTAACCTTATAGAATGGCCTGTTGTAAACAACTTTTTAGTTGGTCTTCAGTATTATTTTTTTTTTAGATTTTGAATTATTTGCCTTCTATTTCTGACTCTTTCCAGCTTTCAAATGGGGGGTCACTGACCGATCAAAAACAATGCACTGTAAGGCTATAAATTTATTGTTACTGTGACTTTTTCATACTCATATCTATATACTGTATCTATATCTAAAGGGCCATTTTTGGCCCTGAAACGTCACTGTGATGTCCAGAATTTTGCAATAAAGGCAATTTTACTTTTCTAAAGACAAAGTGGTGCTGTTCAATTGTTACATATACTCATATATCTATTCAGACCCTCCTCTAATTATATTCCAGTCGCTTATTGAAATCAATGTATGATTGCTAGGCTAATTTGACCAGATTCAACCAGATTGCTGACCCTGCAATTTGAAGAGCTGCTGAATAAAAAGCTAATTAACTCAAAACATCCCTTTAAGTCTGCTAAATAATCCTTTACATATTATTTATTTTTAATATATTAATTATAATAATAATTAATCATTTAAATATTATTTAAACCCAACAGGATTGTTTTGCCTCCAATAATGATAATTAATTCATCAGCTGGGATTAGGGTTGCCACAGGCCGGTAAAAATGATGGTTGATCCCAATGTTATTAATAGGGAAAAAAAAAAATATATAGGAAAGCTTGTATTTTATTCCAGAAAAGGTGGCAACCCTAGCTGGGATCAAGTACAAAGTACATTTTCATTAATACAGAGAAAAAGGAAATCATTTCTAAAAACTTTAATTATTTGATTATAATGGAGTCTATAGGAAATGGCTTTCCTATAATTTGGAGCTTTCTGGATAACTGGTTTCCAGATAATGCATCCCACATCTGTACTACCCTAATGTACTACCTATTGTACATGTTTGGCTCTGAGGGTTCATGGGTCACATATGCAGGACATCACTGTGAGTAGTTATTTTTATTCAGCGGTATGCAGTGCCGGGCCAAGTGTACCTGGCGCTTCAGGCGCCACCGCACTTCCCCGCGCCCTCCCCCTCCGTGCCCGCGCAATGCGCTCTCTACCCCACGTTTGCACAGAGGGGAGGGGAGAGAGCGCCGGCGGGGGAGGGGGGGTCAAGGGGACCGAGCGCAGGATGGGAGAGCAGCAATCCTGGGGTAGGCAGAAGACAGGCACCTGCCAAGCGCCCCCCTTTGGTTGCGCCCTAGGCAGGTGCCTCTTCTGCCTACCCCTAGTTCCGGCCCTGGCAGTATGGCTTTGAAATACACAGTGTAGAAGAGAAAAGCTAATAAGAAACTGCAAAAATTAAAATATTAAATAACAGCTATCACATTGCTAAGCTATATCTTATTTTTTTTATCTTAGAAACTACAGATTGTAATGAACTCAGATACTATTCATTATTAAATGTAAAGCAGGGCAGAACACATATATAGAGCCACTTTGACTAGGGTAAGGCCAGACGGGAAGATTTGTTGCCTGGCGATTAATCGCCTCTTTTTTGGGGAGAAAAATCTCCCGAACCTCTTCCCCCTGCCTTCCAGTGGCTTTAATGAATAATCACCTGAGCCTATTCACATGCGGTGCTGTGGTTTCCAAAGTCACTCGAAATTGCCTCCTTAGGCAATTTCGAGTGATTTCGGAAAAGCACAGCACCGCGTGTAAATAGGTGCAGGCGATTATTCATTAAGTAGCTGGAAGGCAGGGGGTAGCGGTTCGGGGAGATTTTTTGCCAGGCGTCGAATCTCCCCGAATCTTCCCCTCTGGCCTTACCCATACAGTGTTGTCATTTAAGCATTGAAATAAAACCCTGCAAGTTACCAAATGTTCATGCGATACTTAAGTCCTTTGCGTATCATTACATTTCTATGAACTCAAATGTATATATTCTGTGTTTTGCTGTTGATATTGGCCAGTGTCAGTATAACTGCCTATATATTGATAAATGTAGCTTTCTGGAGATAGTTTGGCAAGTGCTAGATTGTGTCTATACAAAATTTTCTGTGTGTGCTGGTAGCACAACTTGTGCATGTGCAAGAGTGCACAGCTTAGAGGGAACATTAGATATGTGGCCTTTGTAGTCCTGGCAGTGGACAGGTGATGCATGATATAGGTATTATTCTAACAATACCCTGCACTAACTAGTGAGTGTTCCATCTGCCAGCTAGGTTTACACTGTAACTTCACCGGTTATAATACATTTAATATGTTTACATTGCTTCCTCTTAGTAACTTTTAAAAGCTCAGAAAAAAACAGACATTCACTCCCAGGCCAAACCGAGGTTAATGAATTTGGAGGTAACAAAAGAGGTTGTAGGTACTAAATTGCAGCCGATACGATAAGGGAGGTTAACGTTGAAGCACTTTAAAGCCACAAATACAATTTAAAAAATCCTTCCCCTTCTTCATTTGTCAAAAGGTGTGTTTCAATTCTCTCTTTTTTTATTTTTTTTAAACCATACAATATTTGCTTTGTGCTGTTTCATAGAACTGTGGTCTCCTTCTCAGCAATCGCTGTGTTCCTACCTTAGCGCCTATAGCTGTAAGAACAGCAGAAGCCACAGCGTTGTGTAGCACTGAGCTTCTACATATTCCCACAATGCTTAATTATGAGATATACTAGTTTGTACTTTATGAGACATACTAGGTTGTACTACCTGATTTCCCAGTGGCAGTGTAAACAGCATGTAGAAAACCAGCCTTGTGTTTTTATTTATTTACAAAAAAGCCACCAGATAACAATAAACGATGGAATGATTTACAGTTTACTGCATTGCTATGCCATGTGACATTTTGCAGTATTTTCTATTACAGTATTGTGATTGTCAAGAATCTGGATATCAGTTGGATACATGCAGCGGGACTATCCATGTGAATGAGACCCTATCACAAGTGTGATCCTTGTACTTGTCAAATATAGTATCTGTGATTGGCTATTGGTATCCCCTATTGGATGCCTTTTGTAATGCTGCTTTTATCCAATAAACAGCAACTTAACTTGGAGTGTGTGCTATATATGCTTTATCTGCATA
>CM044437.1:98237188-98258851 GCA_024363595.1 Xenopus borealis
TGAATTTGCGTAGTTGCGAAATGACGTCACGCTGGTTAATTATCGCTAGCGTTTAGTGAATTTCCCCCCATATCTCTCTGGTAGTTACATCTTATTCATTTTCACTGCCATGACATCCATATACATATTAATCTCTTGCAGAAGCCTCACTTCTCAAAATCACCATCCCTGCCAAGCTGGGCCATAAAGATTGACAATTAATAGCTGGCAGGCTGGCCACAACAACTAATAGAAGAAAATCAATTGTATTTCCATAATTCTCACAAAAGGATTGGCAGGCAAGGGGTTATAAATATTAGTATGCGCAGATGAAAGGTCAGTAGAAGCCATAAAGTTTCTGCATTTACACTGAACAAGTATCAGAGTTTGCCACTACTCTGTGCAGTTGTTTGCAAAGTGAGACAGCAGCTGCATAATGTAGCTTGAAATAGCTGAAGGCAGTCTCTGTTATAGTAGGTGGGAACTGACTGCATACATTTTTTTGGCTTTGGGACAGGCTGCAACAGTCACCAATTCAAGCTGTCTTTTCAGCTATATATGGTTTTCCATACTGTTGTAAAAGTTGTTGCCTGTGCTCTGTGAATAAATAATAGTAACAATTTACCCAAACTAAGAGCAGCACCTCAAGAAACCTGCAATGATCTTATTCCCACCAGTAGCAGAAGGGAATGATTAAGCTAAACTAGGTTTTGCATTGGTTTGACACTATAGATGCCTGGTAAAGGTGTGCCGGATCTAAACACCAGGATTGAGACTCGGGTTTTATCTCTATTGGGTGTGCCTTTAAATCAGGTCAATACAATTAAGCTAGGCAGTATTTCATCCAAAAAGCCAAAGTAAGCACTTCCCCAGTTGGTAAGCATAACTTGTCTTTTATGACAGACATATGTTCAGCCTGCCTCTTGCTCTTTCATGCAAAGTTCTCTAATCAAGATCTGTCAATAAACAGGATTTGTAATAAACGTTTTATATGACTGGCAAACCTGCCCATTAACAACTAAGGAAAAACATTTTGCTGTTAAGAGCTTTAAACAAATCTTTGTTTTTGGTGGAGCCTTCTAGTTTATGGATTAAAAGTAAATGTAATCAGTTAACCCATTAAGGGGGCTATAAAAACCCCAGAGGTTCTATAGGAACATAGAGAGGCATAAACATTCTTTATGCATTGCTATCTAAAGTGGCCTATACTACATGAAAAGATCTGTTTATATGGCAAGGTTGAGTGGATTTCTACCTGATATGCCCACCTTTTATACATAGCAAAATATTTTCTGAAAAATAAATCTTTCCCTAGCCTTAAAGGGGTTGTTCACCTTTGAGTTAACTTTTAGTATAATGTAGAGAGTGATATTCTGAGACAATTTGCAATTGGTTTTCATTTTGGTTTTATTGTTATTTATCTTTTTAATCAGCAGCTCTCTAGTTTGCAGTGTCAGCAATTTGGTTTCTAGGGGACAAATTACCCTAGCAACCCTGCACTGATTTGAATAAGAGCCTGGAATATGAATAGGAGAGGGACTGAATAGAATGATAAGTAATAAAAAGTAACAATAACAATACATTTGTAGCCTTACAGAGTATTTGTTTTTAGATGGTGTCAGTGACCCCCATTTGAAAGCTGCAAAGAAACAGAAGGAAACTGCAAATCATTAAAAAAAACTATGAAAAATAAATAATGAAGACCAATTGAAAAGTTTCTTAGAATTGGCCCTTCTACAATATACTAAAAGTTAACTTGAAGGTGAACCACCCCTTTAATATAGGCCTGTCAAACCCCCAAGAATGTGAGTTTAGAGCTAAACAAATAAAAACTCACCCATGTTCTATTTATTCCTGTGGGATATTTAGAATTGTATTGATCAAATGGTGAGTTCTAACTTTCACCCATTGATATTACATTTCTTTGATAAGTATGTCCCTCAGTAACTAAAAGTTGACTTAAAAGTATAGCAATTAAAGGGGTGGTTCACCTTCAAGATAACTTTTAGTATATTGTAGAATGGCCAATCCTAAGAAACTTTTCAATTGGTCTTCATTATTTATTTTTCATAGTTTTTCAATGATTTGCAATTTTCTTCTGTTTCTTTGCAGCTTTCAAATGGGGGTCACTGACACCATCTAAAAACAAATGCTCTGTAAGGCTACAAATGTCTTGTTATTGCCACTTTGTATTGCTTATCATTCTATTCAGTCCCTCTCCTATTCATATTCCAGTCTCTTATTCAAATCAATGCAGGGTTGCTAGGGTAATTTGTACCCTAGAAACCAAATTGCTGACACTGCAAACTAGAGAGCTGCTGAATAAAAAGCTAAATAACTATAAAACCACAAACAATAAAAACCAATTGCAAATTGTCTCAGAATATCACTCTCTACATTATACTAAAAGTTAACTCAAAGGTGAACAACCCCATTAAGTCTTCAATTTATAAGGACAGTTTCTGAGTTTGTTTAATCACATTTATACATGAAACTACACTAAGGAATACATTCACAATGCTTTCCTAGAGATCCTCTGGTTCTGTTGGAACTATGACTCTTTTATTCTGATTATTGTGTAGTCTACAGTGATGGCCGCATCTTTCCACCTCTCTGAAAACTTCAGTTTGAGAAATAATACATATTCTTGTGCTTAGTAAAATGCTACCTGGCTTCTGTGGGTCACTAAACCAACTAACACAGTTATTCTTCTTCCAGTCTTATTTTTTATTGCTTGATGCCTGCTCCTATTCAGCTTCCACTTAGTCCCAAAATCAGTGCCTGGGTGCTAGAGAAACGGAACACAGACAATGATTTTATCATCAAGCATTAGAGTTTCACAACAAATAATTGTAATTTAAAACCACAAAAAAACAAATAATGACCAACTAAAAGTGTCTTAGCAGATCACTGCATATATCATCATAAAAGTTAGTTTTTAGCTGTACCCCGTTTAGAAAACAAAGGCCTGAATACTATATGTGATAATCAGGATTTTGGTTGAATCTATTCTATGTATAATAAGAAGTCTGCACTGCAGCTGCTCTGATCAAACACATGTGAATGAAGCAAACACCTAGAAATTCTTGTATAGCGGCCTGCATGTTCAGTCAACCACTCACTGCTTTGTAACCACATACAAGCCTCTTCAAAAGCCTGTTACTTTTGACTAGAGTGCTAAACCACATAGGAATGTTAAGCAGCACTACATGAGAAGTATAAATCCTGGCACGCCTAATTCTCTTCTTAGGCAAATGTTTGCTGCAAAGTTGTGATTCTGGTCTTTCTGAGAGTGATGCAGGCAAGGCAGATGCATGATACAGTGTGTAACACTTACCAGAGTTCCTTTGCTAAAGTAACACCCTTGCAAGTGAACATGATGTGTTGAAAAAACTTGACCGATGTTTGTTGTTAGTAGAATTTCTTCCATTTCTCAACAATGCCTTCTCGTTTGTTTGTTAAATAGATTTACTTTTAGTTGTTTATAGAATGATGCATATGCCAAATCTGATTTTTTTTGGCCCCTAACAACAATAAAATACCATAAAACAACATCATAGTCAGTCAGTAAGCTTTATTTACAGTCCCTAAATCAGCTCCTCTTTTTATTTATCGGGGAACTTGTTCTGGTGCAGATCTCCACCTATTTCTGGGTGGATAAATCAAGCCAAAATAAAAGTAATTCTCTGACTCAAGATAATACCTCTATAATTATAGGTAATAAATACTTTATTTCATATTGACCTTAAGTGAATAGCCCCACAGACATCTTGCACAGATAGTCCCTACGTTGGAATCGAACTCTGGACATCAGTGGTGCAAGGTAGTCATGCTAGCACGGAGCTAAAATATCTAAAAGAATAAATGTCTACAAGCAGATATGTTCTATTAAGAAAATTATATGGTAACCTGCCTGTCCAACATTCAAACTAAGGGTGTTAATATGAAGTTGGTCCTGCCTTTGCGGCTGGAACAACCACTAGTCTTCTTTGAAGGCTTTTCGCTAGATAATGTAACATTACTGGTGATATTTCTTTCCATTCAGCTATATGATCATTAGAATGTTGGACAGTTGGGTTAAAGGGGAATTCAACCCTCTGGGGCTAGCCCCCCTCCCTCCCGGCCTACCTCTCCCTAAGTCGCTACTTACCCCTTTGTGTAGGTCCCCTCCAGCGAAGTTCACAGGGGCCATCTTCTTTTCCAACCTCTTCTTCCTGGGCCCTCTTCTGTTCCAATGGCTTCTTCCCAGGGGAAGAGGTAGGCCAGGGGGGAGGAGGGAGTGGGGCCTATGGAGGGGTAGGGGGGAGAGGTTAGCGCCCGGGGGGATTGAAATCCCCTTTAAGATCAGGGCTCTGAGCCGAACCCTTTATGAAAGATTCTGCTGAATACTGAACCAAATCCTAATTTGCATATAAAGGAAAAAGTGGAAAACAGTTTTTCATCCTTGTTTTGTGCCAAAAAGGTCGGGATTTCCCCTGCCCCTAATTTGCATATGCAAATCACAATTAGATTCAGCCAGGCACAAGGATTCTGCTGAATTCATGAAGGACTGGGACGAATGACATAATGGCATAATGGCAGAGAGAATTAAAGTACTTAATTAAGGGTATATAATTACATCAGCAAATGATAAATGCTGATGTTAAGGTTAAAAAAATGATATTCTGATCACTGATTCACCAAAAAAGTCAAGAAATGCATTGAAGTCAAGGGACGTTTTCAGTGCACACTACATTGGAGTCTATGGGTGTTTTTTTGCAGTGCAATCCATACCTTGTGAAACATTTTACTCATCATGAATTCTAAGCATCATACTGGCACAAATTAGTGTTTAGAATAGATGCATGCAATCAGAAATACTGAGTGTTGAAAGGAGATTATAATGGCAGAGCTAAAAACAGTAATATATATATATCTATATAAGGGGTGGTTCACCTTTATGTTAACTTTTAGTATGTTATAGAATGGACAAACTGTTTAATTAGTAATCATTATTTATTTCTTATTTTTTTTTTATAATTTTCACTTTTCTACAGACTTTTCAGCTTTCAAATGCTCTAAACAAACAAATGCTCTTTATGGCTACAAATCTTTTGTTGTTGCTACTTTGTAATACTCATGTTTCTATGCAGGCATTCTCCTATTCCAATCAATGTATGGTTGCTAGGGTAATTTATACCATAGCAACCAGATAGCTGAAATCGCAAACTGGAGAGCTGCTGAATAAAAAACTAAATAACTCAAGAGCCACAAATAAAAATTGGAAACCAGCTCCAATTTGTCTCATACTATCACTTTCTATATCATACCAAAAGTTAACTCAATGGTGAACAACCCCTTTAAGCAAATGTTATAGGTACTAATGGGGGTATTTATCTGAACAGTAAATCTCAGAAGTTATTTGTTAAGATATGGAGGAAATTGAATTCCCTGTTCAAAATGCATCACATTTTGTCAGCTTGGAATATATATTGTGTACATTAATATGAGGCTGGAATGTAATTTTCTCCAAGCCAACACATATAAAATTGTGTAATTTACAGTTGTGCTCATAAGTTTACCCTGTCAGAATTTATGATTTTTTAACCATTTTTCAGAGATTATGAATGATAACACAAAAACTTTTGTGGTAGTTGTGGATGAGGCTCTTTATCTTCTCAGACAGTAAAGCTGCCCATTCTTCCTATCAAAAAGCCTCCAGTTCCTGTAAATTCTTGGGCTGTCTTGCATGAACTGCACGTTTGAGGTCTCCCCAGAGTGGCTCAATGATATTGAGGTCAGGAGACTGAGATGGCCACTCCAGAACCTTCACTTTGCTGTAGCCAATGACAGGTCGACTTGGCTTTGTATTTTGGATCATTGTCATGTTGGAATGTCCAAGTACGTCCCATACGCAGCTTCCAGGCTGATGAGTGCAAATTTTCGCTCAGTATTTTTTTGTTAACTTACTGCATTAATTTTGCCATCAATTGTAACCAAATGTCTTGTGATTTTGTAGCTCACACATTCTCAAAACATCAGCGATCCACCACCATGTTTTCACAGTAGGAATCGTGTACCTTTCATCACAGGCCTTGTTGACTCCTCTCCAAATGTAGCGTTTATCACTCATCACTCCAAATGACTTTGTGCCTGAAGGTTTGAGGCTTCTCTCTGTGCTGTTTGGCATATTGTAAGCAGAATATTTTGTGGCATTTGCGTGGTAATGGCTTTCTTCTGGCAATTCGACCATGCAGCCCATCTTTCTTCAAGTACTACTTATTATGCATCTTGAAACAGCCACACCACATTTTTCAGAGAGTCCTGTATTTCGCCTGAAGTTATTTGTGGGTTTTTCCTTCCATCCCAAACTATTTTTCTGGCAGTTGTGGATGACATTTTAGTTTTATTTGGTTTGGTTTCAACAGAACCCTTAATTTTCCACTTCTTTATTAGAGTTTGAACACTGCTGATTCTCAATTGCTTTGATATTTTCTTATATTCCTTTCCTGTTTTATAGAGTTCAACTACCTTTTCCCACTGATCCTTTGACAATTACTTTGCTTTCCCAATAACTTAGAATCCAAAACCCATCAGTGCAGCACTGGATGAAAGATGCAAGGGTCTGTCAGGAGTCCAGAAAGTCATTCACCGTTTATACACACCCACTAATTACAAGCAAACAGATCAGAGGTGAAGATGGTTACCTTTAATAGCCAAATCACCAGGGTATGTAAACTTTTGATCAGGGTCATTTGGGTAGTTTGTGTAGTGATTGAAAAATAGTAAACACAGTTGTTTGCCAATAAATGGCTTCAGCCAACCACTTACCATGAGTGAAAGAAAAGTTTTTGTATTATTCATATTCTCTGAAAAATGGTTAAGAAATCAGAAATTCTGCTAGGGTATGTAAACTTATGAGCACAACTGTACAGTTCTAATCTCAACATAACAGCAAACTTTTATCTGATGTGGATACTCAGGCAGTGAAGTGCAATGGGGCAAGACACAGACTTGCATCAATTTAATGGCAGGAAGCATGATAAGGTCAGCTGCAAACTCATGATTATACCAATGTAAAAATTTTCATAATGGGCATTACAGATAGGAATTTATTTCTAAAGAGAGTCAAAGAGACCGGTTCATTCCCAGATTTGTAATAGCCCCAGATGTACACCCAGACACATTTTAATATTCCTGAACATAGGGGCATACCACATCATGTGTAAAACATTTGGGAGGGACTGGGACACTAATGTTTATCCATGATGTGACACAGGACAGAAGCAGCCACATGAATTCTTAGGTGTTCAGAGACATACTGCTCAAATCCAGCTAAGTGCAGTTAAATTGATTGGGAGGCATTTCATAATACAGATGGACAATGACCCAAAACATACAGCCAAAGCAACCCCGGAGTTTATTAAAGCAAAGAAGTGGAATATTCTTGAATGGCCAAGTCAGTCACCTGATCTGAACCCAATTGAGCATGCATTTCACTTGATGAAGACTAAACCTTGGACAGAAAGGCCTACAAACAGCAGCTGAAAGCCACTGCAGTAAAGGCCTGGCAGAGCATTAAAAAGAAGGAAACCCAGAATCTGGTGATGTCCATGAGTTCAAGATTTCAGGCTGTCATTGCCAGCAAAAGGTTTGAAACCAAATATTAGAAATTTTCAGTTTTTTAATTTGTCCAATTACATTTGAGCCCCTGAAATGAAGTGATTGTGTTAAAAAAAGGCTTTAGTTCCTCCTTAGTTATGCAATCTTTTTGTTCAAGCCAATGAATTAAAGCTGAAAGTATGCAGTTCAACTGCATCTGAGTGGTTTCATTTAAAGGGATCCTGTCATGGGAAAACTTTTTTTTTTCTCAAATGCATCAGTTAATAGTGCTGTTCCAGAAGAATTCTGCACTGAAATCCATTTCTCAAAAGAGCAGATTTTCTTTTTGTTTCATTTTGAAATCTGACATTTGGCTAGACATATTGTCAATTTCCCAGCTGCCCCAAGTCATGTGACTTGTGCTCTGATAAACTTCAATCACTCTTTACTGCAAGTTGGAGCGATATCACCCCCTCCCTTTTTCCCCCCCAGCAGCCTAACAACAGAACAATGGGAAGGTAACTCGACAACAGCTCCCTAACAAAAGGTAACAGCTGCCTGGTAGATCTAAGAACAGCACTCGATAGTAAAAACCCATGTCCCACTGCGTTCCATTCAGTTACATTGAGAAGGAAAAAAAACAGCCTTCCAGAAAGCAGTTCCCTCCTAAAGTGCTGGCACAAGTCACACGACCAGTGGCAGCTGGGAAATTGACAAAATGTCTAGCCCCATGTCAGATTTAAAGACTGAATATTAAAAAAAAATCTGTTTTCTCTTTTGAGAAATGGATTCAGTGCAGAAGTCAACTGGAGCAGCACTATTAACTGATGCGTTTAAAAAAAACAAAAACATGTTTTCCCATGACAGTTTTTTTTAAATTAATTGTTGTAATGTACAGAACCAAAATTAGAAAAAAGTTGTCTGTCCAAATATTTATGGCCCTAACTGTATATCACCCTTATTTAAAAAAAATAAATAAAAATCCGAATATTAGAATGTCATACTTGCTAAACTGAATGAACAACTGGATGGAATCAATGTGAACTAGAATCTTGAAAAAAAAAACAAAGTAAGATTCTAAAGCTGCAAAGAAACGGGGAGTGACACATTCCAGGTGAGACCATACAATGATTTAGTTGGTCTCCCACTTGAATTGAGTGAGTTGTTGGAAATTCCATTGACTTATTACATTGTTTGAGGCAAATCTTTATCTTGTAGACCACCTTGTACATATGACAATAACAGTTATCTGCCATGTTGTATATTAACTGCCTGAATAAAAAGGTATTGACAAAAATTTACGGCACCTCTTACATAAAATTATGATACATGGTAAATAGTATTATAGCCAGCCGCACAAGACACGAGATTTTACAGGACTGAGACTTGGCCCTTAAATTTGCTATTGACAATGGTTTACTTAAAGGCTGGATTATTAGACAGGTGAGGTTATTATTTTACACAGACAAAAATGAGAGGCAGTAAGGTTTGTAACTGTTTAGTACCCCTATTAGGCAATATTTGTATATTCTGTCTTACAATATTCCTACTGTGGTGTACTTAATACAATGTACTAAATGCAAAACAGGGGGACTGTATATAGGAGAGACTGGACAAAGTCTGAGAAAGAGAAATACACACCACCGATTCACTGTAACCAATAAAAAACTGGACACACCAATAGGAAAACATTTCAATGGCCCTAATCACTCCATAAAGGATTTAGGAATTTTGGTTCTTAAGGGCAATTTTAAAACAGATAATGATCGAAAAGTATGGGAATACAAATTAATGGAAACCTTCAATTCTCTGGAGAAGGGACTAAACCTGGGACTTGGATTTATGTCTAATTATGTGGACTAACAAAGGATTGCACCAGGCCAGAAATACCAACATGTCTGGATATGGACTAAGAGATCCTTTGGAATTCCTTTGATTCTACACTCCAATAATTCAGCCCTGATTTACAATCTAGTTGACCCACATTATCTTGTACCTTATCTGTCTATCTCTTGCAGATCCCCTCGTAAATGACTTTGACACCTCACACACAGTTTGATATTCCTTTTTGTTGGACATTTGATCTATGAGCTAAATGTTGTATATATACCAGAGAACACCACAGCTTCATTGTAATCAGCTTGAAAAGGGAACTAAAATGTTCTGAAAGCTTGCTATGATTATATTAGTTAGCCAATAAAGGTATCACCTTTATACCATTTTGTTATTTTTTATTTCAAAAGGGTTGCCCAATAATATTCCTACTAGTAAGGGGTACATTTTCACAGGTACGATTCAACATGGCATCCCCTAAGTGAATACCTTTGATATTTGAACATGAAAAAATTGGACATTACAAGGAGAAAATATCTTGTAATTAAGCGCATACTGATGTGGTAGCGCCCAAGACAAGAACAGTTCCCTAGCACGCTTGTAGTATAGGAGAAAAATCTAACTGACATATGTCATATGATTACAAGCAAATCTTTCCTTCAACCTTTCCAAATCTTCATTTTGGAAGTGCAATTCTTGCAGCAGCTTGGACACAAATTGGGTGTACAGAGGATTTGTTTGGGCATCTTTATGAAGCGGTATTGAAGGCAGCAATCTGAAAGGAATTTAAAGAAAAAGTTATTAGCCATTTCAGTATTAAGTGTGTGTTTAACAGAGCTCAAAATATTAAATATGACCGTAAACGTTATCTGCCATTTCTTACTTTATATTAACAGACTAAATAAAAAGGGACTGACAAAGATTTAATGCATCCTTTAATCAGGGGCATATTTATCAAAATTGGATGTTTAAAAATGTATTTATCTATGAGTGAAAGTTAAAATTCCAAAGGAATGAATAGAGTTTTTTCCAGGGTGAGTTCTAATCATTTCATAAATCTGACTTTTAAAGCATGACATGGACTTTCTGCTACTCTGGCAGATGAAATACTGAAGTCTGAAAATGCTTGTTCAATCCAATGCCCAAATGACTTTAAACACCTCCAAAATCCATTTTCCACAGACAATTACAAGCAAAAAAAAAAAAAAAATCTGAAAACCACTAAAATTCTGAATGGCTAAATACGTGTCCAATAGGATTACTGCAGTCCCCATTGACTTCTATTGGACCATGGCTGCTTTTACTTGGCAATGTTTTGTATAAATTTTTTTGTGATTTTCACACTTCATAAATCTCATATTATTTGAGTTTTAGACAAACTAGTACTGGTAAATAGGCCCCTTTTGCTTTTTAGTCTTTTTTTCTTCTCTACTCACTCTTATGTTGGGGGTTCTTTTCTTTTATGTAATGATTTTTTTATAAAGAACAATACAAGTGAAAAATATATGTCAAACATGCATGGGTCCTGTTTTCCAGAATGCTTGGGACCTGGGGATCTGTAATTTGGATCTTAATACCTCAAGTCTTCTGAAAAATCATGTAAACAAATAAAAGTATATCTTGCCTGGATTAAGTACAAGGTATGGTTTTATTATTACAGAGAAATGTACCTTAATAAATTATACCTTTTTTAATCAAGCCATTGAATTTGAGGGATATATTTGCATTCCCACCATCACAACTTTGATTCATATTGGAGTAATAAACTAATATAAGAACATTTACCCACCATATAAGGTTAAATCATTCTCTTTCTAGATATCACACTTTGCCCAACATTCCACAATACAAGATGCTCTGCTTGAAACACAACCCTAAAAAAGCCCCCAAGCCACCCCAGCAGATAGTAGCTGCATCATTGTAAAATGTGAAGCCTTTTGTGAAAGCTTTTCCTGATACATCAGATGTCTTTACTAGCATGGCAAATAACTTTTAGCATAATTGTCCTGGTCCTAGCAAAAAAATAATTAAGTAAAAAAAAGTAGATGCCATTTCAAATCTTATTCAAGGAAGGCACCGCTTGACCTCCTATTTTGTTGAGCCAAGGTTTCAGCAAACAAACTTCCCATAGAGGTTCTTCAAATGATTATTTTATCATCTTCTCCTGCTGCCGTTGGGCACATAAAATATGAATAAATGTGCTCTCACAAGGAGTGGATCAATAACCGCAAAGACAGAATCAGAATTCTGCATTCACTAGCCAACTGATAGGCTGTTTTAGAACACTTTTCTGTGATTGACAGTACCAGTGTAAATTATAAATCACATGCTATATTCAGCTTTACACACTGTTTTGTATTTGTTAAGGAAAGAGAAGTTCTGCTTGTATATTAATCTAAATACACAAACAACTACTTCTTGAGGTTAATCACTAATGACAACTGCCTCCTAAGAGTCCACATTTCTCCTATATCACAAAGGTTTTTGTGAATCGAGAAGTGGAACAATGATTCTTACAGTTCCACTGGTGTTAAAGTAACAAGGCAAGGCACCCCTTTTCTCAACTAAAAAATTATGTGGGGGCCTAGATCACACCCTCCTGCACATCCACCCCTCTGTTTGCTTACTGCTTCAGTTGCTGTGGAAGGTTAAAGGACATGTAAACTGCAAATGCAACAATGCAATCACAGAAGAGCCTCTTTGAAATCTCTAAATACCTGCCACTCTGGTTGTTCAAAGGTTAACATTAAGGCTGCAGCATCCCCTTAATCACTTATGATTCCTTCTACTCCTCTAACCCACTCAGCCCCCTCCCTAAGGAATTTGCATTGGCTGATGGCTCATGAGCATGCTTAGTTCTTCTGAGCTCAGATTAATAAACACACCCTCCAGGCTAGCAGCCAGTGAAACTCTCAACTTATATACATGGTAGGGATATGTAGCCTTTACATGTCTTGTAAGAGGCAGAAGGGGCTGGGTCCTAGCTCTGTGAACAGTAACAGATCTATTTATTATGCTGTTTAAATTACAAAAAAAAACAGTGCAAAAAGCTGTGACAAATAAATGGAAAATTTACCACTGTGTACATTTCATTTTAAACTGCCTAAGCACCACATTTGATGCTATTATTAAATGCCACTTGGGACCTCATGTAATCCATTAATAGTCAATATGGAAAATTCAAATATAAAAAAATTTTTGTTGATGAAAATCTGGATAATCATATTGTCATTGTATTGCATTCATACATGCATATTTTGCACCAATATGTAATGAGAACATTTGGCATAGACAAAAGGGATACCACTGAATGTTGAAACAGTAGATGAAAGGTTGTTGACTGGACATCCGTAGTGTAAATAAGGAAAACAAATCTTTTTAGTGTAGATTCTACAGTGCTACATTTTTGTTCATTAGATGGTGAATTTAACCACACAATTTCTGAGGTTAGGGCAGTGATTTTCAACCTTGTGCCTCCAGCTGTTAAGAAACTACAAGTCCCACAATGCATTTGCCTGACTGTGGCTGTCAGACTCCTTCATTGCATTGTGGGACTTGTAGTTCCTTAACAGCTGGAGGCACAAGGTTGAAAATCACTGGGTTAGGGGACCATCTGACCATTCTCCGACATCTAATCCGGATGTTGGCCAATTCATTAGCTGGGTTTACTTGGTCTTCAAATATGGCTTGGAATGACTACTTAGCAAAGTGCAGATAGCAAGTTTGGTATACAGGATCATAGTTTCAGGGTTTATGCAACATTCTCTTATTTAACAGTGCATCTGGGTGCAGCAGGATCTACTATAGCGGTTTTCATAGGAAAAGATGTGTTTACGCCCGAATTGTCATGCTCAACTGCCAGTGAGATTGTTTTTATTAGAAGAATGATAATACAAATATATTGGTTTTAATTTGGGCACACAGCTCAAGCAGATTTATTCCCATAAGTAACCTAGAATCAAGACTTGGCTATGTGCCCAGGGCAAAAACTGATTCATTTGTATCATACCCACTTTCTGTATGACCCCCTAGTGACAATCTCAGTCTTATCCTCCTCTTTTCAGGGTGGACTGCATGAGGCACACTTGGAACAAAACTATTTCTTATTAAATAAATTATGGGTGCTAAACTTATCTGCTCAAAGTGAGATTAGAAATTAGATCAGACACTTCCACATGTCTAAGTGAAATTGTACCTTTTACAAATTAGAATAAAATCTTCCAGGGTTTGTCAGGACATTGTTTCTCTATGCAGCCAGTACACATTGTGAAATGAAAGGGATAGTGTCATCAGAAAACATGTTTTTTCCCCCCAAACACATCAGTTAACAGCACAGTTCCAGAAGACTTCTGCACTGGCATCCATTTTTACAAAGAGCAAATGGATTTTTTTATATTTAATTTTGAAATCTGAAATGGGGCTAGACATAGTCAGTTTCCTAGGTGCCCCTAGTAAAGGGATCTGCAACCTTGGCTCTCCAGCTGTTAAAGAACTACAAGTCCCTCAATGCAATGAAGAAGTGTGTCATGATTCATAAAGGCAAATGCATTGTGGGACTTGTAGTTCCTTAACAGCTGGAGAGCCAAGGTTGCAGATCCCTGTGCCTAGTATGTGACTTGTGCTTTGAAAAGTTACTCTTTACTGCTGCACTGCAAATTGGAGTGATATCACCCCCCCTTTCCCCAAGCATCCCATCAGTAAAGCAATGGGAAGATAAACTGACAACAGTTCCCTGGTACATACAAGAACAGCACTCAATAGTAAAAGTCCATGTCCCACTGCAGCTGCTTCAGTTACATTGAGTAGGCGAAACAATAACTTGTCAGAAAGCAGTTCCATAGTGCAGCACTGGCTCTGAAAGCACATGACCAGGCAAAATGACCTGAGATGGCTGCCTACACACCAATATTACACCTAAAAAATATACTTGTTGGTTCAGGAATTAAATTTTACATGGTAGAGTGAATTATCTGCAGAGTAAATGGTGTAATTTAGAAATAAAAACTACACCATAACAATCATCACAGAATCACTTTAACTTGATCAGCTACAGTGCATCAGACACAAAACAGACAGGCTCCATTAGTACATAGCTTTTATAATAACACTGTCCCTATTCTAGTCCCTAACACCAAGCCAGTCTTTGCGGATGTCTGGGTTCATCGCCTAGATTGGCAGTGGAATTGGGATTCATATCAGGATTGGGTTGTGGGGTTGACCTCCTTAACACTAATCGAACACTGTCCCTATTCTTAGTAAGTACAGGATGGCACGGTCCACACACCCAGACTGACTGGCAGTCAATCCACAGAGGCACGAGGACCGCCAAATTGACCTCCCGATACATGGCATCACACTGTCTATAAGGAGGGTCACCCCACCAGCACATCTATATAACAGTGTCCGACTGGTATTTTTATACATGCATTGCCTAGACCTTAACCTTTGGGAGAATTTTTTTTTATAACACTGCCAATTTAAGTGGTAACTTCCAGTAAGACAAACCGCTCTACTGCTATGTGTGAAGAAACTCTTATGTAACAGCAGGGGGGGGGGTGCAGTATTAATACTGGTTGCAGGCTTAACTTCCTTGAATTTTTTACATTCATATTAGAATATACTTGCTAATTCAATGCCCACTGGGCAATGGATTTTTTTTGGGGATTGAACAGTAAATAGAGATACACAGGTCTTCAAATTAGTCACTTTCACAGCACCATATAAAGTTCCATTGCTTTATACTTTTAGTAGATCCATACACTCCTCCCCCAGCACCAACGTAGGTGCAAAGATGCACCAAGGTAAGTAATTTATGCATGGTATTATGATGGGCACAATTCTGAGCCAATTTTCTTTACCTAGTTGTGCAAGTTAATAAAAGGGTCATCATGCTTTCATAAATATATCCAACAGAATTTACTAGAAACTAGCACAGTTTACACTGCATGTCAATGAACATGCAAAGATTCTCCTTTTCAAATCTAACTAAATTCCACAAGGACTTTTACCACAATAACTAGTGACCATGCTAGAAAACAATACCACTGCATTTGCTACTAAAAAGGACAAAAAGCACTGCCCAGTTGTTTCATTTGGAAGTAATTAGAAGCATGAGGCTTTATAGCTATAGGAAAGGGATAAGGAAGGGTACAGAGGAAGTCCTGCAAGGCTAAGATCTCAGTGTGGTTACGTCTGTGGACTTGGAGACAAGGATATCTAAAGAAAAGCCTGGAGCACACGTATGCACCAAATCATCAAAACACAGAATAAAAGACGATACAAGAGATAATAATGTTGGTGGCACCATCAATTACTGCTCCCAGACACCGAGCTATGTACAAAAACACTCATCTTTGCAAAATGCAAAGTAGGGCAGATCTTGGTGAAGTCAGATCATGTGCATTTATCTTTCTTGAACAGCTTCTTAGTTAAAACATACTTTCAATATGTATAACATTTATCTCATGCAAAATATAAAACCGTTGTCGAAGATCATTAGCATCTAATTACAAAAAAAATGCAGAACTGAAATTATATTGAGAAAACTACTGTGTCCAAAGAGCTCATTAACATTCCTTTAGTTCAATCACTGGCTTTGGCATGAGGATAGATCACCTGTAATACACTGGCCATGGCAGAACTACACTTGCTCACCAGTTCCATGTTAAACTGTAATAAGCTGTAATAGTGCTTTACACATACATACTAATATTACTACAACTTGTACACCACATTGCAGATTTTAACAGTGCAACTCTTGGAGTTTTTTTGGCGGAAAAAAAAACCAACTAGAATCAAGTATTTGGGCAAAACCATCATGCAGGCTATGAACGTCTTTAGATGGTTCAAGGGACCTCTGCCATTGAATCCTACATTTCTTAGATAGGTTTAAGATGTGTATTTTTGGATTTGCTTTTTTTCCATGGTTGGGGTATAATTTAAAAAAATTTGATTTTTTTTTTTATCCCCCCCAAAACAAAATCAAAACCTTAATAAATAACCTCCTTAGTATTTGAAGACCAGAGTATTTTATAAAGGATGGGCTTTGCACAGGAGTAGGGCTATTGTGTTCAGTGAAAGCAGACTTACATTTGATTTAACTATGAGCACCAGAATAAGTTTTGTTTTAAATTTCCAATAAAACATATGCAAAAGTACAATCAATTTAAAAGATATGCTGCTGAAATGTACCCAGATTATACAGTTTTCCGAATGACTATTCTAATTTGATGTATGCACTGTTTGGACTACTCATTTCTGTAGGTAGTTTGGACTGTATATAGGAGATTTTATCATTAAAAGGATTTGTATGATTAAGTGATATCTGGAGTGAGCAGAGGATGGTGAGTGGGTTTGGCACCTGGTACTACATACTTCTCTCTGAAGGGAACGAAAATGGCAGATCAGATAAAATAAGTGGTTAGGAATAGAGCACGGGTAGTATACATAAAGCATTTGAGAGCAGCCCGATGATCTTATATTTTAGTTGCTAAGGGAAGTCACAGACTCCTGCAACAGAGCAAAAGCTGAACCACATGCTACCCTTGCATGAAAGTTTTATAATGGTGAACTGCCCCTACTTTTCCCATGCCCCAGCATTATATGCTCTTGCTGGACACTGGGCTTTGGACACCCAGATGAGCAGAGTGACTAAAAAAATGCTGATCACCTACAGTGAGATACCGAAAAAGCAAAAGAGCCCCTGTAGCTGAAATGACTTAGATGATGTGTACTTAATTTGTATGAATGCAACATTAAATATACATCATCAAATATCAGCAAATTCACACGACAATGTTTCTAGTGTACCAGAAGAACCTTATATCAGTAACCATCAATAAGCAGAGCACTGTGAATGTCCCACCTAACCACAACACATTTCTCACAAACGCCCTTACCTCCTACTTACAACATGCTGCCCTTATCATCCCCAAACATTCTTATAAACAGTCTTATGTTTCTTTTGTGCAATAAATGGATGTTTGGCTAGCCTTCTAGTGCTGATAAACCAGGCATTTTCAGGATGTTGGTATAATTTTTTTAGCATGGAAAAGATTTATGGGTATTGTTGTGCAACAGAAAAGTTGACCAATACCTGAAAAAAATGACAATAGCATATAAAGCAGAAGTCTTTAAACATTTTGGATTAAGACGCCACATTTTCATACAATATCTAAAAATGATAACATTAATCTTAGTTACAAGATTACAGATACTGAAAATATAAGGGGTAATTTGTAAGGACCCAGGGCAAAGGTACACAGCTTAGTGCATATGCAGAGCTCTTAAGCCTGGGGTATCGCAACACTCTGAACCTTGCACCTTGCTGTGATACATTTAGGCTGCAAGGCAGGTGGAAAAGTGCAATAAAATTTACTTTGTACACTGCCTTC
The DNA here is from genome assembly GCA_024363595.1 of Xenopus borealis. Taxonomy (NCBI): domain Eukaryota; kingdom Metazoa; phylum Chordata; class Amphibia; order Anura; family Pipidae; genus Xenopus; species Xenopus borealis. The sequence continues at coordinate 98,254,975 of CM044437.1, forward strand.
CTTGTTATAAACAAGTCCTATAGTGGAAGATTTGCTCCCATTTGTTCTCTGTTCTCCGAGTATGCAGGTTTGGCATAAACCCGTCAGCATGCACAAGAAGCAGAATGGCACAGAAATGTTAAAGAGATACTGTCATGAGAAAACATGTTTTTTTCCCAAAACACATCAGTTAATAGGGCTGCTCCAGCAGAATTCTGCACGGAAATTAATTTCTCAAAAGAGCAAATAGAATTTTTCTTTATATTTAATTTTTAAATCTGACATGGGGCTAGACATATTGTCAATTTCCCAGCTTCCCCCGGTCATGTGACTTGTGATGTGAAACTTCAGTCACTCTTTACTGCTGCACTGCAAGTTGGAGTGATATCACCCCCCCCAGCAGCCTAACAACAGAACAATGGGAAGGTAACCCGATAGCAGCTTCCTAACAAAAGAAAACTCCCATGCAGATATAATAACAGCACTCAGTAGTAAAATCCAGGTCCCACTGGGTTCCATGAAGTTACATTGAGCTGGACAAACAACAGCCCGCAAGAAAGCAATTCCATCCTAAAGTACCGACTCTTTCTGAAATCACATGACCAGGCAAAATGACCTGAGATGGTGCCTAAACACCAATATTACAACTAAAAAAAATACAGTTGTTGGTTCAGGAATAACATTTTATTTTGTTGAGTGAATTATATGCAGTGTAAATGGTGTAATTTAGAAAGAAAAACTACACCATAAAAAAGGCCACTCTTTAAATTATGATTGTTATCACACCAAAATTCTTGTGTCTGGGCAGACAAAAGAAGATCGGTCTTTTCTCCACTGGCATACCTGTGTGTGTAAATGGTTCCTTACACAACAATAATGCAGCAGCTACAAAATCTTCACCATTTAAGCTTAATTCTTTTACAGTTTATAAGTGAACTGATTCATCACTCTGCAGTGTTCACAAGGAGCCACAGTTGGAGCAAACAAATGAGTAAACCAGGGCACATATGAACAAAAGAACCAAGCAATATATTACACCAGGTGCAATGGAAATGCTTTTTTTTCCCAAATAAATCACTGTATCAAGTCCATCAGTTTATATAGCATATTGGATGGCAGCATATGGTATATGGGCATTTTTCTGTCAAGGAAGTAAAGCTGTTATGCAGAGAAAACGGAACAGAGACACATCTGCTCTAGGCAACCACAATTCATGTTATGACAGATTCTAACTGCTGGACAGAGAATTTTAAGCCTAGGTGAATACAGTACATGTCATTTTAGTTTACTATATCATAATTTGCTTGCTTTCTCTCAACCACACACTGCTAAATATTTGTATCCTCACTAGCCAACCTGCAAGTGCTGTCAACCTTATGTGCCTATACCAAAGGGATGGGCCCAAAGGTCAACAGGACCGATAGGGAGAAGAGTGAGATGAAATCCAATTCCCTGGAATCCCTCAAGGTATAGGATGTCATTAGTGATCACAGTAATGCGAGATAAAGCCACACACACACACATATATATATATCCTATATAATAAAGTTCAAGTGTCTCTGCATCCAGTCCCTGTGTCCGTGGAATTGCGCTAGTGCGCATGTGCCGCACGGACCGTCTCTGGCAAATTTACGCTGGCGAATTTACAAAAATTTAACATTTTTCTAAGTCCCAAAAAACGCTGTGGCGTGTTTTACCATTGTGGGCGATAGTCTGAAAAAGAAGTGCATGTTACAGCCACTACACATGCCCAAGACACCTTTAATAAAAAAAAATTGTCCTATTGCCCTACATGTGCCCCCTATATAGTAGTGTTTCCATATGTCAGGAAATGTAGGGGGGAAGAAGGGTAACCCCCCCCCCCAAAAAAAATGATGTTTTTCAGACTATCACCCACAATGGTAAAACACGCCACAGCGTTTTTTGGGACTTTCAACCTCCTATCTATTGTATTGCTCTAGCGTAAGTGCCAACGAACAGCAAAAAGTTGATTGTAGTGAATTTGCATAATTCCGATCCTTCGCCAGTGCGCAACTTCGCCTGGAGTAAGGGTGCGAAGTTGCGCAAGTCTATCTACTTCGCTAGTGTAAATTCGCCAGAGTCGGTGTTCGTGAATTTGCGATTACGATTTGGTGTCACGCTGGCGAATTTGCTCTAGCGTTAGACGCTTCGTGCTGGCTGTCCGTGGGGCACATGCGCAGTAGCATAATCCCACAGACACAGGGACTGGACGCAGAGACACTTGAACTTTTTTATATAGAATTTGCGCCGTATGCAATTTAGGCTTCGCTAGCGAAATTGCGCTATGCCTAGCGAAGTAACACTAGCATAAATAAGTTACCGTTCGCCGACCAGAGCGTAAATTCGCACTTTAGTGACCAGAGCGTAAATTCGCACTTTAGTGAATTTGCTCACGAAGCCTGCACTAGCGATTTTTCGGATCTTAGTGAATATCCCACTTGGAGCGCAAAGAGACTTCCGTTAGTGGTTTATAATCTACTGCCTTCAATCTATGGAAAGACCGGCGCTACATAACGGTGTGCCGCTCCTCTGCTCACCGCTATACCACCAGCTGTACACATGCCCAAGCACCATGTGACAGAGGAGCAGCTCGAGCTGTGGGATGTGTGACCCGGGGAGTCCGCGGCGCAGTCAGTAAAGGTAAATGGGGGGTCAGGGTAGAGAGACTTCCACCAGCTCCTCACAGAGTGTCTTGCCTCTTTATTTATTGCCTAAAAGCCCCGCCCTCCCGGGAGAGCCACAGCCAATCCCAGTGCGCTGCCCCGCCCCTCTTTGTTGTGTGTTGTTGCGCCCAATGGCAGAGGGATAGAGCGTTGCTGGCCGGCAGGTGACAGAGGAGCAGCTACTGTCTGGCCTCCCATAGCTGTGAAAGTACCTCCCACTCTCTGACTCAATCAACTCCGCCTACAGGACGCCAAGGAAAAAATATGATAGGCGGAAAATGGGCATGCGCACGCGAAGCGCGAATGATCAAGAGGCGGGGGCGGTGCCAACTGTTCCTATCTTTCATCTCGCGTTGTTAGAAGCGAGACCCGCTCACTCAGCGCATGTCCCAGACGTTGCTACGGAAACAGGGATGCTGAGCTGACAAAGTCAGGCGGCTCTTTTTCTAAAAGTAACGTTGAGGCAGAGTTGCCTCTGAAATTCTGTAGGACAAACATTGTTTTGTGGAAAAAAAACACTGGTGTGATCTATACCATAAACAAACATTGCCCAAACTCTTTAGGAAGCAGTAGTATTTTTAAAACTACTGAGAAGCACTCTAGGTGTCCACCATGGTTGTCCACTTTTTTTTGGACTGGAACAAGTCTGTTTTTATAAATGTTTGACTACATATGTTCTAGCGCCTGTTAATTTAACGGGCTTAATGTCTAGTATATATATATATATATATATGTGGACCGCCCGGTCCTTGAAAATTTTTTTGCCTCGACACCGGTCCCTGAACCAAAAAAGGTTGGGGACCCCTGGGTTAGAGGAGGAGAAAAAATGATTAAGGGTTTGTGTGTGTTACATGTCCTTTAAAGAGATACCAACACCAGAAAATAACCTTTTTTATATCTTTAAATGCTATTTATAATTTTGCCATAAAAGAAATTGCATATTTGTACAGCAGTAGTCATTTAGCATTAGAAACTAACGGACAGACTGAGATGGGACAGTCAGGGTGGCAAAAAACGATCAACGAGACCTATACGTAACTTTTGATGAAGATTAAATGATTGAAAATAAATTTTTTTAGTGTCAGTATCACTTTAAAGAAAAGTGGCTATAGCCCACACCCTTATATTATCTGACAGATTGGCACATGGGTAAGGTGTAAGGCTAGGTAACACAGTTATACGTTATTTGGGTAAATATATTTAGTGGGGAGGTT
>CM044437.1:98258950-98271493 GCA_024363595.1 Xenopus borealis
ATCGCTATATTATTGACAAAATGCCTGCTAAAATGTTACCAGTGGAATATTTATATTTAAAGAAAAGTGGCTATAGCCCACACCCTTATATTATCTGACAGATTGGCACATGGGCCACTTTCTACTGTTTAGTTAATTCTGGGAGAGAAGCTCCATCGCCTCTTCACTTTCCTGATGCACCTCAATCAGACACATATGGTGCAAAAGCAGCTTACATTTTTATAATTCAAATCCAAAATCAATGAACCAACCCGTATCCACAGAGCATGGATATTGGTTGGGATTGTTGTGCCCCCATACACATAATGAAAATTTTACAGTTTTAGTGTTATTTGTATGACCATCTTAAGGTCTTGTGCAAACTGTAAACCTTAGTTCAATCATCTTAGTCAACCCAAGTCAGTTGCAATGAGGTAAAGGGGTTGTTTGCCTTTGAGTTAACTTTTAGATGTAGAGCAATTTTTTATTATCTGGGTTTTTTGAGTGTAGTTTTTTTTATGCTTCAGCTCTCCAGTTTTATTATATAGGGTCAGCGACCTCATTTGAAATCTGGAAAGAGTCAGAAGAAAAAGAAACAACTAAAAAAATCTATATATAAAAAAAATAATGAAGACCAATTGAAAGTTGCTTAGAATTAGCCATTCTATATAATATTAAAAGTTAACTTAAAGTTGAACTAAAACTTTAACGAATTGTAGAACCTGATCATGAGAAATAACTGTTTTTTTAAATAATATAATCCTACACTCTTTAAACTGCCAGAATGTAATTAATGCATTGGCAAATTAAAATATAGAAGAATTCTTACAGATCCAAAAGCAATATTCTGTAAGGTGTAAGGCTAGGTAACAGTTATAAATTATTTGGGTAAATATATTTAGTGGGGAGGTTTTTAAAAAAAAAACAAACAAAAAAAAAAACCTTTGGGTATGTATTTGAAACAGTCCCAAAGCACAGAGTAGTTGTAAGATACAAAGTCTGGTGTAATTCTTTTCCATTAGAACTTATAAATTTTTAACGCGTGGATTCAATCGCTATATTATTGACAAAATGCCTGCTAAAATGTTACCAGTGGAATATTTATTCTTAAGGGTGAGCTATTAAATGTGTTAATAATTTACAAAACTGAGCTATAAAAATTAAATTGGAGGGAAATAAAGCATTGTCTTAGAATTCATTGAATTCATCTTTCCCTTAAATTCTCTGAATTCCTTTGCAATTTCTCTTTATAACCCTTCAGTTTGGGGATGCATCAGTACTATATCAGATGCATCAGTACTATATAAATAAAAGATGATATTTCCAAACTATAAACACTCTTCGTAAGATTGGGGAGGGGTTTTTTGCCTGAAAGTTTGAAGATTGTAACAAGGAAATTATATGGTGGTTTGTTAAAAGGTTAACTACAGCTTTATTGGTAGGTGCGAGCATGGTATTGTAAGAGACAGAACTAGTAAAAATGTACTTTATAATGATTAATTGAATTGGACAGTTGCAAGTACTGGGAACTCAATTTCTGAGTTATCAATGGTATACAAGGTAAACCACAGGATTAAAAAGTGGATCCACTTTTATTTAATATATATTCCTGAAGCAATGCAAAGGTGTTTTCTGATGACACGATCCAATGTAGATCAATAGGATCCATGCTGGAAATATTTTAAACTGGGATCTGGACACATGGGGGATTCAGTTGGCAGATTAATTAATTTTAGATTAAGTCAATATTATGTATTTGGACACAAGCAGGCATGCTTCTTATACCATAATTGGAAGTTATCTTGTGAATCCCTGAGGGAGCAGGACCCTGTGAGTAATAAGAGGTCATAGTTGGGCCATAGAGTGAAATCTAACTATCCTTACTTACAACCCCCAAGTAATTCTGCTGCTCCCTAAACAATGTAAGATGTTACAAATATAGTACATTCTTATTTTGTGTTAGAATTTAATACCAAATAATAAACAGATCGGCTACTGCAAAAAGAGTAATAACATAAGCAATCAGTTGTTTTTTGGTCTATAAAGTGCCCCCCCCCCTCCACCTTGGACATGAGTTTCTACAGAGCATTGTGTGATCCCATTGAATCAATTGTTCTGTGTAGACAGTCTCCAAATGCCTCCCATCAATGTATGAGCAAGGCCACAGGTGAAGCTTGAAGTAACAGAAGCCAGCCCTTCTTTACAGCTAGTCTAAAATCCACTGTTTAAATATTTGAACCAAAATAAATATATAAACCAACAATCCATAATTAATATTTTTTTTTAAGTATGTGTTGCTTAACCACAGCTATTGCAATGAAAGAATAAAAGGCATGTATATAAATGAGTAGCCCTGGAGAGGTCACACCTTTAAAATCACACAGCACAGTGGGGTTGGATTGCATCACATCGAGCTGCGTAATCATCTCTTTTTGGAGCAGATGGTTTAGTTGAAGGACCTGGCTTTGATTTTGGATGCCCCATAATGGAGATTGTTTCGAAGAGAAGGTTAAGGAGCACACTGAGCTACTCTGTTTTTCCGAACTTTAAACAAAATGCCAGCTTCTTACTGTAGTGTGCATGTGATGGCTTGTGGGGGTATTGGCCTGGGGTATCAGTAACACTATTATAATCAATGGGGTGAGGGGGTCCTCATACATCTACCATTGCACTAAACTAAAGAATAAAGGAATTTATAGCATAAGCACTGCAAAAATAATATATTTAACTAAATATATATATAACTAAAACAACAGACTGTATGTGTTATTCCCTGAATTTATCTTTAACATAGGTGTTTATTGCCCCTTTAAGAAAACATTCTTCATATCCTATAAAACTGCTGTGCCATTTCCTATAAAACTGCTGTGCCGACTCTTAAAGGCACAGTAACATTTTGGTATGTTTTATTAAAGTTCATAATAAAAAAAATAAATAAAAACAAAAAGCTACTCCTGTCCCTTTCTTTTGTAGTTTACAGGGTCATACCCCAGGGTCTATCTGTGTGCAGCACATTTACTTCAAGTGGTTAAATGCACCAAAAGCTAGTTTAGTGTTCAGTGACTAGTCATTTTCTAATTGTTTAAATACCAGGTCCCACAGCTCATGGTTTGACTCCCAGAACGTTTTAAAATGCTCTTTAGCTTTTAGAACTGACTGTGCCACTCTCTGTGCTGCTACAAGTGTTACGGATTCAGTTCACTGGCAAATAAATAAAACTCAAAACGACATGTTTCACGGAAAATCTTCTGAAAGCTTCCATTAGACCACTCCATGTGTGTGTGTAGGCTATAAACAACAATGATGCTTTAAGGATTGTTAACACTTCCTATTGTGTGTGAGATCATATTTTAGAATTTGAAAACTATAGTTTCAGGTACAATGGACAGCAAAGTGTTGAAGTGACTCACAGCAGAAATACCTATTCAGTGCTTGATTTTTTCATATTATATGTAATACCTTAACACAAATATACGCTTTATGCAAATTGGATGCTCCTTTTTTCTAGACCCTTCCGCGCCCCCCCCCCCCAAAAAAAAAAAAAAGGATTTGGAATAAAACTGAGTAAAAAGGTCATAAACATGAAGGGCCACAAAACAAATACTGTATAGGAATATGAGGTGAATAAAAAATGATATGGGTGGAATTCTTGTTATAAATTAAAACTTAGGGAGTGGTTTTAACCATTGTCACATCCTAACAGACAGCAACTGTTGTGGGTGATCCAATGATGCAAATTGTGTGGACATACAGTAAATACAGTTTAAGCAAGATTCTTGAGAACACAGAATCGTTCCCTGTAAACCAATAATCTGTATTGTGGTGAGACAGATTTCTGAATACTTAATGCAATCGTTTTACGTGATTACAGGTGCAAATTTAACCCATTGTTTATAACTTTGCACACCAGATTTTACCAACTGCTTCTTCTAATGTAAAAAATTCATAAGATCTGTTTCAAAAATCAGCAGTTCATCTGAGAGAGCATATAGGAAAAATGACAAAAGATTTGTTCTTATAGCTAATAAAAAATTGATGCCAAACCATTCAAGTAAAGTTACTTTCTATGTTCTGATTTAATGAATCATTTGAGCAGTATCTGACGGAGTGACACAGATGTAGGGCTCGCTGAAGCCTACGCTAATACCTACTAGTATAGGCTTCCTTGGGAAATGGAAGATAGAACAATGTGTCAGACTCAAGCAATATCAAAAGACAGTAAATGCAGTGCTGGGAATGCGAAAGGTTTGCCCACACCATATTATGACCCGTGAAAGTCTTGTTATTATTTCCCAGCCCTTGAGGTTCAAATCACTATGAAAACCTAAAAAAAAAAGAGGAAGAAGCAGAAAAGCTGTAACAAACAGCTTCCGACTGCCATTTGGTTTAAGAGCTAAACTATGTTAGTGAATTTTTTTACCTAAATTGTAACAGTTCTGAACTGGGTTTCTTTAAAAAAAAAAATTTTTTTTATAGACTACAGATCTTAGAAAAATGTATTTCTACAAACAACCTGTCTCTTCAAGGACACACTGGGGTATACTAACCAATTATCCAATATTTATTATGAGAAAAAAAGAAAAGTATCAACCTTGTATACTATTTTACATATATGTGCTTAAAACAACATATAGAAGCCTGGATTCACTTAAAGGGGTTGTTCACCTTTGAGGTAACTTTTAGTATAATGTAGAGAGTGATATTCTGAGAAAATTTGCAATTGGTTTTCATTTTTTATTGTTTATGGTTTTATAGTTATTTAGCTTTTTATTCAGCAGCTCTCTAGTTTGCAGTGTCAGCAATTTGGTTTCTAGGGTACAAATTGCCCTAGCAACTCTGCATTGATTTGAATAAGAGACTGGAATATGAATAGGAGAGGGACTGAATAGAATGATAAGAAATAAAAAGTGGCAATAACAATACATTTGTAGCCTTACAGAGCATTTGTTTTTAGATGGTGTCAGTGACCCCCATTTGAAAGCTGCAAAGAAACAGAAGAAAATTGCAAATCATTAAAAAACTATGAAAAAAAATAACGAAGACCAATTGAAAAGTTTCTTAGAATTGGCCCATTACAATATACTAAAAGCTATCGTGAAGGTGAACCACCCCTTTAATTACTATGCCACTAATCTCTGCAACTTATAAATATTTGTAAAGTGCTGGTGCTTATAGTAATATCTATGTCAACATTGATTTAAGTGCAGACTACAGATCTTTTAATGAATTCAGTCTTTTGATCTTACTGCCCAGTGTGTTACCAGTAAATACAAAATAAGGCATAGAACTAAGTGGAACCTGTAACCGCAGAATTTACATCAATGGCACAATAGTACTTTGTTAAGACCTTAAACAAAAACAATTCTCAGGGGAATGACAGACAGGTCATTTATTTGCCAGTGTTAAAACAGGCAATACACCCAAATATTGTGGCTCTATAATGTAAATCCTCCCCTGAGTAAATTCTTATAATCATCTAAATGTGGGAAAATGACGGTGCGTACTTTAGTGTAATTACGTGATTTGAATAATTTACCCACAGTGATTTACACTGACAGCTGTGCTTTCATGGAGAAAGTTAAAGTCACTGAGGTGGGTGCCAAAATATTAGGCATCCCACAGTGATCATGGTCACTTATCTGATACCCTTATATTTTCAAGTGTTATCAATTGTGCTTAAGTTAAAATCACTGGGGATGCCCAGTGATTACAGTTGCTTACCGGATACATTGCTCCTGTTGACTAAAAACTGCACCATGATATTTCTGTAGATGATTTTCATTGCAAACATCTACTTTCTTTTAATTACAGTCCAGGCAGGTGCATGTGCAGTAGAGGGAGAGCCGAACTTAGAAACGAAAAGCCGTTTTTTTTTTAACTCTAGTGCGCATGTGCCTGCCCACACTTGGAGAAAAAGAAGGCAGAAGAGGGAGGAAGAAAGCACAGGATGAACTTCTGCAGAAAGGCCATGGACCGGTTCAGTTTTCTGTTAACAGGACCACTAGCCCAGGGTATCAGGTAAGCTATTAGAATCATTGGGGGTGCCTACCATTTGCCATCCTCCAGTGATTAAGACTTTAGTTATCCTTGTGCAATACATCCCATCTATCATTGTTCATTCACACAGATAACGAAATAAAAATGGCCAATAAATACAGCAAATTACAATTTGAATTACAGCATTATATTCTTAAACATAAGAAATACTTACACAGACAAAATGATAATAGCTATGATAGACCATTCTGGCATGGTATGAGTGATATTTTTGTTGGTAAATCTGAAAAACAAGATTATACAATTAAATTAACCTTCTGAATGACTGGGGCATAAAAACAAAAAATATCATCTTGTGTATGCATAGGCTTAAATAGTATATTGAAGTAAATTCTTTACAATCCAGTGGAGATGGCAATATTACTCCCAGCTCATATTGCAAGTAAGTTCTGACCTATATGTGCAGTTGAGTGTGGGGAGGTGCATACTCTGCTGCCCCCAGCTGTCCCCTTTACAACTTGCGTTGTGCTTTTTTAACCAACAGAGTTGTGATAAGAGCTAAAAAAAGAAAGTTATGGTTTGCAGCAGAAAAAGCTGTTTTATTGGCATGGGGACATGAATACGTAATCAGAAAAGGGATGTGCCATGGAGGATAATGCCATGGCCTAAGCATATTTAAGGCCTGGTCCACATGTTTAAATAGTTCAATGGGAATGTTGAAATATATGGGTGATTGGTGTTCTAATTAAGGCTCTTTGGTCTAGTCTACCTGGCATAGGTACAAAAAAAGCATAAAAACAAACTATAGTGATAAACAAATACTACCATACATTAAATAAATGGATGCCATTATTCCAAAAATCCCTTTAAATATATGTATGACCTTTTAAGAATGTCAAAATTAATAAAACCATACACTGCTTTCACAAAATAACTATTTTAAAACTATCAAGCTAATATAATGCTAAATAATACTATCAAGGTTTCAGAACTTGAAATGATGCAAACAGTAAATTTCAGATAAGATCTCAGACCTCTGTGTTACGAGCACCCTATTACAAGAGCAGCAACATAGAAAAGTGAAAGTGTACTTGTAAATAAACTAAACTGTAACGTTGTTGTGCTCTGTTAACGGAAGTTTGCTTCAGAAACACTACTATAGGTTATATTTAAAAACCGCTGTGTAACCAAGCTGCAACAGAGATTAAGGGCAGTGACACACGGGCAGATTTGGGGAGATTCAGGGAGGCAGTCGCCTGGCAACTAATTGCCTGTTCTTCTGTGCGTCAATCTCCCCGAACTGCCTTCGTGTGTATGATGAAGAGTCATCTGTGCTAAGCACACGCAGCGCTTTGGTTTCTAAAGTCGCCCGAAGTTTCCTCATGAGGCAACTTCGAAAAACGAAGCGCCGTGTGTGCTTAGCGCAGGCGACTCTTTATTATTAAGGAAGGGAAGACACGCGAAGGCAGGAGAGATTGTCACCCAGAAGAACAGGCGATTAGTTGCCAGGCGACTGCCTCCCTGAATCTGCCCGGGTGTCACTACCCTAATGGTACAGGTTAAATAGAAGATAAGCTTTATAGAATACAATGAGTTTAGTTCTTACACAGGAATCTAAAACCCTTGAAGTCTACAGAGCTTATCTGTTATGTAACCTGTATCTTTTCTCCTTTTTCAACAAGAATTGGCTACCTAACAGCTTATTCGTATAAACAGTAGTAACAATGGCAGGTGATGTTAAAACACTAAGTTTACCAGAGCAGGGCAACAGTACAGCATACTTTCTTTTTTGGTGTTACGGTTCCTTTAAGACAATGGCACACAAAGTGTTTTTGGCCATTTAGCACACTACATTTTATTTTTCTTAAGATGTGGCATCAAAAATTTCCCTCTACTGTCCACAATGAGAATAAGATTAATGCTCATGTGCAGATTTTTTAACCTAATGTTTGAGAAAGTAAAAATGCAGCAAGCAAAATGCCTGGGATTATTGTGTGTCACTGTCCTTAGAATCTCAGCTACATAACATACACTGTTGCTTTGTGAGAGAAAGCATTTGATTGCACTACCCTGGCAAGCACAAAATAACTATAAAGGTGTACGAAACAAATTCAAGTACTATGATAAAACTATTCATTTTTCTAGTTTATATATTTCCAATTTTTAGAAAAAAAAAAACAAAAAAAAACGTACGTTGTATGTTTTTAATTAAGATAGTGAAGATGATTATAGATAAGAGCAACAAATATACAACCAATGTTAAAAAAATCTTCTCTGCACCAAATGTGATTGGTGTTCAAATAGGAAACCATTAGCTATATGAACTGAAAAAAACAAGAACACTTAACATAGTTTTGCTGTGGTGACAGCATGGTTGATGGAATCACTCTGACAGGCGTTTCACATGCAACATTACACAGATTCTGGGATTAAACAAAATAAAGAGGGCCTTAATACAACTGGGAAAACCTACACAAAAATAGAGGAGAGCAGATTCAGTTGCACATAGTACATGAAGTATTGATTGAAAGCAGTGAGATGCATTGCCTTGACTGGATTGGAATGGAAAGGGTGCAGTTATCCGTGTTTTACTCAATGTTGGTATTGATTGGCAAGCTCCAACACTAGGCTGGTGCTGTTAATATGTTATTAACAGAGTAGAAAGACACAGGACACAAGTAGCTTCCTATGGTCTTGTAACTGAGACAGAAGGGACTAAGCTAGACAGACTCTCTCACTTATGTTGTTGTCACAGAAGGTAGTATGGTACAATTTAGGGCAGAGACACACATGGAGTCTCCCCAAACTACTTTCCCGCCAGCTAGACTCTAAATCGCCGGTGTGATGGCAATCGGAGTGCTTCGTTTTCTGAAGTCGTCCAAAGTTTCCTTGTGAGGTAGCTTTAAAAACGAAGCGCTCCAAGTGCCGTCTAGTGGAAGATTTAGATTCTAGCCGGCAGGAAGGCAGTTCAGGGGGAGATTAGTCGCCTAAACAAGAGTCGCTGGGCGACTAAATCTCCCAGTATCTCCATGTATGTTTCTGCCCTTAAGCAACTTACCACAGCATTTAATTATTGCTAGACCCAAGTGGTACAAACTTGAAAAGATTATTTGATTAATTAGTTCCTGTTTCTCTGACACAAAAAATAGAAGATATATGTATACTATACAAGGTGATGATGACCATTGTTAACAAAAGTGTCATGCTTGTGAACAGTGCTTGAGTTGGAGTGAAAAAAAGTGGAAGGATGCTCTGTGGTGAGCGTAGCGCAACATGCTAAAACAAGCCGCTCCCACAACCATAAGCCACACCCATTGTTAACCCATTGTTACATTAAGCCTCAAACACCAATTCTTTCTGGTTTCACCCACTTTAAAGCAAAGCCAATTTGGTATTTCCTTCTAATGCAGTTTGATGCCTAGTATGCATACATTTAAGTATGTGACCTGTAGGGACCCCAAAATTAAAATTATTCATAGGGTTTTTCTTGGCTGCCAATTTAGCTACTGCAAACACAGCACTCTTTCTATGTATTGTGTGTCGTAAAATAGCACAACTCCATCATAGTCTGCATTACCCAAGATTATTTAATATATATCATTCTCTCACTAATCCTTATCTGCTGCGATGTGATCCCTCCCCAATTCCAGCATTGCTTGTGAATCTTTAATATAACTTAAAAAGCAAGTGGTCCTGTCCTGTTTTGCAGCTGTGATTCTTTCTATCTCTGTACAGATCTGAGACCGCTTATCCAGAATGCTCAGGACCTGGAGTTTTCTGGATCAGGTATCTTTCGTTATTTGGATCATCATAAGACAGTAGCAAGTCTGCTAAATAATCATTTAAACAAACATAAATTAAGCCCAATAGGTTTGTTCAGCCTCCAATAAGGATTAATTATACAGGTACCATAGCTGGTATAAAATATAAGGCACTGTTTTATTACAGAGAAAAGGGAATCATCAATTGAAAGGGAGCCTGGGAGGATTTTGGGGAAAAAATTACCAAAGAAACATTTTTACTGATCTTGGAATTTGCCTGGTGTGATAGAACAGGTAACTATTTGCATCAGAAACCCAATGTACTACACTGGAACACTACTACTGAATACTGGTGTTAAGAATTTATATAGGGGAGAATCTGTTGTACTTATAATCTCTGTTTCTATGGTGTGGCGACATTTTTATACAAATATTACTTGCATTTGAGTTAGCAGCAGATGAAAAAAAGTAAACATTGGTCCTACATTTCTATATTCACTTCAAGCAAATAATTTCGCTTTCAGGTTGCTGACAGACATCATCTTGGGAATAATGTGACATTTCAGTTTTCCTAGCCAAACATGAAGGCACACTGGGACTTTGCGGAAAATGAACTATAACTGTGTTAAATGACTTAGAGATTTCCTTAGAGTATTTTATTGCCCCTGCCTGGACTACAGCGTTGTACAAACTGAAATAAACTGTGTTTCTTGAAAACCCAATGGAGCAAATAATTTTTATTCTTTCCCACAGACGCCCTTTAGCCTTGCCTCCATAACCCAAAGAAAGTGTCCTTTTAGTGTAGCCAATGATGTTAATATTTCTCCTCTTTCTCCATTGGTTTTTCACATCATCTATTTGGATTGATAAATTGTGTGTTATCTGGCCTTTCTCTAGGTTTCAATAAATAAACTTTCACTGGGTTTAACATAAATGCAAAAACAGTACATATACAGGCAACTTATGCTGTATAAAAAATGTATAAAACATTTAGTCCCATCCTGTTTAAAAAAAAAAATAAATTACATTTGCCTTCATGTTCTGCACCTTGCTGGACTGTTAAGTGTTACAAATCAGATCAAAGACATGCTGATGTGTACTCACCGGAATGTTCTAACAAGGTTGTGCAGCTCCTTTGCTACTTCACTATAAGTTATTTGGAGGGGTAACAAAATAGCTGGTAGTCTGTAGAGAAAATAACAGGTTTTAGTTTCTGCTCCTATGAATAATGCACATGGTCTACCAGTGGCAAAAACCCACACATAACCAATCAGTACAATACACTTTCTACTTCCACCACTGGTTTGACTGCCAATAAAAATACAGACCAAGGGGATTCCTAGAAGTTAAGTCAGTCTTATGATACACAAACTTTCCCGACAGTCAGCACTGATATCAGTTTGGGTCAGTCAAACTCTGTTCCCTGTAGGCGGTTAGTGCTTAGCTCAAGAGCAGTGCTGTATAGTAATATCCATCCAAAGATTTACTCCTCAATCCATACTACATACAAGGAGAAAGAATTTGGACACAGAAAATGCACTGTTAAAAATGGTCATAGCTGAACCCCCTAGTTATGGTTTACCAAGGTAATATAAATCAGTTCTGTAGGGGGCTTAGCAATGGTCTTTAATAAGGTATATAGATGTTTTTAATTACAATTATTTAACCAAGAGTGTATTTTGTGGTTTAATCCACTTTAACTGGAATTTTTCAGAAAAAAAAAAAAACAGTATCCAGTTTTTTAAAAGAGACATATGGACAAATTTTTATTTTGCAGGTTTATATTTATGGAGGTTGTATCTGTGCTAGCAACCCATGGCTCTGGGTTTCCTCTAATGAATCTTTTTATTTTTTTGTAAGGCAATGCGATGTACGTAACACAAAGCATGCAAATATCTTTTAAAAGGGTTTCATTGCATTCACTGGACAGCACTATACCGTTTAGCACAATTCTTCAACATACAGTTCACAGGAAGCTTATTTCAAGTATAAGTGGTGTAAAAAAAAAATCACACTTAGCACAGATTATACAGCTCTAAACTGTTAATCTGTGAAATACAGAATTAACATTCTTGACACATAGAGAATGAAAGGGTCAGTTCCCTTCACAGCACTTAGTTTTCAAATCAAACCCCACAAATAATGACTTTAAGTTTTTAAAACTTTTAATTTACCCCCATTACAATTTGATACATAAATCGACAAATTTATAAGCAGCATTACAGAAAGGCCAGCAAATATATATATATATATATATATATATATATATATATATATATATGTAATTCTGTGGCAGACTTTAGTAAAGATGGGGGAGGATGATCAGTAGGGGCTTCAGCTGCTGGGTAATGTATCAAATGATGTATTAAGAATGTATTTTTTTTTTTACAGTATATCATTCTGATTAGCTGAATTACTTTAAATGTATACTTTTATCTTTATAACCTAGTTGTGAAAGCAATCTTTTACAACTCCCATATACAAGTCAAATATCGCTGCCACCTCTTTGCCCAGTTCAACAGAGAATTCACTCACCAATGGCCTTAATGAAGACTTGATATTGCACCAATTTTCCCAACCAAACTCACTACCCTTAGCTGCATAATTGTGTTCTCGCTGTCTCCTGCTTCAGCCCTTTGACCACAGCAGGCTTTTGTTCAGCCCAGCAGAATTTTAAACATAAGAGCGTTGCTATAATATGTGGCTGATAAATTGCTCTGAACATGACATTTTATATTTTAAATAAGTTCCTTCCTATTACATTGCAGGTACAGGAAAGCAGGAATGTCACCCCCATTTATCAAAC